>BSBM01001259.1:115000-1315000 GCA_027924585.1 Larix kaempferi
CTGGGGGTTTCTTGAGATAGATGAAGATGACATCAAAACTACATTTTGGATTAGTAAACAAATGCGTGCACACGTTATTAGTGCGTGCGTGCTTTTAGCGCATGCGCTATTTTAGCACATGCATGCTCTTAGTGCATATGCGTGTATTTAAAACAACATGCACACACCATTTAAATTTCTAAATTTTGGCGGGCAATTCTTTTCTTACCAACGTGGTGGATGAATTGGCCACTATGGTTTTAGGTTTAGGTTTCCAAACCAAGTGGTTTGGGATGTGTTATAACAAAATACATCTTATTCTATAACTTCTTTTGTTTCGAGCATGATTCTACGTATGCTACACTTGTCCATTGCTAATGAAATTGCACACACTTGTAGAACTATGTGTGCAAATTTCGAATATTGAATCTTAATAGGAGGGGATAGAGAGAGGGAGGTTAGGGGTATGGGGAGTAGGAGAGATAGTAAGAGAGGGGAGGTGGTTAGGTGTGGGTGTGGGGTGGGGTGGGTTAAGAGGTCATAGAAAGATAGAGAGGGAGGAGGGTTTTAAGGGGTTAGAAGAGAGAGAGGAGTGGGGGATAGGGGTTGGTGGAGGAGTACATAAGAGATAGAGAGAGAGGGGGTTAGTAAGGGTTAGGTTTAGGAAGGGAGAGAGTGAGGAATGGTTAGCAGTGACAGGATTATGAGAGAGATAGAGGGAGGGGGGTTTAAGAGTGGTGGGTATTAGGGAGAGGGATAGGAGGGGTTAGGGAGTGGTGGGTATATAAATTTATTCAACACTTAAAGACATAAATTTGTGAAGTTAATAACGCACGCACGTTATGTACATACAAAATGCATTATGTTATGTACATACATAATGCGCACGCGTTTTTATGTACATAACGCGTGGGAGTTTTGTATACGCAAAATGCGCACGTGTTTTGCATATACAAAATGCACACCAATCAAAATATTTGAATTTAAATAGAATGCGAGCGCATTTCGAAGCACCTAATCACCCCCTCCTCCTGTGCCCATATGTCAACCATAGTCCTATGTGGTTGGTTTGGACTTACCAAACTTGTGCTATGGAATTTACTGAACCATAGCTAATTAGGAATTTCCACCATTTTTCTCAATATGCTTGTTTTTCACTACACTCTACATCATGACATGCATGACCATTATTGACGAAAGTTTAGGCATAGATAGCATTTTTTATGTAGATTCCAAATATGTAATTTTTTTTAACAATATTGAGATTTTCTATTTGTTTCCTAATTTTCTTGTGTCATCACTCCTTAAGTCAAAAAACATGTTGTTAGTGTTTATTCTGTAACTTTTTCATTTCACAACCATTTTTAAAAATAATTGTATGCTGCACTAGTAGACACCGACCTCTATATGCTAAAGAAATCCAAGTCGAAATAACTACATTAAGACCTTCAAAGGCTACACCCACATTTGACGTACCGTTCTCGAGGTTTGATCACTTACATAATTAAAAATAAATAAAAAAATAAACATTTAATGTTGGAAAAATAGTGCTGCACTAGTGCTACGGGTTCTATATATGTCTACCAATTTTTGTAGCCCGAAACCATCATTTAGGCACTGAAATGTTGCACCCACAAAAACATATACCTTATCATTTTCCAAAAAAATAAAAAGTGTCTGTTAGAAAAAATGAAATTTGACATAGTCATGCAAATTTTCAATACTTAAAACTTATATATTCGGAAATGTGACTCAATTTCCATCGTTTCATCTTCTTTACTCGATGCAAGATATCTTGTGTAAGTATCTCAAAAAAACCAATTAAGTTAAGGGATGCCTGATTTTTCAGTTTTCGATTGCATCTAACATGCCAAAAGTGACCCTCATTAGCTTGCACATGCCCCTAAGCTTGGTAGATTTTTCATATAATAACAAGCGGAAAGCATCATTGGGCATGAGTCCATTTGAGGCTTTGTATGGCCGGAAGTGCAGGACACTAGTGACTTGGGATAATCTAGTGAAAATAATTGTACTTGGGATAGAATTGCTCAAGGAAATGGAATAAGAGGTTACAAATATCAGGAATAATTTAAAAGTATCCCAATATAGACAGAAAATCGATGCAGATAAGAAGAAGGTGCATAGGGATTTTAGTGTTGTCACGATCATGTTTACCTTAGAGTGAGGCCAAGGAAGAGTTCCTTGAATCTTTGGACTTGTGACAAGATATATCCTAGATATTTTGGGCCATTTGAAGTGCTTGAAAGAATAGGGCCACTTGCATATAGACTTGCATTGCCTGCTAACACTAGATCTCATAATTTTTTTCATGTTTCTTTGCTTAATAAATATGTACATGATCCTAACCGTGTGAATAATAAGGATGTGATCCAGGTGGAACTTGAGGGAGAGTCCCAAACTGAGCCATTGCGCATCCTAGATAGGAAGGTAACAGTGGTTTGGAACCAGGCCATCGAATAGGTGAAGGTGCAATGGAAGCACTATGGTCCTGATGAGGCTACAGGGGAGCTGGAGGATTCCATGAGAGTGGCATATCTATTTTTGTTCAATTTTGAAGAGCACTGAAGACAGTGCGAATTTAAGGGGGAGGGGAATGTAACACCCCGATTTTTACCCCGTTGCATGAAACATGTAAATGATGTAAAATTGTTATAAAATCGTGGTGAGGAGCTCAAGTCCAAGGCCCCACCATCGATTTATCGTTCTTGTACCAGAAATTAAAAGTCAATGCGTGTGGATTGCATGCTAACGTGGCACATGGAAATCGTAAATATGATGTAAATGTATTTTAAGAAAAATACCCACAGCTCGCTATGCAAGCCAACAAGAGTATGGGGGAATGATTTTTACAAGGAATCACAAGGGAAATATTCAAACCCTTGAAGCCCATAATGTCAAGCCAAGTGTCAATGAGAGAACCCATGAACCATTAACTACCCATGTTGACTTTTGCACCCAGTCATTTAATTATTCCAAGAGGTGGTTGAGATAGTTATTGTTTTGGGAAAATTAAAAATTCTAGAATTTGAATTTTAGAGGACCAATATTCTTCTATCCACGCTTCAACAAATCGAGGGCTAGGCCAGAGACATGAGAAATTCCCGATAAAGCTCTTCCAAACAATAATAGGGATTTTCTTCTTAGCTTGTGGGTAGACATCTCTAGCTATGGAATTTCCTCTAGATGTTTCACAAATTTTTGATGGAGAGTCAACACTCTTGTGGGTGGATTAAGGGTGCTAATGAGGGTTTTAAACACCTAAATTTCTGAAACATCCTCCGCAACCATTTTTCATAAGTATTAATGGGAGGGAGAGAGGCATGCCATTAACAAACTAAAACTGCTAAACCTTGGCATGGGTTGATGTGGGTCAAAACAAGATAGTGCTTTTGCTTGCAGATTAGTTAGGGAATAGACAATTTCTTCTTGATACTGGTCGATATTCACAACTAGAGATGAAAATGTGTAATCCAAGCGAGGGTATCGGGGTTCTCTTATTTCCATAGGTCAGCGTCTAGGGAAACCCTAACAGCAAACCAAAAATCTTCCACAAGCTCCTCATTTAAACCAAAAGAAAAAAGAAAAAACAAGTTCATCTGCTAGTCTATGACTTCACCAACACATTCTATTCATGGAGTAATTTCATTCTCAAAGAGTTCCTTTGTATATTTCCATTTCATAAGAAAATCATACCATTTTTATCATCATGGCTAATCAATTGTTTGCAAAATTATATCAATATAATTGTGATTTGAATATAATTATTTTGTTTTATAAATGAAGAGAAATATATTAAAAACTAGCAATTATATAAATAAACTCTCAAAGATGTTTCGTTATTTTTTTGATAAAATTATACATAAGATGTGTTTTAATATGGAAAATGTTTTTATACAAATTTATTTTATTTGGAATGAAATCTATAAAGGATAAGAAAACAACATTTATGAATACCCATTTTAAATAAATATATGCCATTGGTTTTCTACGATGTGTATTCTTAAAAATAATGTTAAAATGATATAAAGGATATGAAAACAAAATTTATGAATACCCATTGTAAAAAGCCATAAACAGACAAAATTCCATTCGTTTTGCTACATTGTGTATTTGTAAAAATAAAGTTACTTGTTTATTGTTATATCCCTGCGATGCAGGAACATATAATTTTGGGTTTTTTGTTGTTGTATTTATTGTTTATTTAAACGTATTAAATTTATTATTTACCTTTAATGTCTTGTGTATTATTGATTAATTCGATGCTTCCGTAGACACTGAAATATACTCGTACTATTTGTTTTTCAGGTTTTAGGACTTGGAGTGCTACGTATTTTAAGAGTGATATTTGTGATGTGTGTGCTATGTCTTAAGATGACTTCTGCCTCAAACCCCTGAGTGCACATGGTGGCGAGGAGGGGGCGTCAGAGGGAGGTGGGATATTCGATGTGGTCAATAACTGATGTTGTGACAATTCTGTTGAACGTGATACCTGCAAAAACGAAACCAAAAACTCTACTACATTATTATTTTATGTGTGGTAAAAGAGTCTTTTAATGAATAGTGGGGTATACATGGTATATTTATTTGTAGGGTTGTGATTGAGCAAAGACCTGCTTGTGTTTACCCTACAGTTCCATTGTTTGTCTTATTGGGTAGTTTCATGTTTCCATTGAAGAGAACGAAGTTGGAATTGAAGAGGATTAGATCCCTCCAATGAAGGATAAATCAATATATCTAATCATGGATTGATTTTACATTTTAACTACTGAATCTACACTGCAATCCTATGTGGGTGAGTTGTTTTCCTTTATTTTGGGCAATCCTATGTGGGTGAGTTGTTCTCCTTTATTTTGGGCATAGTGTTTGATTTAATTAGAGTCCAAATTTAGGCCATGTACCCACATATTCATCTAATCTTTTGTAATATATTTGTGTCTAAAATAATTTGGGCGGCATCTCTTCAAGTTCTATTTTTGGAATACCAATTAGACCATCTATGCGATAATCATATATGTACCATTTGGTCATTTTTTGGATTTAAACACTATATGGGTCATGTAATTTGTAATTTGTGTTGTTTATACCTTCATTGCATTCAAATTTGATGTGGGGCGTTTCTTTTAGGTATTTTTATAATCTTTGTAATGAAATTCGATGTGGGCAATAATCTTTATGCCATTTATTCGATGTTTAGATTGAATTTCTATATGGGTCATCTAATTCGGTTCGTTTCAACCATTTTGGTATTCAAATTTACATAAAATCGTTTTTGCATCATAAAATTGATGCTATCAGAAGTGCACCGAAGATCATATAGTTTCCATGGATTTTGCAAAGAGTATCAAAGATTTGGTCAAGCTTAAGTGGTTAGGCTTTATGTGGAAATTTGTGGTTTCAATTTTCATGCTTAAGCAATTAAAACTGATATGGAAATTGATGCTTTGTTGCCACTAGAAAAATCTCTTAGCAACTGGATAGAGGTCAACTAGAAGCTGAAAGGAAGTTGTTACTTATCATAGATGGGCTAGGATTTTTTTGGGGTTTCTTTCTGTTTGGAGGTGGATTCGATAAGAGTCTTTAAAGGGAGTCCCTAATTCTTAAGTAGAGTTGGGTTGTTCATGAAATTCTAGTCCTTACTTTGAGGTTATTATTCTTTAAGGTCATCCAGAGATATGGATCCACTAGTAAGAATATCACTCCCACTTAAAGTTGAGAACCCATCGTTACAAAAAATACCACAATTTTCGTAGTTGAGCATTCAAATTGCCATAGGGAATCCATTTAAGAACTTATGACACCAAGGCAATGCTTTACCTTTGCAACTTAATTAGCAAGGTAGCTGATATGGGAGTCTAAGCTAGTCACAATGGTGCCAATATTTTCTTTGTATCATTGTTTGTCTTAAGGAAGCATCCTATATATGCCTAAAAACTCTAACATCGGTCAAGACTTGGTGGATCGATTTACTCGTGGAAACTTGAGCTTGAACACTACTCCAATATTTGGAAAATTCCTAAATTGCTTTGCAAATGATATTTACATACTTAGGTTCATAGGTATTTTAATAAGCATTCCTTAG
The DNA here is from genome assembly GCA_027924585.1 of Larix kaempferi. Lineage (NCBI taxonomy): Eukaryota > Viridiplantae > Streptophyta > Pinopsida > Pinales > Pinaceae > Larix > Larix kaempferi. The sequence goes on from BSBM01001259.1 coordinate 121,080, forward strand.
AGGTGAAGAGAACCTATCACAAAAGCCTTTATTGAAAGAAATCTTTACATCGGTTCAAGCCCAAACAAAACCCTCTCCATCTAGTGCATTGCAGTCAAAATAAAATTAATTCTCTAAAAACAATCACCGAGAGCTCGGTGACAACCAAAACCCTTCTTTTAATTTCCTCTATGTTTCATCTTTGGATGAGAATAGTGTTGCAAAACAAACCTCTAGAAGAATCCGATTTCTAGGTTGCTTATCCTTGATCCATTCCATGAGTACATCTACCAAGGGATATAATGCATCAAGCCTCTCTTTGAATAATGGATCACTATATCTTTAATTTGAGAGAATGGATCTTTATAACAAGAGTGACAAAGGTTTTTTCGACTATAAATTCCAAAGAATGTATGCCATATGACCAAATATTTGACCTAGCATTGCTCGAGACCAAGGCTATGTCTGCTTCCTGAAAGTATTGTCAATGTAGGCTGCAATAACTTCTGTAGAGAAAGTGCCAAACAAGAAATACATAGAAGACAACAAGGGTGGCGAGCTAAAGGCAACGAGCTCCCGAACTCTTACGTCCTACAAAAATATAGAATGGATTTTTTGTTGTGGGCTCGTCCGAAGTTGTGAAGCTTCAGATATTCCTTCCCACATTGTCTATAAAATTAAAAAGAGGATATTTATGCCTCACATGACTTTGATCTCCTATATTTCATCACGTTGCATTGTGCTTGTGATTTTATAGTAAAAAAAATATTAAACCATAATGAACCCATTTATAATAAAGCATAACTCTCTATGGGCATGCAACCTTATGTGTTTTCTACTAATAACATAACTCTCTATGGGTGTGCAACCTTATGTATTTTATACTCGTTAGCCAATATAAATTGTGACAATTTAATTTAAATACTAATTGTTGGGCCCTGGAATTGCCCCTTTTTTACCACAGTTATTACATCATTTTTCCCTATTACACCCTATTTCCAAAACTAACTGTGCCACCTTTCCAAAAATGCTCAATTCAAACTTCGACTATCCATCAACCGTGTTTACATGCAGTCAGCTCAACGTTTGAAACTGTAACTGGTGCGCTAGCTAGAATATTTCGAAGAAGCTCAACAGTATGGGTATCGTTGTGAGATATCAGCCTCTAACAATAGAATCTTTGTATAAGAACAGAGAAGTCTTTGCTATCTTTCAGGAAGTAGGGTGGACAGATTATTTTCAACATCTGAATGGTTTTCATGAGGAAATAGCCCTTGAATTTGATCAAAATATGACTTGCACCCATTCATAGGTTTGAGGTAGAAGGATAGATGTTTCAAAGGCAATCCTGGTAGAGGTAACGGGATTTCCCAGAACCGGGCAGCGCTGGTTTAGTCAAAAGCACCATCATTTGAATGCAACTGAAGATTTTCTGGCAGTAGGAGAAAGTGTTCGACCACGGGGCATAGCAACATCGTTGGAGACCCTTCCAAGTCCTTGGGACCAAGTTGCACTCTTTTTGAAGAAATACATCACATGTGAGGGGAGGTACAATGTTGTTTACATTTATGAATTTTTCCTCCTATCACATTTACGTCATCGCAGGCTGTTAAATATGCCATACTATCTTTTTAAATCTCTGCAATGCATGGCTTACTATGCTAAAGGTGCTCAACACCCCTTATCATCCTTCACAAATCATGGGCTAATTAAACTATTACTCTTACGGGCCCTTGCACACCACAATTTGACATGGGAACAATCTCTGGTTCATTCAGGGGTACCCCGTGGACCTTATTTAAAAATAGTGGATGAGGACTGGGGTTCCTCAAACTTAGTTGGGGTGAGGTTTGGAACAACAGAAGTTCGATTGGAGGATGAAGAGGAGATAGATAGAGAGGAGGCTGAAACTGGAGTAGCTAAAACTGAAATAGAAGAAGAGGAACATCAAACAAGAGCAGTGGAAGGAAGCGGCATAGAAGTTCTGAATGTTGAATCCTCCCATGAAATAAGAAGAACTTTAATTCAAGAGGAGGGATTCGCCCCTATTCTTGAAGTGATAAGAGTTTCCTTGTTTCAAAGGAGAAAAGAAGGGCTAATGAGTAAGGGCTAGACGTCTAGCCCAGCGAAAAAGAGGAGAATCAAAATTGTTACTGCAACAGAAGTAGGTCACTCGATCGGGGTAAATATTGGAATTCCCATCTTAAAACCTCAATCACCTACTGATACACAAGAACCTGCTATAGAAGAACCTCAAATAGAGAATCTTATTTTTGAAAATAAGCTGTTAAAGGAGGAGGTGCAAATGCTTCACGAAGAATTAGAGAGATGGAAGGAAACATGCAGGAAGCAGACAAAGAAGCATGTGAATACAATGGTGGAAGCTGCAGACCAGGTGGAGAATTTATCTTCCGTTCTAGGGAATGAAGGACGGAAAGAAATGATATGATCGGAATGTGGAGATATATTTAATTTGGCAGGGCATAAGGTTACATTGTTGGATTTAACAGTGCAAAAATCTACAGGAGTAAAACAATTAGAGGAACCATTTCTGGGACCAGTCTCGTTTTTTTTTAGGACATTGAATCAACCTCAACATGCTAAAAAGAATTGAGAAACAGGACGCTATTACACAAGAACCAATGTCCTCGAAAAGTTGTTGGAAATGCAACTCAGATAGAAGATGCTGAGATTGAGATACAAAGGAAAGATGTTGTTACATAAGAACCAACACTATTGAAAAATCTATTGAATTCCAACATAGGTTGAAGCTGTTGAGGATAGGGCGATGCTGTTACATAATAACCAACATTGCCAACGATTAATTGTCAAAGCTGAAAGATAGACAGAGGCTACTGCAATAGTGACAGAAGAATCAACTGTTACGCTTGTTTTTATTGAAATCATGGGGCGCAGGTTAGGAACATGTTATCCCCTTAATTCATCTGCATAATATGAATGAGGATCAGATTTAGATTCGGACTAATCGGCTATTGCATGAGGACATGCAATTGGATAGTTGGGGGGAGATGTTCGACCCTGGAATTGCCTATTTTTTACCACACTTATTACATCATTTAGCCCTGTTACACCCTATTTCCATAAACCATATACATTCCTTTCTTCCAGATCAATCATGAATCCTGACAAGGTATAATTCGTTATTGCTTCATTTATTTAATGCCTAAGATTGTTATGGTTATGAATTCTAGCCTTTGATTTATGATAACTTGTGTTGATTTCCTTAAGTCAAGATCAAACCATTAAGAGACACAGGTGTATCAGCCGCTAAGCCTTGGGAAAGAATCACACGTGGTGCCAGCTGTCACTCTTCAGATTCAGTTCCTCACATTAATAGCCAACAACACACCTCTCCACGTGGAGCTATAATAGGACTTCGCTGCAACAGAGCATCACTGTCAAAGTAACAACATCCTTCATGTCCAATGACCTCATTCAATACGACTATAATAGTTCAGTTGTAACTTCGCAGCATGAAGATCAGAGATCTTCATTGTTGCGCAAAATTAGTGGATCATGAATTATATTTTGCATGTATAAATATGGGAAGGCTTTCAGAGTCTGGGGTTGGTTAATTATCCTTTTGTATGGGCTGTAACAGAGAGTGAATACTGTCGATTACCATCTTTAGTAAAAGAGTAGAGTTCTTCATATTTATGTGTCTTAATTTGTGGTAGTTCACGACATCTCTGTTAGAAGGTCAGGGCCTGCCTTCTCACATAGATAGCCGAGTTAAGTAGGTAATTAATTTCCTTTATGTTTTGTGGTGTGGAATTGCATTAGATGTGTTACTGCAAGCTGCAACAGTAGATTGATACTTACATTCTTTGCTGGTAGTTTATGATTGCATCCTGAATAGCTGCAACTGTGTGGTGTGACGACTGTGTAGGTTAGTTTATTTGATGCATGGTGTGTTAGAATTAGCTATTACAGCCAAGCTCATTTTTTATTCTTTTAGTCATTTGTTCTTTCAGCCAAGCTATTTCTAGTTTCTAGTTACTGTTGTATCTTTCATGAATTCATTAGATTAGATAGATTTTGATTGAGTTACAGTAGCTGCTAGATGAATCAGTTCAGTAGAGATTGAATACTGTAGTTTGATAATTATGGGATTTAACTTCTTGCAAAATTAATCTAGTTCATTTTTATTCTTAGATCAATAACTGCTGGGTTGATATCTATAGGAAGGTACTTGTACTTTGAATTCTTAGATGGATAAGTTAGATTAGTTTTAGTCATGAGGTGAGTTTCACTGAGCAGATAGGTAGGATTATTGATCTCCATTTACTTAATCAACTACTTGAAATGTTTATGCATAGATTGTGCTTATTGCCTGCATTGAAATAAAAGACTTCCCTGGGTTGCCAATTGATATTGAGCATCATGTGTGTTAGTTGTACTTAATTAGCATATAGGGTGACCAACACTAATAAATAAAATCTGAGAGTCAAAATATTATACAATTAGGGTTTATTTATTTCTTCAGGTGTATTGTTTAGAATGAATGATGCAGGTTTCATTGTACAAAAATTTAAGTCCTTGAAATGTTATTGAGTATGATATTGCATTGATATGGAAAATATGTTATGGGCATTGGTTGTAAAAAACATATTTTACAAATTTTGATTCTTTGTTAAGGAAGGTTTTATATGTATCTCACACATAAATTAATGAGATATATAATGGTTGAAAGGAAACAAAAAAATAGTTGGTATTGGTCTGTAAAATAGCTGAAAGATGGTAACCAGAAACTATAATAAGAACAGTACATGTAGGTAGATCATATATCAAAACATATTTTGGAAACATGGTTGAAAAATTATTCCAAAAACTTACGAACAAGATATGCCATTTTACTCGAACATAAAATTCTATTTCAATGGGTGCCAATTTTTCCAAGTTAAAACAATAGTTGTTGGAAACATATTTGGCTTGTAACAATTGGAAAACATCATTATCCTTTGCAAGAAAATTTATGATTCTCTCTGGTATCAACTGCCTTATCTCCATGTAAATTTAAGTTAAATGGTAATTCAGGCACATGTTAATAAATATCATCTTGTTCACGACTAGTTTCTGTGATACTGAATATTCTTGTATTTGGAATTCTCTTGTTCACAAGTCCACAAATTGAGTTTGTAAATGGTCAATATTAGTTTATGGAGATATTGTTTTCATTGGAAGATTTGTGAATTATTCATTTGATTTGAGGTGAGCATGTGGTATATGCTTTGGATTGTGATCATGCATTGCTAAGAAAACTACTAGAGCATTTGTTTTCATGCAGAGGTCCCTTTTTCTCTCTTTTTTGTTTCTTTTTGGGAAAAAAGTTATCTATCTCAAAGATGTTTCCTGTAGGTTTAGACTGCAATTGATATTGATGATTTATGGTGATAAATACCTATGGTAGGTTTGAGCTACCTCTTGTAAATTCATTGAAATTGAGCTAATATATTGCAGAAAATATTCACATGGACTCCTATCTTTAGTTTTAATATATAATGTATGAGATGAATGTAGTAAAAACATTGAAGAAAGAGACAATAAGGAAGTTGCTCAAGCTTTCTCAAGTAAGAACAACCAAATATATGTCCCATGATTTTCTTTCTCTATATTTTCCTTGGACTTGGGGTGAAATAGGTAACGCCGGGTGATAACAATTTTCTCGTACGATCATTCGTATTTTAATTCTTTATGGGAGGTAATCAATTTGTATATTCTCCGCACTTCAATTTTTTTTCGATAAATGCATGTAAAGTGGAAATGTGAACTCAAAAAGATCAAGGATAATAGTCTACAAATTTGGTTTTCCCCAACGCTAGGCTTACTAGGCTTCCTGCTGAATATAAAAGCAGACTATGTTTACCATGCTTCCTGGTAAATATAAAACCAGACTATGTCGCAAAAGAAAACCCAATGAATAATATTGTGTCTATGGCATACACCTTATTATAAGTTGAGAACTTTTGTATATGGTATTACGGTATTGGAATTGAAAAATTATTTATTTTCTTATTTATTGATTTCAAAGTAAATGTCAATAATATTACTTATATTAGTATTTCACCTAGGTTTTATTTTATTGAGGCCTATTTCCCTAGATATTATAAAAGGTTGAGGTATTATACAATGTTCTTCTTGGATACAAAGATCATTGGAATGCATTTTTTCCAGCTCTGCTTCAAGGCACAAGGACATTTCAATTGAGTGACTCTTGTTATATAAGTGATATTTGTGTGAATACATGTTCTTAATAATTAAATAAAAAAGAAAACATCCAATGATTAAGGAGAAAAGGAGGAAGGGCTATTTATTCACTCAAGGGACTAAGAGGAGTGATGAGGCATAAACTTTCCCTAGTGATCTAATTATAACCCACTTATAGGAATTAATCAAATTTTGTGTAAAATGAATCCTTTATTGAAATTTTGCCACTTAATATTTCTAAGTAAGTCTATATGTTAGAAGTTACAGATATTAAGTTAGGTGCACATATTTTCTTGTTGTCCCTTGGTAAGTTTTAGGAATTGTGTTCTTAAAGGGATCCTAAGAACAAACTTCAAAATGTGAAAAATTATGTGAATTTATTTGATGAGTCATCTACTCCATTACCTTTGTCACTACGAAATGAAAGTAAGGACAAACTTTGTCATGAATTTCCTAGACATATGCATGCATTAGGCACCCATTTCAAAATAAGGTAGTTACATTGTAAAACACTAACTTCTATTGATTACACTAATTTAGTATGCCATTCACAATACTCTCATTGGCCATGTGGTTCTATACAAAGGCCACATAGACACTATGTAACACATTTCTTGCATCTTATGGATCATGATTTGATCATTTACCTATTATGAAAAAATAGGGAAGCCAAGCTATGGAAAAATGCCAACAAAAAGGCACACCAAGTTCAGAAGAAGACTCCGAAACAAAGATGAAATCCAAGATCCAATGGGAAATGGAGGAATCCAAAAGGAAATAGCAAGAAGAGGAGGCCATATCCCTAAAAAGGGAAACCACTCATAAGACACCGAGAAATAAAAAATGAGTGGGAATTGGCTGGAAGATCCCTTAATCTCCAAGGGAATATTGACTAGAGCCATCAAGATACACAATTTGGTAGAGGAAGAACATGTTCAAACTTTTGATATTTTGTTAAAATGAATGAAGGAAATACCAAAAGAAATTTGAGAAAATATAATTTAGAAACACATAAAAAAGAATATTGAAAAAGAATATGTTAAGAATGACCAGATCCATGCACTTATAGATGAGTATGACCACCAAGTACAGGTGGCGACATTCACTCTCTATGAGTGAAAGGAAGGAGAAAGATGTAGTAGAATGGAAATATGACAAAGTAGAATATATTTTTCAAGTATAGATTCGGACCCAAACCAACAAAAGGAGGTTGGGACTTGTTATCACACAACTTGTAGTTGTCCCTAAAGGTATACGATCCAGGATGGTAGAGGTGTTGGAAAACTAAAGAGGTGACCCAAGGCTTTCCACGGTTCCCAATGCAAGTGGGTGTCATGATAACCAATGCAATCTTCACTTTAGATCAAGAAGAATGAATATCAAGGGGGAGACCTTAGCCAATAATTGAAGACTAGCTAACCCAAAGATTCCTAGGGAAATGTGTAAAGTTATGCAAGGAGATCAATGGTGCAATATTTTAGATCTAGAAAGGTAAGTGGACCCAAGGTGATTAAGGCTTGGTTGAGAGGCTTAATCAATGGACAAATGGATCAACCAAGTGTTTTATTTAGGCCACTTAAGAAGTTAAACAAATAGATCTAAGAAATCTTGAGCTAATGCATTACCCAATGACCCAAGTGGGGCTCATCCCTTAAAATGATGAATGGGGCCCACAAGGTGAAAATCAATGCGGTAAGGCACTAGGGGTAGGTTTTGAGGGATGGTCTATCCAATGAAGAAACAATATCAACTACCCACATACTAGAACCTAGCAAAAGGCCTCCCTCAAGGAATACGACTTCTCTTAGAGAGACCAATGTGCCTTGGGAAATGGGCCAAATGAAGTCCAAACAAAACCAAACTATAGATCGATATTGCCGTGAATATTATTAAGGTGGGTTTTAAATTTTATCCCCAAAAGCATGCTAGATCCAAGTAGATCTAAAAAAATGTAAAATGAGGGTTTGTAGATCTAAGAGAATAGATGGACAAGGTAGAAGAATAACATACCTCCTTGAGCGTACCTAGAAAATGAAGAAGGATGTAGCTTTTGATGAGCATTACTTCCCACAAAGATCAAATGCCAAACTTGATGAATCCCTTATTGCTATGTGTTTTTCCTCCTTCAGCAAATTCGCCCTCCTCTTCCTATCAACCAAGGACACAAAGATCAATCAATCAAGAGAAATTGAGGTATATGCAAAAAAAATCTGAATGAACATGAAATTGTTGGTGCAAATACAAAACAACTCCCTGTAGACCTAAAATGTCTTGATGAAGATAGTAGGGTAGGCTCCCCACCAATACGCACTCCTCCAAAACGTCCTCTTTGCCTGCAAATCATGTTAGTGAAGATAAAATCCAAGATGTATACCAACGTCTGTTAGTGTATAGGAATAAGCATTTACAATCACCACAAACGAGCATTCAACTACATGATCCAAGATTCCAAATAAAAATATTTTATTCCAATAGCCAAAAGCCATAAATCTCTAGATGCCTTTACAATGAGAGGGTCTCTTCCTTTTATAGGATATGAAGACCAAAACCCAAAACCACTTTTGAAAACTAGTGGTTGATATGAAAAGACATAACATTGTAATCAATGACTAAGATGAGACAACATAACAATAGACATGGATCACTCAAATAGAGGATGACATCATGGTTGAAAATCCTATAGAAGGGGTGACGTCATACATGGGGGTGGATAATAACATAGGTGCCACAACATAAAGACAAGAGAAAGTGAATAGGAGCACATGGTGGGGCTAGGACGTATTATTCCCCTTCACTAGCATTACCCCATGGCACAATAGTATAAAATATGACTCAATGTAATGTCCAAGTATACGAATGATCAAATCCTGTCCCCGTCATCAGAGAGAGAAATACAATAAAAGACCTCTTGTAGCCTGTGTGGACCCCACTAACTCGTGCCAATTGATATGGAATAAGGGGGATACACCATGGATGACCTCTTAGTAGACCAAGTTCCAAAACCTTGCCTCAATTTCCCAAATCAAAATTCCTCGATGACATTTTTATTCCATTTTTTATTCCTCTTAAAAACCCTGAAACTGCCCAACACTGCCTCTAGGGTTCCTGCACTGTCAAACTGAGTGTACCGTCATGTCTTGAAGGGGGATAATACGGAAAAAAAAAGTTTATATACCACCCCCTTCCTATGTAGTGTCATAGGAAACGACTTTCCTCCAATGCTCCTACTGGACAAGCCACATCAGCATGCCCAAACTCGTCAATAGGTGAAAAACTGCTAATATCATGCCCATGAGTGCTTGAAACTGAAATATAAGTGTCTCAATGGATCTAAAAGACCCAAATCCACTAGAGATGAGTACTCATACACGTCATGATAACCTTTAGGATCATCTATAGGGTCCACCATACCAGGACAGTGTAAAATATGATGATCTTGAAATAATAATAAACATGACAAACTGCATCAATCATCATTCGAAGCATATGCCCAACATATGGAATCATCAATAGGTATATGTAGGCCCATAGATCAACATCATATAGCATAAGTGGACCATCTCATCACGGATCTCAACGATGACCATGGTCAAACTATGTTTGACTAGGTCAAAATACAACCAAAGACTAGATTATAACAAATTACTAAGACATGTGCCTTTGACCATATTCACAACTTATCTTAAACTATAAACATCAATCAAGTGGCAGTTAATACACATATATTTAATTTTATTTATAACTTACTTGCAGCAAAGCTTTAAAGACATACTTCATCCAATGGACATGCCCTAACTGCTAGCATAGGGTGAAGGATGAGGACAAGGCTAGGTAGAAGGGATGACTTGACAAAATTAACTAAGTGATACTTTAGACAGGGGAAAAGGGGATCTACACACTATGTTGGACAAGATAAACAAAGGGAATGACAGTGCCTCAAAAATGGATAAGTTCTTTAGAGAGTGCTTATTCAACCTTGGCATCATGTCTACATAAAGTTGATCCAAGTTCATTAGGATCATTCATTTCATTTCCATGGCTAGCAGTCTTTAGATTTGGCATACATTTAACCACTGCTTTTTTAATTTGGCCTTTCATTTATAAATTTTTGAGGTCAGCAATCTTTAGATTTAGCATACATTTAGTCATTGCTTTTTAGACCTTTTTGGACCCTTCATTGGGGTACTTTAGCATTTCATTGATTTAGCCCTTTTCCATCATGATGAAAATCATAGTTTTATATTTCATTTATTTCCATGGGATTTCATTTCATTTCAAAAAGAGATTTCCAATATTTTCCATACAAGTAGTACATGTGCTTCAGGTTTTAGGCAACAACACCATGTGACTAGGGGGAATTCTGCAATCTAAACCACACATCGGGGCAACCGACTAGAATGATAAAGGCATAAAATCCAACTCACCAAAGGCAAGTTCTATCACCAACTTAGAGCCAAGACACAAAATAAACATGGATGCTATCCAACATAGAGGTAGGAGCGGGAAGTCCTCCATATCAAAAGTCAAGAAAGAAAGTCAAGGTGAAAGTCAAAATAGGGAAGGTCATGGATGGATGGAGTCAAGTCACAGGGTGTTCACTTAGTGAACTTGTTACATAGCATGATCATTCACATGATATTAAAGAATACCCCTAATTTCACTCAATATTGGAAAATGAATCCTAAAATTGTATTGTTGAAACCCCCTCCCAATATTCCTTTCCAATTAAGAAAACCCCTAGTTTCACCAGATATTGTAGGTATCCATTTTTATCAACCCAATTTTAACACCCCCTTTATATCATATTATCAAGTTGTAAAAAATAGGATCTGTTATCCCTAAAGTTGAACCTAGACTACGGGATTCAAGCTTAAGGAAATCTTTGTACAAATCAAATAAAATCACACTGAAAACACCAATTGGTATGAAATAAAAAATTGCAAAGGCATCACACGATTTACAAGAAACCAAACTGGTATATGTCAATTAATATTAAATCAAATCTGTTTTGCACATATCACACAATCCATACTATATTATACGGGTATTTACAATCTTTACAAGCAAACATGACACTTTTAAAAGGATAGGCTGGTATGAAATTAGAGTTACAGGAAGGTCAAATAAATACTGCATAACATGGAGTATATCACAAAGTTCAATATATAGGTACTATGATCCTAAATCATGAAGTGAAACTGTCAATGTTTATAAAACAAAAAGATAACTGTCTTCTCATGATAAGAATTATTGTAATGGAATATATATGACCACATACATAACAAAGTTATCAGAAAGACAATTCATATAACACAAGGGCAAATTATCATCATGTTTATTCAAAAATAGAACCTGTTACTAAAGCTGCAAAATGCTCATGTTACACAGATGTGCTCACAGTTGACCATGCATTACTCCCAAAACTGCCAACCTCTAGTTTTCTAACCGAGCCTTCCTTTTGTACCAAAATCCTCTATCTAGCAATTAACCATAGATCCTAAATTTCTGGATCGAACTTCCTTCAAAAGTGGGAAGTTAATCCTTTACAAAATTTTAGGATACAAGTGTCATACAGATGTCAAATATAACAACATAAGTTCAAAATCAACTAACTTTTAAACACCTAAAGGCTTCTAGAAGCCTCAGCTAAGGCAGCTAAGTCACTAAGCACCTGTGAACGCTTTTGAAGCCTCGCCAATTCAACATCTTTATCACTTTCCTTGTTCTGGGCTTTGAGCTGCTCCAGCTGTCTTTGCATGTCTCGTTTCTCCTTGAGGATATTCTTAGAAATCTTCAGTAATTTTTGGAACTCTGCTTCCTTATTTTCCATGTCTTCTCGCAATCTTTTGTTTGCCACCATTAATTTCTCATTAATGTCCTGCAGGTATATTGTTTGTTCTTTATAAGTTTGAAGAGATCTTTTACATTGACCAAGTTCTGAGGAAATATCCAAATCCTCATCTCTTATGCAACCTCTTTCTTCAGTCAGACTTCTTGATACTGAACATTCTTCAAAATTGCTTTGTTTATTTGTACAAAACATTTCTGGTGTGGAACCTGCTACACCTTGCATGTCTATAAACTGTTCCATATCCTCATCATACTTGTCCTTTGCTGTGTGTACTAGTCCTTCACTTGCAGCATCTTCAATAACTACAACTTCCTTATCATCTTCCATAACTGTTCTTTCTTCCATCTGCATTTTCTCACTGAGTCTGGTTTTTGGTCTGCCTTCCCTGAATAACTGTTTACAACTCTTCTTTTTTGAAGCAATGCTTTTAATCATATCACTAAGTTTTTATGGATTTTCTTGTGTGCAAGGTGTTTCAGGGCTCAAATTATTCTGTACAGCATCATTTTCTCTATTTTTACCCTTTTGAACTATTTCTGTAGGGTTCGCTATCTGCTGGTTAGCATCCTCGATCATTTTCTTTCCTTTCTCTTTAGGATTATCACTAAACCCTAACTCTGTCAGCAGGGGACCCCATGTTCTTTCTTCTTTTTGCAGCTGAGTTAGAATGAACAATTTAATTAGCCCCTGGTGATAAACCGAGCGAGTTGTATGTGCTGGATGGCCTTGAATCTTGGCAACCATTTTTTGGAGGCTCTTAAACAAATAAAATGAAAGATTCAACTGTGTACTACCATGAATATGCATTAGAAGTTTCAAATGGCACTTTAAAACCCTATCATACCTTCCATCACAAGTAATATAATTCTGAATTACCTCCAATGGCACTCTCCATTATGGCTTCATTTTGCTAACATGAACTCCATTCTTCCAGTCGAGCTTTTCACTTCCCAGGATCAAGAATTCGCTGAAATCTTCTTTGAAATCCTTTTTTTTAAACCATTTTTCACCTTCTGCAGGAACACTGATAGCTTCGGCAATAGAATCTTCATTGACTCTCACGGTTAAGGTTTGTAGCTGAACCCTGTCATTATCATAATTTTCAATAAAAGCCATTGTCAATTGTGAATGGTATCCCTGCAATTTATCACAAAAATTGAACCATCCCGACCTCTGTATCAACTTTGCAGTCCTTGGAAACTGTTTAATCCAATCTGTATTATTTGGTTCCAATCTACAAATGAAACCTCCCTGCTTTTTCTTCACGACCCTCTCTAGCTCCTCTTCAATTTCAGTTACCCTGGACATTATAAACCCTAAATTGGCTTCAACTCAGTTGTATGAGCCAATAATGCTTTTATATTTCGGCTAAAAACATTAATATTCTGCTGCACATGACCCTGTTAAACATTCAACTCAACAAAGTCTTCACGCAGCACTGTTCTGAACAGGGCATTTGTCATGCAGCGGTGTGCTTTAAGAATGGCGATGTTGAAACTGCGTGCTCTGCTATGCAAGGAAGCCAAATGTATTCGATTTCTACATTTGCAAGCGCTAGGGTTCAGACATAAACCCAAAATTTTCAGAACCTTTAGCTAACCCTGCTCATGATCAGATGGCGATGAACAATGAACCAAGCCATTCTGCGAATACCCTTCTTCAACAAAATAATGAAAAACATTTTGATGGAACATGTGCATTGGGCTATTCTTGTTATGATGACCACACTTACTCATTATATGAACGGTTTTGACCTTGACATGACAACACCTTTATTCCTTCATAATTGCCACCATACCATATGACTCATTATTTCATGGTCAAGGATGTAAAAACATATAGGATGTCGAATTCTTATAACATAATCTCACATTCCATGAAATAACTCATAAACCACTTAATAAAATGTCATGTGACCATTTTGACATAAAAAGAAATCAATATGCTGCAGGCTCACAAGATGCTGCCAGTTTAGAAAAATGCCACCAGTCTGTAAGATTGCATCCTGTAACACATACCTTTTTGCACATGCATAGGCTCATAATTAATGAATAAAAACTTTGATGATTTTAGGTAACTCAGGAAACCTAATAGTGAAAAAGCAAATATAAAATATGAACAAAGTAAAATTAAAAACAATAAAAACAAATCATAAGTAGAAGGAACAACCCTAGAGATAACATCTGGCTCCGTCTGGGGACAAAGTTTCTTTCAAGGACTTTGAGAACTTGCTGATCAGTGCCATGTCCATTGGGTTGGAGTCTTATTTGCAATAAAATGATATATACAATGACTATGTACAATCACCCCTTGTCTTTTATTCTGTGTAAAAAGGTTTTAAGAAACGTCCATTGACTGGACCTGCAATCTCTTCTCCTTTTAAATTTTGCAAGACAAAAGTATTATTTCCAAGGATCTTTGTGATTGAAAAAGGCCCTATCCATAAGTTATCAAACTTCCCATGCTTACCTTTTTCATCTTCTCTTGCATCCCATCTGAGCACAAGATCACCAATTGTAAACAAATCTTTTTAAACCCTTTTATCAAAACTTTCTTTCATCCTTTTTTGATGTTTCTCAGCTGTATCCTTGATGGCTTCTCTCTCCTGCTGCAATTGCACTATCTGGAACATTCGTTTCCTGATGTCATCTGGCTCTTCTTCAATTTCCTGCAAAAACTTCATGACTGGAGTGACTAAATGGACAGGGAAAACAACATCAGTCCCATAAACCAATTGGAAAGGGGATGTCCCAATTGACTTTTTAATCGTTACTCTATCATCCCATAGAGCAAATTTTAATTTGCTGTCCCAACTTCGTTTATTTTCAAACAACATTTTCTTGATACTGTTTACAATGTTTTTGTTACTAGATTCTGCTAATCCATTTCCTTGTGGATAGTATGGTGTAGACTGCTTAAGGCTAATGTTATTCTCCTGACAAAAATTCACCATCTTTTTTGATTTGAAGGCAGGGGCATTGTTAGTGAGTAATTTTCTGGGGCATCCAAACCTACTCAAAATATTTTCTTGAAGGAAAGTAATTATTACCTGTTTTGGTGCTCTCCTTGTTGGAACTGCTTCCACCCATTTTGTGAAGAAATCAGTAGCAGTCAAAATCCATTTATGTTGTCCACTAGATGGAGGGTGAATTTCACCAATAAAGTCTAGTCCCCACTGCTGAAATGGACCATTCACAGAAATAGGCTTTAGAGGTAAGGATTGAAGCTTTTGCTTACCTGCGAACTTCTAACACTCAATACATGATCTAACCTGTTGATAAACATCTGAAAACAGGGTAGGCCAGTAGTATCCTGCTCTCAAGATTTTGAAGGCAGTTTCCTTCCAATACTTATGTCCTCCACACACTCCACTATGCAATTCTGAAATCATAGCATGAACTTCATATCTCTCCAAACATTTCAACAGTATCCCTCCCGGGTCCTTCCAATACAACATTTGATCCATTAAAACATACTTCATGGCTTTTAGTTTCAAAGATCTGCATTCATTCCTGTTCAATTCAAGAGGGCATTGTAAATACAAAAGTAAGTACACCACATCCTTATACCAATCAGATTCAACATACCTGTTATAAATCTGCTCTTTACTCTGCTCTGTTGTCATAATCTGCTCTGTCTTCTCTGCCATAATGTGAAGATTCAAAACTTGACAATTTGACTCTATGAGCAATTTAGCAAGTCCCTGTCCTTTTACCAATTTTTTTGGCTTAATTTCTATGTCATATTCCATGACCTTAGTTATCCATCTACCTCTTTTGCCTTCACTGTCAGGCTGTGCCAGAATCTCCTTAACTGCTGCATTTGGGACATATGCCACAACCTTAGAGTGTAAAACATATATTCTAAAAAATTTCAGAGCTTTAACTAAGGCATAGGCCTGTTTCTCCATTATATTATACTTCAGCTCAGAATCTCTTAATGTTTTGCTAAAATTTTGATATAGGCTGTTCCAAATTATCAGAGTTCTTTTGTAACAACACAGCAGCAATAGTATCTTCTGATGCAAATGAAAATATGGCAAAATCCTTTGTGTAATCAGGAGCTATCAGCACCAGGGCTTCTATCAATGCCTGTTTTATGTTTTCAAATGATTGTTTAGCCTGTTTAGACCACTTAACCTCACTGTCCTTCTTAAGCATTTGAGTGATATGCTTTATTATCTCTGCAAAATTTGGAACAAACCATCTTAAGAAGTTGATTTTTCCAACAAAGGATTGAATTTCTTTTTTGTTTCTGGGAATGCTGATTTTTAGAATAGCCTTGACTCTCTCTGGATCTATCTTTATTCCCTCAGCAGATACAATATGGCCTAACAGTTTGCCTTCTGTCAGGGCTAAGTGAGATTTTTTAGGATTTATTGATAAATCAAACTTCCTGCATTTGACAAAAATTTGTCTTAAATGTTTAAGATGCTCTTCATTGGATTTAGAAAAGATTGTGATGTCATCTTGGTATATCACCACAAACTTTTCATTTTCTCCCACAAAAGCTATATCCATAGCCCTCTGAAAAGTAGCACCTGCATTCATGAGCCCAAAAGGCATTTTGTTATACATAAAGGTTTCCCAAGGCGTGGTGAATGCTGTTTTCTCTCGATCTTCTGGCTGAACTGCAATCTGGTTATAACCAGAAAATCCATCAATCATTGAAAGCCTGTAAGCACCTACTACCTTCTGCAAAATTTGATCTATCTTTGGCAATGAATAGTTATCTTTGAGGCATGATTTATTCAGGTTACAGAAGTCTACACATAATCTTATCTCTCCATTTTTCTTCCGTACAGGGACTAAATTTGCAACCCAAGATGAATATCTCAAAGGCACAATGATTTTTGCATCTAACAGTTTTTTCACCTCTTTTTCAATTACTAGCAGCAATGCTAGATTTAGCCTTCTAAGCTTCTGCCTAAAGGGCTTAGTGTTTGGTTTTAGAGGGATCCTGTGCTGAATTATGCTGGTATCATATGTTTTCAAATCCTGATACAACCAAGCAAAAATGTCTTTATATTCTTTCAGCAAATCTAGATATTTTCTTCTTTCATCGTCTGACAACAATTTTGACAATTTTATCATTTGAGGCTGCTTTTCAGAACCAATGTTATATTCCATAACATTTTCTTCAGTAGTCTGTAGAGTAGGTTTTATCAGTGTATCATCTTTTGAAAACAATCTTTCTAAAGGAACAAGTCCCTTTGGAATGAAATTCCCTTTTAACTCCACAATTTTATGATCAACAATTGAATTATTTATGCATGGTTCATTTTCCACCCATTCTGAATCCTGTTCATGATCAACAGTATCATCTGAAAATTCACCTACCAATTCTAGAAATTCTTTTATTTCCAGATCATCATTAAAAACCTTCCAATGTTTAATATTATCTGGGACAGCAGGTCTGTACCTAACATCAATTGGATATTTCAGATGAGTGACCTTTGGCACTTTAAAATAGGCTGCTGCTAAGGCTAAGGAATCAGTTGTTTCATTATATTCTCTTGGGACAAAGGTGATATTAAAGGCTATGAAATAATTTTCAATTAGATCCCAGACTTCATTCCTATAAACTTTCAACAACTGCTGCTTTACCTGGTACACCTTTTTTACTTGCTGAATTATTAATTCGGAGTCGCCAAATACAGCAAGCTCCTTAATGCCCAAGTCCTTTGCTGCCCTTAATCCAAGGATCAAAGCCTCATATTCAGCAGTATTGTTTGTTGTTTTAAATTCCAATTTGAACATAAGAGAAATAGTTCCCCCTATAGCTGAAATCAATAACACTCCTGCTCCTGCCCCTTCTTTACTTGATGCACCATCAAAATACATTTGCCATAATCCATCATGTTCTTCTCTTCTTACCTGAATTGAGACATCTTTTTCTACCTTTAAAACACCCTCAGATTCATCATTCAATTGCAACATACAAGACCCAAGGGTTTCATCAATTGAATAAATAGGGTGATTATTAGGGTGGTTGCTGTCACTTACCAAGTATGCCATTTGAACTTCTCTATACAATCTTCTGAATTCACCCCCGAATACTGGAATTGTAGCATATGAAAGATCCATCTGCAACGTTCCTCCCACCTTTTTTGCCCAAGATCTAGACAACAACATACCAAACTTGGGAGAAATATCTGCCACCACAACATCCATCAATATACTCTTCATGGGTATCTGGGTTAGATTCACCACCAAATCTTTAATCACCCCAATACATTTGACTGCCCTGGAATCAAATGCATATAAATCATGGTATGGCCTTGTTATACTCAGTCCTAAAGCTTCCATGACTGCTTTAGGCATAAGGTTGTGTGAATCTCCTGAATCCAACAAACAATTATGCAGCAGTTGATCATGTACATAAAAGGTTATGTAAAATGGCAGAGGATATTCTGAATTACCATCTGGTTGATCAACAGTTTTCGATCCCACAATGATAGTAGGATTTTCATCCTGCAGATTAATCTCATCAGAAGGAATAAGATTAGAATTTACTGCATTGCTAAAGGTTTTAAATGTTGCTTCCCTGTAAACTTTATTTTTAATCAACTCAGTCAAAGGCACAGGGATCTTTACCTTATTTAATTCATGTTCAAAATTGAAACCACCAATAGACTTATTAAGCTCCTCTGGATTCACATCTTCATCTTTCTTCTGATTTACATTTTGTTTCTGGTTTGCAGGCAGATTTTGTTTAAAAGAAGAAGCTTTCACCACTTTCTTAGTTTGTGCTGCATGTTTTACCCCTGACCTTAAGCCATATGATTTTTGTGGCATTTGTTGACAGAATTGTGGCATTGACATCTGATAATCATCCTCCTCTTACTGCTCTAATTCTGTAGCATATTGATAATCAGATTGAGTTATAAAATGTGCAGGAGCATCATCATCAAACTGTCTAATATTCTGTGCTTCATCTTCCAATTCATCCAACTCTCCGTCATCAAATTCATATGATTCATCCCCTCTGACATTATTGTTTTGAAAAGGAGGTTGAATCTTTTGTTCTTCATTTTCTCGTCTTTCTCTCTGTTTATCATTATTTCGCCCTTCTCTTGGGAAGAATCTAGGGACAAAATGCCTTCTGAACTGATTAGGATTTCTATCAGTTTCAGGCATGGGTTTATTCTGATTTTTATTTCTATTTCCCACTTCCAATCTATCAATCTTGTCATACAAATTCTTTATGAGTTTACTCATTTCATCTATTCTGCCCTCTGATGACTTTCCTACATGACTGAATGCACTGACTACTTTCTTTCCTGTTCTGTCCAGAGTTTGGTGTTCTGTTTCATCTTTCAATCTATTGGAGGCCAAAATGTTTGATTCTACTTCTAATGCTGCATTTTGCATGTTTTAAAGTGAATCTGATTTCCTTTCTCTTAATAACAAAGAAAACTCAGGATTAAATGAATTTGCATAAGATAACATTGCTGATGTCTCAGTAGGTTTTATTTGAGCTGGGATCTTGCTATACACTTTGTTAAATCTTTTGGAAAACTCTCCCATAGTTTCACCCTTTTTTATTTTTAAAGATTCAAACTCTGTTTGGTAATACATGAAATCTTTCGTGTCCCCCCAGCGTCTCAGAAATACTTCTTGTAAAGCATCAATACCATCTATGGAGTTTGGTGGTAATCCCCGAAACCATGTTCTAACCTCACCATCTAATCTTTGGACAAATAATCTCATCCAAACATCCGCATGTTCATAATTATGATTATCTGTAAAATCTACAAATATATTCCAATGATCTTCTGCAGTAACCTCTCCTTGGGCATCAAACCTTGGCAGGTACTTGTGATAATCTTCTCCTAGGAGAGCATTGACGGGCTGAGGCAAAACAAGAGGGGCATATCTTGCTGCTATCATAGCAACCATTCGATTTTGAGCCATTTTAGGGTTTGTATTCAACTGAAAACTACCTAACTGTTGTGATGAGGGATACAAAGTACCAAGATTAGGTTGATTTACTGGGACTGTTTTAACCAGAGGAGTATGAATTGAAGATAAAGAAGAAACACCTGTCTGTAATGCTTCAAGCTTAACTTGTTCTGATATCAAGGGATTTGTAAAGACCTGAAAATTGTCAACTTTGGAAGGGGTAAATAACAAATCTAACTCCTCTTGACCTGTTTCTGAATGTAGATTTAGAGAAGGAAATGGGAAAGATGTAGATTTAGGGATCTCTGAAGAAGAGAACAGATTTATCCTGGCCTCCTTTAATAATTGCTCAGGATCTGAGACTCCTAGATTTAAAGGGGATGAGGGATTTCCTCGAGTCCCTATCCTCTTTGAAACCACTGTAACTTTTTAAAAGGTGACTGAATGTAGTCTGTATCAAGTTTTGCTGATTCTGTTCACCTTACAAAATCAGTTCCATGAAACTTTCAATTACCCAGGGAAGATATCCGTTCCTTTATCCGTCCCCGGCAATGGCGCCAAAAGATGTTATCCCTAAAGTTGAACCTAGACTACGGGATTCAAGCTTAAGGAAATCTTTGTACAAATCAAATAAAATCACACTGAAAACACCAATTGGTATGAAATAAAAAATTGCAAAGGCATCACACGATTTACAAGAAACCAAACTGGTATATGTCAATTAATATTAAATCAAATCTGTTTTGCACATATCACACAATCCATACTATATTATACGGGTATTTACAATCTTTACAAGCAAACATGACACTTTTAAAAGGATAGGCTGGTATGAAATCAGAGTTACAGGAAAGTCAAATAAATACTGCATAACATGGAGTATATCACAAAGTTCAATATATAGGTACTATGATCCTAAATCATGAAGTGAAACTGTCAATGTTTATAAAACAAAAAGATAACTATCTTCTCATGATAAGAATTATTGTAATGGAATATATATGACCACATACATAACAAAGTTATTAGAAAGACAATTCATATAACACAAGGGCAAATTATCATCATGTTTATTCAAAAATAGAACCTGTTACTGAAGCTGCAAAATGCTCATGTTACACAGATGTGCTCACAGTTGACCATGCATTACTCCCAAAACTGCCAACCTCTAGTTTTCTAACCGAGCCTTCCTTTTGTACCAAAATCCTCTATCTAGCAATTAACCATAGATCCTAAATTTCTGGATCGAACTTCCTTCAAAAGTGGGAAGTTAATCCTTTACAAAATTTTAGGATACAAGTGTCATACAGATGTCAAATATAACAACATAAGTTCAAAATCAACTAACTTTTAAACACCTAAAGGCTTCTAGAAGCCTCAGCTAAGGCAACTAAGTCACTAAGCACCTGTGAACGCTTTTGAAGCCTCGCCAATTCAACATCTTTATCACTTTCCTAGTTCTGGGCTTTGAGCTGCTCCAGCTATCTTTGCATGTCTTGTTTCTCCTTGAGGATATTCTTAGAAATCTTCAGTAATTTTTGGAACTCTGCTTCCTTATTTTCCATGTCTTCTCGCAATCTTTTGTTTGCCACCATTAATTTCTCATTAATGTCCTGCAGGTATATTGTTTGTTCTTTATAAGTTTGAAGAGATCTTTTACATTGACCAAGTTCTGAGGAAATATCCAAATCCTCATCTCTTATGCAACCTCTTTCTTCAGTCAGCCTTCTTGATACTGAACATTCTTCAAAATTGCTTTGTTTATTTGTACAAAACATTTCTGGTGTGGAACCTGCTACACCTTGCATGTCTATAAACTGTTCCATATCCTCATCATACTTGTCCTCTGCTGTGTGTACTAGTCCTTCACTTGCAACATCTTCAATAACTACAACTTCCTTATCATCTTCCATAACTGTTCTTTCTTCCATCTGCATTTTCTCACTGAGTCTGGTTCTTGGTCTGCCTTCCCTGAATAACTGTTTACAACTCTTCTTTTTTGAAGCAATGATTTTAATCATATCACTAACTTTTTATGGATTTTCTTGTGTGCAGGGTGTTTCAGGGCTCAAATTATTCTGTACAGCATCATTTTCTCTATTTTTACCCTTTTGAACTATTTCTGTAGGGTTCGCTGTCTGCTGGTTAGCATCCTCGATCATTTTCTTGCCTTTCTCTTTAGGATTATCACTAAACCCTAACTCTGTCAGCAGGGAACCCCATGTTCTTTCTTCTTTTTGCAGCTGAGTTAGAATCAACAATTTAATTAGCCCATGGTGATAAACCGAGCGAGCTGTATGTGCTGGATGGCCTTGAATCTTGGCAACCATTTTTTGGAGGCTCTTAAACAAATAAAATGGAAGATTCAACTGTGTACTACCATGAATATGCATTAGAAGTTTCAAATGGCACTTTAAAACCCTATCATACCTTCCATCACAAGTAATATAATTCTGAATTACCTCCAATGGCACTCTCCATTCTGGCTTCATTTTGCTAACATGAACTCCATTCTTCCAGTCGAGCTTTTCACTTCCCAGGATCAAGAATTCGCTGAAATCTTCTTTGAAATCCTTTTGTTTAAACCATTTTTCACCTTCTACAGGAACACTGATAGCTTCAGCAATAGAATCTTCATTGACTCTCACGATTAAGGTTTGTAGCTGAACCCTGTCATTATCATAATTTTCAATAAAAGCCATTGTCAATTGTGAATGGTATCCCTGCAATTTATCACAAAAACTAAACCATCCCGACCTCTGTATCAACTTTGCAGTCCTTGGAAACTGTTTAATCCAATCTGTATTATTTGGTTCCAATCTACAAATGAAACCTCCCTGCTTTTTCTTCATGACCCTCTCTGGCTCCTCTTCAATTTCAGTTACCTTGGACATTATAAACCCTAAATTGGCTTCAACTCAGTTGTATGAGCCAATAATGCTTTTATATTTCGGCTAAAAACATTAATATTCTGCTGCACATGACCCTGTTAAACATTCAACTCAGCAAAGTCTTCACGCAGCACTGTTCTGAATAGGGCATTTGTCATGCAGCGGTGTGCTTTAAGAATGGCGATGTTGAAACTGCGTGCTCTGCTATGCAAGGAAGCCAAATGTATTCGATTTCTACATTTTCAAGCGCTAGGGTTCAGACATAAACCCAAAATTTTCAGAACCTTTAGCTAACCCTGCTCATGATCAGATGGCGATGAACAATGAACCAAGCCATTCTGCGAATACCCTTCTTCAGCAAAATAATGAAAAACATTTTGATGGAACATGTGCATTGGGCTATTCTTGTTATGATGACCACACTTACTCATTATATGAACGGTTTTGACCTTGACATGACAACACCTGTATTCCTTCATAATTGCCACCATACCATATGACTCATTATTTCATGGTCAGGGATGTAAAAACATATAGGATGTCGAATTCTTATAACATAATCTCACATTCCATGAAATAACTCATAAACCACTTAATAAAATGTCATGTGACCATTTTGACATAAAAAGAAATCAATATGCTGCAGGCTCACAAGATGCTGCCAGTTTATAAAAATGCCACCAGTTTGTAAGATTGCATCCTGTAACACATACCTTTTTGCACATGCATAGGCTCATAATTAATGAATAAAAACTTTGATGATTTTAGGTAACTCAGGAAACCTAATAGTGAAAAAGAAAATATAAAATATGAACAAAGTAAAATTAAAAACAATAAAAACAAATCATATGTAGAAGGAACAACGCTAGAGATAACAGGATCCCTAACACATCTTAGTATAAGCAAACAAGATGCTAAATAAAATAATAGTATAATGCTAATAATAATCCTGCTAGAATTGCAGGGGCGACTGATCAATTTGTAGCATTGGATAGTCGAACACCCAAAGAAATAGTACTGGGGAAGGGGAAATGTGTAAAACACAACCAGTCAAGAGATCAACATAACAAAGAATGTGAAAGACCGATAGTCCAATTGTTTGTGCAATGCTTAGAAAAGATGAGAATTGGAAATGTTTCACACCACAACCTGCCAATCTACCAATTTTATATCATGTAAATATAAATATAGCCATAGAGAACTCATGTTTTCTATAAGATTAATAAATTAAACTCCATAAAAATGAGAAATTTAAACCCTTTTGTGGATGGATGCTCCTACCTTCCTATCAAAGCAAACATCATTGGTGTTTGAACCCAACTGAACATAGAAAAATTCCTTTTACTTTTAAATAACACCATATGACCATGTGCATAGCTTGGATTTGGGTCATTCACAAGATCCAATGAATTGCCTCCACTTCCTCTACATTTATTCTTGCAATCACAGGAATTAACAACATTTAGTTACATTTTCTTGGGTTATATCTAGTTTTTTTTTTAATCTTTAAAGGATAGGGAAAAATCTCCATGGTTAGGTTTCAAGCATGCAATAGTTATAAAGATACACAGATGGTGAAACTTATATGATACCATTTCATGGTAACAATGACACATAGGGTATGTAAAGAAGGATTTAGATTTTCATTTGTGTTCATGTTAATTCCAATACAATATTAAGACAAATGCCTTGCATATAAGAATTGAAATTACAATTATGAATGTGCCAAATATAACTCAATCTAAGAACTATTCCTAATTGGCAATATGAAAATATTAAAGAAGAATACAAAAAGTTGAAAGAAATAATTAGTCAAGAAACATTGATCTAACTTTTCTTGATTCCAGTGAGCCAAGAAAGATTGATCTCACTTTTCTTGGTTGTCGTGGAACAAGGTTTAATTGAATCTCAATGCCCAACTAAACCCCAACCTAAAAAATGAAAAGTTAAATATTTTACTTGAATGCCTACAAAAAACACAATACAATTGTTCAAGTATGGAACTCCCATTTAACTGCATCTCTTAACTTAAATATGAAAAACAATATAACATCAATTCAAACCAAGCCTAAATAAGCTATTAAATGAGGATTTCTCAAGGCCAATAATCCAAAGAGACTTCCATCGATATGATCATTGGTACACTATTATCAAATTTATGCAAAACTTAGGATCATAAGCAATATCAAATAAAAATGGCAGGTCCTTAAGTTTTAGGTGGATATGAATTGAGCCTGTGATTTGGACGTATCAATCCATCCCACAATTTGGAGGTTATTCCTCGGCACTCCCAAATAAAATAACCCTCAATATTTATATTACTATCTCAAATTAAAAACCCCCCTTGACCCCTTAATACAAGGGAATATATTTTTTAGGTTTTTAAGAGTATTCAACCCCCCAATATGAATGGATGTGATATGATATTGCCTCACTAGTGAACCCCCCGTGAGTCAAGTGAAGGTGGTGCATAAGCTAGCAAACATAAATGTTAGGAAATACCATGTTCATGCTCATAGGAGGGTAAGTGAAACCAACGAGTATAGTTAGTAAACCTTAAAGTGCAAGTAATACATCCAATTTATTATTTAATTCCAACCAAGATAGTTCATTTCATTTATAATACTGCCACATCATGAGTTATATACCAAGTTAATGCTATGAAGATCACTAAAACAACAAGATAATAAACAATGCTAACAATCACAGGTCTAATGATCATATCATTGCATATCTCAAATAATATCATCTAGAACCAATGAAACGCTGCTGCAATAATAACATTTGGAACTCTAGGCATTGAACTGAATCTGTATGGAACAAAAGGTCATATTGGTCATCAAATATAATCTCTCAAGGCTCAGCCTTGGCACAAGGTCTACACACAGTCTGATATAAGATGCTTGGATGTGTAAGTGATCATAAATGGTGTTGTTCATCATAACTGATCTCACTGAAACTGTGTAAAGGAAAAGCTCTGAAAAATGCAGATATCTGCTTAGCAAATATAGTAGCCCAACTACTATGGTGTGATAACATCTGGCTCCAACTGGGAGAAGTTCTCTAAGGAAGAGAGTGTTTGAGAACCTTAGAGTCTCTGGTCTCTAACTACTCTGCATCAATCTTCAATCCAACACTCACCATCTTTTGCTTTCAACTTTATTTGCACATGTTTATGCACTCATGCCAACTAAAATACCATGTGATGCATGTATGGGATAAAATATAAAATAAATGATGAAAATGAAATCTATTCTATAGAAGAGACTGAAATGCATAAAGGAAATACTAATCTAACATAACATGTAAATTTTATTAGTTCTTATTATGTATGAGAAAGATAGGTTTTGGAAAAGGTGCAGGCTCAACTCACTTCACACAAAAGGAACTCAACACTCAAAGGGAGAAAACAATCAGAAACTCATAAAACTAAGAAACTAAGAAGACTTCAACATTCAAGAAGAAAAAAGGAACTCAAATCCTACTATTTCAAATTATCTTATTAGAAATCCTACCTACCCTAATCTAACCAGTCAACACAAATGGTAGGTAAAATCATAAATCCAGTGCAACCCTTCATCAAATAGTTTAATGATTCTTCTTTTATTTTCGTTAATAGAACAAGTTAGGATTGGGTTAAAGGTTAAGGAATTTGATAGCACAATCTTCCTGTTTTGTTCAAAAAGTGCAAAAGGGCTTGATTGGTGCAACAAGAAATCATGCCAAGGAGAAGAATGATTGATGCAAACATCCTCCATCAAAGAATTGATAGGATCATAAAACTTATGAAAATGATTGCTTAAAATTGATGGAGGGAAAAAAACTTGGCTTCTGATTCAAATTCTTTTTATAAAAACTACTTTCCTCACTCACTTCTCTCACATACTGAATTTGGCTCTCCCTGGGATTGATGATGAAACAAAAACTAAGTGGAGACAAATAAAAACTAAAAAAATCAAAAATCAAAATCAAACCCATTTGATGCTAAAAAATGGATAAAAGATGAAATTGATCTTTAAACACTTTTTCTAGCCACCAAAAATGATTGATAACTTGACAACAACCATTATTGTTCCAAAGTGGCTGAAAAGGGAAATGAAGTGCTTTTTCTCTGATCGTAAGATCATTCTTATACTTCCTATTGAAAATTTCAAAAGTAAAATACTGACTAGACCACCAACAAAAAGAATATTGAAAAAGTTGGGAAGGGAGGGTGGATTGAAAAAATGCACATTATCCCAGATAGATAGAAAAAACTAGCCTTGTAATTTGACAAAAGGAAAGGCCTTTCAAAGTAACACTCTTTGTTCTAGGAATGATTTCAAGCTTTTGGTCAAGTCTAATACTTACTATCCGAGGACAAGATTTACCATAACTATCTAACTCCAAGGATTGGATAAAGTTATCTTCATTAAGGATGAAAAAATGAAAGCTTAAAGACTCACTATAAGAAGTAGAACAAAGATTAGAGAATCTAGTGTGATTTTCTAACTCATCCTCATTTTGAGGTTGGTCCTCTATTGATTCATCATTAAGTTTATATGAGGATAAATGATAATTTTTATTTGATTGACCAGGGAGAAAATTAACAAGTTCATTTAAAACATCCCGATTATTTACACAATGATCACGTGAAATCACTACTAAAGGATCTTGATCTATGTCCCTACTTTCTACTTCTTTAGTAAGGTGATAAGAAATTGAACGATCATTAATGATAGAATGAATAATGAGTTTCTCTGAGGCAGGAACCTCAATAGACATACTCACTAAAATCTCATCCTCAGAAATTTCCTCAGGATCAGAACTAGGGCTACCTAAAAAAGATTTGAAAATTTACCATTTATACAATGATTAGGGATTTGAATTTCGTTTGAATAAAAAATGGAAGACTCATCCTCAAAAGAAATTGGGCAGGAGGGGTCATCACTGGATGTTGATAATTCACTTGATATTTGATTATTAATTGATTCAAAAATGTTAAATTTTCAGAATTTACTTCAATCTGATCTAGGATCTTAATTGAGAGAACAACATGTACAGCATATCTACAGCATATCAATCATGGAGACAATAATGCAAGCACACAAGAGACACAAAGATTTACTTGGGGAAAACCATAAAGGTGAAAAACCCCAATAACTTCCTCAGAGATAGATAGAGCAATGATACAACCCAAACATGAGAGATAGACATAACCTAGCAGCAGATCCTCCTCCTCCATAAGTGCGCCACTCCTCCTTGAGTGCATGAGTGAGAAGTGAGTGATCAAATAGAGTGCCTCCTGCACTCTATTTATACTTGACTTGACTTGCCTTTTACATAAATCATGTAGGCTCAAACTTAACCACATAACATAATGCTGACTGGGCTGACCCCCAATAGGGTGGTCTAATAACCCTTCGACCCACATGGCCAACCCCCAATAGGGTGGTCTAATAACCCTTTGACCCACATGACTTATACAGGGCCGACCCCAACAACGTGGTCTAATAACCCATCAAGTATAAGTTAAGACATTTACATTATAAATGGTGACACTTCCGTATAGAGGAATAATACCATCTCTATAGGATTACATACAACATACATATATGAAATACATTCCAAAGTTACATATACATCAACACTCCCTCTTAACTAGGAAGGTATTTCTCAGCACAGGTCTTCTAGCACAAGTCTTCTTCTCTGGATCATCGTCACTGGATAATCGTCATCGAGACATCATCATCGTCACTGCTGCTGCTATCTCAATTAATCTCTGAATCTACTCATCATAGGAAGTTCTACAGAGCCAGTCCTTTTTCATACTGGATGTAGGCCCACCACTTGCAGGTCTTCGTCATCACTGGCCATACTGTGGAATCCTCAGGACTTATTACGTGTGTCACAAAACCTGGCTGCAGCATCCCAGGCTATTACGAGCACACAGCTCTACCTGTAGGATCTCCCAGGAGCACATTACATGTGACCCATCACAAAACCTGGCTGAAGCATCCCAGGCTATTACAAGCACATGTCTCTACCTATCGGATCTCCCAGGAGCACATTACATGTGATCTCACCACAAAACTTAGCTGAAGCATCCCAGGCTGTTATGAGCACACAGCTCTACCTATCGGATCTCCCAGGAGCACATTACATGTGGTCCACCATAAAACCTGGCTGAAGCATCTGAGGCCTTTTTCATCCTGTCCAGATCTCCCAGGAGAAAATTACATGTGGTCATGGGAAAACCTAGCTGAAGCATCTGAGGCCTTTTTCATCCTATCCAGATCTCCTAGGAGCAAATTACATGCCATAGGACAAAACCTCGAAAGAGCATCTGCCAGATATCCTAGGGCAACGAATTACATGCCATAGGCAAAACCTCGAAAGACAATCTGCAGATCTCCCAGGGCACAAATTATATGTCCTCCCAAGCAAAACCTCGAAAGAGCATTTTCCAGATGTCCCAGGGCACCGAATTACATGCCATAGGCAAAACCTCGAAAGACCATCTGCAAATCTCCCAGGGCACAAATTACATGCTTACCTACACAACCTGATCCACGGCCACAAAGTATCATCTGATTCTCATCATACATCATCCTGATGTACACATGATCACCCTGATCATCATCACTGCAACATCTTGCTACATGTCATCTGGAGAAGCTCATCATCCACAATCATCCTGATCATACAATGCATCCATCTGATGCACACCACGTATCTACCTGATACATATCATCATACATAGTGTATCCACCTGATACATAGATACATGATCCACACAATGTATCCATCAACATACATGATCTACCTGATCATATCTGATACATATCAATATACATGATCTACCTGATCATACAATGTATCCACCTGATCCATATACAGATACATGGTCCAAGCATCCAACATGATGCATATACAAAATACATACACATGATCCAACCGATCATATCCAGCATCCAACATGATGCGTACATACATACATAAAAATGATCCAACTGATCATATCCAGCAGAAACCAGAACATCATCCTGATGTTCATCATCCAGCGCTTACATCCACAGCCATGTGAAGGATCCTCCTTCCAACATGCTTGGAATGGCTTCAACAAATGTGTCCATCACTTCTTCGTCAAAGTGTCCTCGATCTGAAGAACGCCAAGCCTCTCTCTGAAGTACTCGAACTTCACCCTGGCTAGTGGCTTCGTCAGCACATCTGCAGTCTGCTTGTTTGTCTCAACATACAGGAGCTTCACGGCTCCTCTCTGCACCATATCCCTGATATAGTGATATTTGATATCTATGTTTTTCGACCTATCATGAGACACTGGGTTCTCAGATAGCTTCACACAACTCTGGTTATCACAGAAGATACGAGTAGCATCCTATGGGAGATCAAATAACTCAGACAGTAGCTTCCATAGCCATACTACCTCACAACTAGCTGAACAGGCTGCAACATACTTTGCCTCAGCTGTACTCAGTGCTACGCAGGACTGCTTCCTGCTAAACCAAGAGATCACGCCTGATCCCATACTGAAGCAGCATCAAGATGTGTTCTTCCTATTTGCAGCACTGCCAGCCCAATCTGAATCAACATAACCTTGCAGGTTAAGCTTTTGATTCACTTCATGCTTGAGCCCATAATCCACTGTACCCTTTAGGTACCTCAGAACATGCTTTACATCAACTAGGTGAACACTCCTCGGATCTGTCAGGAACTGGCTCAATGTGTTCACAGCAAAGTAAATGTCTGGTCTCGTGTTCGTCAGGCACATCAAGGACCCAATCATCTGACGATACATAGAGACATCAACCAGCTCAGATGAAGCATCACAAAGAAGCTTTAGATTTGATGCCATAGGTGTGGCCATGGCCTTGCAATCCATCATCCTGAACCTCTTCAGGATCTCTACTGCATACTTCCCTTGTCCAAGGAAGATTCCATCTGCACTTTGCCACACCTCCATGCCAAAAACAAATAGTGCATCATCCCCAAGTTCTTCATCTCGAACTCGGTAGCAAGCTTCCGCTATGTGTCGGCAATCAATCTATCTTCACCTGTAACAAACAGGTGATCCGCATACAAAAGTAGTATCACTGGAATGCCTTCCTCAACCTTGTAGAAAAGGTTGGAACCCACTTTACTCTTGGTAAAGACCAAACTGGATAGAAAGCTGCCTATCCTACCATACCAAGTTCTGCACATATATGATTTCCTATCATGTGTCTCAGAACCAAGTGGTTTCTCCACATACACTTCTTCTTCAACTACAACATTCAAGAAAGCTGTCTTGAAATCCATCTGGTGTATCTTCTATTTCATCACTTTTATATTTCTCTATGCTATCGTCTGCAGCATGCTTGATCTTGATAGATCCATATGGAAGTCACAACAGACTTCCCTTCAGCTCTTGGGACTGCATCCCAAACATCGTTCTTCATGATCGATGGATCATGGCATTCTTCCTGTATCCTGGGAACTTCAATATCTTCAATAGATCATTTTGTTGTTGAACAAATGTTGTAGTTCTTCTTTTGTAGGTGATGGCATACGATCTTTCCTACACAACAAGTTAAATTGCATGATTAGAAAACATCTCATAGTTTTTAGAACAAATTCTTACACATAAAGAAATATGTCATACAGTCGTGCAATTGTCTCAGCTAATGCTTCAATACAACATTTATCCATATCCCGTAACTTTCTAGATGCCTTCCAATCTCTACCAGAACATTGTTAAGAGTGTGCACAACTCCCAACATGTTAGCAAAGAGGTTTCATTCTAGATAAGTAGCAATGGAATGTTCTACAGTTCCATAGGCCACTTACCCATGCATATTAGTAGTATATTGTTCATCAATGCAATTATTCTAATATGCATAATACACAACCTAATTCTAGGAACATCAGTATATACATTATTGAACAGTATTATTTAAGAAATGACAATTCAAATACTTATCTTTGTTTGTTTGTTGGGTGGACTCCCTCTGAGTCTTCGCTTCCTTGCAGGAGCTACTGGAGTCCTAATCTGAAGTAGCTTCTTCTACACCTTTTTGTTGTGGAATGTAGAGAGATGGTCAACTCCCTCTGAATATCTGCATTCTTGCAGAAACCACTGGAATGTACTCCCTCTTGATCTTTGCTTCCTGGATTACTTGTCCTTGAACTTATATTCATTATCGATCCCTATGCATGCTTGTTAGTATCATCATTGTGTTATCCTCTAGGTCTCATACATAATCAAACATTCATTATTATAATCACAATAATCTCAAGCATGTATAGTCAGGATCATTTCAAACACAGATAATAAACATTAGTGTTCAACGTTTCAGGGAAGTCTTCTTTTACTCATGCATATTCTTATTTGATCATAGGACTCTTTTGGTTAGTTAAATCATCAATCAAGATAAGAGATATAATATGCATAAAATCCGTGATTACCTATACCTTCATGATTCTTTTGGTTATTCATATCATCAATTACAATATGCATACAACCATGACTATTCAAACCTATGACTTCATGAATAATCATTATCAACCACACAACAGTATAAGATCCTAACACAAGGTAGGATTCTATCTTGATATAGGAAAAACATACCTGGATTAGAATGCTAGCTAGTTATGTCTAACATACTCACATGATGTCTTCTTGTTCTTCTTCAATGACTTGTGCTAGTAACCTGTATATCTCATAGGTTAACCATTATAAAACCAAGTTATACATACCTCGTAAATGGATCTTCTATGAGATCCATGACAATGGATGAATCTTTGTCCTCATATCCTCATGATCATATGTTCTTGAACCAGTACATGATTTGTCTTTCTTGGTGTACCTTTCATGTTAGTAAACAACATAAACCTCATACAACACCATAATGCATTAGTACAATCATAAGTGTCAACACCGTAATCAATGAATATTTTCTATCATGCATTCATAAATTTGTTAAGGTGATACGACAAATCTAAAATCAAGATTGTACTAACCATAATAACATGAAGACAATCATACCATAAACTTAATCATGAACAAATATCGAAACATACCTCGATGAGTCATACCTGTCAAGATCGCTTGAAATATTCTTATGTAAGGCCTTAGCCTCATCTCCCTCTGAAACAAGAACTTCTTCATTCATGCAGATGATCAATCCATCTTCTTCTAGGATTAACCCAATCCACTTGATTTGCAAGAATTGGATCTAGAGCTGGATTAGGGTTTGTCAGAGAAACCCCAAAAATTCAAACTTTGAATTTCAAACTTCTGAAAGGATAGAAATATGTGCCTTGATGAGCTGATCACACTGGTATGCTTAGAATTTGAAAACTGCAAAGTTTCACTCCTCAATTTTTCCTTTGAAACTTCCAGATTCACTGGACATGACCCTGAACTAGGGTTGAATAAAGCCCACTCTTCTACCTCATCAAAAGGTTTGATCCAAAGCTCTAAGCTTCTATTTTTATGTGGAGCTTCCAGCCGTGGTCACAGATTTCAAAAATTCTCATTTTTGCAGAAGCCCTAATTTTCCACTTTTCTGATCAAAGTCCCGAACTAGGGTCTGATCAAGCCCGGCCTTCTGCCCAACCAAAAATTCTGATATTGGTCTCTAAATTTCTATTTTGATGAGTAGCATCCAGCCGTTGTCTCTGATTACAAAAATTCCAACTTTTTCTGAAGCCCTAAATTCCGGAAGCCATGAATGAAGGTACTAAAAAATAATTCTGTTTTGACAGAAATATGTACCTGATTATTTCTTGTGTAACTCCTAACTTTTTGCTCCATAGGGTCTGAAAAATCTTCCCACAATAGCCTGACCTGTTATCTTTCCATCCTGATAGGTCTGACCTCAATTGGATTCTCTGAGAGAGAGTTATGCCAAGTGTCGCAACATGACCTGTTTATGGGATAATACAGGAGAGCGAACTTGTACGGCGTGCCACGTCTCACTATTTCAACTTTGGCCTCTGCAAAATTTTCTTGAGATAGTACAGTCTGTATACTACCTGTCGCATTTTACAAAATTTCATTTGGAGCTTCCTAGCCCATGTTATGCCCTTTTTCCCAAGGTCACCTGTTTTTGACTTAGATCTGGAAGAGGCAGAAACCCTATATTATACAGATCATAAATCACAAAGTAAAACGAATTATAGGTTTTCATTTGGACACAAGGTACATGGGGATTTAATATTTGACCTATAAATATTTTAGATCCAAAATATTCTCCAAATTGGATTTATAGCGAAAGTGCTACGATGACTGGTTTTTTCTATATCAAGCCCTAGCATCGTAAGTGCAACAAGTGTCATACATGCCATATCATGCCTTCTTTCAGGCTAGCTCTGATAACATGTTAAATTTTCAGAATTTACTTCAATCTAATCTAGGATCTTAACTGAGAGAACAACATGTATAGCATATCTACAGCATATCAATCATGGAGACAATAATGCAAGCACACAAGAGACACAAAGATTTACTTGGGGAAAACCATAAAGGTGAAGAACCCCAATAACTTCCTCAGAGATAGATAGAGCAATGATACAACCCAAACATGAGAGATAGACATAACTTAGCAATAGATCCTCCTCCTCCATAAGTGCGTCACTCCTCCTTGAGTGCATGAGTGAGAAGTGAGTGATCAAATAGAGTGCCTCCCGCACTCTATTTATACTTGACTTGACTTGACTTTTACATAAATCATGTAGGATCGAACTTAACCACATAACATAATGCTGACTGTACTGACCCCCAATAGGGTGGTCTAATAACCCTTCGACCCACATGGCCGACCCCCAATAGGGTGGTCTAATAACCCTTTGACCCACATGACTTATACAGGGCTGACCCCAACAAGGTGGTCTAATAACCCATCAAGTATAAGTTGAGACATTTACAATATAAATGGCGACACTTCCGTATAGAGGAATAATACCATCTCTATAGGAGTACATACAACATACATATATGAAATACATTCCGAAGTTACATATACATCAACAAAAAATAGAATCAGAAAGTGGAAGGATTTGATCTTGGATCATATTTGAAGAATATATATCATCGAGTTCATTTCCCCATTTTTCTAAGAATTTATGTTCAAACATGTCATATATGTAAATGCTATTGGGTTTCAAATTCAATAACCAGAGCTCAGCTCTTCCTTGTAAAGATGAATCCAATAGTTTCATACATAAATCCTCATGGGTTATAGATAATTCGTTAAAAATTTCCCTAAAGATGATAAGGTGACTTTTAGCAGAGATCTCATAAATTCCATCGAATTTAGCCAACCTTTCACGGGCTTTATGAGGAATATGATGAGGGTACCCAACAATTTTTCAGAAGTCAAAAAATTTCAATCGACCGAAAGTCCTAGGATGCTCAGAAGCATCCATGGATGGAAATTATTAAAAAAAATCAAGACCCCAAATACAAAATGATGCACCCCATGGGTTCTAGATAATTATAGGATCGATCAACAGTGGAGTCACTTATGTGGACTCATCGGGGAGATTTTAATTCTTTTCTACCAAAATATATGTCATTAGGATAGTAGGGAGAAATGAGTGACAATGGATGGTTATGAAAGATTTAGGAAAACAAACGATAACTATCAAATTACAAGACCGGATACGATAATATATGAATTATGCATGGAAACTCACAAACACCTAAGGTAAGCCTCTACCTTCCCAGCAATGGTGCCAAAAATGTTATCACACAACTTGTAGCTATCCCTAGAAGTATCTCATCCAGGATGGTAGAGGTGTTGGAAAACTAAAGAGGTTACCCAAGGCTTGCCACGGTTCCCAATGAAAGTGGGTGTCATGATAACCGAGGCAACCTTCACTTTAGATCAAGAAGAATCAAGATCAAGGGGGAGACCCTATCCAATCAATGAAGACTAGCTAACCCAAATATTCCTAGGGAAATGTGTAAAGTTATGCAAGGAGATCAATGATGCAAGAGTTTAGATCTAGAAAGGTAAGTGGACCCAAGGTGATTAAGTCTTGGTTGAGAGGATTAAGCAATGGACAAATGGATTAACTGCATGTTTGATTTAGGCCACTTAAGAAGTTAAACAAATAGATCTAAGAAAGAGCTAATGCATTATCCAATGACCCAAGTGGGGCTCATCCCTTAAAATGAGGGATGGGGCCCACAAGGTGAAAATCAATGGGTTAAATAAGTAGGGGTAGGTTTTGAGGGATGATCTATCCAACGAAGCAACAATCTCAACTACCCACGTACTAGAACCTAGCAAAAAGCCTCCCTCAAGGAATGCGACTTCTGTTGGAGAGACCAATGTGCAATGGGCTAAATGGAGTCCAAACAACACCAAACTATAGATAGGGATTGTCGTGAATATTATTAATGTGGGTTTTAAATTTTATCCCCGAAAGCATGCTAGATCCAAGTAGATCTAAAAAAATGTAAAATGAGGGTTTTAACAATGAGTGTTTGTAGACCTAAGAGAATAGATGGAAAAGGTAGAAGAATAACATACCTCCTTGAGCAGACCTGGAAAATGAAGAATAATGTAGCTTGTGATGAGGATTACTTCCCACAAATATCAAATGCCAAACTTGATGAAGCCCTTCTTGCTATGCATTTTTCCTCCTTCAACCAATTCTCCCTCCTCTTCCTGTCAACCAAGGACACACAAATCAACCAGTCAAGAGAAATGGAGGTAGATGCAAACAAAAGATGAATGAACATGAAATTGTTGGGGAAAATACAAAACAACTCCCTGTAAACCCAAAATGTCTTGATGAAGATAGTAGGGTAGGCCTCCCCACCAATACACACTCCTCCAAAATGTTCTCTTTTCCTACAAATCATGTTAGTGAAGATAAAATCCAATATGGCCACCAACGTTTGTCAGTGCAGAGGAAGAAGCATTTATAATCACCACAAACGAGAATTCAACTCCATGATCCAATATTCCCAAGAAAAATATTTTACTCCAATAGCCAAGAGCCAAAAATCTTTAGATGCCTTTACAATGAGAGGGTCTCTTCCTTTTATAGGATAGGAAGACCAAAACCCTAAACCACTTTTGAAAAATAGTGGTTGAGATCAAAATATATAACAATGTAATTAATTGCTAAGATGAGCCAACATAACAATAGACATGGATCACTCAAATAGAGGATGACATCATGGCTAAAAATCCTCTAGGAGGGGTGACGCCATACATGGGGGTAGCTAATAGCATAGGTAACACAACATAAAGACAAGGACAAGTGACTAGGAGCACATGGTGGGGATAGGAGGTATCATTCCCCTTCACTATCATGACCCCATGGCATAATAATATAAAATATGACTCAATTTAATGTCCAAGTATACAAATGATCAAATCATGTCCCTGTCATTAGAGAGAGAAATACAATAAAAGACCTCATCTAGCCCATGTGGACCCCACTGACTAGTGCCAATTGATCTAGAAGAAGGGGGATACACCATGGATGACCTACAAGCAGACCAAGTGCCAAACGTTTCCTCAATTTCCCAAATCGAATTCCTTAATGACCTTTTTATTCCAGTTTTTAATCCTCCCGAAAACCCTGAAACTGCCCAAAACTGCCTCTAGGGTGCCTACGTTGTCAAACTGAGTGTACCATCATGTATGCAAGGGGGGTAATATGGTAAAAAAAGGGGCTTGACCACCCCCTTCCTTTGTATCTCCATATGAAACGAATTGCCTCCAATGCTCCTGCTGGACATGCCACATCAGCATGCCCAAACTGGTCAATAGGTGGAAATATGCTAAGATGTTGCCCAGGAGTTCCTAAATCTAAAAGATAAGTGTCTCAATGGATCTAGAAGACTCAAATCCACTAGAGATGAGTACTCATACACCTCATGATAACTTGTAGGATTATCTATAGGGTCCACCATACCCGGATAATGTAAAATATGATGATCTGGAAATAATAATCAACATGACAAACTACATCAATCATCATCTGAAGCATATTCCCAACATATGGAATCATCAATAGGTATATGTAGGACCATAGATCAACATCATATAGCATAAGTGGTCCATCTCATCATGGATCCCAAGGATGACCATGGTCAAACTATGTTTGACTAGGTCAAAATACAACCAAAGACTAGATTATAACAAATGACTAAGACATGTTCCTTTAACCATATTCATAGGTTAACTTAAAGTATAAACATGAATCAAGTGGCAGTTAATACATAGATATTTAATTTTATTTATAACTTACTTGCACCAAAGCTTTAAAGACATACTTCATCCAATGGACATGGCCTAATTGCTAGCATAAGGTGAAGGCTAAGGACAAGGCTAGGTAGAAGGGTTGACTTGACCAAATTAACTAAGTGATACTTTGGACAGGGGAAAAGGGGAGATACACACTATGTCGGACAAGATAAACAAAGGGAATGGTAGTGCCTTAGAAATGGATAAGTTGTTTAGAGAGTGTTTATTCGACCTTGGCATAAGGTCTATATCAAGTTGATCCAAGTTCATTAGGATCATTCATTTCATTTCCATGGCCAACAGTCTTTAGATTTGGCATATATTTAACCACTGCTTTTTTTATTTATCCCTTCATTTATAAATTTTGTAGGTCAGCAATATTTAGATTTATCATACATTTAGCCATTTCCTTTTAGACCTTTTTGGACCCTTCATTGGGTTACTTTAGCATTTCATTGCTTTATCCCTTTTCCATCATGATCAAAATCACAGTTTTACATTTCATTTATTTCCATGGGATTTCATTTCATTTCAAAAAGAGATTTCCAATAATTTCCATACAAGTAGTACATGTGGTTTAGGTTTTAGCCAACAACATCTCATGTGACTAGGGGGAATTCCGCAATCTATACCACACATCGGGGCAGCCAACTAGAATGATAAAGGAATAAAATCCAACTCACCAAAGGCAATTTCTATCACCAACTCAGGTTCGAGACACAAAACAAACATGGATGCTATCCGACACAGAGGTAGGAGTGGGAAGTCCTCCATATCAAAAGTCAAGAACGAAAGTCAAGGTGAAAGCCAAAATAGGGAAGGTCATGGATGGATGGAGTCAAGTGAAGGTGGTGCCTAAGCTAGAAAACATAAATGTTAGGAAAGACCATGTCCATGCTCATAGGAGGGTAAGTGAAACCAATGAGTATAGTCAGTAAACCTTAA
Source organism: Larix kaempferi (assembly GCA_027924585.1). NCBI lineage: Eukaryota > Viridiplantae > Streptophyta > Pinopsida > Pinales > Pinaceae > Larix > Larix kaempferi. The sequence continues at coordinate 160,129 of BSBM01001259.1, forward strand.
AGTGCAAGTAATACATCCAATTTATTATTTAATTCCAACCAAGATAGTTCATTTATTTTATAATACTTCCACATCATGAGTTATATACCAAGTTAATGCTATGAAGATGACTAAAACAAGATAATAATCAATGCTAACAATCACAGGTCTAATGATCATATCACTGCATATCTCAAATAACATCATCTAGAACCAATGAAACACTGCTGCAATAATAACATCTAGAACTCTAGGCACTGAACTGAATCTGTATGGAACAAAAGGTCATATCGATCATCAAATCTAAGCTCTCAAGGCTCATCCTTGGCATAATGTCTACACATTGTCTGATATAAGCTACTCTGATGTGTATGTGATCATAAATGGTGCTGCTCATCATAACTTATCTCACTGAAACTGTGTAAAGGAAAAGCTCTGAAAAATGAAGATATCTGCTCAACAAATATAGTAGCCCGTCTACTATGGTGTGATAATAGGACTAAACATACAAAATAGCTCTACAAAGTAATAATACAACTACCAATGGCTTGACAATATTAAGGTTGGCAGTTCTCAACACTAAGGAAATTTGATAGTATTATATTGATGTTTGAGGTTAACAATAGCAATATTCATTTCTTAGGAAAATGAGACCATGAAGTATTACACCTATATGAAGAAATATAGGCCAGGGAAACAATCATAAAATCTATAGCCAACTAAGAAGCATTAAAAAATAATTGAAAATTAGCAATAGTCCTCTATGAAAGCATTATTTTTCCTAGAGATGAGTATTCGATAAACCATAATAGCATTTTTAGAAGACTCTTAAAAGTTGAGGATTCTTATGTGAAAATTATATTATACAATAACAATGAAACAAATAAATTCATCAATAAGAGAGACTCAACTGCAATTTGATGCATCGAGCATAGTGATGGAAACAAAATGTCAAATTTTGTAAGCCAAAAATAAGCAAAAAGAGGCATAGTTAAATGAATTAGAAGTAGTAGTCTAGAATACACTATGTAGATATACAAAAGTATTCTTGATGACACCACTCAAGCATTGAAGATCTATATAAAAGGAACTATGAAAAAGAATCTACTACAAGCTAAAGGAATAAAAAAAGGATGATGAAACAAAAGAACCAATGAAAGAGGTAACAATAAAGTTATATACTACTTAGCATGCACAATGACATATCATTCATCAATTTACAAGAGACAACTCGACATTGGGAGATTACTGGAGAGGATTTTGAGATTAGATTATAAAGGGCTTTAAAATATTCAAGACATGATATTTCAACGATTGGAGCTCCATCGCAAGCTAAATGAAGTAAAACGCAGTAAGTACACCATGAATAATTTCGAGGCCAATTAATGCCTCTTACAATCCATAGAGCATGAATTGAACATATTAAAACAAGACTTGGACATGAACAAGTCTAGTATGATAACTATATTATAGGATGTTTCTACCATGCATTTATATCTCCCTTATGATAAAATGGGTAATCTATTATAAGGTGAGCAACTTTTCAACCAAGTCCTAAAGGAGGAAGAAAAAACATTTCTCTCAGGTCTATAAGATAATTTGTTATTCGATGAACGATATGATGATAAATACATATAAGTTTGACTTAAAGATTTTTTTTTTTATTAGGGAAGGCTATGGAAAATTGCATAAAACAGAAGATGGCCTTGAGGAACTAGAGGAAAGACGCGACAATTTGAAAGCGGAGAACCCAATACTAGATGAACTAATAGAGCAGGTTCAGTGGGGGATTAACTCAATGAACATATAACATAGCACATTTATTCCCTAGATATTAAACAATATGTTAAGTTTAAACCAAATAGACTAGCAAGATCAATGAAAGAAACATAATCACAAGATAGACACAGATTTTACCCTGGGAAACCCTCATGGGGTAGAAAACCCAGCAAAGCTTTCCTCAATAAGATGATCAACCAAAATACAAGATGTGCTCCCTCCTTCTTTACCTCCTTAGCAGACCTCCCAGACAAGTGCGCTACTTTTCTGAGTTGTGCAAGTGTGTCTAATGAGGAGCTCACCTCCTCTATTTATATTAGTCCCCGACTGACCAAAATCCCTAATGGGGTCGACCTCTCCTGGAGAAGTCTAATAACCCCTAAAATATAATATCAGGGCCGACCCCCACATGGTGGGTCTTATAACCCTAGTTACCACAAACCATTGGAGGAATAATCATCTCCGGATACATAATAGGGTTACCTCGGAGGGATGAAACATCTCCGGAATAATAAAGTACAATTATAATATTCTTAGAAGTTACAATATTCAACACTCCCCCTTAACGAGAAGGATATTATAACAACATCTGCAGGAGCAAGGAGTCATCGACTACATCATACATGATACATCTATATATCATCGGAAGCTTTCTTCAATTTATCATCATCATCACACGATCGTCAACATCGTCATCACACGATCATCAGCATCGTCATCACACGATAATCAACATCGTCAGCACACGATCGTCGGCATCGTCATCTCACGATCATCAGCATTGTCATCGCACGATCATCAGCATCGTCATCACACGATCGTCAGCATCGTCATCTCATGATCGTCAGCATCGTCATCTCACGATCATCAGCATCGTCATCGCATGATCATCAGCATAGTCATCCCACGATCATCAGCATGGTCATCTCACGATCATCAGCATCATCATTGCACGATCATCAGCATCGTCATCGCATGATCATCAACATCGTCATCGCATGATCATCAGCATCATCATCACATGATCATCAGCATCGTCATCTCACGATCATCAGCATCGTCATCTCATGATCATCAGCATCATCATCAATACAAGTATCCATACCAATACAAGTATATACATTATCAATATAAGTATCCACACCAATATAAGTATACATATCATCAATACAAGTATCCATACCAATACAAGTATACACATCATTAATACAAGTATCCATATTGATACAAGTAACCACATCATTAATACAAGTATCCATACCAATACAAGTATCCATATCGAAACAAGTAACCACATCATCAATACAAGTATCCATTCCGATACAAGTAACCACATCATCAATACAAGTATCCATATCAATATAAGTAACCACATCATCAATACAAGTATCCATACTGATACAAGTAACCACATCATCAATACAAGTATCCATACCGATACAAGTAACCACAAAATCTAAGAATCACTTTCTCGGAGACATATGTCTACGGATCAATTCAGGGACCAAAGTCCGAGGATGATACAATCCCCTCTCGTCCACTAGGGACCACTTCTCGGAGACATCTGTTTAAGGATCAATTCAGGGACCAAAGTCCGGGGATGATACAATCCCCTCTCGTCCACTAGGGACCATTTCTCGGAGACATGTGTGTACGGATCAGTTCAGGGACCGAAGTCCAGGGATGATACAATACCCATCACGTACATTTTGAACTAGTGGTTCCGGGATGATGCAATCCCCATCACGTACATTTTGAACTAGTGGTTCCGGGATGATGCAATCCCCATCACTTCATTCTCGAAGACCATACATCTACGGATCAATTCAGGGACCAAGGTCCGGGGATGATACAATCCCCATCTGTCCACTTTGGACCTCATTCTTGGAGACCATACACCTACGGATCAATTCAGGGACCGAAGTCTAGGGATGATACAATCCCCATCTGTCCACTAAGGACTTCATTTTCGGAGACCATACGTCTACAGATTAGTTCAAGGAACCAAAGTCCAGGGATGATACAATCCCCATCTGTCCACTAAGGACTTCATTTTTGGAGACCATACGTCTACGGATCAGTTCAAGGAACCAAAGTCCAGGGATGATACAATCCCTATCTATCCACTAAGGTCTTCATTTTCGGAGACCATACGTCTACGGATCAGTTCAAGGAACCAAAGTCCAGGGATGATACAATCCCCATCTGTCCACTAAGGACTTCATTTTCGGAGACCATACATCTACGGATCAGTTCAAGGAACCAAAGTCCAGGGATGATACAATCCCTATCTGTCCACTAAGGACTTCATTTTCGGAGACCATACATCTATGGATCAATTCAAGGAACCAAAGTCCAGGGATGATACAATCCCTATCTGTATCCTTATCAATACAGATGTCATCAAAACATGTATTCTCATCAATACATCAATAAAACATGTATCCTCATCAATACATTAGTAAGACATGTATCCTCACCGATACATTAATAAAACATGTATCCTCATCAATACATCAGTAAGACATGTATCCTCACCGATACATCAATAAAACATCAATAACCCATGTATCCTCATCAATACATCAGTAAGACATGTATCCTCACCGATACATCAATAAAACATCAATAACCCATGTATCCTCATCAATACATCAGTAAGACATGTATCCTCACCGATACATCAATAAAACATCAATAACCCATGTATCCTCATCAATACATCAGTAAGACATGTAACCTCACCGATACATCAATTAAAACATCAATAAACCATGTATCCTCATCAATCCATTAGTAAAGTAAAAGTAAGTGAGAGAAAATAAGTATTCTAAGTATAAGAGTCCTAAGTGTAAGTATCTAAAACAGGTATCCACATCATCAACCTTGCTGTCGATGAGGCAATCTCATCATTAGAGACCACACTACTCCCCCTTTCGAGGAGGGTCCTTTTGAACCACACCAAGTTTGTCTCGAAAGTATTCAAATTTTACTCACGACAAAGGTTTGGTCAAAATATTAGCAATTTGATCCTTAGTGCTCACATACTCGAGCTTAATAGCTCCTCTCTGCACCATATCTCGTATATAAAAGTATCAGATCTCAATGTGTTTTGACTTATCATGAAATACTGAATTTTCTGTCATCTTGATACAACTTTGATTGTCACACATAATCACTGTAGGATCCAATTCTAAGTCAAATACTCCAGATAGTAGTTTCCGAAGCCATACTGCTTCACAGCTAGCTGAGCAGGCAGCTATATATTCTGCTTCAGCAGTACTGAGAGCCACACTGGATTGTTTCTTGTTGAACCAAGAGATCATGGCAGATCCAAGTCCATAACATCCACCTGGTGTACTCTTCCTATTTGAAACACTTCCTGCCCAATCAGAATCTAAATAACCATGTAATCTAAGTTCATGATTTCCGAGATAGTAAAGACCAAAATCTAATGTACCTTTTAGATACCTCATTACATGCTTTGCAGCTATTAGGTGAACCTTCCTTGGTTCTACTAGATATTGACTCAGAGTATTTACAGCAAAGCATATATCTGGTCTGGTATTTGTCAAATACATCAATGACCCAATGATTTGTCTATATAGAGTTACATCCACTAATTCTGATGAGTCATCAACTAATAATTTCAACTTGGAGTCCATGGGAGTAGCCATGGTCTTACATTCCAACATGTCAAATATTTTCAAGATCTCCACAGCATACTTACCTTGATTTAGGAAGATTCCTTTTGGTTCTTGCCATACTTCTAGACCTAAGAAGTAGTGCATTAATCCTAGATCCTTCCTTTCAAATTCGGAAGAAAGCTTCTTCTTACATTCGATAATTTGGTTCTCATTTCCTGTTAGAAATAGATCATCCACATACAATAGTAATATAACAGGCTCATCATCCATAATTTTGAGATAGAGATTTGGATCATCTTTACTCTTGGTAAATCCCATACCTGTTAAGAAACTGTCAATCCTTCCGTACCAAGCTCTGGGAGCTTGCTTCAATCCATACAAATCCTTTTTCAGCTTACATACATGATTTCTTCTATCTTTAACCTCAAATCCTTGTGGTTGTTCTATGTACACTTCTTCTTCAATGACACCATTCAGGAAGGCTGTTTTAACATCCATCTGATGTAATTTCCACTTCATCATAGATGCAAGTGCCATGATAGTTCTAATTGAAGTGTACCTAGCAACTGGTGCAAATGTTTCTTCATAGTCTATTCCCTCCTTTTGAGAGAAACCTCTGGCTACAAATCTTGCCTTATATTTTCCAATGCTACCATCTGCAACATGTTTTATCTTGAAAATCCATTTGGAAGAAACCACACTTTTATCCTTTGGTTTGGGAACTATATCCCAAACATCATTTTTCATTATTGACTGGTACTCTTCTGTCATAGCTTCTACCCACTCCTTTTCTTGAGCTGCTTCCTCATAGCTGGTGGGTTGATGATCCACAAGATCACACATTAAGGCCACATAGTTGGACACAAACTTGGGTTTCTTCCTTTCTCTAGTGGAACCTTCAGGAGCTCCATATTTTTCAGCTCCTTGAATAATGTCTCTAGCCCATGCTGGTCTTCTTTTTCTAGATATATTTGAAAGGGGGGGGTTCTTGAGGTTCTATCATATCATGGTCTTCTGGTGTAACATCTTCAGGGATGGGTACAACTTTTGTAACTCTAGGAGGTGAATCTTCTTCATAGATTTCTTCAAGTTGGCACTTCCTATATTTCTTGATAGCTGCTTCTTCATCGAATGTTACATTTCTAGTTATCTCCATATGATGAAAACCAGGTATGTAAATTCTAAAAGCTTTGGATGTTTCACAATATCCAACAAATATTCCTTTCTTACCAGAGGGATCCAACTTGGTTCTCTTTTCTTCTGGAATGTGAATATACACAGGACATCCAAATATTTTGAGATGACTTACCTCGGGCTTCTTTCCTGTGAATACTTCTTCTCGAGTCTTAAATTCAAGAGCACTATGAGAAAGTCTATTTTGTACATAGACAGCTGTTCTGGCTGCTTCAGCCCATAGATACATGGGAAGATCTTGATCATGTATCATAGTCTTTACAGCTTCCATGATAGTTCTATTCTTCCTTTCAGCAACCCCATTTTGTTGGGGATTGTAGGGAGTGGTTAATTCCCTCTTGATTCTAGCTCCTTTACAAAATTCTTCAAATTCCTTTGAAGTATATTCTCCGCCATTATCTGTTCTAAGAATCTTGATTTTCTTTTCTGAGAGATTTTCTATTAAGGCCTTAAACTCTTTGAATTTTCCAAAGACTTCATTCTTACCTTTTAGAAAGAATATCGAAGTTTTCCTTGAGTAGTCATCAATGAATGTGACATAGTATTCATATCCACTCAAAGATGTGGAGGGCATTGGTCCACATACATCAGAGTGTATTAACTTCGGGGTACTTTTAGTCTTTGTTTCACTCCTAGGAAATCGGTTCTTGACATTCTTCCCTTTTGCACATCCTTTGCATGTGCCATCATGATTAGTCTTTAAGTCTAGCAAACCTATAACTACCTTGCTTACATAGGGTAGTCACTTGTAGTTAATGTGAGCAAGTCTCCTATGCCATAGTTCATTTGGGCTAATGGTTTCATGAACAAGAGCTGCTTCTGGAAGACCCTTAAGTTTGTATAAGCCTCCTTCTTCTTCACCAATGATAATTGCATCCTTGATAGACTTTCCTTTGGACCACATTAAGACTTGTCCATCAATGAATGCAATCCTGTAGCCTTTCTTATCCAATGCTGAGATGGATAACAAGTTCTTCTTCAATCCTGGTACATACAATATTTCTTTCATTTTCATGGAGGTACCAAAATCAAGCTTGTAGCTTGCTTCACGAATTCCCTTGATGGGATATTGAAATTCATCTCCTAGAGATACCTTTTGAGGAGAAGTCTTTTCTTCAAGACTTGAGAGAGTCTTTTTCTGACCTGTCATGTGCTTTGAAGCACCACTGTCAATAAGCCATGTATCTTCTTCAGGAGTTATAGATCCAGAGAGTGCGGAGAAAAGAACATATTCTTTTGCATCTTCTTATTTATTTATCCTAGATCTTCTTTTGAAGAAGGTCCTTTCTTCTTCTTCTTCTTCACTTCCAGGTCTTTTATTGTGAGGCCTTTCTTCCTCTTCTACTTCTTCTTCACTATCATCTTCTGCAAGATGTGCTTGATGTATTTTGTAATGAGAACCCTTTTTCTTCTGCAGAGGGCAATCTCTAGCAAGGTGTCCTATTTTGTGACAAGAAAAACATTGGAAAGAGGAGTAATTTCTTCTTTGAATAGTTCCTCTTTTCTTTTGAAATCTATGTGGAGGATGAGACTCCTTGTGACTAATCTTTTTGGAGTAGGATTGATTCCTTCTTCTCTTGGTGTGGGTGGCCAAGGCTTGGTCATCTTCTTTGAGCAAGGCTTCTCGGTTTGCAACCCTAGCCTCCTCTTGTACACAAGCCTCCCAAACTACATCAAACTTCATACTTTCTTTTCTGGCACACATAGTTTGAATGAATGACTCCCAAGGTCTAGTGAGACCATTTAGAGCTGTCATCACAAGTTCATCTTCATCAAGAGTATCACCAATGGAATCTAGTTGCTCCTTGATTTGGGAGACCCTTGAGAAGTAGTCTTGAATGGATTCTCCTTTGTGCATCTTGGTGCTCTTCAATTGAGTCCTTAGGTTCATCTTCCTATTGATGTTCTTTCCTTCATACATTCTTCCTAGGGCATCATACATTTCCTTTGGAGTCTTCTTGGAGGCCACTTGGGGAATCAAGTGGTCTTTAATCGAATCAGCTATGATTCTCTTTGCCCTAATCAAATCCTTCCTATGCTTCTCTTTGGCTTCATCTCCTTCCGATTATGCAACTTCATCCTTGATATAATGAGCAAGGTCATTTTCTTCGAGAATGAGGCCAATTCTGTATTTCCATGGTCGAAAATTTTCTATACCTTCTAGCTTGTCTTCAAGCTTAGTGTTTGGAACCATCTTCTCTTGGGGGAGTCTAATAGATAAGATGTAGAGTATTACTTACATGGAAACTTTAACTTTTCACTTTTCCGGATCTGCAACAGAAATTTCTAGTTTTATCGCACTTTTGGTAAAACTAGGGTTTGACTTTCCCGGAGTTCTACCCAACCAAAAAGTTCGATCTAGGGCTCAAAAGATTGGTCTTGACAAGGGATATCCAGCCATGTAATCAGAATTCAATAATACCAACTTTTTGCAGAAGTCAATTTCTGGTTTATCGCTCTTTTGGTAAAACTAGGGTTTGACTTTCCCGGAGTTCTACCCAACCAAAAAGTTTGATATAGGGCTCAAAAGATTGGTTTTGAAAAGGGATATCTAGCCATGTAATCAGAATTTAACAATACCAACTTTTTGCAGAAACCCTAACCTTCACCGGAGAGAGAGAGAGAGAGATATTCTTACCTTGTGAAAGATGTTCTATTCAGACTAGCTCTGATACCATATTAACTTTAAACCAAATAGACTAGCAAGATCACTAAACGAAACATAATCACAAGATAGACACAGATTTTACCTTGGGAAACTCTCATGGGGTAGAAAACCCAGCAAAGCTTTCCTCAATAAGATGATCAACCAAAATACAAGATGTGCTCCCTCCTTCTTTACCTCCTCAGCAGATCTCCTAGACAAGTGCTCTACTTTTCTGAGTTGTGCAAGTGTGTCTAATGAGGAGCTCACCTCCTCTATTTATATTAGTCCCCGACTGACCAAAATCCCTAATGGGGTTGACCTCTCCTGGAGAAGTCTAATAACCCCTAAAATATAATATCAGGGCCGACCCCCACATGGTGGGTCTAATAACCCTAGTTACCACAAACCATCGGAGGAATAATCATCTTTGGATACGTAATAGGGTTACCTCAGAGGGATGAAACATCTCCGAAATAAGAAAGTACAATTATAATATTCTTAGAAGTTACAATATTCAACACAATACCCCTAATTTCACTACATATTAAAAAATACCTTCCAAAATCCTTTTGTTGAGCCCCCTTCCCAATATATCTATCCAATTAAGGAAACCCTTATTTTAACTAGATATTGTAGGTATCCATTTCTTTCATGACATTTTTAATACCCCCTTATATTTCTACCCCTAGTATATAAATAAGAGAAAACTCTTATAAGCTTGCAAATCACAAAAATAAAACAAAACAATCAAACAAGTGTACTGACATCCCAACAAAGGGACATGCCAGCATAGTAAGATGGACTTACGAGTTCAAGGGATTGGTTTTATACTACTTTCACCCGTCTCTGAACAATCTAATACATGGCCATCCATTCACTGAAGAAGGGGTTTAAGTATATGGATGTGTATTTGTAGAATTAAAAGGGAAATCCAACTCAAGTAGTCACTCTTCTTCCCTTAGATCTCTAATCTCTTGGACATTTTAAGAAAAAAAAAAATATCTATATATCTATCAAGCATGTATTTGCAATAATATTTAGGAACGTGATCTACCCCCATAACCCATTCTTTTTTACTTATCGTTCATAGTCAAAGGCACTCTCATTAGGCGACATGCAAGAAATTGTAATCCTAGGGCTAAATCAGACCTATGGGGCATTCTTTCTATCCTTTAGGTAGAAATGAATCATGTTGGTCCATGTACACACCGATACCAATTGATGTAGCAAGTTTATAGAAACCAAGAATCCACAGAAAACAAATTTACAGCAGAAGAAATACTAGAAAAAGGAGAAAAGAGCAATCAAAGATATACAGATTGATTTATGTGGTAAAAAACTTTATAGGGAAACATCCACAGGGCAAGGAAACGATATTCTTATTGCTCAACAACAAAGATTACAAACGGCCTAGCTGGGGTCACCAACCCCCTTGGGGATGATCACTCTATCAAATTTCCTCTACAGAATTTACATATTCATATCCTTCCTCCTACAGTTACAAGGAATTGATTGCATTAATTTCAATGACAGACATATTCTATTCCGAGAAGATCTGTTGCAACAACAATCATAATAATAAGAATTGAAGCTACCATATCCTAATCTTGGAGGTACATTCGTTGTTACTTGTTCAACAAGAATCGGTTGAACACAACAACCACCAGCTATTTTTGGTCAATTGTTGTTACATGTCCATCAAGTCATTTATTTCTGTTAGTCTATCATTGTATTATATATTTTTTTTCACATTTTAAGATTAAGGTCAAATGTAACACCAAGTAGGTATTTGCATCTAAGGGTCAAGACCCATCTTTCCAAATAGGAAACCCAATTGGTTGGTTGAGCTCAATAAAGGTAATTATAATCCAAAAAAAAATATATACATATGAGGCTATGTGGAGGGATCATATCTGTTCTATGGTGATGCTAGCTTCCTCATTCATATAAAAAACTAAAATACCTCTTCTCCCAACCAAAATCACCCACAGAAAAAGAACCCCAAATAATAAGAAAATAAGAAAACAAAGTTTAAATATAAAATCCCCTAAATTGGCAAACACTTCTTCCCTTAAATATTAGATCATGCTATGGGATTTTACTTTGTCAAACAAAAATAAGGAAGGAGAAGTTTACATAATATTATTTTTATTTTATTTTTTTTGTAACTAGGGGAATCCACAGCTAAGAAGGGGCTGGTACTTGAAGCAAATTGTCCATTGAGCAACACCCCTGCGGACTATTATTTTGTGATTATTAATGTGACTGATAAGAACCATTACTTTGGTATTTCGAACCATAAGTTTCCATCTTGGTATAGCCGTGTTCCCTGTTATAAACATTGCAATTTTCACTATGTTTCCCGACATAAACATTGGAGTTCTCATAGTGTGAATGAACTGATAGGTCTGTTATTTGTAAGATTAATTATTCATTGACTTAAAATGTGAAGTGGACGCACGGGGTTGCTAAAATGATAAATTATTTCTGACCATACATTCTAAGCCTTTGTATCATTAACAATTTTCATTTCGATCTATGGATATATATTTTTTGTTTAGATGTCAGAGGTGATGTAATAACCAACGTCATAATCGGTACCCGTGATCCAAGCCTCAAGTCAACTGGGAAGATGCCGAGACAATACTGAAATATGATTATTAATTTAACATTTATTATATTAAAAGTAATTAGAAATCTCAATAAATAGTTCTTAAACTTGCATCACATGTAAGAATCTCATTAAATAGTTTCTTAAACTTGCATCACATGTAAGGTTATTGACTATCCTTTTATCCCGGAAATAGGGACAAAAGCAGTGACTTTTGGGCATCAAATCTCGACATCCACTTCACATTGGTAGCTCAGACACAAACAAATTTATTCACAACTTTTCTACTGCAAGATGCATATATAGAGACAGAAAACAAAGCCATGGAAAATACGTCAGGAAACATAAAACGCCGATCCAAAATATATGGTTATTTCATCGTAAACAAAGAAACCAGATACATCAAAAAAAAAACTCTGAAGCTATCATTAATGTTATTAAATTTTCTTTATTCAATTTGGAGATAACTTACTAGCAAGTCATTTAATTTGTCGTGGATGAATATAAATAGATTACAAATTAAGTGTCATAAATAAGATATCTATCTCCATAAATAGTTGTAATCACCCATTGTCTATGCCTTAGCTATATGTTAAGAAAAGCATCGAAAATAAGGATACAAACAACAACTTTTGACAATCAAACCTCGACCTCCACTTCAGATTGGCAGCTCAAACAGCTTTGACAAACATATTTATTCACAACTTTTCTACTGCAAGATGCATACATAGAGACAGAAAACAAAGCCATGGAAAATACATGGTTATTTCATCGTAAACAAAGAAACGAGATACATAAAAAACTCAGAAAAGAGCACAGTCACTTAACTTGTGGTGGACGAACATAGATAGATCATCACAACTTAGTTATCTGTTTCCATAAGTAGTACTGTAATCACCCATTGTCTATGCCTCAACTATATGTTGTCATTAACATTCTCACAAACTATCTATTATCCATGCATCAGTTAACTCATTTTTCTGTTAGAATTACAATCTAGACAATAAACTTCTCTCATATCCTAATGTAATCTAAGAAAACCTATATACATGGAGCGCGTGCAGTTTGATGGAAAGAATATGCCACCTTCATTAATTTATCTCTGGAATGCTCTCTAACGATGGTCTCCATCCATCGTTGCTCCATCTTCTTGTGGCGAGATAATCTTCTTTTGCGTTCTGGACTTTGCACTGAAGCCGAGAAAACATTGATTTCTCATTCATAGAACGATCTGAAAGCAAGGCGTCCAGTTCTCGTTTCGACATTACCATCTTAACCCTAATAAAACCTCTGCCATTTTGCACTGAAGAAGGCGGCTGACTACTCGCACGCCTTTCGCTGCTAATACTGTCATCGAGACTGCGATTATGGGCGCTTTTGGCCTCTGATAAAACGGCGTCTTTGGAGAGAGAAGGCGAATCAGGAATAAGTCGTAGCCGATAAAGCTGCCCGGGAACCAACTTCTTGTCTGCAGAAAGAAAGCAGCCTTTTGCATCCTCGGAATGCACGACAGAATGCTGTGGGTAAGCGGCCATGAGATCTCTGACGACAAGGGGAGGCATGTATTCTATTATCTTTCCGTCCGACCTCATCACCAATATAAATTCCTCACGGCCCATGAAATCTGGAGACAGCATTTCAGATCCATGAGATGCCAGACAGTTGCCCATTAATGAAAGCTGATGCTCGTTGATTTCCTATACACAGAAATTTTGCAGAGAGAATTCTTTCTTAAGCCCGCGAATGAAATCTATGATCTATGGCTTCTTCTGGTACAACAAGTTATTAGATAATACGAGTTGTGAAGAAATTACGTTACTTCAACAGCGGAAATGAAATGAAGGAAAGACGAAAATATGAGGATGAAGACGAAGGAAGTGCATTTTTATTGGGAGGGACGCCGAAACGGCCGGCGTTTCACATGTGCGTCTGTCGCTTAGCTTTCCTTTTCAGTTTCTCGGAATCGTCAGGCGATCTTGGCACGTGGATGAATACAATTGGGTTGGATGATTCTTAATTCTTTATTTTGCAGGTTTATTTTTTTACTAGGAGAATTGGTAACTGGGGCATATATGTTTTTGAACGGAAAATTAAGATTTTTCAAGTATGATTTTGAAAAAATCCTGTAGAAATTTTAAAAAATTATTGTTATAACTGTCAAATTGTGAAATTTTGACTGTTTTATAGGTTTTTTTGATAGTGTTAAATCAGTTTCTATCATCAACATAACCATTAAAACACAGTTAAATTTTCTAGCAAAAAACTCCTCCTAAACAACTTATAAAAAAATTAATAACTAAAACCTATAAATCAAAATGATTTGAACTAGTAACCTTTATCTAAACCATAATTTTTATATTTTACTTAATTTACCAATCCAACTATCTACCGGCCTGCATGCTACTCTAAGGTTTTATTTTAGTTTAGAGTGAAGGCTACGGTTATTACAGGACTGAAATAAAAGATAGCCGGCACTAATGGTATGTTCGTGTGAAGGTAAACATATGCGTCAATGGTGACGTTGGCCGCAATCCTTTGAGTGGTGTGTTGACAAAAGTGAACGTAATCGCTCTTCATGCAAGATACATGCCTTTTTTCTCATGTCATTGTTATGGAAAGGCTTCGATTGAACGATTAGTATTTTAATTTACTTTTATAATATATCAAACTATTATTTTTATTTATTCTTAATATATTTTATTTATTTTTAATTTGGAGGACATGACATTCTTATAATATAAGCCTTCTTGGAGTGTTTTTTAGTTATAGTTTTTTGCTCTATCGATTTTAAATATTTAAGCTAGTTTTGGCTTCTACCATGGCTAGGATTTAAATATAAATGTATTTTAAATATTTAAACTAATTTTGGGTTATACCATGGCTAGGATTTAAATATAAATGTATTTTGAATATTTAAACTAATTTTGGGTTCTACCATTGCTTGGATTGAAATATAAATATATTCGTCAATTTAGTTCTCTCTATGACATAATATTTTTGTTAGAGTTGCATAGTTTTGATCAAAATAATTTTGTTAGAATTGCATAATGTGAACAACGCCACAACGCTAGAAGTTTAATATATTTGTAAATTTATTATATATGATAAATTTATGCATTTTAAAATGTATAAAATAATTAAATAATTAAATTAATTATTGTATGCTTAATATATTTAAATGTGTAGGTCAATTGAGTGTAGATTAGGTGGTTGGGAGGAATCTTGTTATCCTCTTTATCTGGGTTCAAATCTTGCTTTGTGATATTTGATTCTCCGGAATAATAGCAAGATCCTCTTTATCTGGGTTCAAATCTTGCTTTGTGATATTTGATTATCCGGAATAATAGCAAGATCCTCTTTATCTGGGTTCAAATCTTGCTTTGTGATATTTGATTATCCGGAGCAAGTGTTAGTATTTTCCCGATAAATGTAGTCCTCTAACAAATAATAAACTATCATTTTAAAAAAATATTTAAATATATAGATTTATTATATATAACAAATATATGCATTTCAATGTGTATAATATAATAATTATAGTGCTATCTAATTTATAAAATTTAGTATCTGTTTCCATACAGTACAAGCAATCATTAATCATTAATCATCACTCATCAATCATCAATCATTAATCATCAAATAAGGTCATATTATATTATAAAATCTATTGAAATTAAATTTCATAATTTGTTTCCATGTTTCCCCACACTAGCAAACAATAATTGATCATCAACCACGTCATCAACTGAAGTCATACTATGCCGCTATTAAATTTAGTATCTGTTTTCCATACAGATTCAAGCAATCATTAACTAAGGTCATAATATGACGATATTAAATATTATGAAATCTATTGAAATTAAATTTTTTAATTTGTTTCCATGTTTCCACACACTAGCAAACAATCATCAACCACGTCATTAACTGAAGTCATATTATGCCGATATTAAATAAATCTAATGTAATACTTACAAAGTGGAAGCAAAACTAACTATTTTTATAAAAGATTCTTAAATGATCGAGAGAGTTTTGTTTTGAAGAATAATTATTTTAAATAAAAAAATAGATAATTTAAAATCACGTTAATAAAAATTATAGATATATCATTTTAAAATGTTAAATATTATTTTTAAAATATCATATTGTAAACTCTAATATATAAATATGAAATTTAAATGTTTAATTTGTTAAATGGAATTTGGATAAGTAAAATGGTGGATGTTGATGAAATTTGTATTTACATATTTTCTAAATACAATATATTTAAGAAAGTAAATTCTGTTGTTATTATTTTTACAAATTTTGAAATTTACTGTTTATTTTGTTAAATGGATTTTGGATAAGTAAAATGGTGGGTGTTAATAAAATTTGTATTTACATATTTTCTAAACACAATATAGTTAAGAAAGTAAATTCTATTGTTATTATTTTTGCAAATTTTGAGGTTTACTATTTTATAGCAATTAATTTTCTTACATTTTTGTATTGATTTCATAAACTTATCTATTTTTCACTTAATCATAGAAAGATCAAGAGCGAAGCCACTCCATTGATTATAGAGTAACGAGTTTGATGAAATATAATTGCTTGTAAGGAACTTTACTTTCTCATTTTAACCCAACCAAACTACTCCTAATTGGGATTCAACGATAATGGTGCCGAGATGACCCCTTCGGTCAAAGGAGAGGTTGTAATCTACTTCGATCTTCTATATGCATCTAGAAAACCATGATTACTAACATTCTTCTTGGATGCAAATTTTACAATTCTTCTACACTCATTTAACTCCATCATTGGCAACCCATTTTGTATCTTTATTCTTGAGTATCTAAAAGAGATATCAATATTATATGCATGCATATATTTAAAATGATGTTGAGTAAAGCATATTTAAAGTATACTTAGATTACACAATGAGGGATTTTCTCTTTCGAATACCTCACTCAACCTTCCTATTTTGGAAAATAATTAATTGTATATATATTACGTATCATTCTTTCTTGTTGAATCAATTGTACCTCTTCCATTTAGGTAATCTAAAAAATCGTAGTCAAGAACTTATATCCAATCCCTAGATTGACAATCTTCTTTATTAGCTCAAGGGTTCTAAGTTTTCATTAAGGTTGATCTTAAGTTAGGCCACCACTAGGTACCCATTGTGCAAACCAATGTATGGAAAACAACCTTCAAGTCTAAATATAGGATTTTTTTGAGTGGTTGGTCATGTATTTTGGCTTGAATAATGTTCCAACAATGTTCATGAGGATGATGGATGATATCTTGTAACCATTCACAAATTATTTTGTGGTTTTATATTTGGATGATCTCCTCATATAAAGTAAAGTAAAGGAAGAACATTGGAGCACATTCAACATATCCTAAGCGCCTTCCAACAATTAACGTTATAGGCCAATTTGGAGAAATTCTCATTGGACATGTGGAAAATTTAGGATCTATGATACATCATGGATGAGCATGGTGTGCATACAGATCCATCTAAGATCCAAGTCATTCCCAGTTGGTCGGCCCTAATAACTATCACATAGAATCACAATTTCTTAGGCGTTGCCGACATCGATTACAAATTCATGTTGGTTTTCTCTCATATCATTTGGCCCCTAAACCAGGTGACCAATGGTAGGGTCTAAACGAAGCTCATTTGTTCTGAGTCATAACAGAAAGTATTCAAGGAAATGAAAATCACCTTTGTTTAGCACTAGAACTCACCCCACTAGTCCTATCACACCAAGACACTCTCTCAATACAGACATCTAATGGCCTATCACAAAAAGATACTCAATATTTTGGTTTGTAGGTACCCCACCTATAATAAGGAGATGCACTCCATTGCGTAGGCCTATCACCAATGAAAATATTACATCCTAGGGAAGGATATGATCATTCACACTTATCACAAGATTCTACATCAGTTCACTTAGATGCAAGGAAAGTTACAAGATCACCATTATCAAAATTAGTCAACATACTTACAACAATTCCACTTGAACGTCAAGTACAAGAAAGGAATCACAAATCATATTCTACCTCAATTGACCTCTAGTTGTGGTGTTAACTATTGTGCCCAAATCTTATGGACACAAGGCCTCTAGGTGGCCCTAATCAGGGAATTTTTTAGGGGCGGAATTTCGTCAATTGGCTATTTTTTGGGCCTTTTTAAAAAAAAAAATTCGCTATTTGGTAATTTTTAGTTTGTAATATCGCCTATATTTACATAAAATATGTTTTTTTTATCATAATATTCACCAAAATTTACAAGATTTAGTAGTAAATTGTATGTTTCATATTTAATATTCGCCTACCAATTTATATTTATGTTTTTTTCAATCCAAAATAATCGCCTAAAATACTATACTTAAATATACTTTTATAATCCTTAAAAAATACCCTGGCCCTAATTGTATGACATCAACCCTGCTTTTGATGTTACCTATCAAACATTAAACAAAGAAAAGTCAATCTCACACTTTTATCTCCATGATGAACTTTCATGCAATATCATCCACCTATGTGTTCCTTCAAGAGAGCATAGCAACATGATTTTGAAGGCACATTACAATCAAGTGGTAGGTCACTTTGGCATGGAGAAGAAAATGGTACTATTTCAAAAGTATTTCTACTGGCCAAATATCTAATAAGACATTGGAAAGTATATCAAATTGTGCATTATATGTGGAATTTCCAAACTTGCTATCAAGAAGTACGAGTTTTTTCCTCCTCTACATACCCCAGATAGAACCTGGTAGTTTGCCTCCATGGGATACATGTCTATCCTACCTTTAACCAAGCATGATAATGACTATGTATTTGTGGTTGTTGACTAATTATCTAAAATGCCCATTTTAACACCTTGTAAGAAGAGAATCACAATAGAGGCAATTGCTGATCTCTTCTTCAAGTGTGTTTGGGTTCATTTTGGGATACCACAAACCATTTTTTCATATTGAAACAATAGGTTCCTAAGTAATTTTCGGTTCAACTTATGGTTCATGATGGACACTAAGATAACCAAATCAACTACCTTCCATCCCTAAACCAGTGGAAAAATATAGGTAGTCAACATGACAGATTATGCATATCCTAAGAAGGTACAACTCCAAACATCCACACACATAGCATGAGAGACTTCCTTATGTTCAACTAGCTACAACATAGTTCTTCATATATTTATTCTCTATAACCCTTTTCAGGTGTGCTTGGGGTTCTAGCCATTCTCCCCAATTAACGTAGAATTTTCCATTTCATATACACAAGAATAGTCCTCCCATGCCTAAATTGAGAGTGATAAGGTGCGAAAATTTATTGAACAAATCCAATGGTCCAACAAAAATTTCATGATGTTTTTAAAAAATCTAATGCCAACCAGAAGTAGTGACACAATCAACATTAGGTTCCACAGAACTTTCAAGTTGGAAATAAGGTATGGTTGCATTTTCAGAAAGAGTGTGCTCACAAGATCTGCTTGGAATCATTTACCACTTTGATATGGGACTTACACCATCACCAAGGTTATGGATGCGATTTATTTTTAATTAAGTGCTTCCCCTTTCCTTGGCATGCACCTTGTATTTAATGTGGAGATGCTTCGACTATATTTTCGACCTCTCTTAGACATTTCATAGTGATGCAAGAGCATCGGGGCATAGGAAAAATAGTCGACGTTGATTGAAAGAAGGAGGCTGGCCAGAGGGAGTGCCAATGACCACCGGTGCGAAGTAAAATGGAAGTCGAATCAAGGCAGTCGAGAAGAAGCTATCGATATGCGGTCGGCGTGAGTAAGAGGTTGAGAGTCGACAAGTTTAAGGTCAAAAAATGACATGAAGCAGAGAGAATGCATCGAAAGTCGACATGTGGTTGAATGAAGACACCAACAGAAGTGGCGAAAGCCAAGTGTGGAGGACGGGGCAGACTGGAAGCCATGGAAGCGAGGTAAATCGGACAAGACAAGCAAGGTCGAGAAGTGGCAAAGTGCAGTATGGTCGAGACATGAGATGGGGCCGAATACTATCATAGAGTCAGAAAAAAATTGCAGGAGTCAAGGCGAAGTACTTAGTAGCCATCCGTGGTTGTTGAGGAATTTAAGGAAGTTATGACGGTGGTTGAGGATCAGGACATATGTCACCAAAGGCATAGGTTGTGCAACACGACCAGAGGGTGCTGACAAATGCAGTTCTGCAAGATCATGGATAATTCGATGGACAAAGGAAGGATATCTCGGGGAATAGAGTGAGCCTCAGGAAGAGCAACATCAGGGTATAAGAGTAGTGCGAAGGCACAGAGGAAGGGATCATTCATCCATTGCTCAATGAGTTCTTTCATTGAGTAGAGACTGTGAGAGGGAGGAATATCGCACATAGCCGATAAACACACTTAGAGACAGAGTTTTCATTTCTGTATATTATAATAGGCTAAGGATGACTAGTTTCATAGTTTCCTTTGTATTTATCATTGTAACCGATTCAGTTTAATACAAGAATCCTACTTCTGGATTTTAGTTCACGACCATTCTTTGTGAGCACCTGTGTTCTGTGGTGTGTCATAGCTAAGCAAGAGGCCCCTTTTCGAGACTGCCATTTGCACCACATAGGTGGCTAAGCACTTGGTCCCTACATAATTCAATCCTGACTACTTTGAGTAGGAAATAGTTGATCCTATCATTAACACCAAGATAAAGTGAACTAGCTAGTAGAAAATCCAATAGTACTGCGTCATCAAAGTAGGGAAGTTTCTTCCCTAAGGAAAGTGGCTCACTAAGATTAAGTAGAATTTTCCCCATTTGATGGATGAACATGATCCCATGGGGACCATATCTCCCTAAGGGAGTATGACTAATATAAATGGATTCTAGTTTCCACCCACCTATTCCATTGTTTTAGAATGGTTTCACATCTTGGCATCATTTCTACAGTTTTTCAGGTATTGAACTTCTAGTGCATTGTTTAGGCTATAAATAGTGTTTTTTGGCCCTATAATGCTTCTAATCTCTATAAGGTTCCATAGGAATTCATTAATAATTTTCTCCTCATATTGATATTTCCAATGAGCTATCATTCATCCTAAATGGATTTTATATGTGGAGGTTACAACCCCAAGAAATTGATGTGCCAAATAGTAGCCTTCATTAAGGCCCACATTCCTTTTACCACTTCATCTCCTACGGATAGGGTTTTGAATCATTCACATTTTTTATTCCTAGGGATTCAATATTTATATCAAAAAGCACTTTTATCCTCTTGTGATGTATTCTTGTGAATGGACATTGAAAAAACACGTCTCTTCAAAGATAAGGTGCCACCGTTCTAGCCAAAATTGTATTACTTTGCAGTTTATGATATTTTTCCATTTCATTCATTAATAGAATTTCAGGTTTACATTCTTATTGTTATGTCTACAATATATATTTATTCCATATATATATATATGGAATAAATATATATTGTTATGTCTACAATATATAATTGGGGTTTACATTCTTATTGTTATGTCTACAATATATGTGTGTGTGTGTTTCCATATATATTTATTCCTTCATTTTTTCCTCTAAATGATCCATATCACCAAGAGATAACTGCCAAGATTGGGAGTCCATTGACAACACTGCAACAAGGATCAAGTTCATTTTTCGACACAGCGGCGACAAGAGTTGAGTTCTTGCATCTGTCGAAGTAACTGTGATAGGGTTGGAGTTCATATGTCTGTCGATGGAACAATGACAAAGTTTGAAACAAAGATGAGGTTTGGGGCTTTTCGACGTCCAACGAAGTGCAAACTAGTCAAATCGGGAAATACATGCAGCAGTTAAGACATGGTGGATGACGACGCAAGTGGATGAAGATGCATTTATTGACCAATGAGTGCAAAGGATTTGGTAAATCGATGGAGGATTTGGTAATAATTTCCCAAAATTGACTTGATGGATGGGGAGCGGGAACCTAAAGCTATAAAAGCATGCACAGATGGACATTCCAACTCATTATGGATTGTGAGAATTGTTGAAGAAGTTTCAAAGTGAAGAGCAGGATAATTGAAGTAAGAGAGTTGCGATGGAGCATGTAATCTCTATCAAGAGAACGAAGGAATAACCCAGGGAAAGGGAAACTATCATTGAAGAGCACGCAGAGATCGCATCCACACCAGTGCGGGTATTTAGGAAGAAAAGAAGTGCCACATCAAGCACCATAGAGGAAGAAATAACAGCAACAAGAGGAAGGCAGCAAGGTCTGATAGTAGCCGACATTCTCGGGTATGTACCATCAAGGAAGGAAGGGGCTCTAGTGATAAGACTTGGAAGAATTCCAAGTACACCATAGTTGAGACAGCGACACCAAAGGGTGTCCACACCACTGGAGACGTGTTGCAGCGACTGTAAAAACTACAATACAACGATCATGATATCCTTGTGTATCCGAAATGCACTTAGTGCACATTTATTGAAAAAACACATGAAGACAGAGGCCCAATCACTAGGGAGATAATGCAATGGTAATTGGGATGGAGCGATTAGGAATACTATCAATTATTCACATGCCACACTTCGGGCGATCGGAAGAGGTGAATGCATGCATCAAGAAATTGCTTGTATGCTTTCACGGTGGATACTTATGGCTTGACATGAAAATTCCAATCACTGTGGATCTGTTGTGTAGATCATCGGATTACCTAAGGTAGGGGTAGATCCATCGCAGTACTTCCAAGGGAAGGACAATGAAAAAAATCTAGTTGTGAAGATGAAAGCTAAATATGGGGTGCATAAAAACACCCGGGGATATCTCATCGACACAATCAATGATCAAGTTGCTAGGCTCACAACAAAGTTATTAGCCATCAAGATCGTGAGGAAGAATCGCCCCAGCCAGTACACATAAGGGGTAATCACATCGGCAGAGGAGTGCGCGGCCGGAGTTCAAATGAACTGGTCGATGCTTTTACTCATTGAGTTGATGGAGGACATGGTGGCAGGACAAGAGAAGGGTAAGTCGTTCACATACTTGTGGCTCTTATTATTAATTGCGTTGGTCGCATGGATGGAGCCACCACAATATTAGGGCATGGAGACAAAAACAATCAAAGTGTGCCGAGGGGCATGATGCCAGAACCTATGGGCATTGAATGACAAGGAAAGGCAGAAAGGTAATAACATTCAATTTTATATTTATTTAGAAGAGTTGCGAACATAAGCGATGAAGGTTCCACGACTGACGGAGAATGCATCAAAGATGTATAAGAGGATCGCGAGGCTCGCTGTGGGGTCTCAGGCAATATTTATCCAAGTGCATGTAGATCCACAAAAGAAATGGCTAATGATATAGTATAAACTAAGTGAAGGAGAACTGGACGCCATAGTAGAGCAATGGCCGGATGAATGGAAGGTTCCAGGCAGCGATGATCAACTGTCGAATCTAGAGGATGTGAAGCCCACAGAAGTACCAACGACATAAGAAGAAACAAAGGACTCTGACAAGGAGGATTAAGGTGCATATGACCAATCATGCACAACAAGCCATGATGGTGAATCGACAGACACTTAGATAGATTCAGAGTTGGATGCCCAATGACAGGAATCTAGAACAAAACATAGAATGGAGAGAGGCGAGGGGAGTACTACTGTCTATAATACCCCCATTTTGACCCTGATGATATATTGACTTTTAATGTAAATATTGTATACATGCTATGTATGTTTTCCTAGCATGGAGCTCAAGGCCAAGGCCTCTCTATTAGATGCTCCGATTTTATTTAAAGAGGAAAGTATTTGATATTATGTTAGCCATGTGCCATTAATACATGGAAATTGTAAAAATGATGTAAATAAACATCATGCAATAAAAATACTAAAAACTAGCAATGGAAGCAACTAATAAGAGGGGGCCATGTGTATCCACTAGGGAGTGGTGAGGGGGTTGTGGGGTTGAACCATATGCTGCCAAATGTCATCTTGAGAACCCATTTGACTTTACTTGCTGACATTTAATTCTGTTGTAAGGAAGTGGTTGAAGAAATCAGTCTATGGATTCAATAGAACATGGGCATCAATGAAATTTGTGTGGCAGAGTATGGGCTCTGTTTACTTCACCCACAAGTCACTCTACCACATGGGAGGACATTTTAACTCATCCAAATTCCAGTGTGGAAAATCTAGGCATCAGTCTTCATCCATTACACATGCCCAACAGTGAGAAAAAAACCAGAAATCGCAACTCTGAATGAAGCAACGTTTTGAAGTGCCAAAAACACCCAAAAATTTGTGTGGACAATGAAATCCAATGGGGGATCTATAGACTTGAACCTTGGGGATAATTTGGGAGTTCTATATGCCTATAAATACATAGGAAAAACTAGATTCGATAGCCTGAAAATCCAGTTACGGGACAGTGTTATTTGGCCACAAAACTGAGAAAATCCAAGCATGGATGATAGAGCAGAAGAGAGAACAGAGTTTGGGACCGCTTGATAAACCCGTTGAAGGATAAAATATCAAGGAATCAGCAGCTTGGACCTTTCTATGCCCACCCTTAAGATACTTGGAGGGAAGGGGCACCGGAGGGACTGTGTAGCAGAGAAAATGACCTTCCTTGTGTGAATTTCTCGAAGTTGTGCATCTGGGGTGTAGAATTTTCGAACCCACATTGTGTTGATGTATATGTAACTTCGGAATGTATTTTACTGTACTCCTATAGAGATGTATTATTCCTCTATATGGAAGTGTCGTCATTTGTATTGACAAGTGTCGCAAGTGTTGTAACTTGATGATGGGTTATTAGACCACCTAGTAAGGGGTCGGCCTAGATTAATGTAACCATGGGTTATTAGGCTAAGTTAGACAAGTCGGCCCCACTAGTTTATTGGGGAGGACAGTACAAGTATAAATAGAGATCGGGAGATCTCTATTTGATCATCTCATTACTCACTCTTACATCACTCGGAAAGTGGCGCACTAGTTAAGGAGGAGGAGTAGATGCTAGTAGAAGAATATCTCTTGTATTTGGTTGTATCATTTCTCTTTCTATCTCTGAGGAAGTTGTGGAGTTTTTCACCTTTATGGTTTTCCCCAGTGAAACTCTGTGTGTCCATTGTCTTATATGATTGCTTGATATGCTTGATACATGCTTGATATGATTGATATGCTGTACATGTTATTCTCTTAGTAAATATCCTAGAGTATGTTGAATTAATGCTAAAAAATTAACATGGTATCAGAGCTAGCCTGAAAGAAGGCATGGTATGCCATTTATGACACTTGTTGCACTTGCGAAGCTAGGGATTGATATAGCAAAAACCAATCATCGTATCACTTTCACTATAAATCCATTTCCGTGAGGTTTAAGGATCTGAAAATATTATAGGTAGAATATAAGATCCCCATGTACCTTGTGTCCAAAGGAAAACCTCTAATTCATTGCAATTTCTGATTTATGATCAGTACAAGTTAGGGTTTCTGCCTCTTCCAGATCTTAGTCATAAACAGGTGACCTAGGAAAAAATGTCACAACTTGGTCTAGGAAGCTCCAAATGAAAATTCGTAAAAAGTTATAGGTAGGGAACAGACTGTACTTTCTCAAGTAAGTTTTTTAGAGGCCGAAATTGAACTAGTGACACGTGGCACTCAGTACAAGTTTGCTTTCCTGTTTTATCCCATAAATAGGTCACGTTGCAACACTTGGCATAACTCTCTCTCAGAGAATCCAATTGAGGTCAAACCTATGGGGTGGGAAAGATAACAGGTCAGGCTACCATAATAAGAATTTTTAGAACCTGTAGATCTTAAATTTCAGAGTTACACCAGAAACAATCAAATGCATATTTTTGTCAAAACAGAATTGGATTTTGAGCACCTTCATTCATGGCTCCGGGAATTTAGGGTTTCAGAGAATGTTGGAATTTTTGTATCAGAGACCATGGCTGAATGGTCCTCATCAAAATCAAAATTTAGAGAACAAGATCGATTTTTTTGGTTGGGCATAAGGCTAGGCTTGATCAAACCCTAGTTTGGGATTTTGATCGGAAAGGTGGAAAATTAAGGCTTCTGCAAAAGTTGGAATTTTTGAAATCTATGACCATAGATGGAAGGTCCTTGGAAAAATCAAAGTTTAGAGCTTTGAATCAAACAATTTGGTTGGTTGAAGCTCCGAAAAACTCAAACCCTAATTCAAGGTCCTCCCTAGTGAATCCAGAAGATTGAAAAACAAATTTGAGGGGTGAAACTTTGCAGTTTTCAAATTCTGAGTATACCAGGTTGATCAGCTCATCAAGGCACATCTTTCTATCCTTTCAAAAGTTTGAAATTCAAATTTTGAATTTTTAGGGTTTCCTGACAAACGCTAATCCAGCTCCAGATCCAGTTTCTGCAAATCAAGTGGATTGGGTTAATCCTAGAAGAGAATGGGTTGGTCACCTGCATAAGTGAAGAAATTCCAGTTTTAGAGGGAGATGAGGCTAAGGCCTTACATAAGAAGATTACAAGCAATATCGGCAGGTATGACTTACAGGTGTGTTTTGAAATCTATTCATGATTAAGTTTATGGTATGTTTGTCTTCATTAAGGTTAGTACAATCTTGATTAACTTTAGACTTGTCATATCACCTTAATAAAATTATGAATGCAGATATTCATTGATTAGGGTTTTGACACTTATGATTTTACTAATGCATTGTGGTGTTGTACGAGGTTGATGTTGTCCGCTAACATGAAAGGTACATCAAGAAAGACAAATCATGTTCTAGTTCAAGAACATATGACCATGGTGACATGAAGACAAAGATTCATCCATTTTCATGGATCACATAGAAGATCTACTTACGAGATATGTATAACTTGGTTCTATAATGGTTAACCTATGAGATATGTAGGTTACTAGCACAAGTCATTGAAGAGAAAAAGAATACATTATGTGGGTATGTTAGACATAACTAGCTAGCATGCTAATCTAGGTATGCTTTTCCTATATCAAGTTAGAATCCTATCTTGTGTTAGGATCTCTTATATAAGTATACATGGCATGATTGATAAAGATTATTCATTGAAGTTAGTAATCAAGGTTTTATGCATATTATGTCTCTTACCTTGATTGATGATATGACTAACTAGAAAAGTCCTTTGGTCAAATAAGAATATGCATGAGTAAAAGAAGTATTCCCTGAAACCTTGAATACTAATGTTTATTATTTGTGTTTGAAATGATCATGACTATACATGTTTAATATTATTGTGTTTTGATAGTATTGAGATTATACTAATGAATATATGTATGAGACGTCGAGGATAACACGATGATGATACTAGTAAGTATGCATAGTGATCGAGGATGTATATAAGTTCAAAGACAGGTAATCCAAGAAGCAAAGATCAAGAGGGAGTACACTCCAGTAGTTCCTAGAAGGAAGCAAAATATTGAGAGGGATTCCACCCCACAACCAAACAAAGATAAGTATTTGAATTGTCATTTCTTGCATACTTGTTTGTTTAAATAATATTGCTTAATGATGTATATGCTTATGTTCCTAGACTTAGGGTGTGTATTATGTATATTAGAATAATTGCATTAATGAACAGTATACTACTAATATGCATGTGATGGGTAAGCGGCTTATGGAACTGTACAACATTCCATTGCTACTTATCTATAATGAAACCTCTTTGCTGACATGTTGGGAGTTGTACACACTCTTAACAATGTTCTGATATAGATTGGAAGGCATCTAGAAAGTTATGGGATATGGATAAATGTTGTATTGAAGCATTGGCTAAGATAATTGCATGGCTGAATGACATATTTATTTATGTGTAAGAATTTGTTCTGAAAAATATGAGATGTTTATAATCATGCAATTTAACTTGTTTTGTAGGAAAGATCATATACCATCACCTACAAAAGGAGGACTACAACATTTGTTCAGCAACAAAGTTATCTATTGAAGATATTGAAGTTCCCAGGATTCGGGAAGAATGCCATAATCGAGGAGTACTAGTCGATCATGAAGAATGATGTTTGGGATGCAGTCCCAAGACCTGAAGGGAAGTCTGTTGTTACTTCTAAGTGGATCTATAAGATCAAGCATGCTGCAGATGGTAGCCTAGAAAAATACAAAGCAAGGATTGTAGCTCGTGGCTTCTCTTAGAAAGAAGGGATAGACTATGAAAAGACTTTTGCATCTGTAGCCAGGTAGACTTCCATCAGATCAGTACTTTCCCTGGCTGCAGTGATGAAATGAAAGATACACCAGATGGATATCAAGACAGCTTTCTTGAATGGTGTAGTCGAAGAGGAAGTGTATGTGGAGCAGCCACTCGGTTTTGAAACATATGACAGGGAGTCATATGTGTGCAAGTTGAAGAAAGCCTTGAATGGCTTGAAGCAATCTCCTAGGACTTGGTATGGTAGGATAGACAACTTTCTATCCAGTTTGGGATTTACCAAGAGTAAAGCAGATTCCAACCTTTACTACAAAGTTGAGGAAGGCAATCCTGTGAGGAAGGCCAGAGTGAAGTTTGAGTACTTTAGAGAGAGGCTTGGTGTTCTTCAGATTGACGACACTTCGAGGAAGAAGTGATGGACACATTTGCAAGAGACATTCCAAGCACGGTGAGAGGAGGATCCTTCCTATGGCTGTGGATGTAAGCGCTAGATTATGAGCATCAGGATGATGCTCCAGTCACTGCTCTGTATATGCATCAGTTGGATGCTTTGATCAGTTTGATCATGTATTTGTATATGCATCATGTTGGATGCTTGATATATTTGTGTATGCATCATGTTGGATGCTTGATATGATCAGGTGGATCATGTATTTATGTACTAGGTGGATACATTGTATGAACAGGTGGATCATGTATTTTTTGTATATGTATCAGGTGGATACCTTGTATGATTAGGTAGATCATGTATATATTAGGTAGATACATTATATGATCAGGTGGATCATGTAGTTGTATGTGTATCAGGTGGATACATTGTATGATTAGGTAGATCATGTATGATGATATGTATCAGGAAGATACTGTGTATGCATCAGGTGGATGCATTATATGACCATGATGATCATGGATGATGAGCTTCAGGATGTTGCTCCAGATGACATGCATCAGGATGATGCAGTGATGATGATCAGGATGATCATGTGTACATCAGGATGATGTATGGTGAGTATCAAGTTGATACTCTGTGGTCGTGGAACAGGTTGTGCAGATAAGAATATAATCCATCCCTGGAAGGTTTGTAGATAGTCTTCGAGGTTTTTCCTATGGCATGTAATGTGGCCCTGGGATATCTGGCAAATTCTCTTTGAAGGTTTTTCTTTGGGAGGACATATAATTCGGCCTTGGGAGATTTGCAAATAGTCTTTCGAGGTCTTTCCTATGGCATGTAATCTAGCCCTGGGATATCTGGCAGATGCTCTTTCGAGGTTTTGTCCTATGGCATATAATCCGGCCCTGGGAGATCCGATAGGTTGAGCTGTATGCTTGTAATCAGTCCTGGGATGCTCTTTCGAGGTTTTGCCATGGTCACATGTAATACGCCCTGGAGATCCGGACAGGTTGTGCTAGTCACGTAAAAGGCCTCGGATGCTCTTTAGAGTTCTTGCTAGTCAAGACACTCTTTTAAGGTTTTGTGATAGTCACATATAATACGGCCCTAGGAGATCCGATATATAGAGACATGTGCTCGTAACAACCTGGATTCTCTTGCGAGGTTTTGTGATGCACGTAATACGTGCTGAGGATTCCATAGTATGTCTAGTGATGATGAAGACCTGCAGGTGGTGGGCCTACATCTAGTATGAAAAAGGAATGGCTCTGTAGAACTTCCTATGACGAATAGATTCAGAGATTGATTGAGATAGCGGCAGCAGTGATGATGATTATGATTCGATGACGATTATCCAGTGACAATGATCTAGAGAAGAAGACTTGTGCTAGCAGATCTGTGTTGAGAAATACCTTCCTAGTTAAGAGGGAGTGTTGATGTATATGTAACTTCGGAATGTATTTCATCTATGTGTTTTATTGTACTCCTATAGAGATGTATTATTCCTCTATACAGAAGTGTCGTCATTTGTATTGACAAGTATCCCAAGTGTTGTAACTTGCTGATGGGTTATTAGACCACCTAGTAAGGGGTCGAACCGGATTAATGTAACCATGGGTTATTAGGCTAAGTTAGACAAGTTGGCCCCACTGGTTTATTGGGTAGGATAGGACAAGTATAAATAGAGATCGGGAGATCTCTATTGATCATCTCATTACTCACTCTTACATCACTCAGAAAGTGGTGCACTAGTTGAGGAGGAGGAGTAGCTGCTAGTAGAAGACTATCTCTTGTATTTGGTTGTATCATTGCTCTTTTTATCTCTGAGGAAGTTGTGGGGTTTTTCAACTTTATGGTTTTCCCCACTGAAAGTCTGTGTGTCCATTGTCTTATGTGATTGCTTGATATGCTTGATACATGCTTGATATGATTGATATGTTGTACATCTTATTCTCTTAGTAAAGATACTAGAGTATGTTGAATTAATGCTATAAAATTAACACATTGTGGATTGCAAATTGCATAATTCAGAGGCGTGACTATTCGAAGTTGTGCATTTGGGGTGCCGACTTTCCGAACCCGCATTGCAGAAGTTGAAGGCGTGATTTTTCGAAGTTTTGCATTTGGGGTGCCAACTTTCCGAACCCACATTGTGGATTGCAGAAGTCAGAGGCATGATTTTTCAAAGTTGTGCATTTGGAGTGCCAACTTTCCGAACCCACATTGTGGACTATGGATTGCGGAATTCGGAAGGTCCAAGATCTCCAAAGTTATATTATCATTTCCAAATTTCCAAACCCGCATTGTGGATTGTGGAAGTCGGGAACAAATCTGATACGTTGAGTCAAATTTATCCTTTCGAACCTGGGTTGCTGATTGTCGATTGCAGAAGGAGGGAAGTCGAGGCAAATTTGATGGAGTCCACTCGGAAATGCCGAATTCTGACTCTCGCATTGTGGCTTGTGGATTATGAAATTTGGGAAGAGATCTTATACTTTGTTTCAATTTTATCATTACGACTCCCGACTTGTGCCTTGCAGCTTGCGTCTTGCGGATTGTGGATTGCGGAAGGTAGGATGTCGGGTTAAAAAAAAAGAGTATAGAGCCCAAAACTCATTTTGACATAGCAAGAGAATTCAGACTCAGAATTGGATGAGTCTTATGAGGCTCAGAGGCCATTAAAAAAAGCCATGGAAGAACCAGTGAGGGTCCCGAGCCCATTTTGCTCCAATTTGGCATAAAATCAGAATTAATGGCTTTTACAAATCAACATTGTTGGCTAATTCTGGGATGACCCGGGTTCGATGAAGTTATTGTAGACCCAAAAAAATACCTCTCACTGGTCCTTTCGGCATACACCTGCGAACAGGCTGAAGTCTCACCCGAAGCGAACATGGGAGGGTTACAAAATCACGTTTCTGTAACCGTGGTGATGCGTGGATGTGGTAAATGACCTCGAAATGTGTCTCTTACTTAACCTATACTTAACACGGCAATATCAACTTATGAATTCGCAGTTCGAAGTTAACAACAATCTACAGACTATGTTGAATCACTGCTGCCATTACTCTTATAACTACGCATTCATCACACTTAGTGTTGCTCTGCAACGTTCATGCACATGTGTTCCATTTAGTTAGCATGTGATTTCCATTAACATATTGTTGTAGGCACAACATATCCCATTTTTCTCAATAAAAATGGGAGCCCCACTTTTATTTTTTGTTTGTTTGGATTTTCATTTTTATACTTCACCATTGACTTGATTATTTTCCTAGATCTCTGGTATTATTTGGATTGTTTCCATTCTTATTAGTCTCTATCTTGTATTTTATTTTTGATCCATTTGAGTTGGTTCCATGATCTTGGTGGTAAACTTACCATGTTGTCCTACACATTCCCCACCTAGATTTGGTCTTCATTGCATAAGTTGATC
This sequence comes from Larix kaempferi, assembly GCA_027924585.1. Classification (NCBI taxonomy): domain Eukaryota; kingdom Viridiplantae; phylum Streptophyta; class Pinopsida; order Pinales; family Pinaceae; genus Larix; species Larix kaempferi. Next base: position 191,963 of record BSBM01001259.1, read on the forward strand.
ATTCGAGAGGATGGCTGGTTATTACTTTCATTCTGGGATTTTGATTGATCTTATGGTTTCTTATCTCATGATTTTGGATATTGCATTAGTATGATATTTGAGCTTGATGGAGTTTTATTTTAACTTTTGCATGCCTAGAATCATAATGTAAATATTGTAAATAATCTTAGTCTTTGGGTTATTTGCTTATATTAGTTTAATATTTTTTAAAGCTTATTGAAATATTTTAAATATTTATGGTCATGCTTTGAATTTCATTAAATTAATTTGTATTTTATTAAATCCATATATTATGTTTCTACACAATTTGATGTTGTGAAAATTAAAGAACACACATGTTTTAGTTTGTATGAGTTCTAATTTTTCTAATTTTCATGAGTATTTTGTTTTATAATTATTTGGGAATTAGTGAGATTAAAGTTCAATATTGTAAAGTCAGTTTGATTATTGATAAGTTTTTCCTTCTCAATAAGCTAATTTGATCTTGAAAATATAATTTTTATTTTAAACGGGATTTTTGTTTATTATTTTGCAAAAGGAAATATTATTATTCTTTTCTTGGTTTTCTATTCTTGGAAAATGATTATGTTAGAAACCTATTTATGGAATTCATTAACTCTCTTATATTATAGGAATGGTAACTTGTTTCCAACATTTATCTTCTTAAGAATCAACTTATAAATGGTTTTGATTTTTACTTCTAGGTTTTATGTTTTAATGATATTTTTTCCAATATTGGATTTTCGTTTACTTTGTAAATATTTCTAGATTTTTCTTAGTCTTTTATCCATTGTTATTTCCTTACTTCATTCGATATTTGATTTTTTTTTTCATTTTTCCAAACTTTCCGATCATTTTTATGCATTGGTTAAAATTTAAACCTTTCCGCAATCCGCAATCCGCAATTGCGGATGCGGAACCTTTGATTTTAATTGTTGAAATTTTAATGTTTCTGCAATCCGCAATCCACAATTGCAGATTGCAGAAGGTTTAATTTTTCTCATTTAAAAAAAAAAATCGCAATCCACAATACGGAATGTGTTTGGATATCCACATCATCTTTTTCAGGACCTTGCATGCAATTAGGGTTTGCATGCATCCCAGTCACCATGTTGATGCCTCCAGCACCTTACCCATCTTATTCTAGCACCCGGAATCTTCTTACATCAATTCTTTATCCCTCCTAGTCATGAAGGCGCCCACTTCTCACCTACTGTAAGAGAAGGGTGCACTTTTTCACCTACCACTGTAGTTCCACTTCAGTTACACTCAGTTAGCTCCGATTCTCCCTGATTTGAGGCTAGTTTCACTCCCGACTGACTGTTTCACTTCGTTGTATCTCCAGATTGACTAGATGACTTGTTCTGACTTCAGTTAAGCCTCCCATGTGCCCTCCATTGATTCTCCTTCCCTATATCAGTGCTACACATTTCAGTTACACTCAGTTAGACTCAGATTGACACCTGGATGAATGGTTCTTGTGCATTGATGACCACCACCGATTGATGATGAGGACTCCTAGTTGGATCCAAGCTACACCATTCAGTATTTCGAATGGCCTACTTAGTCAATTCAAATTTCTCATTCATTGTGGCTGTATTGTATTGTAATTATTCACCCTCATTGGGATATTGAGCACTAATCCATGCTTTGCACAGTTTTACACCATTTTTCTGATTTTTATCTATTGTGATTGATTTACTTGTTCATTAGATCTGCTGTGACTAATTTTACATGCTATCAGAGCCATTGCAGGGACAAGATCTCTTTTCTACAGTTGTTTCTACAAGAGGATTTGAGTGAATTTGCTCAAAAATTACAAAAAGTTTTGGCATGAAAGATCTCAAGGGCATTTGCTCCTGTGCATGCAAAGCTTGAAAATACTTCCAATACCACTCCAGAAGCTTGAGTTTCCACATAAATCCTGGATCTGATACATTGGACCCATTCAACATTGCTTAATCTCGAATCTCAGGTGTGATGCAACTCTAAAAGGGTGGATTATTCGACCTCATTGTTCTTGGTTTTATTGTGATTTGCAGGTTATTGTCTCCATCAATTGCATTCGCTACTTTGCCCTTGCAAGCATTTCTACATAGTGTGCACTCACTCCTAGCAATCGAATACTCTTCTTCAAAGCCTATTCTCACCCCATTCAATTATTTTGATTGGAAAGATGATATGGAGACCATATTACATGCAAAAGGTTACTACCGAGGCACTCTTCGTCTGTAATTGGAGCCAAACACCTTGTTAGATAGAACCAAACACTACAACAAGCTTGATGAAGCTTATGGTTTTCTTTGTCTCTCCATCTCCAAATATCTTCACTTCCATCTCAGCGGATTGAAGACTCCCAAAGCTATATGGGAGCAACTTGAAACACTATTTGGCAAGTAGGACGAGCTTAGGGCTTTTCAATTAGAGAATGAATTGATTGCCCTTAGTCCTGAGAATTTCGAGACCATTAATGAATTCTTCACAAATTCAAGAACTTGAACATGCAGTTGAAGAATAGTGGAGTTATCAAAGAGGATAAGCAATTGATCCTCTCCATTCTCAGCAAGCTTGGTAAAAATTATTCGGTATTTGTCTCTACTTTCAATTCCGGTCGGCTAACTACCCCAAATTGGAAGATGCCTACCTTGAATGCCTTCGTTGAGTCCATCACAAAAGAGCATGATAAGTTGATTCAAATGGGGTCTATAAGCTCCAAAGATTCATCCCTATATGTTCAAGGACCCAAGATTTCGAATGGTAAAGGAAAGCAAAACAAGGAGAAGCCCAAATTTGAACCTCACAAGCAAAGAGAGAAAGGCAAATAGACGGATGCACCATCCAGTTCGAAGTTTAAGAAAAAGGGTAAAGAGAGTAAGGAAAAATCTAAATGTACTTATTGCAACCGTGGCTTTCATCCGGAAAGTTCATGCATGAAGAAGACTATAGATCAAATGGCCCTCCTTTTGGAAAAGAATAACATAACTCTTTTTGACAGTGCAAGGAAGAAGGATAGGAATGATGATCATGAAAGAGGACAAGCACTCATGTCAGCTGTTTCGAAGCCCACTAATCTCTTGATAGATTCGGGTGCATCGAATCATATGGCTGCAAATATTGATTCTTTTTCTTCATTCAATCCAAACAGCTCCATCCCCATCCATTTGGAAGATGACTCAAAAATTTCTTCAAAGGGCAAAGGTACGATTCATGTAGATCATGGAAGCTTTCAGAATGTTCTCTATGTGCCTTCCTTGGCTTCAAATCTTCTTTCTATGTATCAAATGACACACACTGGTGAATCGAAGAAAGTTACATTCAGCCCTAATACAATTGAAATTTATGATATCAAAAGTGGAAGATTTCTTGCAGTCGAAAAGGCGAACCACACTGAAAAATGCTATGAGTTTTCACACTTTATTCCGCTTGCAAAGCCCACTGCTCTTCGCACACATGGTAATGAGGTTAGTAGGATTTGACATTAAATATTTGGACATCTTAATTATAAGTATTTTATGTTGTTATCAAACAATTCCATGGTAGATGGTCTTCCACAACTCCGTTCCTCAAAGGGAATATCCACTGGTTGCATTATTGGGAAGCACCCCGAGCACAAATTCGACCGCGGCAACGCTAGCAGAACTTCTATAGTTTTGGGGCTGATACATTCTGATATCAGTGGTATTCTGACCCATACATCATTAAATGGTTCAAGGTATGTTTTGACATTTATTGATTATTTTTCCTGCTTTACATGGGTACTTTTTCTCAAAAACAAGTCAGAAGTGCTTGGAAAATTCAAGGATTTTAAGGCTTCTATTAAGACTGCCACTGAAAGAAAGATCAAAGCTCTTAGATATAATGATGGTGGAGAATATATCAAGGCCGAGTTGCTTCAACTTTGTAACGAAAGCGGAATTCATATCCAACATACAGTTCTCTACACACCCCAGCAGAATGGTGTAGCATAAAGGAAAAATCGATCACTAAAAGAGATGGCTACATGCATGATTCAATCAAAAGGTTTGGCTGCAAATATTTGGGCTGAAGCAATCAATGTTGCTACATACATACAGAACCATGTTCCACATTCATCCATGAAAGTTATGACTCCTTTTGAAGCATTATTTGGTCACAAACCAGATGTGTCAAATTTGAGAGTTTTTGGCTCTACTGCATGGGCCAGAATTCCTTCCAAGAAGAGACGAGCTTTGGATCCACAAAGTATTGAGTGCATACTGATAGGATATGGGGAAGAATCAAAATCATATAAACTCATGGATATTAGATCTAAACAGATATTCATAGAGTGTAGTGTGCAATTTGAAGAACCGCTTTAAGAATTGCAACTAGTCGAGAACGAAACTACCGTTTCACTGCCTTCACTAGAAGAAGATCCGTGCAGCGATAATGAAGGTATGAGTTTTGATATTTATGATATTTTAGTAGCACATGATGATCATGAAATATCAGGTTCAGAATCCGACCATTATGATCCTCCTCAGTTACCAAAGTGGGCCCAAAACACTCTTCAATCTGCTGGTTCGAACCTTGGAAATCCTGCTGATCCGAGATGAACAAGAGCAGACTTTCAAAGAGCAGGTATGGCTCTTTCTATTTCTGATCCATTACTTCCTGAGATTTTTTATTTGATGACTGGTTCATATCCCCAAACATACTACCATGCCCACCGAGATCTGAGATGGCAAAGTGCCATGGATGAAGAGTACAGTTCTCTTCAAAAGAACAATACATGGCAGTTGGTTTCTCTTCCACTTGGAAGAAAATTAGTGAAGTGTAAATGGATCTACTGCACGAAAATTTCTACTGATGGATCTGTCAGCAAATACAAAGAAAGGTTGGTGGAAAAAGGTTTCTCCCAAGTCGAAGGAGCGGAGTACACTGAGACCTTTGCACCGATTGCAAAAATGGATTCCATCCGCCTTGTTTTGGAAATTTCCGCATCCAAGCATTGGGAAGTGCACCACATGGATGTGAAGAGTTCATTTCTACATGGAGATCTTGCTGAAGAGCTATATATGCAGCAGCCAGAAGGCTACACATTAGATCCATCATTAGTTTGCAGATTGAAGAAATCTTTGTATGGGTTAAAACAGGCCCCAAGAGCTTGGCACGCAAAGATGGACTCCTTCCTTCTTTCTCAGAATTTCCAAAGATGCAAATCTGATCCGAATGTGTATATTCAGTGAGTTAAAGGTAATTTGTTGGTTATTGTACTTTATGTTGATGATATTCTCATTACTCGTAGCACTCTTACTTCAATAAACAAGCTAAAAACTGCCTTAAATCTAGCTTTTGACATGAACGATTTGGGCTTGTTGAGACACTTTTTGGGCTTGGAGATAGCTCAAAATTTTGATGGAATCACTATATATCAGTAAAAATATGTTTCCGAACTGTTATTGAAGTTTAATATGGCTGAATGTAAGGCAGCCCCATTCCCATTCCTCTCAGGAATCAGTCTTGAGGAGGGAGATTCTACACCGCTTGCAGATTGCAGCATGTATCGACAGTTGATTGGTTCACTACTTTATTTGACACACTCAAGGCCTATTATTTCATATGCCATGAGTGCCGTGTCAAGGTATATGCAGTACCCCCATGAGCTTCATTGGTGAGCATCCAAGCGGATCTTGCAGTATGTGCAAGGTACGAAACATTTTAGCATATATTATGCTGCAGATTCTGAGCTTGATTTCATTGGTTTTACTGATTCAGATTGGGCATGTGATAGCATTGATCGGAATTCCACTTCCGGTTATGTTTTCATGATTGGTCATGGCCCTATTTGCTAGTCCAGCAAAAAGCAGGTAGCCATTGCACTTTCTTCAGCAGAGGCAGAGTATCAAGGGGCAGTCAATGCCTGCATTCAGGCAGTTTGGTTGCAGGGTATTCTTTCCAAGTTTGGTTTTGGTGGCACTACTTCGACTGTCCTCTTTTGTGACAATCAAAGTGCTATCAAGATCTCCACAGATCTAGTTCAGTGGTAGAGGACCAAACACATTGAGATTCATAGGCACTACATTCGACAGTTGGTGCATGATCGCACCATCATTCTGCAATATTGCCCTACTGATGAGCAAATTGCAGACATCTTCACCAAGAGCTTCATTGAGAAGAAGTTCACTTACCTCCGTTCAATATTGGGGTTGAGTTCCATCATGGTGGAGACAGATTGATCCATTATTATGCTTTAGCTTGAGGGGGGGTTTTCTTCCTACTGGGTTTTCCCTCTTTCCTCACTTAGTTTATTTTCAACCTTTTTTGGATTATTGTATTGGGGTGACCTTTGGTCTTAGTTACCAGGGCCCCACATATTTTTTGCACATCATAGTCTATCTTGAGGGGGGGTGTTCAGATATCCACATCATCTTTTTTAGGACCTTGCATGCAATTAGGGTTTGCATGCAAACTTTAGGGTTTGCATGCATTTTGCATGCATCCCAGTCACCAGGTTGATGCCTCCAGCACCTTACCCACCTTATTCTAGCACCCGAGAGATTCTTACATTAGTTATTTTTCCCTCCTAGTCATGAAGGCGCCCACTTCTCACATACTGCCAGAGAAGGGCGCACTTCTTCACCTACCACTGCAGTTCCACTTCAGTTACACTTAGTTAGCTCTGATTCTCCCTGATTTGAGGCTAGTTTCAGTCCCGACTGACTGTTTCACTCCATTGAACCTCCAGATTGACTAGATGACTTGTTCTGACTTCAGTTAAGCCTCCCATACGCCCTCCACTGAGTCTCCTTCCCTATATCAGTGCTACACACTTCAGTTACACTAGTTACACTCAGTTAGACTCATATTGACACCTGGATGACTGGTTCTTGTGCATTGATGACCACCATCGATTGATGATGAGGACTCCTAGTTGGAGCCAAGCTACACCATTCAGTAATTCGAATGGCCTACTTAGTCAATTCGAATTACTCAGTCATTGTGACTGTATTGTATTGTAATTATTGACCCTCATTGGGATATTGAGCACTGATGCATGCTTTGCACAGTTTTACACCATTTTTCTGGGTTTCATCTATTGTGATTGATTTACTTGTTCATTAGATCTGCTGTGACTAATTTTACAGAATGCGGATTGTGGAAGGTAAGGTTTTTCTCATTGAAATTTAATATTTCCCCTCACTTTTTCAAATTTTTACTTTTCCATTTCCGCATTTTCCGGACCCTAAGTTTATTTTATGCTATGTTTTAATTTAATTTTGGGTGCATAAATTTTGGTAATTCCATTTTTACTTAGGATTTTAATTTTGGTTTTGATTTTTTGTTTTTCTCGAATTTGATTTGTTTAAATATTGATATCCTCCTGACATTTGATTTCCGATTTTGATGGGAATATTGTTTTTGGATTTTTGTTTGGTTTTATTATTTTGGAAAATAGTTAGTATGAGATAATGGATTTAATTGTTAAATCGATGGCCATAATTCACCCAACAATGAAATCAATGGCTACTGAGCATTAACTTCTGGGAGCAATATCTTGAGATTTATGAATCCAAATCAAGCCCGAGATAGCTCGTTGGAAAGCTGGAGTGATGAGGAATGATTTGGAAAGATTATTTTTTCCAAATGAATAGCTTAACCACCCTGAAAATTTGTCTGAACAATCAATTTCGGATTTGGATCAGATTTAACTATTTTCATTATATTTTGGTCTACAAATGGATTTTTATTAACTTACATTTATTTCATTAGCTTTGAAATTATGTCTTAATTTCTCCTTTGAATTGTATAGGCGTGGATTTGGATTTGGACGGAATCAAATTGAAGAATTTACATCCCAACTTTGGAGTGATCAAAACGTGCCAAGTGGAAAGTAGTAATCTTTGGACACGATTTCTAGAGTGATGAAAATGAATATGTAAAATTCGAGACATGGGTTTTGTGAAGAATATTCCCTATTAGTTTTCCTTTGAGCAGAATCCTCAGAAATTTATTCATTTGGGATATTCGGCTAGTTTTTCAAAACGGAATTTCCCAGATTTTTTTCATGGACATATTTACTAAATGGAACAACTCAGCTAGTTAGCTCAGTAATTGGGGAAACTGATCTTATCTCCTCCTGTAATCTACTTTGTTTAAAAACCTACCTTCTATGATTTGAAAGAGGGGGGAAGGCAGTCTTTGTAGAACAGAAGGATTGTAATTGTTCTCCTAAACTCTTTTCTATGTATTTTTACTTGGAAGAGCTAGACTGAGGAGGCGCTGCCTGGAGTGGTTGTTGATCATCAATTTTAAGCTTTGTAAACGTTTTTATGAAACTGAACTGGTGATACAAACCTTTCTTTTCTGTATTTATTCTTCACATGTTCATCTGTGTTTAATGAGATGTTTCTTTTTGTGCACATTTGAATAATAATCAGATTCATTTTTCTGCATTTCTGTAGTTCATTTGTTAATCTGATTATGTTTAATGATTGCAGAAATGATTCCATGTTCAAACAGTTTTAGCATAGTGAAGATAATATTTTTCTTCCAATGTTAGAATTGATGTGCTGATGATGTTAATGATTTTAAAATTTCTTTTTTTTTTTAAATTATTGACGATCCAATCATTCTTTTGAATATTAAACCATTCTCCCATTTAGATTATTAATTTAATTTAATTTAATTAACATTCGCGACATGGGTTTTCTGAAGAATATTCCCTATTAGTTTTCCGATGAGTAGAATCCTCAGAGAATTCTTCATTTGGGATATTCAGCTAGTTTTTCAAAATGGAATTTCCCAGATTTTTCTCATGGATGTATTTACTAAATGGAACAACTCAGCTAGTTAGCTCAACAATTGAGGAAACTAATCTTATCTCCTCCTATAATCTACTTTGTAGAAAAACCTACCTTCTATGATTTGAAAGAGGGGGGGAGGCAGTCTCTGCAGAACAGAAGGATTGTAATTTTTCTGCTAAACACTTTTCTGTGTATTTTTACTTGGAAGAGCTAGACTGAGGAGGCACTGCTTGGAGTGGTTGTTTATCATAAATTTTAAGCTTTGTAAATGTTTTTATGAAACTGAACTGGTGATACAAACATTTCTTTTTTGTATTTATTCTTCACATGTTCATCTGTGTTTAATGAGATGTTTCTTTTTGTGCACATTTGAATAATAATCAGATTCATTTTTCTGCATTTATGTAGTTCATTTGTTAATCTGATTATGTTTAATGATTGTATAAACGATTCCATGTTCAAATAGTTTTAGTATAGCGAAGGTAATGTTTTTCTTCCAATGTTACAATTGATGTGGTGATCACGTTAATGATTTTAAAATTTCTTTTTTTAAATTATTGACGATCCAATCATTGTTTTGAACATTAAACCATTCTCCCATTTTAAAAGTTTTGGCTCCCAAGATAAATTAATAATTTAATTAACAGTTAGATAGGCTAGTATTTTAGTTCAAATATGTATTTTTGTAACATAGAATTTGTGATGACCCTGCAATAATTAATTAATGAAAACAAACGAAATAGCAGAAACAACAGAACTCAAAATCACTTTTATATTGATCGCAGGCCATTTTGAGGGGGCAACCTCCTTTGAGCAAGCTCAATACCAATAAGTTCACGGTACCTTCATTGGTCTCAACACAAACTTATATACTAAGTCTAGGCGCCAATACCATGGGTGAATACCATGTGTCAATACAAACAATGGGCCAATACAAAATATGGATCAACAATTACTACGGGATGACTTACAAAGCATATGCATCCAACAGCAAGAATACAATCTATGGATCAACAATACTACGGGACGACTTAAAAAGCATATGCATCCAACAACAATATACTAACAAAGTAAACAGAAGGGTTGACATGGGTTCCTAACATCCCCTCTCCCTTAGAAAAAGCTTTGTCCTCAAAGCTTTAGATGTGGAAATTGATGCAGAATCTGAAGGAGTGGTTCCCTTATAGCATCCTTGAGTTGCATTTCAGCCCACTGACGCCTTTTTAGGGCAGATTGCTTGGAAGGCTCTAGATGAAGAAGGACCATATCAGTTGCGTGAAAAGTGCGCTCAGAACGGTGTTGATCGGCTTGTTGTTTCAGTCGAATTCTTTTCATGTGAAGATTGTCCTGCAAAATGAGAAGAATTTGATCGCAGTTTCAAAGAACTGAGTCAATTTCCTAAACTGGGGTGCTGCTGAGCATGTATGGAAGAAGAAATGGCAGTTCCTGGCCATAAACTGCTTCATATGGTGTCCTTTTAGATGTGGTATTGTACCATTGGAGCGCTTCTAGGAAATCCATAGAAATAGATCTCCACATCTGTGTAGGGATGGGTAAGGGTTCGAGCAGTCCTGAAAGGAGTGTCGTGTTACCCTTGTTGACCTAGAAAGTATCACACTGAACCACCATCTAGTGAATTTTTATTTTTAGTCCCTTCCAAAAGAAGTTACATTGTTCCCGGTCATAGGTTTTGAGGAACCCAGAGTGCCCTACCGATGAAGAAGCATGGAGGTCATATAAGAGATAGCCCTATTGAACAGATTGCAACCAATTTGGAACAAGCAGAGAAATAGTTGTAAGAGAAACTAGGACATCAAATGTGTGAGAAGGAGCATCTGCCACCATATTGTCCTTACCCTTCTTGTAAGTGATCGCATAGTCATAACCCATGAGGTGGATAACCCATTTCAAGTGTGCTGGGGAGGAGACCCATTGTTCCAGGAATTTTTTCGAACTCTCGAGATCAGTATTGATGTAGAAATAATTCCCTAATAGGGATGGCTACCACATCGGTACTGCATGCAAAATAGCCATCATTTCCTGCTGAGATGTAGACACGACTAAATGGTTACCGGAAAGGTCTCTTGGAGGCGAAAAACCCACTGGTGCGGCAAAGAAACCTGCATATCTATCCAAGGAATTAGTGGAGACCGTTGATGGGTGCATCTGAATGGAATGGAGCTGAGCGATGACACCATGTGAATTCTTCTTAAGGATCTTTTCCAGGCGATGTAAATTGATGATGCAGAGAGACCCTGGTTGTAAGCCTCTAAATTTGTGTTGTGTCCCATTGACTGAAAACTGCATCCAAAGTTCAGCAAAACCCTATAAGATGGGGCCAAGTGTGCGTAACCATTGACCACCCAAAACCACATCACATCCACCTAAGGACAAGGTAAACATGTCAGAGCGCAAGTTATAATCTTCCAGAGAGATATGCACATTGTGAAACTTTCCCTTGCAAGGTAAGGTGCCCCCATTGGCAACCATGAATTCAAAGTTGGAGCAACGATGGACAAAACAATTAGCATGTTTGGCGATCCGAGGGTCAATGAAGTTATGAGTGCTACCAGAATCAATGAGTATTGTAAGAGGAAGCTTCTTGAAGTAACCCTTGACCCGCATTGTTTGGGGGGTGGTGACACTGGATAAATCATGGAGAGATATCTCTGGGTGGTCTTCCTGAGATGGAAGGTCAATAGGCGGCTCCTGAATGTCGACCTGATCATCTAGTGTATCTAGAGCTTCTTCACCAACTTCAGAGGTAGGTGGAGAATTCGCATCCAAGAGATAGAGCTTTTGTTGAACACATCTATGTCCCCGAGTGAATTTTTCATCACAATTATAACAAAGCCCTTTTTCTCTGCGTGCCTACACCTTTGTTTCAGACAAATGCTTGATAGGAGTTGGTCAAGGAGCTAGAGGGATTGGAGGTCGTTGAGAACCCATATTTCGGAAGAGAAAAAAACTGGGTTTGGAGTGCTATTCGGAGGAAATCTTGTCTTTTGCCAACTTAGCCAACCCCAGGGCTTCCATCATTGTGTTGGAACACAACATTTTGACCTCTGGGAAGATTTCATCCTTAAGACCACTGATAAAACAACTCCTGTAGAAGTCGTCAGACAATCCTTCTGTGTGGTTGGCTAGTTTCTCAAATTCTGTCTGATACTCTCTCACAGTACCAATTTGAAAAAGTTTAGTGAGTGCTCCGGTGAAGTCATCAAAAGTGCTAGGACCAAATCGTTGCAAAAGGAGTTGGCAAAAATCTGTCCATTTTGGCTCGTCATGAGCCTTGATGTACCAACGGTACCATTGAAGGGCTTCCCGTTCGAAATGAAAGGATGCAAGTGGAACCTTTTGGACATCAAAAGTATTATGTAGATTGAAATACTGTTCTGTGCAATAGATCCATCCAGTCGGATCAGTACCATTGAAGCAAGGAAATTCAAGCTTCAGACCATGGAAAGTGTTGGAAGAAGAGAACCCATTGACTGCAGAAGATTCTTGCTGTCGGTTATTGTTCATGGCTGAATGCTGAAGATGGAGGTTGAGAAATTTTTCATCCATATTTTGGAGTTTGGTTTGGATGGATGCAAGTGCTTCCTCCATGGTTTTTGCTCTTCTGCAGGTGACAACCACAACCAGGAGTTTTTTTTGGGGGGGGAATGGATAGAAAAACACAAACAAAAGCTTATTTAGTAGAGGAAATTTGGATTTGTGAAAAACTTGGATGGGTAATTGGGGGTTGAATAGGTTTTCGACACTTTTTGATGGACAGGGAAGCAAAAAATGGGGATTTCAGAAGCGAGGTGAAAGAATGAGAAAATTTGTCAAAGAGGGACAAAGAAGCAGAAATAGGGAATGAACATGGTGGAAAAATTTGGAGGCGAGTGGGTGAAAATTGAAGAAGTTATGGAAAACCCTAAAAATAGACAAATGTGAGATTTGTGGTTTTGGGAATTAGAATTTGGGATAGGGTCCTTAGGAATTAAATATACAGAATGGGATTGCAAGGCTATCTGGGAATTTTCAATGGAAATAGAAGGGATCGGCAACAGATGGATCTGAATCGACGCCGAATGGATAAAAAACCGCTGGATCTGAAACGACGTTGAATGGATAAAAAACTGTTGGATCTAAAATGACTTTCAGAATAGATCTGAAACGGCTGTATCTAGAACGACTGTCAGAAAGGACCTGAAACGGCTCGGAATGGATCTGAAATGGCTCGGAATGGAGCTGAAATGACGCGGAAGTGATCGACAATAGTTCAACTGAAAATAGATATGGACCCCAGGTAGGTATGTGCGGCTTCCTATTGGTTCAGGGGATTCACTTGGCCACCAATTCTATCTGAAGCCTTGCGTATTGGGGCAGTACCCTTCACTCGAACGCTCAGGTAAAACTGATAGCTGCTTTGCCACAAATGACAGCTTTTGGTTTACCTCACAAGTGGGAACTAATCAATCAGGTAGGGTCCATTCCCCTTTTCGCTGGTAGGTCCTCTCAATGGGATAGCTACTTCGGAGTTCCTGTGGTACTCCTCACAACGACTTTTAGGGCTTATGCCCAAGTACTTCCCATAGTTAAGAGGATAGGGATTATTCCCAGATCCGAAGATGTGATAGATACGAAAAAAAATTTGGCAGAAATTTCACCCAGTGAGCCCAAGAAAGTGCTCTGATACCAGATGTGATGACCCTGCAATAATTAATCAATGAAAACACACAAAATAACAGAAATAACAAAAATCAGAATCACTTTTATATTGATCGCAAGCCACTTCAAGGGGAAACCTCCTTTGAGCAAGCTCAATACAAATAACTTCACTGTACCTTCATTGGTCTCAACACAAACTTATATACTAAGTCTAGGTGCCAATACCATGGGTCAATACGATGTGCCAATACAAACCATGAGCCAATACAAAATATGGATCAACAACTACTACGGGACGACTTATAAAGCATATGCATCCAATAACAATAATACAAACTATGGATCAACAATACTACATGATGACTTACAAAGCATATGCGTCGAACAACAATATACTAAGAAAGTAAATAGAAGAGTTGACGTGGGTTCCTAACATAATTTCTTCTAATAGTTGCATAATTATTAATTGTAGATTGATTTTAACTCACATTTAGGATTAGTTTCAGATTTAATTCGAAGTCTCCATTTTAAGGAGAAAATTACCAACTCAAAGAGTGCCAATGGAGGCCAAATATACGTCAGAGTTAGCTACACCAAACAGCTTGACGATAGGGTAATCCTTGCATAGGAATCTTCAAATCCTTCGGCTGGGCTATCTCCCTTACGTTGTTGCCTAGGGTACTTCCAGTACATCCGAGGCTTCAACAAATGGGGCTAGAAGGAGGGCATCTGACATGTAAGGTCATTTGAGCTATTTACTATAATCAGATTATTTTATAATGGCTCCGGCCCAAAAATATGTATTTAGTAGTTTTTCTGCCCAAGAATCTGTATTTAATTGTTTTTCTAGACAAATTAGTTTTCATTTTAAAACATATTTGTTGAAGCAAATGGTAGAAGTAAAGTTCGATGGTGAGGGATAAATATTAGCGCAAGAACATGCTCTTCAATTTACCTATAATTGTTTTGTTAACAAAATTCCAGATCAAGATGTTTTGTGCAGATTGTTAGCTTTCACATTCGAAGGACGAGTCAATGAGTGGTTTGTAACCTTACCTTCTGCCGTTGTCCCTTATTTTAAACATTTTGTATATATTTTCATCCTTTCTTTTGGACCTTACGACTTTGTTAAATTATGCAATGAATGGAAACAACTCACTATAAAATATGGTGAATCATTAGAAGATTTTGCAATTAGAATTTTTAATCTCTATTGTAGATTCCCTATAATAGATCATCCTATGATACTTGAATGGTTTCAACACACTAATTCTATTTCACATGAATCTAATTAATTAGTAAATGATAAATCTGAATTATACATCCATAATCATCCACCTCTTGGTTTGGATTTGCATGAAGAATCTAAGGATTTAAAAATTGTAGAAATGAATTCGTTCTCTTTCTTAGATATGGATCATAATCAATATGACGATTTATGTGATTTAAATGTTGATATTCCCATATCTGTTTCACATGAAAGTCAAAGTTTAACTAATCATGAAGGAGATCATTTTTCCATAGAAGATTCCTCTAAAGTAACAGAGAATAGTTCTAATCATAATATCAAACAATCTTCTTCTAGCATAAGTAAAGAGCTTCAAGATTATGGTATTCATTATTTTGTTAATCCTTTGATAGATCTTAGATCAATTTATTGCTCTGAAATTTGTGATATGTTTTCCCAATTACCATTTTCTAACCTAAGTGATTCCATAGGAAATCATATTTCACGAGATCATTATACTACGTTAGAAGAAGAAACACATTATGATTTGAAACCTTTCATACATATCTCTTTTGAAGAGAAAAACTCTCTTGAGGAACCTCGACTTGAAAATATTCTACTTTTAAAAGATGAATTTCATACACTTATTTCATCTTCATATTTTTCTTTGTATCTTGATCTATTTGATAACAATGACATTCAATCATATATTTCAAATTCTAACTCTCTATTGTTAAATATTAAAGAGGTAAAAGTTAATTATGAAATACATGAAGAAGATCAAGAAGATTCTTATCTTTATCATCAATCTATGTTTTGTTGTCATTCTTCTTTGTTGGAAATGAATGATATTTCTAAGGGTAATTTTTAGAATTTTTCCTTTTATGATTCATCATTCAATGAAGAAACATTTTCTTCTTACAATCGATTACTTGATGGAGATGATTCTTATGAGAATGTTAATGGTACTAGTTCTACATTTGTAGCATCTCATATCTTTAGTTCTTCTCAAGTAAATGATCAAAGACAATTTGATCTCTTTGGGAATTTCTAATTAAATCAACCAATTTATGATGATTGTTACGATAATAAACAAGAACAAATTGGATATGATTTTGTTGATCTTGTTCAAGAAAATATTTCTAAGGAGAAAATTATTCAAGATGAATTTTTGGATTTTTATAATACTAATGTTGATTTTCTTTCAAATAATCCATTTCATAGCATAAATATTTCAAACTCTTTATGTCATTCTTTTGATTTTCATTGTACATACCATGATGGGGTTGTTGATTGGCTTGATAAATCTTTCTTAGTAAGATTTCATCATTATGGTAAAATTTTGTTTTCCTTGTTTGTATATAAATATGGTAAGACTCCATTCTCTTTATTTGTACACAAATCTCATTTTATTTTCTTAAGTGTATTTTTTTTCATTTTTATTTTCAAGCATTTGTATCATGCTTTCTGATTATTCACTTCTTCTTTTTTGCAAATTTTCATATACTTTCATGGTTGCATTGGAAATTCGATTATACTTAGTTTTTGTTTACTTTTTAGAGTAGTGTAGGGGTAGGTGTAGAATATATTAGTTTTGATCATTTATTTAATAATTAAATTAATCTTTTTGTTTTCTTCAATAAAATATTTGGGACGACAAGCCAAGTCCAAGTTGGAAATGATGCTTCTTCAGATGCATTCAGGGAAGTATTTTTATCCTCTTCCACTTTCTATTATTCATGCTCTCGCTTATTATTTTATTGGTTCAAGGCATTCATGTTTGATTTATGTATTTAGTTTTAAATTATAATAATATTTTCATGAAATGTTTTGAATTAATTGTTTTCCATGGTTTCCAACAATTTTAATGCATTTTTTCCAATTATGGAAATTTTATTTTGGTTAAAATTTCAACCTTTCCGTAATCCGCAATCCGCAATTGCGGATGCGAAACCTTTGATTTTAATTGTTGAAACTTTAATATTTCCGCAATCCGAAAACCACAATTGTGGATTGTTCCCCAATCTGCAATCCTCAATTGTGGATTGTTCTGCAATCCTCAAACTGCAATGCAGAATGCAAATTGCCAAAGGTAAGGTTTTTCTCATTGAAATTTAATATTTCCGCAACCCGCAATCCACAATGCAGAATGTCGATTGTGGAAATCACTTTTTCAATTTTTTACTTTTTCATTTCTACATTTTCTAGACCCTAAGTTTATCTTATGCTATGTTTTAATTTAATTTCGAGTCCGTAAATTTTGGTAATTTCATTTTTACTTGGGATTTTAATTTTGGTTTCGATTTATTGTTTTTCCCGATTTTCATTTGTTTAAATCCTAATTTTCTCCGACATTTGATTTTCGATTTTGTTGGGAATATTTTTTTGGGATTTTGGTTTGGTTTTATTCTTTTGGAAAATAATTAGTATGAGATAATGGATTTAATTGTTAAATCGATGTCCATAATTAACCGAAAAATGAAATCAACGGTTACTGAGCATTAAATTCTGGGAGCAATATTTTGAGATTTATGAATCCAAATCAAGCCCGAGATAGCTCATTGGAAAGCTGGAAGGATGAGGAATGATTTGGGAAGTTTAGTTTTTCCAAATGAACACCTTAACCACTCTGAAAATCTGTCTGAATAGTCAGTTTGGGATATGCATCAGATTTAACTATTTTCATTATATTTTGGTTTGCAAATGGATTTTTATTAACTTAGATTTATTTCATTAGCTTTGAAATTATGTTTTAATTTCTCTTTTGAACTGTACAGGTGTGGACTTGGATTTGGAGGAATCAAATTGAAGAATTTACATCCCAAATTTGGAGTAATCAAAACGTTCCAAGTGGAAAGCAGTGATATTTGGATGCGATTTCTAAAGTGATGAAGATGAATCTGGAAAATCGGAGACATGAGTTTTGTGAAAAATATTCCCTATTAGTTCTCTAATGTGCAGAATACTCATAAAGTTCTTCATTTGGGATATCCGACTAGTTTTTCAAAACATAATTTCCCAGATTTTTCTTATGGACAGATTTACTAAATGGAACAACTAAGCTAGTTAGATCAACAATTGAGGAAACTAATCTTATATTCTCTTGTCATTTACTTTGTATAAATACCTACCTTCTATGATTTGAAAGAGGGGGGGAGGCAGTCTCTGCAAAATAGAAGGATTGTAATTTTTCTGCTAAACTCTTTTATGTGTATTTTTACTTGGAAGAGCTAGATTAAGGAGGCGCTGCCTGGAGTGGTTGTTGATCATCAATTTTAAGCTTTGTAAATGTTTTTATGAAACTGTAATAGTGATACGAACCTTTCTTTTATGTAGTTATTCTTCACATATTCATCTGTGTTTAATGAGATGTTTCTTTTTGTGCACATTTGAATAATAATCAGATTCATTTTTTCTACATTTCTATAGTTCATTTGTTAATCTGATTATGTTTAATGATTTTATAAATGATTCCATGTTCAAACAGATTTAGCATAGTGAAGATAATGTTTTTCTTCACATGTTAGAATTGATGTGTTGTTGACGTTAATGATTTTAAAATTTCCTTTTTAAATTATTGACGATCCAATCATTCTTTTGAACATTAAACCATTCTCCCCATTTTCAGAATTTTTCCTTTTCTGATTCATCATTCAATGAAGAAACATTTTCTTCTTACAATCGATTACTTGATGGAGATGATTCTTATGAGAATGTTAATGGTACTAGTTCTACATTTATAATATCTCATATCTTTAGTTCTTCTCAAGTAAATGCTTTAAGACAATTTGATCTCTTTGGGAATTTCCAATTAAATCAACCAATTTATGATGATTGTTACGATAATAAACTAGAACAAATTGGATATGATTTTGCTGATCTTGTTCAAGAAAATATTTTTAAGGAGAAAATTATTCAAGATGAAGTTTTGGATTTTTATAATACTAATGTTGATTTTCTTTCAAATAATCAATTTCATCGCATAAATATTTCAAACTCTTTATGTCATTCTTTTGATTTTCATTGTACATACCATGATTGGGTTGTTGAATGGCTTAATAAATCTTTCTTAGTAAGATTTCATCATTATGGTAAAGCTCTATTTTCCTTGTTTGTATATAAATATGGTAAGGCTCCATTCTCTTTATTTGTACACAAATCTCATTTTATTTTCTTTAGTGTATTCTTTTTTCATTTTTATTTTCAAGCATTTGTATCATGCTTTCTGATTATTCACTTCTTCTTTTTTGCAGATTTTCATATGCTTTCATGGTTGCATTGGAAATTTGATTATACTTAGTTTTTGTTTACCTTTTAGAGTAGTGTAGAATATATTAGTTTTGATCATTTTTTTAATAATTAGATTACTCTTTTTGTTTTCTTCAATAAAATATTTGCGACGACAAGCCAAGTCCAAGTTGGAAATGATGCTTCTTCAGATGCATTCAGGGAAGTGTTTTTATCCTCTTCCACTTTCTATTAGTCATTCTCTCGCTTATTATTTTATTGGTTCAAGGCATTCATGTTTTATTGATGTCTTTAGTTTTAAATTATAATAATATTTTCATGAAATGTTTTGAATTAATTGTTTTCCAAGTTTTAAGAGCAAGAATATTTTGATAAGAAACAAAGTAATTACAATTAGAATATCTTCATTTCACACGAATTTTGATCTTTCCTAGATATGCACTTCAAAAAAAGAAGAAAACGTTTTTACATATTTTGTTATCACAAATTGCACACAATTTAGTTTAGTATTATTTTATTTATTTCTATACATAATCTTTAATAAAGAAAGGTCTCATCGTCCTGAGCAAATTTATGCGACAAATAACATTGTTGATTGTAATTCTTCAACCGAAGGAGAATAAATTTATTCTAAGGGTTTTATTATAATCGATTCAATATATTTACAATTTATGAATTGATATAGTTATTCTATTTACAATAATAAATTCCTTCTATTCTTACAAACACAATAACAAATCTCACTTTTCTTCGCATAAGACAATTTGTTAAAGACTATTGTTAGAATTATTTTACATTTATTTTAATTTAGTTTTCTAAATAAAGGGGCTTCAATTGGCTCAATATCGCATGTGGTGAATGATACTATCGATCAAAGATTCTTTTCTACTGCAAAGCTTTAAACACATATTCTTCCACATGATTTGTTGTCATAATTGTAAAGCCTCATTTGCTTTAATTTTATTTTGATTAGATCACTTTTCATTTGATTTTCAAAATTGTTTGATTAGGCTTGGATTTCTTAGTTTGATAATCATTTTCATTGGGGCGAAAGGTTGAAATGTTAATTATCAAAAAATCGATTCCAATTATTCTACAATTCTTTATTTTGAATCATGTTTTATTTATCAAACATTTTCAAAAAATTCATTGATAGGGGATTGTTGATCCTTAGTTAATGATACTTTGGGGTAAGTCAATCATTCTAAGCCTACATCTTTTAAAGTCTTGTATGTGAAGGAATATTTTCGAGGTGATTTTCAAGAAGAGACTATCCCTTTTCCCATGGTGGAACACTTTCCAAGTTTTACATTCATACATAAACTTAGCTGCATCGATTATCTTTCTCCTTTTAATTATCACAAATCAATACGCAAAGCTATTTTTAAATAAATTCGGCATTAAGTTCTAATTGGATCCTTCTTTAGGAGCAAATGAGTGGGGATTACATTGTTATCATCTCAAATCACTTGATGCCATCCCGCTCTCTTAAGGAGTATAGTCGCTTCCCCATCCATTAAGTAATATCTTATGAGATTAATATTAAACATATCCCAATCCTATTCTTTAACATTGAGTTGGGAAAAAGGAGGTCTTATTATAAGCTGACCTGTTCATGATCATACCTTCTTATGGAATGAATTTATCAATATCTCATCACCAAGCCAGGATACTGGCTTGTAGCCACAAAAACAGTTGCAAGATGGGGGGTATCATCACAAGCCAGCCCGCTCATTATCTATAAGTTGATGTGAATGACACTATCACAATATGATCACCAACTCATGACAGTGTTTTCCAACGTCTTTCCAAGGATGCAAATCTTTAACAAGCCTGTTGATAAGCTTTTCATATTTAACTAGTGGATGGGATAAAAACAACTTATTGGGTTAAAAGGTAACCTTGCCGAGGCTATAGATGCTTGTTGGAAGCAGGGCCATGTCTGTGGTATTAGAAGTAAAATATTAAGATAACATCTTCTTGTCATCACAATTTTTCATTTGGAGCATGTTTCAATTAAAAACATATTTTCAATTAGTATTTGTCTTTGCATTCCAACTGATAGTTAGAAGGACATCATTAAAAATCAATTGCAATTGGGTAAATATTCAAAATGTTGACTTGTTAATGTGCTACACATGTTTTAGAGGAAATATTTCTTCTTGTCAAAAGTCTCATCTTTCATCTCCTTATACATCTACAACTGATGTATTTTCAAAGCAGAGATAACTGCTTCGCCCCAGCGTGTCGCCATTTGTTGTAGGCACAAATGATCCCATTTTACTCAATAAAAATGGGAGCCCCACTTTGATTTCTTGTTTGTTTGGATTTCCATTTTTATACTTCACCATTGACTTGATTATTTTCCTAGATCTCTGTTATTGTTTTGATTGTTTCCATTCTTATTTGTCTCTAGCTTGTATTCGATTTTTAATCCATTTGAGTTGGTTCCATGATCTTGGTGGTAAACTTACCATGTTGTCCTACACATTCCCCACCTAGATTTGGTATTCATTGCATAAGATGATCATTCGAGAGGATGACTGGTTATTACTTTCATTCTAGGATTTTGATTAATCTTATGGTTTCTTCTTTCATGATTTTGGATATTGCATTGGTATGATATTTGAGCTTGATGGAGTTTTATTTTAACTTTTGCATGCCTAGAATCATAATGTAAATATTGTAAATAATCTTAGTCTTTTGGTTATTTGCTTATATTAGTTTAATATTTTTTAAAGCTTATTGAAATCTTTTAAATATTCATGGTCGTGCTTTGAATTTCATTAACTTAATTTGTGTATTTTATTAAATCCATATATTATGTTTATACACATATTGATGTTGTGAAAATTAATAAACACACATGTTTTAGTTTGTATGAGTTTAAATTTCTCTAATTTCCATGAGTATTTTGTTTTATGATTATTTGAGAATTTTTGAGATTAAAGTTCAATATTTATGAATGTAAAGTTAGTTTGATTATGGATAAGCTTCTCCTTCTCAATAAGCTAATTTGATTTTGAAAATACAATTTATATTTTAAAAAATATTTTAATTTATTATTGTGCAAAAGAAAATATTATTATTCTTTTCTTGGTTTTCTATTCTTGGAAAATGATTATGTTAGAAACCTATTTATGGAATTCATTAACTCTCCTATATTATAGGATTGATTCTTTTCCTATATAGGTAACTTGTTTCCAACATTTATTTTCTTAAGAATTAACTTGTAAATGGTTTTGATTTTTACTTCTAGGTTTTATGTTTTAATGATATTTTTTCCAATATTGGATTTTCGTTTACTTTGTAAATATTTCTATAATTTTCTTAATATTTTATCCATTGTTATTTCCTTACTTCATTCAATATTTGAAAAAAAATTTGCATTTTTTCAAGGTTTCCGATAATTTTTATGCATTTTTGCCAATTACTGAAATTTTATTTTTGGTTAAAATTTAAACCTTTCCGCAATCCACAATTGAGGATGCAGAACCTTTGATTTTAATTGTTGAAACTTTAATATTTCTGCAATCCAAAATCCATAATTGCGGATTGTTCTGCAATCCTCAATCTACAATGCAGAATACAGAGTGCCGAAGGTAAGGTTTTTCTCATTGAAATTTAATATTTCCGCAACCCGCAATCCATAATGCGAAATGCCAATTGTGGAAATCACTTTTTCAAAATTTTACTTTTTCATTTCTGCATTTTCTGGACCCTAAGTTTATCTTATGCTATGTTTTAATTTAATTTTGGGTTCGTAAATTTTGGTAATTTCATTTTTACTTGGGATTTTGATTTTGGTTATGATTTTTTGTTTTTCCCGATTTTGATTTTTTTAAATCCTAATTTCCTCTGACATTTGATTTCCGATTTTGTTGGGAATATTTTTTTTGGATTTTGGTTTGGTTTTATTTTTTTGGAAATTAATTAGTATGAGATAATGGATTTAATTATTAAATCTATGGTGATAATTAACCCAAAAATGAAATCAACTATTATTGAGCATTAACTTTCGAGAGCAATATCTCCGAAAATCTGTCAGTTTCGGATTTGGATTAACTATTTTCATTATATTTTGGTTTGCAAATGGATTTTTATTAAATTAGATTTATTTCATTAGATTTGAAATTATGTTTTAATTTCTCTTTTGAATTGTACAGGTATGGATTTGGATTTGGAGGAATCAAATTGAATAATTTACATCCCAAATTTGGAGTAATCAAAACGTTCCAAGTGGAAAGCAGTGAATCTTTGGACACGATTTCTAAAGTGATGAAGATGAATCTGGAAAATCCGAGACATGGGTTTTGTGCAAAATATGCCCTATTAGTTTTTGAATGTGCAGAATACTCATAAAGTTCTTCATTTGGGATATCCGGCTAGTTTTTCAAAACAGAATTTCCCAGATTTTTCTCATGGATAGATTTACTAAATGGAACAACTTAGCTAGTTAGCTCAACAATTGGGGAAACTGATCTTATATTCTCTTGTCATTTACTTTGTATAAATACCTACCTTCTATGATCTGAAAGAGGGGGGGGAGGCAGTATCTGCAGAATATAAGGATTGTAATTTTTCTGCTAAACTCTTTTATGTGTATTTTTACTTGGAAGAGCTAGACTGAGGAGGCACCGCCTGGAGTGGTTGTTGATCATCAATTTTAAGCTTTTTTAATGTTTTTATGAAACTAAACTAGTTAGACAAACCTTTCTTTTATGTAGTTATTCTTCACATATTCATATGTGTTTAATGAGATGTTTCTTTTTGTGCACATTTGAATAATAATCAGATTCATTTTTTCTGTATTTCTGTAGTTCATTTGTTAATCTGATTATGTTTAATGATTGCATAAATGATTCCATGTTCAAACAGATTTAGCATAGTGAAGATAATGTTTTTCTTCCCATATTATAATTGATGTGCTGATGACGTTAATGATTTTAAAATTTCCTTTTTAAATTATTGACGATCCAATCATTCTTTTGAACATTAAACCATTCTCCCTATTTTAATACTTTTTTCTCCTGGGATAGGTTATTAATTTAATTAACATTTAGATAGGTTAGTATTTTAGTTCAAATATGTATTTTTGTAACTATAGAATTTCTTCTAATAGTTGCAGAATTATTAATTGTAGATTGCTTTTAAATCACATTTAGTATTAGTTTAAGATTTAATTCGAAGTCTCCCTTTTAAGGATCAAACTTACCAACTCAAAGAGTTCTAGTGGAGGCCAAATATCCATCGGAGTTAGTTACACCAAACAGCTTGAGAATAGGGTAATCCTTGCGTAGGATTATTCAAAGCCTCTGGCTGGGCTATCTCCCTTACATTATTTCCTAGTGTACTTCCAGTACATCCAAGGCTTCAACACATACACATGCAATAAAATACATAAACATATCATAACATGTACACAAAATACATCATTGATTCATACACATAACACATAGATTTACGTGGTTCAACCCCCAGATGGGAGCTATGTCCATGGGAACTTTTCTTATATTAATTGGAAGGGTAACAGTTCCAGTCTATGCACTCAACTACAGATTCATCTCTACAATCAGATCTCTATGCACTCAGTTGTACAGTATTTTCTTCTTTTAGATCTCTCTCTCAATCTAGATCTAACTCTAACATCATAATCATACCAACAACCCTTCCTATAAAAAATTACCCATATATATATATATGTGTGTGTGTGTGTGTGTTCCTAAAGGTCACATATTACAATAACTATGGTCCAACCCCCACAGTAACCTTAAACCCAAAAACCCATGGTTCTCCTGTTGACCATGCTTTGCTTTAACTTCACTGTAACTTTGTTGTCCTTTTAGAGTCACTTCTTCTAATTCTGACACTTCTTGTGACAACTGTTGGGGTGAATTCTTCTTCTGTGGGGAAGAACAGGGTTTGGCGAGTTTTTCTATGAGACCCAACAAAATCCCCTTCACTGGCCCCTTCAGTATCAACCTGCAAACAAGATGAAGACTCACCCGAAGCGAAGATGGGTGGTTACCGAATCAGGTTTCTGCAACCTGGTGAAGCACGGTTATGTTATGCGAGGTTGCTATGCATTCTATACTCAAGATATATTTAACTAAGTATTACCAATATGTAACTGTGCACTTAGCAGTTATCAACAACCTACAGACTTAGCTGATTTGTTGCTATCTTAACTCTTATAACTACACATTTATCATACTTAAAATGACTTAGCAATGTTAATACATGTGTGTTCCACTACTTAGCATATCATTCCCATTCACATTCACATGAAAATACATATATAAGCATAAACATACAATAACACAAATTATAACATAGATTCAATCGCACAACACAGATATTTACGTGGTTCACACCCCAAATGGGAACTACATCCATCGGAACTGTTCTTATATTACTTGGAAGGGGTAACAGTTCGAGTCTGCGTACTCAGCTACATACTCTTCTCTATAATAGATCTCTGCGCACACAGTTGCAGAGTATTTTATTTTCTTATATCTTTCTCACTCTAGATCTAACAATATTCAACAACAACTAACTTAATCTATTTGGATCTAACCCTTACTCATACAAAATTTCTCTTTTTATAGATTGTGCCCGAAGGTCACATCTTTACAATAACTATGGGCCAACCCTCATAGTACCCTTAGACCGAAAATGGCATGGTTCTCCTATTGACCACGATTTGTCTTTAATTTGATGGAGCACTACTATCCACTTCTTTGGATCTAACGCTTCTCCTGACAGTCACAGTTCTGACCGCATGGCTCTGATGCTACAATTGCACATCCTTTGCACCATTATGCTTCTTTACTCTTCGCTTTTGTAGTTGACACTTCGTTGCTTCATTCATAATTTCTCCAACTACCTTGACCATCCTTAGTACTTTGTATTTACTAAGGGGATAGGTCCTTTCCTGCCAACTTTGCGTCGCTCCATATCTTACTTCAGGGAATTGCGGAGTTGCTTCTCCCAAAACTAGCCAATGTTAGGCCTCACCTAACTTGTACATTCACCATAAAAACTTCTTCCACCTGGGATGCTCCCAACAAGCCCCTAACACTTACTTGTGGCTCACCCCCAAGCAACTTTCACTGGGCTGCTTCAAATGCACATCCCATGGGATGTTCAACTTTGAAGCAATTTCGTGAAAAGTTGTGCTCAACCTCACAACTGTTTCCTTAGTCTCTTTCTCAAACTCCTTAATCGTTTAAAGCATATCCTTTGAGATGGATTCTTGAAGTTACTCCTTTACTGTATTCTCTATTGTCCATAGTTCTTGTAACTTCTCCTAAATCTCTTTAGAAAGTGCCAGCGCTTCTTCTTGCATCAGCTGTAACTTCGATGAAGTTTCAGATTCCTTCATCCTTAGTGCTTTCAGCTCCTTCTAAATTTATTTTGTCTCTACAAACTTCTGGATCCTTTTCCTTTGTGGAAAATCCTTTATAGCCGTGTTCACAGAATCAAGCTCTTTCTATCGTTGCTGTACTTTATCCTATATTTTCTGTAACTCAGGGTCTTCCTGCAGCATAGCCGATACCTTGGTGATTTCTTCAAGTAGGTCTTGACATCTCGCCACTTCTATGGAGATGTTTTCTATGGATGATTTAAAACCTTTGGCTATTACTTCTTTCACATCCTATAGAGTGCCAGGTTGCTGCCGATATTCTAAGTTAGCAATCTTCTTTTTATAGGTGATTTCCATGTACACCATTTATGTCTTAATATTTTCCACAATGGCACCAATCTTAAGTATAGTTGCCTCTAATTCCGGTTCTTCTTCTCATTCGGGTATCTTTGCACATACCTCTACAACTGTTTTCTTCATCTTTTGTTGCTTCTATTGAACTCTCTGGTTTTCTGTGCACATTCATCCTTCAGCTCTTTATAGCTATCTTCCAGCTTCAAATGCTGGTTATAAGAGACAATGTCTCTATCTCATATTTCTTCCACAACCTACAAATGCAGATTATGTAACCCTTCGATGGGAAACATTCCAACATTAATATCCATATGTACGAGCTGCTTTGCGCCTTCAGTCAGATCGTCGTTCGAGAATATGAAATTCATCCGCTTGATTCTGACTAACCAAGGTCTCATCGTCAAGGAAGACGCCTTTCTTGTCCTTTGGCTCGATTGTCCTATCTGATCCTTAGAATCTGATTCTCTTACCAAGTCTCGCTAGACTTGTTCAACTCTTGCTACTAGAATTTTTAGTTCCACGATGCTCTCCATTATTCCTGCTTGGACTGCTTCTTGTTTGATGTCCTTTAATGCAAGTGTCTCTTCAATATGCTCATTCACGAGTGCTGCAATGCAGTCATAATCATAATCGTGCAACTATGCATCGAGTGGTGCCTTGTTTTCTTTCTGTTTCTTTCTTCGCAGTCCTTCTCGCATGGATTTGTCAGGTTCCTTTCTTTTCTCCCCTGCTGGAAAACCAGTAGCTTGTTGTTGTTCTGCACCTTGACATGGTTCTGGATTTTGCGTGCTTGTTGTCTCTTCGTCTTGGTTCTGTGTGCTTTCAGTTGTGCTTGCCTCCGATGTGGTGATCAACATTACTGGCGCATCAGTCTTCCACTCTGGTGGCCAGTCTTCCATGATCAGATCAATTTTCTGTCCATCTAATTGATATAGACCTTCAAACCATTGAGGATTCTATAGCTGTGCTCTCAGCTAAATGTAGATGAAGTGAAGTCCAGCTTTGAAATTCATTTTATGAATATAGAGAGTTGTTACTTCTTTACTGATACATGGATTCCTCTAGATGAATTCACATAACTGCTCAAAATATGTAAACAATTGTATGTTGTTTATCCTATGTATGTATGGCTTCGATTTTTCCCACATGTTCATAAATATCGATCCTCGGCAATCTCCAATGAATACCGGGACATTCTGTTTAGCTAGGTTCTTTCCAACCTACGAAGGTGATCAACACTAGCAACCAACTGTAGTGGAATTGATTTCCACTATCTTGTGTATCTTGAATGTCATCTAAGAATTCGTTCAATAGATAGCTCGCTCAATTGTATTGAAGTCCATCCTTGGCCTTCGAAGCTAAGGATATCGCAGCAACTGGTACTTCATTTGGTCTGCACTTCCTTATAATTTTTCCTGCAAGGAGTTGGTCCATGAACTGCATAGCTTAATCCTTGATTCCAGTTGTTGTATATCCATGAATTCCCTTGAGAAAACCAAATTCTTTCTTCATCCTCTTGGAAATCTCTTTGTACTTGTTCTTTCCTACAAACTCAACTACGGGATCAACACCTCTCTTGCTCAAGTGCATGATCTGGTAGATGAGATCTATATTAATGTCTATCTTACAGTCTAACCATAAGTATCCATGGTGTGTGCATGGAATAAGTGTGCACAAAACATCCATGAGCTCGTGGCTCCTATCAAAGTGCGGGATGCAGAGCAGGTTCAACAACCTTGATGGCTGCAACGGCGCAATCGAGTCTTGCGCTTGAATGGTTGTCTGCTTGTTGGCTTCGTCATGTTTCCTGTGCATGTACTGATCTCATTGAAATTGCAGGTACTTTTCTTCTTGGAGCAAGTCATGGTGTACGAATTTGTACTTTGGAATTTTACCAAGCAAATTCTCCTTAATTTGCACGTGACTTGACATGGGTAGTAGCAGAATCTCATACTGTGGATTCTTTATGAGATGCACCTTTGGCGCATCACTTTTCCTTGGAGGAATGTACTATGGAACAAGAAGGATCGGCTGGTCGCGAGGGACTTTTGGTGAAATTGGATTTATAATACTCACATCCTTCGTCTTATCTTGTTTAATGGCCTTTTGCTTGTCTTTATGCTTCTATTGTGATACATCCCACGGTGAATTTCTAGACGATACACCTCGTTCTGGGACTACTTTCTTTATGGTCGTCTTCATGACTCCTTCCAAACTAGAATGTCAGAAGTATAATAAGATTTCATCTAAGGTCGACTGCTCAGACATTCACTATCGGATTACTCTTTCTCTTGACTTGTAAAAACTTGGAAATTACAGGCAGTAAAAATTAAAATTTGCGGTAAAACTGGTAAGTATGCAGTCTTTACTATTTATAGGCACAGTAGCACTAAGGCACATTAAAAAATGGATAACTTAGCATTAAATGCCATGCCTGTTGGTGAAATATTGCTTAGATATTGGTCCTTTTCCTTCATTAAACGTGTCTTCAATGGATGGATATGCCTTAAATGAGGAAATATCCGGTTCCCGAAAGTACTGTATAACATCTACTTTTCGACCAAAAATTGTAATGCCTAGTTTTCTTTTACTTCGCTAGCGGATAGGAGAATTGTGAATCCCATTGCATGTTTCACTTCTTTCAACTTTAACTTCGCAGCGCTACTCCCTTCATTTACTTCTCAACTCAGCTCGCTATTTGTGCTTCGTAGCACATCGTTCCATTTTGTGAAACTTCACATTTTACCAAAACTATGTGCAGACTCTACCCTTTATTTTTAGTGTCCAATTTCAACTGCACTTGAAACTTAAAGTTTCCTTGCATTGCTTAATTGATACCTAGAAGAGTAGAGCCATCCCTGTAAGGCTTTAGTCTACTCCCATTAACAAGTCCTTGCAAATTTTCTCCAAGTAATGTGGCTAACTGAACCGTGCCACCATTAGTGACATGCTTAACAATGTAGGGTCCTAACCAATGCATTCTGAATTTTTTAGGAAATTTCATAAATTTGCTATCATAGAGTAGGACAAGGTATCCTACCTAGAATAATTTATTCTTGATGTGTCTATCATGCCATACATTTTCTCTATCTTTCTACACTTGTTGGTGAAAACCTGCAATGAAATGATATTCCTCCAATCCAACTAAGTGTAGTAATCCTTCAGCCATTGCCTAATCATCAGCCATATCTTTGAATGCTTCAATTCTCAATCTTGGTACTATAAATTCCATGGGCATGAAAAATTCTTGTCCATATGATAATCTGAAAGGCATATGACCTGTCAACTTCTTACAAGTTGTTATATATTCCCATAATACTCCTGATATTCTATGATCCCAATCATCCATGTTTGTGTTGCATACCTTGGTCAATGCATTCTCCAGTACTTTTTTTAAGGCTTCTACAATGTCGTTAGCTTGTGGATGATATGGTGTGCTCTTCTGATGGTAGATATGAAATCCTTATGTTAAGGCTGCAATAGTTCTATTCAAGAAATGGGTTCCCTGATCGCTCCTTAGAATCTTTGGACATCCAAACCTTGTCAAAATGTTCTAAAAAATGAACTGCGTGGCGATAACTGTGCTACAACCTCCATTGGTTTTTCCTCTGCTCATATGGTTAGATAATCTGTAGCTGTGATGGTATATCTTGAACCAGTTTGCTTTCCTAGTGGGTTAATAGGTCCCACGAAGCCAATAGCCCATTTATCGAAGGCTTGCAACGTCAATTGTGGCATCAATGGCATCTCATCTTTACGAGATGGATTCCCTATTCTTTGGCATATATTGCACTTCCAACAATGTTACTTTGAGTCTTTGTGTATCTTAGGCCACCATAGTCCTGATCTCAAAATTTTCTGCGCAGTATTTCTTTCTGCATAGTGTCGTACGGATACACCTAAATGTGATTCAGTTAATATATTAAGTCTTTCATGTTCTAGTATGCATCTTGCCAATACTTCAGCTGATCCCAATTTGTATAACTGCCCGCAATTAGGGTAAAGTCAGCTACTCTTACCACTAATTGTTTCTTATGTTGTGTAGTAAATTTTGTAGGTGCCAATCCTGTAGTCAGAAATTCTACGATATCTATGAAATAGTCATATGCTATATGGATAGAAAACAACTGCAGATCTGGTATATTATCCTCCAAATTACTAGGTTTCTCACCTGACTCGATTCTTAAAAGATGGTCAGGTCCTGCATTTAATCATCTTAGTTTTACAATGATTTCAAAATCGTATTCTTGAAACAATAACAACCATCTGCATATTCTTCCCCCTAACATTGGTTTATTGACCA
Source organism: Larix kaempferi (assembly GCA_027924585.1). Classification (NCBI taxonomy): domain Eukaryota; kingdom Viridiplantae; phylum Streptophyta; class Pinopsida; order Pinales; family Pinaceae; genus Larix; species Larix kaempferi. The sequence goes on from BSBM01001259.1 coordinate 222,886, forward strand.
AGTACTTCAAAGATGAATGGTCAGTAAACATACAAAAATGCGAGCCTAGCAAATAGTGTCTAAACTTATGCAATGTGTACATGATAGCTAAGCCTTCCATTTCTATCGTGGTATAATTATTTTCTACTGAAGATAGCTTTCTTCTTGAAAATGTGATGGGGTGATCGATGCATCCCTCACCTGGTTGAGCTAATACAATGCCAAGTGCTAGAGATGAAGAATCTACATGCACATGAAATGGTTTTATCCAGTCAGGAAAGACTAGAACAGGTGTTGTAACCATTTTCTCTTTCAAAGTGTCCAATCCTTTTTGACAATTTTCAGTTCAACTGTACTTCTCTTCTTTCTTCAACAGTTTCTCCATAGGCACAGTGATCTGCGCATATCCTTTGATGAATTTCCTATAGTATCCTGTGTGCTCCAATGTCGTGCATAGCTGTTTCATTGAGTTAGGTGCTGGGAGATTTACGATGTTGGCTATCTTCGTTGGATCAACCATCAATCCATGCTTACATACCATGTGTCCCAATAAAATACCATAAGGCACACAAAAGACGCACTTCTTCAGGTTCGAGTAAATCTTATAATGTCTACACTTTGCTAACATCATTCTTAAGTTCACATGATGATTCTTCAAAATATCGAATACTTTCCATTCATCAAAGTAAAATTATAAGAATTTATGAATATAATCCTTAAATGTAGCTACAAAAACTCTTGAAAATATAGCAGGTGCATTCTTCAATCAAAAAGGAATAATAATGTACTGATATGATCCCCATTAAGTATCAAATGTAGTCTTATGTCTATCTTTTGGAGAAATTATAATATGATGATATCCAGAAAATCCATCAGTGAAAGACTATCCCTCCTGTCCACCTACATTATCTAGCACTACGTCCGTGAATGGAGTAGGAAATGGATTGTGTAGAGATGCATCATTCAACTTCTTAAGGCCCACAAAAATTCTGATTTCACCTTTAGCTTTCTTATCTTGAATTACCATGGGACTTATCCATTCTGATTCTTCTACTAGTTCGATAATTCCTGCATCAAGCATTTTATCAATTTCTTCCTTCACTCTTTCTTTATATTTGGGATCCAGTCTGTAACTAATTTTCTTAATAGACTTCACATCAGGCTTGAGAGGAGTATTTTCATAACTCCCATGTCACCTAAAATGCCTTTCATTTTAGAAAACTTGGTAGGAAATAAATCTTGATATTCACGTAGTAGGTCTGCAATCTGTCCTATTATTTCTTCATCCCAATAATCCCCACTAGAATCAAATTTTAGTTTATTACCAATACCAATATTGATCTTTCTGGTCTTTACATGATTAATCAGGTCTAGAATTTCTAAATCAGGTCCTTCTACATTGCACTTTCCTTCAGACTCAGGTATATTTACATCACGGGGGTCTTCGTCTTCATCTTCGTCTAATGCGAAGTTATAACATTCAAGGGCATGTTCCATCTGTATTTCCCAATCTGGTTTCTTATAAACAGGTAACATGACATCATTAAAATATTCTTTTTAATGATCTCTAAAGCCTTATTGACACTCGGACAATCATCCTCAAAACTAAAAGTGGATTGAAAGTCATTTATCATAATGTGCCAATTTGTTGTGCTTCTTTAAGGTTATGCTTCGACATTCCAGTTCTTAGGCATTTGATCCAATTTGTGCACGAACATATGAACCCATTCTTTCTTAGGTATATGCATCCATGCTTTCAAGCAAAACTCTATATGATCTCTAGGATTAGTCTGTCCACTGTATTTTGCTTGTACAATCTCAATCTGCTTTGCAAATCTTATTTCCATCATGTGCTTACATTCTTCCCATGTGTTCAGGTTCTTCTTATGCATAGCCCACCATCTATAAGGTGTAGCTCGCAATGTTGTATCCAAAGATGCTAACTTATATTCATCTGAAACTAATACTAGACAGTCTTGAAGATATGCGTGGATATTACCCAAACCATCATAAGTAGGAATTGGACTTACCTCTGTTCCAATCCAGCGTAGTGACTTTGTTATCTTTGCACAACGTCTTGCTGATACATCATGCATTTGGCTCTGTGAGTTCTCCATTCCTGCATCTAATTCTGATATGCAAGCACTGTCGAATCTCCAGCTCAATGTTCCATCATCTGTAGGATTAATGTAATCTGCTTGATTCACTGTCATCTTGTAGATATTTGGCAAGTTCTTTAGCTCTGCATTCTTCTCGGACTGGTTCAACATACCTACACTAGTACAAAATGAGAGATAAGTGAGCAAGCGACCAAAAAAATTGGTCGCCACAACTTTTTCAAGGGATAAATGACCAAAATTGAGAAATTTTAAGTGAACTGACTAAAAATGACCAAGATAAATGACCAATTTGGTCATGAGATAATAATTAAACTAAAAATGACCACATAACAATTGATCATTTATGTGGTCATTTTTAGTTGTGTCATTCCAACAATGGAAAATTATAATGTTGATAATGAATTTGTACAATTTACTAAATTTTAGCACTACAGATTTAGTAAATTGTATCATTAATCGTACACAACTTGGATTATTTTTCAATACATATCTTCTAAGCTAGCGATCATTTATTTGAGTCCATCTTGATTCCTATTGTGTTAGATGATAGGAGAATCATTGAGATGCTCATTTAGGGGTTTCTTTACTAATTAGTGCCTCGGGTGTGGTGAGTTGATATCTAGATAATACATCATGTCTTGCATATAGTTTATCAAGTGATAGATGAGTTCTTCTACATGTGGTTGACTCGAGTCTTAGTCGATATTTGTTGTCTTTCCCTTTTGGAATTGTCATGTCCTTAAGTTAGTGTCACTCCGTTCAGCTTGTTGTACTTGTTTTGTTCATATTTTGTTTGAACAAAACCATCACCGTTTGACCATCTCGATAGTCTGTTAAAGTTTTGACAACTTCATGTATTTTGTGTCATGTTAGCTAAAAATTGTCAATTTCACAACCTCCATTAATTCTCCATATGCATTCATTCACTATGGTTCTCTTTGCACCTGAGTTCAAAAATATTTAAATCCCACCCGGGTCCCTCCCTTACAAGAAATAGCCAATATCCTCCATTTTGAAGAAAAAATAATTCCTCCCTTTTTGTAAAAATCCCTTTGTTCCCATCTCCTTGAATAATAATAATAATAATATCCCCATAATTGCAGCTAACCCCTTTTCCTTTCACATATAAAACAAATAAATTATCAAAAACGTTTTTTCGGTATATCATTTCATCCATATATAATATTAATATATTGTATAGTTATTATATATATTTATATAATTGGCCCTATGGGAGGTGTGGAAGGAAAGAAACAAGCGTCTTTTTACTGGCAAAATTAGTACGTGGAAGATGGTCTGGGGGCATATACAACATGGGATTACTGAGATGATGAAATTAACTTTGTGGACTGAACAGGATCTGAATATATCGGCTAAGGAGTTATGGATTATTCATACCTAGGGTATCATGGTGATTCCTCATTTTGTTGAGCATAGCAATACTGGTACTAATGCGCAGGATAGTCCGATGGTGTGGTCTCCGCCATTACAGGGGTGGCTGAAGCTGAACTTCGATGGGGCCTCTAAAGGCAACCCCAGGAATGCAGGGTATGGTGGTGTTCTGCGCAATGATCAAGGCGAGGTAATGTTTAGTTACTATGGTCATCTGGGCCACGAAACCAACAATGTCACTGAATGTGAAGCATTGCTGCAGGGCTTAAGCATGGTGGCATGTCGTGGCTTAAGCTGCGTTATTGTGGAAGGGGATTCGAATATGCTTATTCAGATTGCCATTAAACATAACAATGGGGCCCGAGCTGCTAAGCTGGCAACATTGTGGTGTCTATCATGGCGTTTGACATGTCTAGGAAACCTCATTGCTTCTTTCAACTCTGTTACTTTCCAGCACGTCAGGAGGAGTGCTAACTGCCTGGCTGACGCTCTGCCTAACCAGGGCATCAGCAACCTTAATGAAAGATGGGATGGGGAGGATTTGGAATTACCATTAGGTACATGTCGTCTTAAATGTATGAGGATTGCAGAGTGTGACCATGGAGGTATGACTCCTGCTGCTGACAACAGCGTAACTCCTAACTCTGATGGTAATTAACAGTTGGTACCCTACTATGGATGATCTTGACAGATGTTGTTCTGGTAAACTTGATAAATGGGCAACTGTGCGGCGTTCCGTAGATTTCCCATCGTCTGGGGCTATTATGTTAAGAGATTTGGTGCGTGAGAAGGTCATGGCGGATCGACCTCACACGTTTCTTATGGATCATTCTGATCAGAGGGGTGTGGATATGACGAAGGAATAGGACATGCTTAATCATTACCGAGTCTAGATCATTATGATGGATTTAATGGATGCAGGGGGAGGCTTTCCTTTAAATTCAGTGTTCAGGGGTGGCAACAGTCAAAGTGGTTATTTCCTGTACTACACTGGTGCCTGGCGTAGTTCGTTTGTGTCCAGTTGGGGTGTGAAGAGTGACAATAAGGGTGTTGGTATCATGCCACCTAGAGGGAGAAATGTTAGGAGAGGTAGAAGATCTCATGGTGAAACTAGCAATGCCGGAGGGGGTACTCTGGCTCAGGCTAGCCCCAGTCGGGAGAAATGGAACGCTGCCATGATGGATATATTCTTTCACCATTTCTTTCCGTTGGAAGTGAAATAGGAAGTGGAGAAGGTGGAAATGGACTTATGGCACCTGGTGGGTGAGCAGGAGCTTCCCAAGGAGGCAGTTTCTATGGATGAATGGATCCACGACCCGGGCAATACATTGGCGCGAATGGCTCTGTACAACCGGGCTGTCATGACTCTGTGGGTAACCAAGACTCTTATTGCACAATTCATGGAAACTTGGGGCGACATTCTGTCTGTCTCTTAGCCGCTGAAAAAGTTGTAGGAACTCTGCAAGGACCATGCTAAGGAGTCACATTTGATCCATATGAAGCTGGATGCGATGGCTAGTGGCTAGTGAATTAAGGATTTCTTTCCTTACTCATCCCAAGAAAGTGGAGAATCCACATGAGATCAATCTGTGTGGTAAGGGGGAGGCTGTGGAGGCACCTCCGGTTCTGATCATGAACGACGAGGCTGGTCCGTCTGGATAATTTCTTTCCTATGGTGACTGGTCTCTTCCTGGGCTAGTACTGTTTCGGCATGGTTATTATCGGCATGGTGATTATCGGCTTGTTTTGATGTACTGTGGTCCCTTTTTCTAGTTCTTTGTTGGAGGTTTTGTTCTTTACATGATGTCTATTTGCTTGGCATCTTCTTTTGTAATCGGGGTTTGGCCTCTGGCTGGTCTAGGGGTTTGGGGAAAGTATCTTTAGTTTGGTAATAGCTCTCTGTTTCCTGTTTGATTTCTTATAACTGGTTCAGCCGCTATAGCTCTGATCAATATTTTGATGTCGATGTTTAAAGACTCTAGGCGTTGGGTTACTAGTTTTATGGGCAATTTTGAGCTCTATGGTGGCTCCTTTAGCACCCATATGTTTGTTAAGATGAAGATTGTAATTTTGGTCCTACCTTAATAGAATGAAAGTTTTTTTTTGCTTAAAAAAATATATATATCTATATAATTAATATAGGTAACTAATATTAACAAAATAAGAAAAAGAAGAATATAAACAAAAAAATGTAACAGATAGAGGGAAACTCAAAACAAGTGAAAATTGAATGAGCGGTGAGTTAGAAAATATATTAAGAGGGAAAATAAAAGAAAATAAGGCCTCCAATATGAACCTTGCAATTGACTCGCCAAGTTGTGTCTTATACATTTTCATGTCATGGTCAAGTCAAGTCATAGCATGTTGTCATTCATTGTCTATTCCATTGTAATGCCAAGGAGTCAATTTCATGTCATTTAGTTCATCGCACTCATCGTGTCCATATCTCGTTCCACCAAAGCAGTCTCTGTTTGACCATTTCGACACCTAGTCAAAGTTTCGACAAGTAAAGGAATATTGCCTCATGTCAATTTCACATCGATTGATAAAACTATTGGGCATGGATGTTGTCAGTTTTCTTGCTCCGTCTATGTTTAAAAAGTTAAAAATATCACCCCAGGCACCTCCTTCCAAAAATCACTCTTAACCTCCTTTTTCCAAAAAGTAAAGAGACTCCACCCTTTTAAGCATTATAGTTCATTTTTTTAAGAATATTTTTTCCTAAGGATTATTTATTTTTTGTAAGGCTCACACACATGGAGTTTCGAACTGGTTACCTTATGCAAGGACTACCTTAACAGTACAGCCATTCATTGTGTGTTCTACACCCACTAGGTATCCTTGTCAATTTATTAATACCCAAAAGGGTGACTATATTATTTATTTACTTTTCCTCCAAATTAAAAAAAAAATCCATTAACCAAAAAAAGTTTCATTATAAATCCCCTTCAAAATCATTTTTGCATCCTTTAAATATAAAACAAAAAGAGTCCTCTATTCATTGTTCCTAAGTCTAAGTTCCCCTTATATCCATAAGTGAAATAACTAAATAAGAGAAAATATTTCGAATATCCTTTTAATCTTAATACCCAGTCTCTTTTTAATGAAAATATAATGTTAAATATTTTAAATATCTTCTTAATGTTAATATTTTTTTAAATAAAAACTTGGGAAACAAATTAGCGCTAAAAAAATTGCGGGGAAAATAAATTGGCATGAAAAAAAATTGGGGGAATTTTGCCTTATGTTACCGTCAATTTAGAGTGAAGTTGAGGGTTTTTCATTTTTAGATTCCTCCCTGAGAACATTCCAAAATTATACTAGTCTTAGATGGCCTGCATTATCATCCCACTCATCCCACTAAGATCGGCATCTTTCAATGTTGACAAGCTAACTTCAAAATCTCACAATTCTTTTTATGTTTAAATTTTAATGATCTTGAAATTGTTTGATATTTATTTTCTCCGTGACCTTTGTTTGTAGGGTTTCTCATAAGTGAAGAGATAATAACAGGTCTAAAGGATTACCTGTCCTTGGTTTTGGGGAAGGTAAGAGATTTTCCCTTTTTTTAATATTTTAATGAAATTATTCAGGTTTATGTTCATGACAAGGTTTCAGACTGTTTATTTTTTTAAATTCCTATTTTAAGGGATAAACTGTGCGGTTTTTCTAATAATTTATATAATTTTGTAGGTTAATGTCAATGTTGTATAAATTCTCCCTACTGATGGGTAGAAACTCTCTTACAATAAAGCAGGATGCATTGACTCTATGCTAAGACAAAAAGGAAACAAATGCTACCTTGAGTTCCTAAACTAATCCTCACAACAAGATTAAATGCATTCAGAAGAGATGAAAGACGTAACTCACCTTCCAATTTGACGTTTGTCCCGCTTATAGCTCTTCATCCTGAAGCTCCAATGTCAAACCTGTTGAAATCAAACAAAGGACAAGCATGCAAGCTTCCAAATACCTTGAAGCAAAAGATTAAGTTCAAATCTAAAATAGATACATTTCATATCAAAGATTTATACAATACACATGAAATGGGAAAAACAAGACAAGTTATCTTTTATTACAAACTTGAAGAGTACTTACAAAGGTTGCTTGATATCCAAGCCAATCCTCCAGCTCCAAGTGCTTCCTCTAGCTATCTCTGCAGAATTCCGAAGATCATAGGTTTGATACCCCAAAAGTCCTCCCTCCTTTGGTTCATGGAAGGCCTCTCTCTTATAGCATGTGGGAAGGTTAACCAACAAGAGAGAAGTGTGGATCTATGGAGTGTTTAGTGGATCAGGCCAGCTAAGCAGAGAGGGGAGTTGAGATCAAATCAGAGGTGGCAATCCCAATGATATCTCTTGAAAGTCAAGATCCCAAAATCCAAGGCAAAAGGTTAATTTTGGACTACTATGCCCCTAACACTGAGCATAACGCAGTAGTATCGTGCCCCAGAGAAGGAGCAAAGTGTAGTAGTGTTGACTACCACGCCCCTGTAGATGTGCAGGGAGCAGTAGTGCTCACAAACAGGGCTAAGTTATGTTGACAGATGGAAGAAAAAGGTTTTGATTTCAGTATTCAGTCAATGGTTTTCACTCTCAATGTTCAGATGATCTTTAAGGGAAACTGTCATTTATGTTGCTAGTGCAAGGATGCGACACTAATACATAACGTGTAATATTGAGGTATAATAGATGCCCCCTAAAGTGTGAGGTCATAAGAGACTGATGGCCGAAAGACTTTACAAATATGGTTCAGAGATAGCATCGAGGGGAGCAACAAGGAGCTGGAGGTGGGCATTCCCATGCTCGGAAACAAATGACTCAAAGCATGGCGGCCGACCAATACATTGCATATCCATGAGTATTGATATGATATAGACTGTAGACAAATCATGGCTACTATGAACAATCGTAGATCCATGAGACAATAATGGCACAACCACGACCAATACATAAGTGGATCTATGTGACAATACAAAAAAATCTCCATTGCAACCTGGACGTAATCAAAATACAAAAGGATGTCTAGGGTCTTCTACCCGATCGCAAACGATACGAATCTAGCCATGTGATTACAAGGTGTTGAAGTCGAACATGGTAGAAACCATTTGATTACTGGTCAATGATGTGAACTGTTGACAAGTGCAAGGGAAATCACCAATGATGACAATGATCCCCAAGGTATCTATAATACATCTCAACGAAATGCAAATAAATGAGTTGATGTCGAGCATCCAAGAGATTATTTAATCAGAGGTCAATGATGAAAACTTATTGTCGAACACGAGGAAACCTGCCATTGAGGCATGCAGGTACCAAGGTAATAGTGGTTGACTCATAAGTCTAATTCCTGGATAGTGATTTGGTGTCGATAGGAATAGACTCGTCGAAGGTGGGCCATAATGATTCCCACATCATCGACATGAAATCAGGATGAGAGATAGTATGGACCGATGAAACAATAGAATATGTACTGACACAAAGGGAAGGTTTGTCATGAAGTGGAGGTGGACTCAAGGTAATAACCCTTTGAACATATAACGGCATGAAACATAGCTTGGCAGCAAGGACTACTTGAACAGACAGAACCACAGGAAGTGTGAACTCATAGCAATAATGAAGACGCATAATCATAATGATGACACTATCAGGAAGACTGACCACCCAAAACAGACAAGGTGAGGATGCATGCCATGTTCAAAGGTGACGAATCACAAGCTGCCAACAAGGTAAACTTGACTCATTTTCCCATTTTCTCCCGACATGATGGACGAGTACCTCTTTGTTGTTTTATGAGCTTGAGGAGGATAACAGATGCTCGGTATAGCTCATCTCATAGATGAGTCCAATCTCACATGTTTTTCGAACTTGAGAAAGGAGGGGTTCGTCCCAAAGTGGGCCCTTCGATGTTGAATTTTAACGAGTCCAAGGAATGAAAACTCGGTTGTCATTTCATGTTTAGAGAGTCTGAAAAGAACTAAAGAAGACTCCAACGGTCCTTTTTCGTAAAGTTAGCCTCATCGCCTGAAAAAGGGTAAAACAATTTGGGAGAGGACTCTTCCAGTCATGATTGGATGGAGTATTCCTTTTTCGTAAGTAGTGCCCCCTAGTCCGAAAAAGGGGTAAACTATCACTAGGGAGACGATTATTCAAATCCTTTTACAAGCGTGAATGAATCAATTTCGCTTGGCCATCTTTTCCTATTTTAGGAGTCTAAAAAGAGCTTAAAGAGGACTCCATGTACAACTTTTTCATGGTTTATGACCGAGTATGACAAAGGAAAAGTAAACTTGGCACAGTTGCTTTTCTATAAATAGTCTAGAGAGGCCGGATAAAGTGATAAAGCTATACTCGTTAGACAAACCTTTTTACTCCAATTGTTTAACGAGCATGATAATGGTATCAAAAGCACTCGGAATCTTTTTCATGTTTGGGTCTAGAGCACGAAAAAGGAAAAAGTAAGATCAAACCACTTTTTATGTTTTTAACCAAAGCACGAAAAAGTGAAAAGTAAGCTCAAACACCATCTTACTGTTTTTAACGAGCTCAAAGATAGGTTGGAAGAATGCTCATGATGTTTGCTTCATTTTTTAACGAGCTTGTAACAGAAAATGAACTATGCTCAGGATAATTTTCATGGTTTAATGAGCTCGAAACCTAAAAATGAAAGTATGCTCGAAAATGTTCCCAATGGTGAACTTCTTCCCGTCATGAAATCCAAAGGTTGGTACATGCCCCCCAGCATGATTGCTAGAAGTAAGTGACTTAGCTCCAACGCGGTGTGGAGAGGCGATTGAGTTGACTTCAACGTGACTTCCAGAGGTTGAAGACATGCCCCCAAGCTTCATTTCATTTTCCTAAGGTATAGGCGAGTGAAAGGAAGGTTCAGGTACTAAGTCTACGAGGAGACTTGACTCAAAGGGAAAGGATATGTTTCATTTTTTAACGAGATTGACACAGGAGTAGAACTTTGCTCAGACTACTGGTTTCATTTTTTAATGAGCTTGAAGCCAATGGTAAACTATGCTCATGGTTAAGGCCCATTGATGGGTTCCTTCCCAACATGATGGCCAGAGGTTGGTAAATGCCTCCAGCATGATTGTTGATGGATAAACATGCCCCCTAAGCTTCATTTCGTCTGACTACTCTTCTTCCTTACCCAAAAATCCTGGCTACTAATCCGAATGTGTTCACCAGGGGGGTAGGGAGAACCAGGACCAAGTGACCCGGGGAGATGAAATGAAGGTTCAAATCCTGACTCTAGCGAGAGACTCGAACAAATGGAAGGGAGATCTATTTCATTTTTACACAAGCTTGAAAATAGATAATAACAATGCTTGAAAGGGTCCTTTCTATTTTTTAATGAGCTTAAAACAGAAAGAAATTATGCTCGAAGGTAGTTTCATTTTTATGCAAGCTTGAAACCGAACGTAAACTATGCTTGGGATTAGTTTCATTTTTACACAAACTTAAAACAAAAAGTAAACTGTGCTTGAGGGTCGGTTTCATTTTTTAATGAGCTTGAAACAAAGAATAAACTATGCTCGTAGGAACCTATTTCATTTTTGAATGAGCTTGACATAGAAAGGGAACTATGCTCATAACGATGGTTGGTTTCATTTTTACACAAGCTTAAAACCAAAAGTAAACTATGCTTTGGATGATGGTTGGTTTCATTTTTTAACGAGCTTGACACCGAAATAGAACTTATCTCCAAAAGTGGCCTCCTTAGGGGGAAGAAACCACTAAAACATGTGAAACATTTAGGGAAGTCTGGTGACTAGGAGTCATGCGATGAGTGGGCGTCACAAAGGAGAGCTGATCGATGGTCACAACATTCCCATGATGGGGAAAATACATCACTCGAAAGAGTGAGGACACTACAGCCTTTATTGCATAGACGTAATCATGTCCAAGGAGTAGATTAAAATCTAAGGGACATTGGAGGACCATGACATCAATACAGATAGTTTTCCCTCCCAAAGTGATAGGTAACTGAGGAAGGGACCCTAAAGGTCTAGTAGGCCTTCTATTGAAAGCCAATATCTGGTCAGTGATGGGCACAAGCCGAGGAGAACCTAAGGCTTGCCAAGCAGTTGAGGATAGAATACTAACAGAAGCTCCTTTATCAACTATCGTATGAAAAATTTCTTTATCGAAAACTCCTACAGATATTTGAAAAGGAACACTCGAAGGAAGACGAGATTCTGTTAGACCATTCCAATCAAAGGAAATAACCTCAGTACTTGGAGGGGGTCTCGTGGAAACGGACAGGGTTTCCCCTTACCGAGGACATTGGGAACAGATAAGAAAAACATCAGTGGTTTCCAATTCACTCTTGTTGGGAAGATAAGAATGAGACGAAGATTGTGTCAAGATGACTGATTCAGTCTGGAATTTCTTCAATGAAAGAGCGGGATCGAGTGCAGATGACAGTGACTTGATCACTTCACTCTCGGAAGGGAGAGTGGGATCGATTGCAGATGAAACTAAATTGATCACTTGGTCAACCAGCGGGGGGTCGAGGGACAACTTACTATCATTTGTTGGGAGCACTGGTTGAGAACAAGTGATATCTTCCAACCACCGTGAAGCTTCATCGATGCTCGGACAAAGGAAAGTACGGTGCATACCCTTGCATATCAAATAGGGATATAGGACTTTACCCTTCCGACCCTTCACCAAGGGGTCATTGGTTGAGGGAGTGTTATCAACTTGATGGTCAGAGGTTGATGATACAATTGGTTCGGGGTTTTTAGACCACACTTTTGACACATGGGAAATACTAGGGCAATCCTTGAGAAGGTGATCACCCTTGCATATTTTGCAAGGGAACTTGGGCTTACGAGGTGTTTTCGTAGAATGAGTGCCATTAGAGGCAACTGGTTTACACTTGGTCTCTTCCTTATCCTTCTTCTTCTTAACTTTCATTTTCTTCTTCTTCTTATCCTCTCGATTACTAACACTATTGCTTTGATCAGGTGAGGAAGAAGGAATGGAAGAAGATTCATCTGACGAAGAAGGGGAAGGATTAGTTTGGGATTGACTCTCTCGTGGTGGAGAATTAACATTCGAAACATTGGGAGCAATCGGAACTACCAGATTGAATAACCATACCAGTAATCCTATGGTTAATCCAGGAAGATTTAACGTGGCAATAAAGGGAGGACCAATACCTCGAACTGGAGAAAAAGTAAAAGGTACCCCTTGAAAAGGGGTCTTCGGATTGGTAGTCCCAGAAGGAGCATGGGTGCATGGAGGTAGATTCTCCATGAAACAAAACTAAATGATGTGGACGAAGTCTTGTTAAAAATAACTAAAAAACCCTCAGGGAACCGAGCGGAAGGGGATCTAGGAAAAGACAAGGCTCATAGGCCAAAAGAGCAAGCTAAAAAAAACTATATTGAGGCCACTGCCACAGTAAGCGAGCTGTACAACAAAACGGCCAGAATGCCAATAAGCAGCCCTACAAAGAAAAAGACCCTCTACAAGATAGCAAGCAAAACCTCCTAACTAAGAGATGGAGACCTCAACAAATTGTATCCTTCTCAAGGTGATGAAATCCAAGACGAACAATACAAAATGAGAGACCAATAATGGAAGGATAGCTCTCTACCGAAAGGGATCCTGGGTAAAGATCCCTAGAAGAAAAGTCACTAAGCTACCTCGTTCATGACACGTTGGAAAAGGTTTTTGGTGCTTCTGCCTTATCACCCTTCTATTACTATGAATACAAGGAAGACAATGATCGATGTTTCCTTAGGGCTAAGTGGAGTGCATCATTCCACAGAGTCTGTCCGGTTCTTGATCTCGCGACGGTTTAACCCCTGAAAGTTTAAAATAGTCAGGAGGCCCCTCCACAAACTAGTGTATGACTGTGTCAACAAATACTAGAGGATTTTAGTTCCTTAAAGACAATGACTATACCTCAGATGAAAAATGACAAGGGGGAATTATTTTGATGCCTATCCCTGGTGTCCTACCTAACTACCAAATTCTTTTGATTTCCTCAAGTGAGGTTAATATTGGTTTAGTTAGGGAGATTAATTTTAGAAGCTGTCTTACACAATCAGGTTATGGAAGTGCAACGTGATGGTGTTGTGACGACTCAAACCATGCAAATGAATATGAATCGAAATGACCTTTTCTATTCGATGAACACTAGCTAAAGTAAGGAAGAATTCTTTCCGTTCCCAATATGCACAACCCAATGCACATGCAATTTTATTCCTTTTCAAAATGATAGAAAGAAGTAAAACGTGTACTCAAAACTAACCCAAAGCAATGAAAAATTTCTTCATATGAACACCAAATGTAACGATTCTAATCCATTTCCTATCTTTTCACACTTGAAAAAGACACATCCAAGCTACGGAAAGAAAGATTCGGCAAACGTTTGCAATTAAATGCAAGACAAAGAGAAGAACCTAATAATATCGTCTAACTCAAATGCACATAAATATGAAAAAAGCATTTCTTCTTCTCATGAATGTAATACCAAGAATGTCAAATGACTAAATTAAAGCAAGAAGAATACCTATGTGTTTCAATTTCATGAATATGGTAAAAGAACGATAAAATCAAGCTTCTCTTTGAACTAACGCGGAGGCAAGGAACCAATATTTAAAACAATCATTAGATAGGATGTAAAGGAAATAAGATGCTAAGCAATCCAAACACACCAAACACAAAATGATCTCAAAACCTTAATATGGGTCAAAACGTCTGTAGAATGCACGATTCATGGCCCCCCCCAGCCATGAGGGGGAGTTTTTTTTCAAAAATAGAACCCATTTCACTTAAAAATGCAAGCAAAACACTAGTGTTTACTAAAAGGGCCAACATGGATCCAAATCTCGAAAAGACCCAAAAATAACCAAACAAACCAAATAAAAACACTTTCCAGGAACTACCGCAGGCCTACAAGCAACTGGAGAGCGGTACTGATAGACTACCGTGCTCTAGACAGTGGTTAAGGCGCGGTACTAATAGACTACCGTGCACTAGATAGTGGTTAAGTCGCAGTACTACCACTCTGTAGGCAATTACGGGGGCGCCGTAGTGTGTGAACAGGGGGAAAGAGGCAGAATTTTGAGAAAAGATTTTGACTTTTCAAGGGTTTGCCAACCCAGAGGACTTACTGATCTATAATAGATGTCTAATGTAGGGAATAGGGAAGTGAATGAGGGTAAAAGAACCCAATTCTTACAATTGATGAGTGAAATTGAAAGCAAACTTCACAAGCAAATAAAATGGATTCAAGGGCTCCCCAGTGGAGTCGCCAGTTTTTGTTGTAGAAATTCTCCCTACGAATAGGTAGAAACTCTCTTAGAATAAAGCAGGATGCACTAACTCTATGCTAAGACAAAAAGGAAACAAATGCTACCTTGAGTTTCTGAACTAATCCTCACAACAAGATTAAATGCATTCAGAAGAGATGAAAGACGTAACTCACCTTCCAATTCGACGTTTGTCCCGCTTCTAGCTCTTGATCCCGAAGCTCCAATGTAGAACCTGTTGAAATCAAACAAAGGACAAGCATGCAAGCTTCCAAATACCTTGAAGCAAAGATTAAGTTCAAATCTAAAATAGATACATTTCATATCAAAGATTTATACAATACACATGAAATGGGAGAAACAAGACAAGTTATCTTTTATTACAAACTTGAAGAGTACTTACAAAGGTTGCTTGATATCCAAGCCAATCCTCCAGCTCCAAGTGCTTCCTCTAGCTATCTATGCAGAAGTATGAAGATCATAGGTTTGATGACCCAAAAGTCCTCCCTTCTTTGGCTCATGGAAGGCCTCTCTCTTATAGCATGTGGGAAGGTTAACCAACAAGAGAGAAGTGTGGATCTATGGAGTGTTTAGTGGATCAGGCCAGCTAAGCACAAATCAGAGGTGGCAATCCCAATGATATCTCTCGAAAGTTAAGATCCAAAAATCCAAGGCAAAAGGTTAATTTTGGACTACCGTGCCCCAACACTGAGCATAACACGGTAGTCCCACGCCCCAGAGAAGGAGCAAAGCATGGTAGTGCTGACTACCATGCCCCTGTATATGTGCAGGGAGTGGTAGTGCTCATAAAAAGGGCTAAGTTGGGCTGGCAGATGGAAGAAAAAGGTTTTGCTTTCAGTATTCAATCAATGGTTTTCACTCTAGATGTTCAGATGATCTTTAAGGGAAACTGTCGTTTAGGTTGCTAGTGCAAGGACGTGACACTAATACATAATGTGTAATATTGAGGTATACTAGTCGAGGGATGAACAAGGTACCTAGCTACTTTTTGGGGCTTATACAGTACTACCGATCCTATGGAATGATTGTAGGAGTTGAGCTTGGGAGTAGGACAATTCAGTTGGAAAAGGTAAGGTCGGTTTATTAATAGGAAGGAAGTTTCATCCTCCCTAGGTAAAACATTTGCAGGCATGCTCGATTAAAAAGGGCCATAGTTAGGGCAATTAGTTATCTATAATATTTATTGTGTTTTCTTTATGACAATTGAAAACCATAAATTTCAATAGAAATATGAAATGTGATGGATTTACCAATCCAGGGCTAAGATTGATCACCATTACTCTCAAAGAAAAGGATAGCAGTTAACCCAACTCTTTTATTGATTTATCCAGCCCAACATTGACCAATTCCCTGAAACCGACAACACCTTATCTATGCTAGCCATATGAGGGAGGATCAATAACTATGCAGGATTGAGCCAATGCTTATTGTTTTCATGGCTAGCAGAGAAGATCCCCATTAGAGATAGGAACCAAACTTGGGGGATTTAAATAATAGGCATAAGAAGTGTATCTATAAAAGGTTTCGTCTCATAAGATACCTAAGATTTCGAGACGTAGAAAATAAAATTTGGTATCTGGCCTCGTGGGATGAAAGACCTTGAAGTTTATAAGGCAGGATAAGATTGTAAGAAGACATTAATGATGGAGCTGGTCTCGAACGTTTTAAAGGTTCATAAATTCCCCCAAGTTCTTAAAATTTAAGTAGTGTTAGTGAGATCCATTTTTTTATAATATGCTCCTGCATAGGAATAATCCATAGGTCCGGTTCTTCCCCCACAACTTGCATGGGACGCTTTCAGGTGGTGCACCTTACCTCATATAATAGAGACGTTGCAACTGTATTCTCAAATAAACACATACACTCAGATAAGAAAGTGAAGAACCGAATGATCTTGTGCTTCTTTATGAGCCACTTTTTCTAAGCTACTTCCAAAATAGGGTTACTTGTAAATCCTTATGCTTCCTATTTTCTTTATCTGCTTTTCATTGTTATTAAAGCTCTTTTTTTGTTGAAGTGTGCTTAGACCTCTTTCATATGATGATGATGCTATGATGGATCCATGTTTATGACTTAGTGCTGATGATAGTTATGGCATGCTTTTAGATACAACTTATATTTTTATCATGATTCTATAGGCCACCTAGAATGCATATTAATATCAGTGTTTAAATATTATGAATGGAAAATTGATGGCTATAATTATTTGGTTGCGCTGATAATTGGTTCTGTTGAGAATGCGATAGATTCTCAAATAAAAAATCAAATGGGACAAATGTCCCTATACACTAACCTGTCAATGGCTACGCCAAACACTACCTATGCTCCCAGCGCCACCCCTTCCTCCAATGGTTTACTACCCAAACAAAAAATCCGAATGGTATTAGCAACCTATAAGGAAAAAAGGGAAAAATAAGAAACAAGGGGCCGGTGGGAACAATACAAATACTGAAAGAAAGGATTTGATCCATAATGTGAAGTTTTTCATATGTATTCAATAGAATAACATTATTCCCACTAGTTGATTCCCCATTGATTGGAGGGAAATTATATTTATGAGGAGTGTAGTGCCCTGACCTTTATCTTAATCCCTATAATTTCCAGGGATTGTGGTTAGGATTCCTTACTAGCCCTGGTCCTAAGCTAAATGACCTATAGCATGAGAGAAGGGATTCACTCCTTCAATCAATAAAGGTAGTAAGCTCTTCATCTGAGCACAAAGAAGATAAGTCGACACAGTGGTTACTCATCCTATTGGCTATTCAATATGATGAAATTGGTGCCATCTTCTCCTTTATTGTTTTAAGCTAGGAAATCCATTATTCCAGGTTTTATTCATTTTATCATCGTCATAATTAATGTGGGAAATCCATTATTCCAGGTTTTATTCATTTTATTGTTGTCATAAGTAATATGGGTGTCTTTAAACATCTCTCTTAACATGTCTTGGGCGAATTGAAACAACCTCCCTTGCATACAACACCTCTTCTACTGATCCCGACCAGTATTAAATATAAAATTATATATACCAGAAAGAACCACGACCTATACCTTTTTTATCGATCCACCTAACATGGGCTATTCATCCTATTGGCTATTCAATCTGATGAAATCGGTGCCAGCTTTTTCTTTATTGTGTTAAGTTGGGCAATCCATTATTCTAGGTTTTATTCATTTTATTGTCATCATAAGTAATGTTGGTGTCTTTAAACATCTCTCTTAACCTGTCCTGGGTGAATTGAAACAACCTCCTTAATTTGCATACAACACCTCTTCTACTGATCCCGACCAATCTTAAATATAAAATTGTATATGCCAGAAAGAACCACAACCTACAAAATTCCATGAAACCAATTCACCATACTTCAATACAACAATTGGCTTTGATGAGAATAGGAATTTTGGTAATTTGATCCCATATGGGTCTTAATAACTTGTGTTTTTTACTCCACATTATACCCTTTTCAGCTTATTGCTTGTAGTACAAATATTTTGCATTTAATTACCATTCTTTCCAATTGAATTCAAACTGCACAAATAGAACACTACACAGGTTTATGGATCGAAAACTAGTATTACTGGCATCTGTAAGCAAGCTATACAAAATATAATGGTCGCTGTATAAATTTCTCAAGTAAATTTCATCTTATACTTTCATGTCTTGTTTAAGGATGGTTACGTCTATTAGGCTACACGATGTTGTCCCTAGAATAAATAAGCACTACCTCCCATGATTCTCTTAAGTATTTTCAACACACAATCTAGTAGAACAGTTGGACTTGATGATAATAGGAATTTTGGTAATATGATCCCATCTGGATCTTAATAAATTATCATTTTTAATGCATATTATATCATTTTCAACTTATTGCTTATAGCACAAATATTTTTCATTTAATTACCATTCTTTCCATTGGAATTCAAACTGCACAATTGGAGCGCTACATATGTTTACGGACTGTAAGCTAGTATGACTGGCATCTGCAAGCAAGCTATACAAAATATAACAACCACTGCATAAATTTCTCAAATAAATTGCGTCTTATAGTTTGCTATCTTATTTGAGGATGGTTACGTTGCTTCTATCTATTAGGCTATGGGATGTTGTCTCTGGAAAAACTGAGCACTACCTCTCATGATTCTCTTACGTATTTTGAAGTTGATTTTGTCGTCTGCTTATTTGCTCTCTTTTTCTACTATAGCAAAAGTGCAATGTTGCATTTTTATCATAAATATCATGTGGATCATGGTTAGATTCGTGAGGAATATTAATTGATAGCTTATATCAATTTCATTTAGAAATTTGAGTATGAGGGAGCTTCTATAATAAACTTGGAATTATTGTTGAGCTTATATTAATTTCAATTAGTTTTACTTATTGAGTGTTTTAGCTCTCACAAAACTGTTTTTCTTTTCTTAATAAGTTATAAATAAGAATTAATTTGGACTCTCATCCTTTTTGGATTTGAACTGGAGTGATCAAAGCTTGAAGTAGACTTCAATCAATCTTGTGTATGAAGAAAACCATTTTCAAGTATCACCTAGTCTCCATCTTTTGCTGATGAAACAACTCCTGAAATAGAATACCCACTTTGTCTAGAACTTCCCATTCCTTTGTGTCCTATCTCATTAGATGAATCCGAGAAAATTCCCTTTGAATGAATTCTTCAAACAACTTCTTTTTCCACGGTACATGTCCCCTATGAGGATTTATAATTTGACACAAAAGAAAGTTGCATCCTTGATTCATTTCTAGGGCTGTCTTCTTGATCCTCGAAACCATACTCTTCCAGTGTAGCTTCCTCAATTTCCATCTGAAAGTCACTAGGCTTAATCTTGTTCAATTGTATCTGTCCCTGATATCAAATAAAAGAAATATCAACATCTATTAGAATTATAAGAAAAGTACTTCTTCACTATGATGTTGACATGTCAAGATGAGAAGCTTCACACATTGCTCGATCACAACGCTCTTTGTCTTAATCCCTTTTCCTCCAAACTGAAGGATAAACTGATGCTTTCCCATAGGTCCTTATAGGTCACAGATATAACCATAGAGTCTCGGTAAGTATTAGACAAATATCACAGTAGAATACTAAAATAGGTCTCAGGACAATCATACATTTCAGTAATCTCGGCAGGATAACTATATTACAGTTCTCAGGATTCAGGTCAGGTATACCCAAAATAACAATTAAAAAAAATCCCCACAGTAAGGGAGTAGCACATAAAGTAGTCAGTAAGCCTTTACTTGTTCTATTTGTGCATATCGTCATTTAATGGTGAGGGTCACTTCCTTTTTACAGAATGACAAACCATGAGAAATCGAGCTAGCTACATTGTGTATTCTATCAAGTTCCATCCTCTTCAGTATTGATGCATAGTTCCATGTTTAAACAAAGATGCCCAGTTCCCTTCAATCATCCATGTAGTCTTTTATAGATATCTAAGTGCACCTGACAGGGCATATGATACATTCAAGAACTAGTAGCTCAATTTGCATGGATGTTTGCTTCTGCAAAGTGCCGCAATGATATAGCTGTACCTATGGGTTATCCTTTGATGAAGTTTAAATGGGGAGTCATCACTCACATTGTTAATGTGATATGTGGGATTGAATGCTACCTAACAACTGAGCACTACAAAATATGGTATCTTCATTATTGTGAGATATTGGTTGTAAATTGATTGGTCACGAGGCTGTTAAGCAAAGCTGTTCTTGAAAGAGATTTTGATGTATATGCCATTCTTTATGTTTCCTTGACTTGATATCACCAAACAATGTTGACTTGTTAAAAAATAATGATCATCCCAACATCAAGGGATATAAATGTTTTGAAAGTTAGATTCTGTTTGACTCATTAAAGCTGTGGAGAACCTGCAAGAATTAATTAATAAGAATATGCAAAATAACAGAAATGATAGAACTCGGAATCACTTTTATATTGATCACAGGCCACTTCAAGGGGGCAACCTCCTTTGAGCAAGATCAATACAAATAACTTCACGGTGCCTTCATAGGCCTCAACACACACTTATATACTAAGTCTAGGCGCCAATACTATGGGTCAAAGCCATGGGCCAATACAAACTATGGATCAACAATACTATTGGCGACTTACAAAGCATATGCACCAAACAACAATAACACAACTATGGATCAACAAATACTATGGGACGACTTACAAAGCATATGTGTCCAACAACAATATACTAACAAAGTAAATAGAAGGGTTGACATGGGTTCCTAACATCCCCTCTCCCTTAGAATAATCTTTGTCCTCAAAGCTTTAGATGTGGAAATTGATGCAGAATTGGACGGAGTGGTTCCCCTGTAGCATCTTCGGGTTGCATTCTGGGCCACTGATGCCTTTTGAGTTTCAGGAGGACTGCTTGGAATGCTGAAGAAGAGCCATATTAGTTGCATGAAAAGTGTGCTGTTTCAGTCGAATTCTTTCCGTGTGAAGATTGTCCTACAAATGAGAAGAATCTAATCACGGTTTCCAAGAACCGAGTCAATTGCCTAAACTGGGGAGCTGCTGAGGGTGTATGGAAGAAGAACTGGCGATGCCTGTTCACAGACTGCTTCATATGGTGTCCTTGTAGATGTGGTATTGTACCACTGGAGCGCTTCTAGGAAATCCAGAGAAATAGTTGTCCAAATATGTGTAGGGATGGGTAGGGATGGGAAAGGGTTCGAGCAGTCCCGAAAGGAGTGTCGTTTCACCCTTGTTGACCTGGCAAGTATCACAGTCAACCACCATCTGTTGAATTGGCAGTTTCAGTCCCTGTGAAAAGAAGTTACATTGTTCCTGGTCATACTTTTCAAGGAACCCAGAGTGCCCTGTCAATGAAGAAGCATGGAGTTCATAGAAGAGATATCCCTGTTGAACATATTTCAACCAGTTTGGAACAAGCAGAGAAATAGATGTAAGAGAAATTGGGTCATCAAATGTGCGAGAAGGAGCATCTGCCACCATATTGTCCTTACCCTTCTTGTAAGTGATAACCCATGAGGTGGAAAACCCATTTGAGGTGTGTTGGGGAGGAGACCCATTGTTCCAGGAAATTTTTCAGACTCTGGAGATCAGTCTTGATGCAGAAATAATTTCCTAATAGGGATGGCTGCCATGTCGGTACTGCATGCAAAATAGCCATCATTTCCTGCTAAGTTGTAGACATGGCTAAATGCTTACCGGAAAGGTTTCTTGAAGGCAGAAAGTCCACTGGTGTAGCAAAGACACCTGCATATCTATCCAAGGAAGTAGTGGAGACCGTTGATGGGTGCATCTGAATGGAATGGATTTGAGCAATGACACCATGTGAATTCTTCTTAAGGATCTTTTCTAGGCAATGTGAACTGATGATGCAGAGAGACCCTAGTTGTAAGCCTCTAAATTTGTGTTGTGTCCCATTGACTGAAAACTGCATCCAAAGTTTAGAAAAATCCCATAAGATGGGGCCAAGTGTGCGTAACCATTGAACACCCAAAACCACATCACATCCACCTAAGGACAAGGAAAACATGCCAGAGCGCAGGTTATAATATTCCAGAGAGAAACGCACATTGTGACACTTTCCCTTGCAAGGTAAGGTGCTTCCATTAGCAACCATGATTTTACAGTTGGAGCAAGGATGGACAAAAAAATCAGTCTGTTGGGCGATTCGGGGGTCAATGAAGTTATGAGTGCTACCATAATCAATAAGTATTGTAAGAGGAACCTTCTTGAAATAACCCCTGATCCGCATTGTTTCGGGGGTGGTGATGCCAGATAAAGCATGGAGAGATATCTCTGGTTGTTCATCCTGAGATGGGGGTTCAATAGGAGGCTCCTGAATGTCGACCTGAGCATCCATTGGATCTGGAGATTTTTCACCAATTTTAGAGGCAGGCGGAGAACCCATATCCAAAAGATAGAGCTTTTGTTGAACACATCTATGTCCCCGAGTGAATTTTTCATCACAATTATAACAAAGCCCTTTTTCTCTGTGTGCCTGCATCTATGTTTCAGACAAATGCTTGATAGGATTTGGTCGAGTTGTTTGCAGAATAAGAGGTCGTTGAGAACCCATATTTTGGAAGGGAACAAAAGTGGGTTTGGAGCACTGTTGGGTTGCAATCTTGCCTTCTGCCAACTTAACTAACCCTAGGACTTCCATCATTGTGTTGGGACAGAACATTTTAACCTTTGATTGGATTTCATCCTTAAGACCACTGATAAAACAACTCCTGTAGAATTCACCACACAAGCCTTCTATGTGATTGGCTAGTTTCTCAAATTCGGTCTGATACTCTCTCACAGTGCCACATTGACGGAGTTTAGTGAGTGCTCCGATGATGTCATCAAAAGCACTAGGACCAAATCGTTGAAAAAGGAGGTGGAAAAAATCTGTCCATTTTGGCTCGTCATGATCCTTGATGTACCAACGGTACCATTGAAGGGCTTCCTGTTCCAAATGAAAGGATGCAAGTGGAACTTTTTGGATAGCAAAAGTATTCTTTAGGCTGAAATATTGTTCTGCACGATAGACCCATCCAGTCGGATCAGTACCATTGAAGCGAGGAAATTCAAGCTTCAGACCACGGAAATGGATGGAAGAAGAGAACCCAGTGGCTGCAGAAGATTCTTGTTATTGGTTATTGTTCATGGCTGAATGCTGAAGATGGAGGCTGATAAATTTTTCATCCAGATCTTGGATTTTCGTTTGGATGGCTGCAAGTGCTTCCTCCATGGTTTTTGCTCTAGCGCAGGTGACAACCATAACCATGATTTTTATTTTTTTTTAGGGAATGGATAGAAAAACACAAACAAAAGATTGTTTAGTGAAGGGAAATTTGGATTTGGGAAAAAATCAGAGGGGTAATTGGTTTGACTAGGTTTTGGACACTTTCTGATGGATAAGGAAGCAAACAATGGGGATTTTAGAAGCGAGGTGAAAGAATGAGAAAATTTGACAAAGAGGGACAAAGAAGCAGAATTAAGAAAGGAGCTCGGTGGAAAAATTTGAAGGCAATTGGGTAAAATCCGAAGAAGTTATGGAAAACCCTAAAAATAGGCAAATGTGGGATTTCAAGGTTTGGGAAGTGGAATTTGGGATAGGGTCCTCAGGAATGAAATATGCAAAATGGGATTGCAAGGGTTTCAGTGAAGTTTCAGGGAAGACAGAGTGAAAACAAGAGAGATATGGCCAAAAAACAGAATTTTATACTCTAGGGATCTCAAACAGATAGATCTGCAATGGCACGGAAGTGATCGAAAATAGAGGGATCTAAAACGATGCCGACTGGATTGAAAACGTCTGGATTTGAAATAGATCTGAAACGGATGGATTTGGAACAACTTTCAGAATGGATCTGAAATGACATGGCAACTGTTCAGCTGAAAATAGATATAGACCCCGGGTATGTGCGGCTTCCTAACAGTTCATGGGTTTCACTCGACCACCAATGCTGTCTAACAGCTTGCATATTGGGGCAGTACCCCTCACTCCACGGCTCAGGTAAAACTGATAACCACTTTTCCACAAATGTTAGCTCTTGGTTTACCTCATGGGTGGGAACTAGTCAATAAGGTAGGGGTCATTGCCCTTTTCGCTGGAAGGTCCGCTCAATGGGCCAACTACTTTGGGGTTCCTGTGGTACTCCTCACAATGAGTTTTAGGCCTTATCCCCAAGTACTTCCCACAGTTAAGCGGATAGGGATTATTCCCAGATCCGATGCTGCAACAGATGCAAAAAAAAAAATTTGGCAGAAATTTCACCCAGCGAGCCCAAGAAATTGCTCTAATACCAGATGTGGAGAACCTGCAACAATTAATTAATAAGAATACGCGAAATAACATAAATGACAGAACTCATAATCACTTTTATATTGATCGCAGGCCACTTTGAGGGGGAAACCTCCTTTGAGCAAGCTCAATACAAATAACTTCACGGTGCCTTCATAGGCGTCAACACACACTTATATACTAAGTCTAGGCGCCAATACTATGGGTCAAAACCATGGGACAATACAAACCATGGATCAACAATACTATGGGTGACTTACAAAGCATATGCGCCAAACAACAATAACACAAATATGGATCAATAAATACTATGGGACGACTCACAAAGCATATGTGTCCAACAACAATATAGTAACAAAGTAAATAGAAGGGTTGACATGGGTTCCTAACATCTCAATTTGTATGGATGTTTGCTTCTGCAAACTGCCGCAATGATATAGTTGTACTTGTGGGTTATCCTTTGATGAAGTTTAAATGGGGAGTCATCACTCACATTGTTAATGTGATATGTGGGATTGAATGCTACCTAACAACTGAGCACTGGAAAATGTGGTATGTTCATTATTGTGAGATATTGGTTGTAAATTGACTGGTCACGACGCTGTTAAGGGAAGCCATTCTTGAAAGAGCTTTATATGTATATGCCATTCTTTATGTTTCCTTGACTTGATATCACCAAACAATGTTGACTTGTTAAAAAATAATGATCTTCCCAACATCAAGGGATATAAATGTTTTGAAAGTTAGACTCTGTTTTACTCATTAAAGCAATAACCTTCTGATACTTACCAGAGGTGGTGATTGTGTCTATGATGAGCAAGAGATAATTGACATTGTGTAGTGTAGCTTCAAATTTTGAAATTGGATGGATTCATTCAGTGCATATATACAAAAAAATGATTGTGCAAATTTCTTACCAGTAAAACTTGCAATATTTTTGGCACCTTCACTATAACCTTTGGATACGTCGTATGTTGATATCTAAACTTAAATTCTTTTTTTGGTAGTTAGTATTATCCGACACTAGCTAATGTGAGTTTCTTTTGTATATATAGTTGACTTGATAATTTTGAATTTGCTGCAGGATGTCAGATACATTTACAGAGATCCCTGCATACATGCTTTTGTTTCATATCTCTATTCCATTTTCCATTGAGCACTTCAGCCCCTGGGAAACTTTTAAGACTTTTCTTTTCCATTGGTTTTCTGTTATTGGTTGGATGCTTGGATTATCTGACTTCCTCTTGCCAAACCCTGCAGATGGAAATGGTCAACAAATATTGTGGCCTCATCTGCACAAAAGATTTTGTTAGCACAAGGAGCAAACTTGATAGGTTTTGAACATGGGTCATAAATAGCACGCTGCTTACAAAACCTGTAGACGTTTGCATGGCCACCATCATAAGTATTTTACCCTTTCTAGTAATCTAATCAGTGGATTTTATTTCTCTACACCTAGATCAATGCACTTATTCAACAGATCAAATACTTGACTTTCCAAATGGTCTACTCCTTGTTATTGATCTTCAAAATCTTGTATCTTCCTTTATGCCTTGAACTTTGAAATTGGTTATTAAATGCCCTACCACCTGGAGATATCGATTTGAGGCTTGTTTTCTATATGGCTTAAAAAAATTAAATTCCCATAATTGGTGGTGCTTGATTTGATAATATGAAGTAGGATCTAACAGCTGTAACAAGCCTCACACAAACTCTCAACAAGTTGCAAAGAAGAAGAGAAGAATGCACTAAATGATCACCCATGAACACATAAAATGGAGAATAGTAGTATCATACATCAACTGTGAGCTGGCATTGTGAAAACTGAATACAATAATACAATAACTGTGTAGAGAATTTGAATTAACCAAGGAGGTTATTTGAATCATGCTCAAAGTCTAACTTGGATAAAATTGGAGACATGATCCAGATAGTAATATCACACATAAATGGTAATAGTCAGTCAAGTGAGTCTAACTGAGTCTAATAGAATCATCTAGGCACAAATCAGGGGATGGAGACTCCGAGGAGGGTGCATGAGGCTATCAGAAGGTCAAGTGGCACTCCAGAACTAGCTAGCTAGGAGCTACAAGTAGTTAACATAAGCAATCAGTGGAAGAACTACTCAATCAGTGCACTAACTGACTGTCAGACACCTAGTAGGTGAGATGAGGCGATCTAACTGAATGATAACAAGTGGTAGGTGAGAAAAGGCACACTTTTGATGCATAAGAGTCAAATAGGGTGCATCAGGTAGGTAGGAGGGCTACTGGGGGCTGAAGAGAGGCTCTAGGGAGCTGAAAATAGGCTCTAAGTGCTGGAAGGACCACCAAGATGATGATTGGATGCATGCATTTGCATGAAAATGCATGCAGATGACTGGATGCATGCAGACATGCAAATATGAAAAATGATGGTGAGAATATTCCAACACCCCCCTGCAAGCTATACTATGAGGTAATAACTGAAAACTGAAAAATAGGGCCCTGGTGACTGATACCAAAGGTCACCCCATACAATCAATCTAAATAAACTAAGTGAGGAAAGAGGGAAAACCCAGTGGGGAGAAATCCCTCCCTCAAAATAGACTGAAGGATGCTAATGTAGCATATCATCACTCACCTCGGAAGGAGGAAAGTGTCCTTCTTTTTCGAATAAGGATCGATCGATCTGAAGTGGATCAGTAATGTGAGAAGGTTGAAACCTTTCACTCTAAAAATCTGATCTTGTTCTTCTTTGATCATGTGGATAACCAACCAAATCACTAGCAAATCGAAGTGTAATGGCTTCCCATTGAGGAAGAGGAGGATCATCAGGTGAGAGATCACTAGGTTCTTGTGGATCTGGATCTCCCATTCGCTCATCTTCATCATCAGTTTCTAGATATTCAGGTTCTTGTGGATATGGATCTAGCATTCACTCATCATCATCTCCATATTCATATTCTGAATCTGAAATATCATGTGGTGAAGCTTCGCTCTCTTGCTCATCATCACTTTCAAACTATGAATCTAAAATCTCATGTGAAAAAGCAAGTGAAACTGGCTCATCATCGCATCCAAACTCTGGATCTAAAATCTCATGAGAAGAAGCAAGTACAACTGGCTCATCATCACATCCAAATTCTAAATTTGAAATCTCATGTGAAGAAGCAAGTACAACTGGCTCATCATCACATCCAAACTCTGAATCTGAAATCTCATGTGAAGAAGCAAGTACAATTGGCTCATCATCACATCCAAACTCTGAATCTGGAATCTCATGTGAAGGAGCTGTGCTCTCTTCCTCATCATCACTCAAAGGAGGAACAAATCCAAAAATGTGAATATCATGAAATTGTTTCAGAATGTGCATGTGGTTATTTGATATCTCTTTTGAACCATCATAGGTGAGTTCATTATCAAAAGAACTAGGAAAAAATGATGATGGATCTTCATCAAGATCGCTCGTGGATGCAGTAGTGGTGGCCCATTTTTCCATAGGAGTTGAACCAATAGGTGCTAGATCTTCAAGTTCTTGTGGATCTGGATCTAGCATTCACACTTCTTCAAGAGTCCTCTTTTTCCTAATCTTCTTTGGTGAATCTTTGCCATTTGGAAGACCTTCAACCAGA
Source organism: Larix kaempferi (assembly GCA_027924585.1). Lineage (NCBI taxonomy): Eukaryota > Viridiplantae > Streptophyta > Pinopsida > Pinales > Pinaceae > Larix > Larix kaempferi. The sequence continues at coordinate 251,078 of BSBM01001259.1, forward strand.
TTTTGAGCTTGCAAGTTTTGCAAATGCTTGTAGTTGAGATGAGTTAGCCTACTGTCTTCATTTTCATGAGAGTGAAGAGCAAACTCCATTGAGAGAGGTAAGAAGTGTGAAAACTCATAGAGTTTTGTCTTATGATTTGCAACTCCTTTTGCAATGATTTTCCCTGAAACGATGTGTTGTACCTCGACTTCATTTGGAGAAAAGATCACTCTTTTGGGCTCTCCAATATGAGTCATTTGATACACTTAAAGTATATTTGCTGTGAGAGAAGGAACATAAAGCACATTAGAAAAGTAACCATGGTCAACATTGATTCTTCCAATCCCCTTAGAGGAGATTTCTAAATCATTGCCCAACATGATGGAAGGGCCAACTAAGCATTCGAAGTTGGAGTAAGACATATGTCTTGTTGCTCCTAAATCTATGACGAATGAAGAATCTGTTGATGCTCTTTCCATGATTGCATGACATCTTTCATTGTCCTTAGATCTACAAGGTTTAGTATCAGTATCTTTCTTCCTTGCACATGCAGGTACAGGGAGATTTTTCTTCTCAAGTAACTGGGCCATCAATTCTATAGTTTTCTTCATACAAGAACACTCAGGATGAAATCCTCGATGGCAATATGTGCACTTGGATCTCTCTTTCTGAGATTGCTTGTTCTTCTTTGAGTTCGAAGCCCCATCTGAATGATATGGAACATCTTTTCACTTTGTATCATTCACTCTCTTTTTAGAAAAGTTTTTCTTTCCCTTTGCATTCGCTCTCTTGGGCTCAGCAACTGTAAGGGATGAATCCAAATTTGGTTTGATCATTCGCATGGAGATTAACTTATCCTCCTCTTGATTAAGAGAATGGATGAAGTCATCAAGTGAGGGAAACTCACATTTTGGAATGGACATCTTAGATGACTGAAATGTGGAGACAAAAACTGAGAATTTTGGCCCCAATTTGAAGAGAATGGAAAGAATGAGTTTTTTTTCTTCTTTCACTATCTCATATCTCTTCAAATGAGAGATCAAGATTTTGAACTTGGTTAAGAATGCATTGATGGATTCAAAGCTTTTAAGAATCAAAGAGATGAGTTCATTCTCCAATTTATGACCTTTTAGATCATCTTTTTGTCTAAAGAGGGATTCGAGATTGTCCCAAACCTCTTTTGGAGATGTTAGATCGATGACATGGAAGTGAAGATCTTCAGAAATAGAGAGAAGAAGTAAGCCTACTGCTTCATCAAGCCTATCTAAGTACCTGGATTTCTCTACTGCACTGAGTGGTTTGACAATAGTTCCATTTAGTATCGTGGTGAAGCTCTTGGATCTCATGAAGAGAGACATCTTAGCTTTCCATTCAACATAGTTGGAAGAGGTGAGTTTTAGATCCATCTGAGCAGTGAATGTCGAATTGAAGAAGAATTTGAATGGGTGAATAAACCTGCAAAACAAGAAGAGTTTTGTTGATGGAGATTTGCTACACTTCGAATGAACACTACCTTAGGACACCTGAGCACATATGACTAAGTCCTTCACACCTGGATAGACCTCACTAGATTGCTCCAGTGAATTCAAGGTAATAGCACCAGGATTTGCTTTGGAAACTCAGAGGCTTCTGGTGCTCAGGGAAATATAGTTGCTCAAATAAATGTTGCAACTGCAACTGCTGCAATGGCTGCAATTCGAATAGCTGCCGACTGCTCTAATACCATGTGATAATCTGTAGTAGGATCTAATAGCTATAACAAGCCTCACACAAACTCTCAAGAAGTTGCAAAGAAGAAGAGAAGAATGCACTCAATAATCACTCATGAACACAGAAAATGGAGAATAGCAGTATCATACATGAGCTTTGAGCTGTCACTGTGAAAACTGAATACAATAATACAATAACTGTGTAGATAATTCGAATTAACCAAGGAGGTCATTTGAATCATGCTCAAAGTCTAGCCTAGATAATATTGGAGACATCATCCAGTCAGTAGTATCAATTATAAATGGTAATATTTAGTCAAGTGAGTCTAACTGAATCTAACAGAACCATCTAGGCATAAGTCAGTGGATGGAGACTCCAAGGAGGGCACATGAGGTTGTGAGAAGGTCAAGTGCAACTCTAGAACTAGCTAACTAGGAGCTACAGGAAGTTAGCATGAGCAATCAGTGGAAGAACTACTCAATCAATGCACTAACTGACTGTCAAACATCTGGTAGGTGAGATGAGGCACTCTAACTGAATGATAACTAGTGGTAGGTGAGGAAAGGTGCACTTGTCATGCAGAAGAGTCAAATAGGGCACATCAGGTAGGTAGGAGGGCTACTGGGGGTTGAAGACAGGATCTAAGGAGATGAAAATAGGCTCTAGGTGTTGGGAGGACCACCTAGATGATGATTGGATGCATGCATTTGCATGCAAATACATGCAGATGACTGGGTGCATGCAAAATTCATGCAGACATGCAAATATGAAAAATTATGGTGAGAATATTCCAACACTTGAGAGATCTCTCATCGTGAACTTGGAAACATAGTTTTAGGAAGTTTTAAAAATTTATTTCACAACTTGATCAGTACATGGTTGGGGAAATGGATTCTGATTTGCAATAGTTGTGGTATAAATGACCTTTCCTTGTGGGTTGTCTTGATAGCTGCTGCAGGAAGTGAGGCTAATACATTAATGATTACCTCATATCCTAATTAAATCCTACCCAGTCTTTAGGTTCCTAAGTACGTATCCTAATTAACTCCTCCGCAGTCCTTCGATTCCTAGGTACGTTTACTTAGTCAATTATTTCTCCATCCTATGGTATACTCTTCAAGAATACAAAATTGGAGATCTAATGGCATCAATATCCCCTAGAGAACTTGTATTTATACATAAATAACATCTTAGGTCTGGCCTGTTGTATCAATTGCAGTTTTGATGTCCCATTTATTTTTTTGAATGTTGTTAGATCCCTCTTTTGCATGGATCTATGTGCTTTTCCTTTCTATCTCCTTTATTTGAGGAGACGAATTATGACCCCCCCCCTCGCCGAAAAAAAATCCTGCTCTAGTGACAGTATTTCTTTCGTCCTTTCTTGTTTGTATGCACACTCGAGTTGCAGCTTCATTGCTAGATTCCGTAGTTTTTCCCTAGCATTATTATAGGTTGATTATAGTGGTTGAGTTGAAATATATAAATAAAGGGATGGTTCATGATGTTGACGTTGTATTTTTTTGGATGATCTTATCCTTTATTCACCTTGGCACGGTGAGATATTTATTACCATCCAGAACACTTTATTTGAGACATGAGAACTCAACCATGTTCCAGTGCAGGTACTTTTGACATTCTTTCAGTGTGCTCCTAAGTTCCTAACCCCTTAATTTTAATTGGTCTATTTTATCAAGTAAACTAAATGTCATATATGATGAATGCTCTCAGATGTCTGCTTTATGTAGTGATTATTAATGAATATCAGGATATCTTCAAACACATTGGCATTATCAGATATCTAGGCCTGCTAATATATAGAGGCTTATTAGTGTTATTGTTAGCTTATTTACTATATAAAGCTATAAAAGCAACCTATAAGTTGTCCTTCCACTCTAATTTTTTTTGGATGGTTCAACTAGTATCCTTTCTAATACATCTCTATTCTTGTGAAATTCGATTATATATTATATGTCATAAATTGGGTAGTGCTTCTTAACCTCAAATTATTTTGAATGAATTCGTACATGCTTTTTTATAAAAATGAAACGGTATCTCTATTGGATGAAATTATGTTTCAAATTTTAAATAGTGATGGTTATAGAATAACCTTTTTTACCTTGTCATGAATGGCGTTGTTCAATATCTTTTCCTTGTTCATCATTTTCCTTGCACGAGGCTAAAGATACTTTTTTTTAGATATGCAAAGATCTCAACTATTAATATGTTGCTAGAAAATGCACATGATGCTTATGATGTTGTTTCATGGGTGTTAGGGAGTTTAACCAGTTACCACATTTTGGTATCATCTTAATTTCTCTATGGAAAAAGATATGTAGAATGATAGTCATTCAATGATCATAGAATGCTCAGAATCCCAGACTCTCAATCTCTCTCAAGTATTTTACTAGTTATCAGTTTGAGATGCTAAAACCCATACTTTTACATTTTAGGTTTCTTTGTTACAGTCTGGATAGCTGCAGTGATGATCAAATCAAATGATGTTCTTCGCAAACAAACTACATTGAAGGCAATATTTGATGTTCTTCCTTGAAGTTAACATAGATTATGTCTTGCTTTCAAAAAGTTTAAGAAAATATAGTTTTCATGTTATTATTTCTTGTATGTTGACTAATATCCATGCACATAATATTTAACAAACAGGATGCTCTGAAGCATTATTGAAGAGGTTTGTTGCCACATGTTTATTATTTCTCTCATTTATGTTATCATCCATTTTTGTGTTAGATGCTCTCTACATGCATAATTTTAGTTTAAGTGGTACTGATGCTACCCTCCATGGCTTGTTTTATTTCGAATCATTTTTGTATTAGGTCTTTTATTTTTCTTAATGAGGAAAAATTATTTTAATCAATACTTACAGGAATTACATGGAGTGCAGTTAAACCTAGAGGTCTATAAGAACCATAATTTAAAATATGTCTTCCAGAACATATTTGGACTTTTTGAATTATAAGACTAGGTTTGTAACTTTTAAATCAAAACCAGACCTTATTCCCTAGCATTGAAGTAAAAAAAAGTGGAAGAATATTCAAAGAAATTTTTTATTGACTTTCCAAGATAGATTTTGAAATAACAAAAACTAAATATTGTATTAGGAGGAGGTTCTGCCAAGAGTTGACTGAGCTTCATCCCAGACTTGGTTGAAGGTTACCATACTGGACACATATCCCTTCCATTTTAGTGTGCATCCTACTTATCAACATGGGAGCTGTATTGATAACTGGGCTTTTGGCTAATTCCTCTAACTTAGCAATCTTTTAGTTCTTTGTTTGCTTCATTCCATATACTTTAGGAAATATAATTACGGGTCTATAACTTTTAAATACAAGCTAGACCTTATTCCTGCTATGTATTTGATAACATTACGTCAAACAAACAACAAAAGTATTAAAAGCATTTTTGTTTTCTAGCTATCTAAGATACATTTCAGAAATAACAAAAACTAGAAACTGCGTTAAGAGGTGGTTCTGCTTAGAGTTGTTGAAAGCGACTATACTGGACCTGCATACCATTTGTTTTAGTGTTGATCCTTCTCATTGGCAAGGATCTATATTGATAACTTCTTTTTTGGATCATTCCTTCAACTTGGAAATATTATTGTTCTTTGTTTTCTTCATTCCATATAAACATCTTCTGTGCGAAGGTTTTCCATCATCATTCCAACTTTCGTCTTCTTAAGGTTGCTCCCAAATCTTTGCCTATTTCGAGATGGATCAAAGTATCAATTGAATATAAAGGTGCTACATGTTTATTATTCATGGACAAACAATTGGAGACACCCCGCATTATCTTTATTTCATTAGCTTTGCGCTTTTAGGAGGCATGGCTCTTTGTAGGATGCAATATGAGGATATTACTAGGTAACTTCAATTGTTCGAGCTTCGTAATGGACCAAGCTTCTAGCACTTTTTCACAGGTTAGATATTGCATCATGACGTGCGAAGATATTTATGGACTACAAAAATGGCATGCAATGCATAAATCCATTTCAAATTAAAAGGGCTTTCACTGCTAAAATTTCACGCAGCAAACACTTTTGAATATTTTGCTGCCAGAAGCTACAAATTTTGATAAGGTATTTTTTTGTACCAACATGAATAATGTAAGAGAAAGTTTCAGTTTGTGTGAATTATGTGAAATGTTTTATGTATTTTTTGCAGTTTATCACTTCAATTTTTACCTCTACAGTATTGCAGGATGGGGTTCTTACACTTTCTTAATAAATATGAGCAAATGCAGATGCCCAAGATCAAGAAAAGACAATTGTGGTTCTTGATTTGGTACCACTCGGAGAAAAAATTAACAATACAACTGCATTCTTGATTTTGAGAGATTTTGGAAAAAGAAGGTTATCATTAACATGACCCGTTTTGGTGACTACTGTGTACTCTTTGTTTCTTACCTAGGTATGTGACCCTTTTCTAGAATTTGGCAAGATAGTGTTAACTGTTGGAAATTTTATTCTCATATCAATCCACAAGGAATTCTATTTAAGGGTACTAGATCAATGGTAGGGCACCTGCCTTATAGGCAGGAGGTTGGTGGTTCGATTCCTCCATGCCCTATATATATTCTAAAACCACTAAAAAGAGATAAATGACTAAAAATGACCAAAATTCGCATATAAACGACCACTAGTACAACATGAGAGATAAGTGACAAAACAAAGACCAAAATATGCATATAAATGACCACTTTTGAGTTTGGCGGTCGCTAGTAGAAAATTAGCGGTCATTTATCACATGACAAAAAATGTGGTCATTAATTGTGACAATTAATGACCAAATATATGACCAAATTAATGACCAAATATACGACCAAATATATGACCACAAGACAAGCTATAAATGACCACATTTTTGGTCGCATGATAAATGACCATTAATTTGTTACTAGTGGTCACCAACTCAAAAGTGGTCATTTATATGTAGATTTGGTCATTTTTTGGGTCATTTATCTCTAATTTTGTACTAGTGCTAGGTCCTTTTGAAGGATCCAAGGGTGTGATGACCTTGATATCCGGTCCTTCAAATATCAGTTATTTCTTCTTCAGATTGATAATTGTGAGGTTATCAATTTCCCAGTCAAACCCTAATAATGAAGGATACAGATTGTTGTCATCTATGATCTCAATAACCTCGAATTCTGCTTTACTTCATACTCCATCAATGTTAACAAGAACACTTGATAATATCTGAAAAGGTATAACCTTTTGTTGATTAGCTAACCTCAATGGTATAGGCGACCAAGATAAATTTGGATTTCCCATTCATTTCCATGTTTGTTTTTTCAAGACATTCACCTTTGAGCCTAGGTCAAGAATGACCTGGTTCATTTCAAAATCTCTAATCTGCGCATTTAGCCTCATTTATTTTCCTGTCCTTCTATGGTTCTTGATATGATGAACTGCTTTGTGTGCATCATTTACTATATTACACTGTTTGTAATGGCCTACTAGGTTCTATAATTATCCTAAGGCGTTTCCATGACTTAGTAGCTTTATGCATCTCTGTAAGAACTGCTTAATAAGACTTATCTGTTCTAGTGAAGTTCGCGATCCATCATACAAGGCCAGAATGTCTAATACCGATGTCTGATCACTTCGCAATGGGTTCCTTGTAGTCGAAGGTTTGAATTTTTGAAAGCCTTTTCTTTCTTCCATGAATACCTTTTTCTCTTGCTTAGGGTTAAAGGCAAGAATTTTTCCATTTTCTTTTCTTACCCAAGGCCCATCTGTAGGCTTTGGTATGTTTATGTGATCTTCAGATGTCGAAGCTTTGTTTGCCTTGTCATTTCTAGTCACGGCTCCACTTCGCGTCACAACATGGATGTTGCGATCTTTGTTTCTTTTCTCACCTGTGATCATCTAAATATTTTGGTTCTGTCCTTTTGGTCTCTTCTCTTTCATTTTTCCTTGCAAAATGGGACATGCTTCGATGACATGCTCGAATGAATTACAGTACTTACAAGTAGTACAAGGGTTCTGGCAATCTCTTGCTAAATTTCCAGGTTGTGTGCTGTTTCAACATGCAATCTGACCTCTTCCTCTTCCTTGGCCATTGTTATGTCCTCTTCCTATGAATCCGCCATGTTCTCTATATGTACCTTGATCATACTGCACATGTTCATTATTATGCTCTCTTTCTCATTGGACTCTGTAGACATCATGTTTTCTTTCTATCATGAGTTCATATGCTCTGCAGTTGGTATCATAATGGCCAACTGACTTACAGAATGTACAGTACAGGTTCTTTGGTGTCTATACATACTTCTGAAGTAGGTAACAGTCCTTTAGGCAATGTCCTCTACATCGAAAAATCTCACACCATGGTCCTTGTTGTTGATTCAATGAATTCAGTGTTCCAATAGCAATGCAATCTCTGAATACAGGGAAATGTTCCTTGGAATGTCATTCTCCTTTAAATTTAGTGCACCAAACCTCTTCTCTTATATATTTTCCTTTCTTCATATCTTGTAGCTATAATGTCAAGTTTTCAAGCCGTGTCTGCATCTATACCATTCATGTGCTAGTTTCTCCTATGGGTGAAGCTTCTAGTTTCATCGCAATTTCTAATGCTTCTGTTTGTGATGTAACATTCTATTGCATCAATGGTAATCTAATATGGGGAAACAACGTAGCTATGAACCATTCTTGATGGTATTGCAGTGCTATTTCAAATCTAACTTGATCTAACAATGCTTTGAATTTCTGATCAAACTCCCACAAAGTCTCACTAGGTTTTTGTTTGATTTCTTTTAGCTCTGTAATGCACTGAGATTTTGACTTAGGTTTCTTAAATTATCTAATCAACGTAGTTTTGATATCCAATAGTGTTTTTTTCTATCCAACAAAATATTTCATGAACCATGTTAAAGCTCTGTCTTTGAATGTAGTGACTAGATGGTCTTGTTTTATAGCATCATCCTGTACTTGCTTAACATTCCACACAACTTCACAAAGAAAACAATGTTGCTTTGGGTCTTCTAGATTGGTTCCTTTAAAAATAGGAATCTTAATGTCATATGTCTAGGAGGTGTAGTGTTATGAAATGATGAAGGTATACCACTACTTGGTTGATTCTAAGTATTTTCTCCTGTAGTATTACTCTTACTAGTGGTATGCGAACTAGTAATATTTATTTCGTCCGCTCTAGGTTTCTACGGAGTAATAGGTTGATAGCCAGTCTATCTAGGTTCCATTTCACTATTAGACTCAACCTAATATGAGCTTCTTTCCTAACTCAGTTTCTAGGAATGTGCGAGGTTCGGCTCCATGAGACCTCTGTCTAGTGCTAACTTTATATCTTTTTCCACTTCACAAAATACCAATATCTTCATCTGTGTCACTATATTTGTTACTAAACATTACAGACTCATTTCTTAGCTAATATCATTTTAATGTATAAAGTGAGTTTTTTCAGGTACTTACCTTTAAATCCTTGGAAGAAATATCCTTATACTATGTTGTAATACTTCAACGTGTCCACAATTTTTTTTTGTAACATAGCCTTCCAATAATCTATCCAACTAAAATTCTATTGTTCTTGAAATGTGGTTGTCAATCCCTTTAAGCCTATGAATCAACTCTGGAGTCAAAACTGTAGTTTCTCCACCCTGGAAACAGTTTTTGAATTCTACTATTCTCGATATACACTCATGTAACCTAGTAGAAAAAGATGCAAATAAAATTTGATGCAGGTTAGTGAATATATACTTCTGCAACCATTGTTCTGTTTTGAGATGTGAATGTCTATTTTATTTATTCACAAACTCAAATTCTATATTGCTTACCCAGTTTTGTATTTCTGTCTTCTCCGGATACCACATCAATCTCGCATAACAAGTCTCAAGGCAATCGGACCATTCGTTGATTCACTTCTTCTTCACATCCACATAACACATTCACCAGTTCTAGGATGGCAACAAAACCATTTGTTGGGGTGGATTATTCTTCTATGTGGATGAATCGGGTTCGACAAGTTTCTGCTATGAGACCCAACAAAATCCCGTTCACTCACCCTTTCGGCATCAACTTGCGAATAGGATGAAGTCTCACCCAAAGTGAAGATGGGTGCTTACAGAATCAGGTTTCGACAACATGGTGAAGCGTGGTTATGTTATGTGAGGTTTCTATGCATTATGTACTCAACATCTACTTAACAAAGTATTACCAATATGTAACTGTGCACTTCATAGTTATCAACAACCTACAGACTTTGCTGATTTGTTGCTATCTTAACTCTTATAACTATGCATTTATCATACTTAATATGACTAATTGGCAATGCTCATACATGTGTATTCCACTAATTAACATATCACTCTCATTCACATTCACATGAAAATACATATATAAGCATAAACATACATGAACAAAAAGTATAACATAGATTCAATCGCACAACATAGATATTTACGTGGTTCACCCCCCATATGGGAGCTACATCCACGGGAACTGTTATTATATTACTTGGAAGGGGTAATAGTTCGAGTGTGTGCACTCAGCTCCAGACTCGTCTCTACAATAGATATTTGCGCACACAACTACATAGTCTTTTCCTTTCTTAGATCTCTCTCAGTCTAGATCTAACAATATTCAACAACAACCAACTTAATCTATTTGGATCTAACCCTTCCTCATACAAAATTTCCCTTTTTATAGATTGTGCCCGAAGGTCACATCTTTACAACAACTATGGGAAAACCCCATAGCACCCTTAAACCCAAAATGGCATGGTTCTTTTGTTGACCACGCTTTGTCTTTATTTCGTTGGAGCTCTGTTGTCATTTTGCACCGCTTCTATGGCTCTAATGCTTCTCCTTACAGTTGTTGTTATGACTGTGCGGCTCTAACGCTACAGTGGAACATCCTTTGCACCATTCTTCTATTTTAGTCTTCACTTCTATAGCTGACAGTCCGCCGCTTCATTCATAACTCTCCAAATACCTTGGTCGTCCTTAGTACTTTGTCTTTACTAAGGGGATAGGTCCTTTCCTTCCAACTTCTCGTGGATCCATACCCTTCTCCCAAGAATTGCAGGGTTGCTTCTCCCAAAACATGTTAATGTTAGGCCTCACCTAACTTTTAATTTCGCCATAAAAAATTATTCCACTTAGGCTGTGCCCAATAACAACGCAGTTCTAACCGCACTGATCTGACTCTACAGTGGTGCGTCCTTTGCACCATTCCACTTCTTTACTTTCTGCTCCTGTAGCTGTCAGGTCGCCACTTCCTCCTTAACTGCTTAAACTAGCTCTTGTTGTCCTTAGTACTTTGTCTTTACTAAGGGAACATGTCCCTTTCTATCAACTATGCTTCGCTCCATACCCTCTTCCCGGGAATTGTGGAGTTGCTTGTTCCCAAAAATGGTCAGTGTTAGGCCTCTCCTAACTGTACTTTTCCTTCAAAAATTCCTATACCTGGGTTGCGCCGAACAGGATTCTAACACTTACTCGTGGCTCATCCCTGATCCACTTATAGTAGGATTCTTTAACTTCCCATCACTTGGGATGTTCATCTTCGCAGCAAATTCTTGAAATGTTGCACTCAACTTCGCAACATCTTCCCTAGTCTCTTGCTCGAACTCTTTTATCGTGTTGAGCAACATTGCTGATGTGGGTTCTTTCATTTGATCCTTTACAGTTCTCTCTGTCATGCGGAGATCTTCCAACTTTTCCTCAATCTCTTTAGAGAGTGCCAATGCTTCTTATTGCGTAGGATGTAACTTTAGCGAAAATTCAGCTTCCTTTTTCCTTAGTGCCTTCAGTTCCTTCTGAAGCCCTGTCGTTTGTGCAAAATTTTGAATCCTTTGCCTTGGCAGAAAATCCTTCATGGTCATGTTCATATAATCAAGGTCCTTCTGCTTCTTTTGGACTTCATCCTGAATTTTCTGTAATTCAGGGTCTTCTTGCGGTATAGCCCATACCTTAGTGACTTATTCTAGAAAATATTGATACCTCACAACTTCTGTGGAGATGTTCTCAGTTGATGTCTTCAGTTCTTCAGCCCTTGCCAATTTTTATTCTAGCGGAGTGCCATGTTGTTTCCGAGACACTAAATCATCAATATTTTCTTTGTAACCAATCTCCATATCTTCCATTTTTTCTTTGAGACTATCTACGATAGCACCAATCTTAAGAATGGTTTCTTCCACTTTAGGCTCTTCTTCACAGTCTGGGATCTTTGCACAGACTTCGGCTATGGATTTCTTCAACTTTTTCTGCTTCTCTTGAGCGTTTGCTAGCTCATTGGTCTTCAACGTGCATTCATTCTTCAACTCTTTATAACTATCTTCCAACTTCAAATGCTGGTTATATGAAATCATATTTCTGTCTCTAATTTCCTCCACAACCTGCAAATGCATATTATGCAGTCCTTCAATGGGAAACATTTCCACATTAATATCCAAATATGTGAGCTGCTTCGCACCTTCAGTTAGTTCATCAGACGGGAATATCACATTCATCGGCTCTATGCGGACTAACCGGGGTCTCATCGTTAAAGAAAGCAATTTTATTTTTCTTTGTCTTCACTCCCTTGTCCTGTCTTCGGAGTCTAATTCCCTTACTAGATCTCTCTGGAATTGTTCTACTCTTGCCACCATACTTTTCATTTCTCTGATGCTCTCTATCATGCTTACTTGGATTTCTTCTTGCTTGTTGTCTTTTATTGTGAGCATCTCTTCAATATGCTCATTGAATCTAACTGCAATGCATTCATAATCATCATCATACAACTTTGCATCAAATGGAGTCTTACTTTCTTTATGCTTCTTTCTTTGTGATCCCTCTGCCACGGTCTATGTCGAGATTCTTCCTCTTTTCTCCTGCTGGAAAATCAATAATTTTTTGTTGTTCTTGTCCTTGATCTCACTCTTCTTCTTGGTCCTCGGTGTCGCTTTCATTGGTGCTTTCCTCAGATGTTGTGATCAATGTCTCTGGCACATCAATTTTCCATTTGGGTGCCCAATCTTCAATGATAAGGTCGATCTTATGTGTGTCCAACTAGTATTTAACTTCATACCATTCTAGATTCGATGGTTCTCTAGGCTCTATGAAGATAAAGTGTAAGCCCGGTTTAAAATCTCATCTTTTGAATGTATGATGTTGTTATTTCCTTGGGGATACGCATAGTGTGCTTGATTACTTCGTATAACTGCTCATAATATGTGTGAAATTACACATTGTTCACTCTTTGTCTTTATGGCCTTGAGTTGCTCCACATGTTCACATATCTAGGTCCTCGACAGTCTCCAGCGAACACTGGTACACATTGTTGGTACTTAGGCTCTTTCCAGCCCATGAATGTGATCAAGACTATCAGCCAGCTATAATGAAACTCATAGACGTTGTCTTGTGCATCCGCTACATCATCCAGGAATTTGTTCAAAAGGTGACTTTCCCAATCGTACTATAGTCCATCCTTATCCTTCACAACTAAGGAGATCACAGCGGCCAACACTTATGTCAGTCTGCAATTCCTTAGTACCTTTCCCATGAGCAGTTGTACCATGAACCGTGTGGTGAAATCTTTGATTTGATTCACTTGATAACCACGGGTTCCTTTGACCAAGCCAAATACACTCTTCATCCTCCTTGCGAGTTCTTTGTTATTATTCTTGCCTACGAATTTTGTTGCAGGGTCAATGCCTCATTTTCTTAAGTGTGTAATTCTGTAGATTGGGTCGATGTTGATATCAGTATTGCAGTGTAACCAAAAGTATCGTTGGTGCATGCATGACAACAATGTTCGCACAACTGCTGTAAGCTCTGCGATTCGGTCAAAATGCAGAATTCTCAGTAAATTCAGCAATCTTGAGGGTTGCAATGGCGCAATCTAGTCCTACGGTTGAATTGTTGTTTGCTTAGAGGCTTCATCATATTGTCTACACATGTATTTGTCCAGCTGAAATTGTGGATACTTAGTCAAGTGCAACAAGTCATGATCTGTGAACTTGCATTTAGGAATCTTGCCTATCAAATTCTCCTTTTCCCGAACATGAGTCGACATGGGTGGCGGTGGGATCTCATGTTGCGGATTCTTCTTCAGTATTACTGTTGGTGCATCATCTCTTCATAGAGAGATGTACTCGGGTATCAATAGAATCGGTCTCTCACGAGGTCTCTCTGGTAGATTCTCTTTTGGAATTTCTGTAGTCTTCAGCTTCTCTTGCTCTGTCACTTTTTGTTTATCTTATGTTTCTACTCTGGTGCATTCCACGGTGAAGCTCTAGAGGTTCCACCTCTCTCTGGAGATGTTTTCTTTACAGGAGTCTTCATAATTGCCTCTAATCCAGAATGCTGGAATTCTCTTAATATGTCCTGTAGACTTTCTAGTTTAGACATATACTCTCAGATTACTCTTTCTCTTAAGTAGTAAAAGCTCAGAAATTACGTGTGGTAAAAATTAAAAGGAACGGTAAAACTAGTAACTATGTGTTCCTTATTATTTATAGGAATAGCTTCACTAAGACGCTCCCACAAACAGATAAGTTAGCATTAAATGCTATGTCTATTGGCCAAATATTGCTTAGATCTTGGTCCTTTCCTTTCATTGAATGTGTCTTAAATGGACAGATATGCCTTAAAAGCGGAAAAATCCGGTTAGCCAAAATTATTATATAACACCTAGTTTCCGAACAAAACTTTAACAAGTAGTTTTCTCTAGCTTCGCTGATGGATAGGTGAGTGGCGAGCTTTACTTCGCATTTCCATTCTTTTGATTGAACTTAGCAATGCTACTCCCTTCTTTTACTTCTCAACTCGGCTTGTTGTGTGTGCTTCATAGCACATCTCCATATATTGTAAAATTGCGCATTTTAACAAAACTGTTGCATGCAAACTCTTCCCTATGTTTTAGTGTTCAATTTCAACTGCACTTGACACTTAAACAGTCTTGCGCTATTTAAATACTATTCATAGGAGTAGGGCCATCCCAATAATACTTTATTCTACTCCCATTGACAAGTCCTTGCAAGTTTTCTCCAAGTAATGTGGCTAGCTGAACTACACCACGGACGAGCTTTTTAATTTCCTTTTAATTGAATTGAAATAGAAATAGAAAGCTGTGCATAAATTATCAACCCATGGCCACAAAGGATTATGATCTACCAGACAAAGTATATGCCAGACACTGTAATTTGGATGTTTTTAACACAGAGGAGATCGATGAATTACTTAACTGAAATTAAGATGCAAATTTTGGTGAACAGACTCCTAGAAAATTTCCAATTATAGAAAGAATCTTGCAATCAAACCAAAGTGCTTAACTATCAACCTTAAGAAATGTTCTGCTATGCTGTAACATTCTTCTATGCTACGGAAAGTAATCAACATCTAACAACACTCTTTTATGCTACAGAAAGCAATATTCATCTAACTCTAATTTTGCAAGATGAGAAATTCCTATGGAAATAATTCGATAAACCACAATTAAAATGAAGAAATTGGACAGGCTAATTTAATTCTACAATCTACTTCTACCATTATGCACTAGAAACTGAATTTGATAATGAGCTTAATGCATCCATTCACCACATAAGTAATTCTAACTCAATGTTCATTATCCATATATTCTCCTGTATTCACTAACGATAATAAGAATGATTATGGAATTCAGTCGTATCACTACTCAACATTCACACTCAGCTATACTCAGCACACCAAATATGAATTCTAAACAATTAAATCAATCAACACTACATCAAGCATTAAATTCATCAACATTAACAAAATGCATAAAGGAAATAAATCCTACTTATAACAACACCTGTCACAGAAGGGGGCCCTTCCTTTGGCAACAGGAGCTGAACAGCCACTCACTCACACCAAATTGATAAACACATTTGAATCAGGTAAAGATAGGTCTATATAAAAAAGTCTGATAGCAGTGTTCAATAGATCTTATGCAAATTGGTGGCTAACCCTTCTGAAATATTTTCCATGTTTTTATACATCAATGCTCATGAGAGAAATATGAAAGATCGTGCAATTACAACGGATTTCCCAATAAGGCCTATCTACGGATCCTCAAAAGGAATCTCATGATCTATTCCAGGAGCTTGTATCGTGGAAGGTGGGGATGATCCTAGAATATCGTAGCGGTCAACTATGAGTAATCATAGACTCGAAATACTGAGTTAGGTACAAAATATCGGATCCCTGGATCAATTGCATCATCATCTATGTGATGGGTAGGTGACCAAAGTGATGTAAGAAATACATCAGCTGGATACCTATCTGTTATAGCTTGATACTAAGATGCACGTCCTCCAGCTCCCATAATTCCTTCATTTTGCAACTTGTAGGTAAACTGATATTGAACCTGAAACACCACTCCTTTAGTAGGCAATAAATGGTATCATAACTCTATCCAAATCATCAACAATTGACAAATAACAAAGAGAACAAGATCAATCCTTACCAAGGCCAAAATGTGCCAAACGTGAGCAAGAGAGAAAGTGGTAATACCGGATTAGGTCAAAAAGGTTCATAAACAAGGTAAAATAAGGGAACAAAATGGGTTATATGCACAACCCGTCATATCCGCCCAACCAAAAGGTTTGCATGTCCTCATGCAAACTAAGACTATGATCGACTAACCGAGGTGCTTGGAGAGCTGTTTAGGCACTCATCACTCCACTTCTAGGAATAATAGCCACCTTATGTTATACTGTAAAAACCTCTTTGTTCACCAACAACTTTGAAAAATTCATTGTCCTCTCCATCCACCACAGGGCACCAAAGTATAGGGAAATGAAATCGGAGCCCGATCGAGTTGGCTTTATGCATACTTAGGCAGTCAAAGTAGACTTGTATTCTGTCTAGGTCTCGCTGAAACATTCTATCAGAGAAGGGATATTTTCTTTTCAAGTCCAAACTCAGAGCATTAATCCTTCTTCATAAACAGAGCAACACCTCCAACCTATGAAATGGAATCCAATTCATGCATTCATGAACAACTTTAAGTTGGGAAGTCTCCAGGAGAGTAACAAATGCTTGGTCTTGCATAACCTGGTTTCTGACTGTGAATAATTTTTCAATTAAGGGTAAACCTCTCACCCAAAGAGCATCTTCCCATTCAATATTTTCCACAGCAGTGGCATCCTGGTTCCATCTCAAATGATTTCTCATGAAAGACATGAATTCCCTCAGTTATACTTCCCCTACATGACGGTTTGGGTCCCAATCCTCATAGTCTATCATAAGCAGATGATGCAAATATAATTCACATAATTTTTTTTGTTCTTCATCGTTAATCCTAGAAAACATAGCAATAAACTGCTCTCCTATCTCAATATGATCATTATACCCCATGTTTATCATTAACAACCTAAAAGATATGAGTTGTTCCTTCAGAAATACAGAGTAAAGATTCAAAGGGGGTCTTAGATTCCTCATGGAGTGAGCTAGATAATTCATGTATTCTTTTTCAAATTTCAATTTCTCCACTTCTTGAATAAGCCTTCTCATGGCCAAGGCATAATCGTGTCTCTGTAGTTGTTCTGTAATTGTTTCCTGCTCTTTCCCTTTCCTCTAATTGCTGGCCAATTTTAGTTGTTCTTCCAGGTCTCCTGCTATCGCCTATAACTGAGCTGCCATTTCTTCAAGGTTCTTTATTTGGACTTCATCTGAAGGGATATCTTCGTGCATCTCTTCATTTTCTGTTCCTCTTTCTTCAAAACCCTCCTCAGATTCTATATCCTTAATTTGCATGCTAGCCTCCACCCCTTCATCACTGAATGTCTCCCTAAAATATTTCCTTTGTTCACCTTCCAATGCCACGACCTCCAATAGGGTATCCATCTTATATCTCTCCATCCACTGAATTTTCTCTTGCAGGGCCACCATTTCTTCGGTTATCTTCTGATAAGAACTTTTCAAATCCCAGTAATCTTTCTTAAACTTACCATATGCTCTTTGGTATTTGCACAACAGAAAATGTTGAAATCTCCTTAGCCTATTACCTCGCGTCCCTTTGAATATAGATGTCCATCTACATTCTGCAACCCAAATTGATTCTCCTGGTTTTTACTGGTGCACTCTGATATGATGAATACTTCCTATCCTTCATCAAATTCATTGCTTTGGATAAGCAATTTTTCTCGGTCTTGTTGCTCCTTTCGATCTCTTGATCTTGTCCGAGTATGGGGTCCTTCTATTGAACTGGTTGGGGTTTCAAATTCCAGGCTTCTCCTGTTTCCCGCATGAACTGGTTTCTTCCTTTGGATTTCTGGGGTATTTTCCAATGCGTTCCTTTTCTTCCTCTGTATGTGCCTCGTGCCCGAGGATATGCCCACAAATGATTCCCATGTCTAGTTTTGTTTCTATAGGGAATCTTCCACCAACAATCTAATCAAACCATGATATGCATGGCTTGTGTCTGGATTCTTACTGCCCTTTGCCATTTTGCTCATTAATTCTAGGGATTTCCACAGAAAATATGGCATATTGATATATTTCGGGTGCCTTAAATGGTTCAGAATTTTAAAGTGGTAAGCAAATATTAGACTGAAAGGACCTTCACATGTGATGAATTTGCATATGTAGAGCGCCACCTTGCCCATGGAATTGGCAATGAAGCTCATTTTGTCCCCTTTTATGTTCCTTGCACCAGTTCACCGGGTTCCAAAAATGCATCTATAAGAGGCTTTATCGCCACACATCTCTCTAACCATTTTTCGCCTATCTGTGGTAATCCAGAGACCCTTGCAATTGTCATCTCATCCGCTTGAATTTTCAATCCTCATACTTCTGCAACTGCACTGTCATAAGTGAGCGCAAACTCCATTGCAATCGCAACATATCCCTTCTTTATTTTGTCAAAATAATCCAGCCACCCTGCCTGTTGAAAAACTGTTTTCACTTCTCTGTTTCCATAGACCATATCCGTGTTTTCAGGTTCACTAAGGATTTCTCCCTTAATTGCGCTTCATTCCTTATTCCCCTTCAGATGCTTACAATGCTTCATATTTACTGTCAGTTGTCCAAGGAAAAGGATGGAATTGGATTATACGAAGGTGGGTTATCAATTGGGAGCTTATAGGTGGTGGAATTATTATCAGGAAAACAATTGGTTTAATAGAATTTAGAGGCACCTCCAAATTCTCCCCCCCAACCAACTCGGCACACGACCTTGTGTGGCACTGATTGGCTTAATAAATCATGATCCATCCTTTTGTACCTATCAAAAGAGAATGAAGGATGGTTACGTACATGCCTTACTTGAGAAGAGATGCGTGGAATTTGGTGGCTGGTTGGTTGCAGTGATGAGAAGAAGAACAGAAGGTTCTCCACTCTTTGCATCGATGGGTGTAATAGGCTACGGTCATTCTCCTTTGTGGCTGACAAGCTGCAATGATGTTCCAGTATCAAGTCCTATCAAGTAGGAATTGATAGGACTCGGGTTAGCTGCTGAACAAGATCCGTGATGTTGCGGATCAATGTTGCATGATCCTTATTTTCCCTTTGCTGGTGACATCAAATGATGTTGGGCCTGTACAGGTAAGAAAGGTGCCTCCATGTGGATGTGACGTCGAAGGTAGCCGAAAATGTGACTGTTAAAGTGCTGGCGAAGTCAGAAAAGGATCCGGTAACATCTGTGAAATGATTCTGTGGTGTTGCGGAAAGGTATGGGGAGTGGAAGGGAAAAGATTTTGTAACACTACAGAAAGGGTATGTGGAGTGGATAAGGGATTTTGTAATGGAATGGAACATGTTCTGTAATGAAGCGGAAAGAGGTTCTGTAATGGAACGAAACATGTTCTGTAATGGAGCAGAAAGGGGTTCTACAATGGAGCGGAACATGTTCTGTAATGGAGCGGAAAGGGGTTCTGTAATGGAATGGAACATGTTCTGTAATGGAGCAGAAAGGGGTTCTGTAATGGGACGGAACATGTTCTATAAGGAAGGAGAAAAGAGTATGAAATGGAATGGAAATGGTTTCCATAGTGCTGTAGATGAAATAGTGGATAAAATATGTGTAAAATAGTTTGAAGAGTAGTTATCCAAGAGAGCAGGGCCATCAATAGGCAAGTGATATCAAGGGGAAGGATCGAATGAATGGAATAAGAAAGGGGGTTATGATAGAATGTCCCTGCAAAGAATCCATAGATAGACTTATTAGTATCAAAATAAAATTTCCTTTTTCTTTATTTTTCTTTCCTTTTCTTCTTCTTCTTCTTCTTTTTTTTTTTTAAAGGGGCTGCGTCCAAAGAGGATTTTCATAGTCCTTTTTTTTTTAGGGCTACCTCCAAGGAGGATTTTCACAGTCCATTTTTTATTCTTTTATTCTTTTTTTTTATTCTTCAGAGGTCGAGATGGTAATCTTGAAGTCTTTAGTACACCAGCAGGCAATAATATTTTGGATGAACACCTCTTTGGACAATGCTTTCTTATATGGCCTTTGTCGGTGACCATTGTCCATAAGAAGCATTCCCTCACCATCAATTGTTCTGAGTCATACTGTACCATTATCAAAAACTATTTCAATCTCATATGGTCCCAGCCAACGAGTGTGAAGTTTCCCTTTGAAATTTTTGAACCTGGAGTCATATAGAAGAGCTCAGTCACCCTCTTGAAAATACTTAGTTTTGATGAATTGATCATGCCGCTTGGTTTGTTGTTGTTGCACATTGGTCTGTATGTTCTATGGCAGCCAACTGCAATTCATCAAGCTCATTAAGCTGCTACAGGTGGGTATGTTGGGCCTGTGATAAATCCATGCCTAATTGAAATGCAGTTCTTAATGTTTTAATATCAACTTCTATTGGCAGGGTGACTTGCTCACCATAAACTAATTGATAAGGAGTCAAACCTGTGGTACTTCTCCATGTTGTTCTATAGGCTCATAAGGCTTCAGGAAGCCTATCATCCCAATCCCTCTGATCAAGTTGAACAGTCTTTGTGAGCACCAATTCCAGAATTCTGTTTGTACCTTCAACTTTCCCATTAGCCTGAGGGTGATATGGTGAAGCTATTTTGTGCTTGATGTGGTACTGTGTTGTAAGAGATTTGATGAGTTTAGATGTAAATTGTGATCCTCCATCAGTAACAATTTCCCTCGGAACTCCAAACCTTGTGAAAATATCTGCATATAGAAAGTCTGAAACTGCCTGCTCTATTGCCCTTGGAAGTGCCCTTGCCTCCACCCATTTATTCACATAATATGTGCATACTAGGATATATGATTTCTTCCTGGATGGAGGTTTGATAGGGCGAACAAAATCCAATTCCCATTTCTCAAATGGTTCCACCACAAGCTGAGCTTGAAGTGGCATTTCGTCTGACTGTAGTGGTTGGCCCATTCTTTGACAGCTATCATAGCTCTGGACATACTCTCAGGCATCTTTAAATATTGTAGGCTAGTAATAGCCCAGTTGTAGGATTTTGTGGGCTATTCATTTGTCAGCAAAGTGCCCCCCACATGGGCCGTCATGACAGGTTCTTAGGATGGGATAAATTTCATCTTCATGAACACATCGATGGATCACCAAGTCCGGCCCTGTATAAAACAAATAGCCATCAATCCATGAAAATGTGTTGTTGTGCTGCACAATCCTTTTCTTTTCTTTTGATGTCATATGCCCCAGAAGTCTTCCTGCAACCAAATAATTTTCTACATCTAGAAATCAAGGAACATTAGTAGAAACAACAAACAAATGTTCATCTGGGAAAGCATCATCCAGGGGTTGATATTCTTCATTAATAGTTATTCTTGAAAGAAAATCAGCAACCACATTAGTTTTACCTGGCCTTTCCATTATTGAAATGTCAAATTCCTGTAGCAACAACAACCACCGAGTGACTCTGCCATTTGTGATAGGCTTGTTCATGAGGTATTTAATAGTAGACTGGTCAACGTGGACAACCATTTGGTATCCTGTAATGTAATGGCGGAATTTATTTATAGCATAAATGACAGCCAGGAATTCTTTCTCAGTCACTGTATAATTAAGTTTTATAGTCATCATATTTTTACTAATAAAATAGATGGCA
This sequence comes from Larix kaempferi, assembly GCA_027924585.1. Classification (NCBI taxonomy): domain Eukaryota; kingdom Viridiplantae; phylum Streptophyta; class Pinopsida; order Pinales; family Pinaceae; genus Larix; species Larix kaempferi. Next base: position 272,783 of record BSBM01001259.1, read on the forward strand.
TAAGGTTTTTGATCTTCCTGTTGGGCTAAGACTTCTCCTATGGCAGCATCAGAGGCATTTGCAGATATTTGGAAAGGTAAAGACCAATTTGGTCTGTGCAGGATAGGTTCTGTACAAACTTTCTGTTTTAATGTTTCCCATGCCAATTGACAGGCTTCTGACCACTCAAATTGTTTATTTTTCGACATAAGCAAGAATAAAGAATTTGCAATATTTGAAAATTTTTGAACAAATCTTCTATAATAACCTGCATATCTAATAAAACTACGTAACTCTTTTTGTGTGCATGGAACTGGTAAATTAAGGATCACCTAAATCTTTGCTGGGTCTACTTTGATGCCATCGGGAGATATAAGATGACCCAGAACAGCGCCTTGAGTGAGCATCATTCTGCATTTTTCACTGCTGAGATAGAGATTCACTTCCTTGCATCGTGTAAGTACTTTGTCCAGATTATTCAAAGCTTCTGCAAAATCTTCACCATGAGAGGTAAAGTCATCCATAAAAACTTCCATAGTGTCATGAATAAGATTAGAAAAGATGCTAAGAACACCCCGCTGAAATGTGGCAGGAGCATTACATAACCCGAAAGGTAACCCGCGGTATGCAAAGGTACCCCATGGGCATATGAATGTCATTTTCTCTTGATCCTCCATTGCTATCTTTATCTGATTATACCCACCAAAGCCATCCATAAAAGAGGATTTTTTTTTCCTGCTAGCATGTCCAACACATGATCAATGGAAGGTAACGAAAAATGGTCCTTATGTGTAGCTTTATTTAATTCCCTTTAATCAACACAAATACGCCACTTTCCATTCTTCTTAGGAACTAACACCAGTGGAGACACCCACTTGCTGTCGGAGATGTTATAAATAAAATTTGCAGCGAGTAACTTTTGAAGTTCTTCTTTGACCACCTCTCTGAGTGCCAGATTCATCCTACGCTAAGGCTGCCTGATAGGTCTGCAATCGTCTTTGGTGTAGATATAATGTGTGCAAAATTCAGGATGGAGACCTTTCATGTCCCTATAATCCCAAGCAAATGCAATTTTATGTTTCTTTAATACCGAGGTAAGCATTTCTGTTTGCTGCAATGACAAGGTGGAACTGATTTTTAAAGTCTTGCCAGGTTCAATTTCCACTTCCCTAATCGCAGAGTCATCCTGGAGTGTAGGAGTAGTATCAGGTTCCATTGATGAACTTTGGATGCCGTCGTTCTGTTGGGTAGCGCGGACTGAACTAAATGATTCCATAAAATCTCTTAAAGGACTAGAATTGATAAATTTACTGAGCAAGTCATCCTTAGTTGGTGGTTTCGCTGCCATTGATTGTTCAATCATGTAAAGCTATGGAGTTTCATCTACTTGTTCCTCTTCCTCTTCTTCTGGCCACAAAGGGAGTTATTGTTGTATCGTTGGTTTGGAAGGGGGATACAAAGTGAGTTCTTTAATAGCATTACCATGAGATATTCGCATGTTTCCTGATCGGTAGCCAATATAAGCATCCGTTGTGGCCAACCATGGTCGACCCAGAATTAGGGGATAACCTCCCAAGTTTGATTTTGTCTGTAAAACCATAAAATCCACTAGGTATTCCCATGAGCCTAATGAAATAACAAGATCTTCTATAATGCCATCTGGTTTTATAGGAGATTGGTCATCCATCTGTAAAATAGTAGATGTTTGATGAAGGTTTGTGATGCCCAATCTATCCATTGTCTGTTTAGTCATGACATTAATAGTTGCTCCCAAATAAATCAATGTATTAGAGAGAGAAATTCCATTGATTTGTACTTTGACAACGGGACTACCAAGGTCAGAGTACTTAGTAGTAAGAGTGTTACCCATAATTAATTCTGCCAAATCTCCTATCACATGAACTGTTTCGGGGTATTTTCTCTTTCTTTTTGGTTTCTTCAAACATAACTCTCTGATAACTTTGGAGTAAATGGGAATGTATTTAATGGCTTGAAAGAGTGGAATCTTCACAAAGACATTTTCTAATTCTCCGAGGAGATCAAATTCTAATTGAGGCATAAGTTTATCTATAATTAAGTGCTCAGGATATGGTGGAGGTTTCTTTTGCTCTGTTTGTGGCGATTTCCTGGGTGGGATGGGTGGGAAATTATCTTCAGATCGAACTGGTGTCTCTTCAGATTCGACTGGTAAGATTTCTGGTGTCTCCTCATCTTCTTCCTCTGTAATTATAGGAGAGGTAGTTTTATTAACTTTTCTGCCAAAGCGTAATTGGATGTCGTGGTAGTCCACTGTGGAGATGGAATAGGCTGGATAATTATGTAATTCAGCAGCCATTACAGGTTGTCCAACCTTATTATTAGGGTTAGGAGCGGGTTGTGCAGGAAGAAGTGGTTTTGTAGGTGGATTGTTAAATGGAAAGGTTAACTGGGGTTGTGGAAGAGGTTGCATTAATGGTTGTATTGGTGCAAATGGGAATTGAGGATTCTGTACTTGAGGGGGTAGATGTTGAATTTGTTGTTGATTCCCAAAACTTGAATTCCTCTAGTCTGATTTCCAAGGGATACTTTGTGGATATGAAGGTGCCCATGCTTATTGAGTCATCGGTGGGTACCAGGGCTGAGAATTTTGTTGGACTTGTGGATCTTGTGGAACTTGTGACTGGTGTATTTAAGTATTATTCCAATAAGGATTAAACGTTTGAATAGGATATAGTATTGTACCTGAAGGTCGGGTTTTCCATGGGTGCTTTTGAGATATAAAACAAACAGGTTCTACTTTCATCCCTGCTTCCTCATATATAGCCTTGAGTCCTAGCAGCGAAGGGAAGTCTTTCGTAGGATGCTCCTAGTTGCATAGAAGGCAGATTTCCACTCTATCTAATGGGAAGTTCTTGAGAGGGTGTCTCTTTCTGCATTTAGGACAAAAAACGGCCAAGGATCGATATTCCTCCTTTTGCCTTTTCTTTTCTTGAATTGATTCTAACTGAGAGCTCAGGGAACTAAGTATGTCAGCCTTAAAACCATCCAAGAGGTTTCCAATCTCCATCCTTGAAACTCCTTCTCTTGAAGTCTTGGTGGTCCTATTTACTGTATCCCGAATCCCTCTTCCCGATCTGGAGGCATTCCTTGAATACCTTCTGCAGAGGTCACATATTGCTACATATTTTAGCAGGGATACATCCTCTACACCCATCAAATTCAGCAGATCAATGCAATCATCTATGATTCCTCGTAAGAGCAGAATTTTCAATGTATCATCATTTAACTCATTCTGTCTTGATCTTTGCAAATTATATTGGAATCTCTCCACATAGTCTTCTAGGTTCTCGTCCTCTTGTTGGATCATTTTAAAGATTGATTACTTCCGATCCTTATCCTTGCAATATTCTTGATACTTATCCAAGAAGACCTTCTTCATTTGAGCCCAAGTCAATATACTATCTCCTCCCAGCCCCATAAACCACCTTAGAGCTTGGCTTTTCAATGTGGCTGGAAAATGTTTTAGTTTATGGTGATCTATAACATAATTGTAGCCCCTGCAGAGGATGTCGAATTCAAACAGAAACATGTCAGGGTCCTCACTTTCCATACCATGAAAATTGGGCAACACTGAATGTGGAATATTCTTCATCTGGTTTGTAAGTGTAGATCCGGAATTTCTGATTGGAAATTTGAAAGTAACTGTTCCGGTACTTGATTCTCCATTTTTATTTCCTCGGTTTGTCTCCTCCCTATTGGGAATATGCTCTCCATCGCCATCCATATTCACTATAAAATCTTCAAATGTAGCTGATCCGACTGACAATGGAGATTCAACAAACAAATGTTCCTCAATGCCTTGATTGTTAACACTGAGTTGATTAAGAATTCCTCCTTCTTGAACAAACTCTTCTTCTCGAGCGAATTATGTCACTTGAAGATCATCCTCAGCATGTGTGGGTAAGACCATTCTATTGGTGGACGTTGTAGAATGCTCAGGCCTTTCACCTCTTTCTTAGAAATGCTGATAGAGGGTGACCACCCTTGAACATGTCCTCCTCTTATTGAACTTCCTACACGGCTAGTACCTGGGGGGGTATCATATGTGTATACAAGCCTACCCGTACTATCTCTTATTCTACGCATGAATTAATTGCATGATCCATGATTCACAGGGACTTGTGGTGGGAAATATTATGACGTATTTGTCTTTGCGTCTTACTTGTCCCTCTTCTGAAATCACACCAAACCATCTTTCAGAAAAAAAATGTCATACACAATCCACTCAAAGAAAAGAAAAATCACAACTACAGAACCAAAATAATCAATCAACAATACACTGTCCTTGGCAGCTCCCTAGCAATGGCGCCAAAATGACGAGCTTTTTAATTCCCTTTTAATTGAATTGAAATAGAAATAGAAAGCTGTGCATAAACTATCAACCTAGGGCCACAAAGGCTTATGAGCTACTAGACAAACTATATGCCAGACACTGTAATTTGGATGATTTTAACATAGAGGAGATCGATGGACTACAGAATTGAACTTAAGATGCAACTATTGGTGAATAAACTCCTAGAAAATTGCCAATTATAGAAAGAATCTTGCAATCAACCTTAAGAAATGTTCTACTATGTTGCAACATTCTTCTATTCAACGGAAAGTAATCAACATCTAACAACACTCTGTTATGCTACATAAATCAATAATAATCTAACTCTAATTTAGCAAGCTGAGAAATTCCTATGGAAACAATTAGATAAACCACAATTAAAATGAAGAAATTTGACAGGCTGATTTAATTCTACAATCTTCTTCTACCATTACACACTAGCAACAGAATCTGATAATGAGCTTAATGCATCCATTCACCACAGAAGTAATTGTAACTCAATGTTCATTATCCATATATTCCCTTGTATTCACTAACGATAATAAGAATGATTATGCAATTCAGTCGTATCACTACTCAACATTCACACTCAGCTATACTCAACACACCAAATCTGAATTCTAAACAATTAAATCAATCAACACTGCATCAAGCATTAAATTCATCAACATTAACAAAATGCATAAAGGAAATAAATCCTACTTATAACAGCACCTGTCACAGAAGCGGGCCCTGCCTTTGGCAACAGGAGCTGAACAACCACTCACTCACACGAAATTGATCAACACATTCGAATCAGGTAAAGATAGGTCTATACAAAAATTTTGATAGTAGTGTTCAATAGATCTTATGCAAATTGGTGGGTAACCCTTCTGAAAGAGTTTCCATGTTTTTATACATCAATGCTCATGAAAGAAATATGAAATATCATGCAGTTACAACGGATTTCCCAATAAGGCCTATCTACGGATCCTCAAAAGAAATCTCACGAGCCATTCCAGGAGCCTGTATCGTGGAAGGTGGAGATGATCCCAAAAATATCAGAGTGGTCAACTATGAGTCATCATAGACCCGAAATACTTAGTTAGGTACAAAATCTATGATCCCGAGATCAATTGCATCATCATCTATATGCTAGGTAGGTGACCAAAGTGATGTAAGAAATACATCAGCTAGATATCTATCTGTTATAGCTTGAGACTGAGATGCACATCCTCCAATTCCCATAATTCCTTCGTTTTGCAACCTGTAGTTAAAATGATATTGAACTTGAAACACCACTCCTTTAGTAGGAAATAAATGGCATCATAACTCTATCCAAATCATTAGCAATTGACAAATAACAAAGAGAACGAGATCAATCCTTAACAAGGCCAAAATGTGCCAAATGTGAGCAAGAGAGAAAGTGGTAATACCAGATCAAGTCAAAAAGGTTCATAAACAAGGTAAAATAAGGGAACAAAAAGGGTTATATGCACAGCCCGTCAACCACCATTAGTGAGATGTTTGACAATGTATGGCCCTAACAAGTGCATTTTTAATTTTCTAGGAAATTTCATAAATTTTCTATCATAAAGGAGGACAAGGTCTCCTACCTGGAAGAATTTGTTCTTGATGTGTCTATCATGCGATGCCTTTTCTCTATCTTTCTGGACTTGTTCGTGGAAAATTGCAATGAAGCGGTCTTCCTCCAATCCAACCAACTATAATAGTCTTTCATCCATTGTCTCATTATTAGCCATATCTGTGAATGCTGTAATTCTCAAGCTTAGTACTATGTATTCCATGGGCATGACAACTTCTTGTCCATATGCTAATCTGAAAGGTGTATGACTTGTCAACTTTTTACAAGTTGTTCTATATGCCCATAATACTGTTGGTGTTTTAAGATCCCAATCATCCATGTTTGTATTGCACACCTTGGTCAATGCATTCTCCAATACTTTATTAAAGGATTCTACAGTGCCATTAGCTTGTGGATCATATGGTGTACTCTTATGATGGTAGGTCTAAAATTATTCTGTCAGGGTTTCAATAGTTTTGTTCAGGAAATGGGTTCCTTGATCACTGATTAGAATTTTTGGACATCCAAACCATGTCAAGATGTTCTCAAAAATGAAATGCGTTGTTTTAACTGCGCTACAGTCCTTCACTGGTTTCTCCTCTGCCCATCTAGTTAGATAATATGTAGCTGTAATGATATATATCAAGCCAATTCTCTTTCTTGGTGGGTTAATAGTTCCCACAAAGTTGATAGCCCACTTATCAAAGGCTTGCAAATTCAACTATGGCATCAATGGTATCTCATCTCTGCGAGATGGATTCCATGTTCTCTGGCATACATCGCAATTCCAACAATGTTCTTTTGAATATTTGTGTATTGTAGGCCACCATAGTCTTGCTCTCAAAATTTTCCGCATAGTAGCTTTTCCTACGTAGTGTCCTCCAGATACACTTGACTGCACTTCAACAATTATGATAGGTCTCTCATGTTCTAGTATGCATCTACACAATAATTCATATGCTCCCAGTTTGTATAATTGTCCTGCAATTAGGGTAAATTTAGCTGATCTTACTACTAATTGTTTCTTCTGCTATGTAGTAAGTTTTGTAGGTGTTAACCCTGTAGTTAGAAATTCTACAATGTCTTTGAAGTAGTTATCTTCTATGTGGATAGAAAACAACTGTGCATCTGGTAGATTATCCTCCAAATTATTAGGTTCTTCTCTTGACCCGATTCTTGAAAGATGGCTAGGTCCTGCGTTCAATATTCCCGGCTTCACAATGATTTCAAAATCATATTACTGAAAATGTAAAATCCATCTGCACATTCTCCCCCTTAACACTGGCTTATTGACCATGCATACATGCAAAGAACCAAACAAATAATATCTGAATTTCTGCAATGCATACACCATAGCTAAGTCATCCCTCTCTATTGTGGTATAATTATTTTTTGCTGAAGATAACTTTCGATTTTAAAATGCAATAAGATGGTCGATGCCTCCATCACTTGGTTGTGCTACTACAATGCCAAGTTCTATAGATGAAGCATCTACATGTATGTGAAATGGGTTATTCTAGTTAGGAAAGACGAGAATAGGCACTGTAACCATTTTATGTTTCCAATCCTTTTTGGAAATCTTCAGTCCACTTGTACTTCGCTTCTTTTTTCAATAGTTTATCCAAAGGAGCGGTTATCTGCGCATATCCTTTAATGAATTTTCTATAGTGTCCTGTGTGTCCCAATGTAGTGCGTAGCTGCTTAACTAAATTAGGCACTGGAAGGCTTACTATGATTGATATCTTCACTAGATCAACCATAAATCCTTGTCTTGCGTGTCCCAACAAAATACCATAAAGAACAGAGAAGATGCACTTCTTCAGGTTCAAGGAAATTTGATACTGTCTACACTTCGCTAGCATCATTCTTAAGTGTTAGTTTTTCAGAATTTACTTCAATATGATCTTGGATCTTAACTGAGAGAACAACATGTACAACATATCTACAACATATCAATCATGGACACAATAATGCAAGCACACAAGAGACACAGAGTTTACTTGGGGAAAACCATAAAGGTGAAAAACCCCAATAACTTCCTCATAGATAGATAGAGCAATGATACAACCCAAGCATAAGAGATAGACATCTCCTAGCAGCAGCTTCTCCTCCTCCACAAGTGCGCCACTCTCTAAAGACTGAACTAGGAAGGTATTTCTCGACACAGATCTGCTAGACAAGTCTTCTTCTCGGGATCATCGTCATTGATGCATCGTCATCATCATCGTCATTGCTGCTGCTATCTCAACCAATCTCTGACTCTACTCGTCATAGGAGGTTCTACAGAGCCAGTCCTTTTTCATACTAGATGTAGACCCACCACCTGCAGGTTTTCATCATCTATGCGAATGGTCTGATAGAGGTGGCCTCTCAGGACTAATTTTATGTGCGGATGCAATACCGGAAAGAGTATCCCAGGAACATTTATGTGCCTAAGCATGACCGACAAGATCTCCCAGGACTGATTACATGCATCTCCTCCACAATACCTTTAAAGAGCATCCCAGGAACATTTATGTGCCGTAGCACGACCAGCAAGATCTCTAAAGAGCATCCTAGGACTTATTACGAGCATACAGCTCAACCTCTCGGATCTCCAGGACTGATTACATGTGGATAGACAAAACCTTTAAAGAGCATCCCATGAACATTTATGTGCCGCAGCACGACCGACAAGATCTCTAAACAACATCCCATGACTAATTACGAGCACACAGCTCAACCTCTCGGATCTCCGGGACTAATTACATGTCTCCGTAGTAATACCTCATCCTAGGAGTGATTACGAGCACACAGCTCAACCTATTGGATATCCGAGGATTGATTACATACTACATAGCAATACCAGAAAGAGTACCCCAGGAACATTTATGTGTCGCAGCATGACCGGCAAGATCTCCCAGGACTGATTACATGCTATTTGCACAACCTACCACATATCATCTCTGACCTCCAAGTATCAAACTGATACTCATGATCCAATGGATCATCATCGCACGAGGCATCATCCTGATTCCCATGATCATACTGATCATCATCACTTGTACCATCCTAGTACATATCATTTGGAGCAACATCCTGAAGCTCATCATCATGATCAACCTGATCATACAATGCATCCACCTGATGCACACCAAGTATCTACCTGATACATATCATCATACATGATCCACCTGATCATATAGTGTATCCACCTGATACAAATACAAATACATGATACATATCAACATACATGATCTACCTGATCATACAATGTATCCACCTGATACAGATACATGGTCCAAGCATCCAACATGATGCATATACAAATACATATAAATGATCCAACCGATCATATCCAGCATCCAACATGATGCGTACATACATATAAATGATCCAATTGATCATATCTAGCATCAACACGATGCGTACATACATACAAATATAAATGATCCAACTAATCATATCCAACATCAACATGATGCATATACAGATCAGTAACTGGAGCATCGTCCTGATGCTCATCATCCATTGCTTACATCCATAGCCATGTGAAGGATCCTCCTTCCAACATGCTTGGAATGGCCTCAGCAAATGTGTCCATCACTTCTTCCTCGAAGTGTCGTCGATCTGAAGAACACCAAGCCTCTCCCTGAAGTACTCGAACTTTACCCTGGCTAGTGGCTTCATCTGCACATCTGCAATCTTCTCATCCGTCACAACATACAGGAGCTTTATAGCTCCTCTCTGCACCATATCCCTAATATAGTGATATTTGATCTCTATGTGTTTCGACCTATAATGAAACACTGGGTTCTCAAACAAGTTCACACAACTCTAGTTATCACAAAAGATACTAGTAGCATCCAGTGGGAGATCAAATAACTCAAACAGTAGCTTCCACAACCATACTGCCTCACAACTAGATGAACAAGTTGCAACATACTCTGCCTCAGCTGTACTCAGTGCTACGCAGGACTGCTTCCTGCTAAACCAAGAGATCACACCTGATCCCATACTGAAGCAGCACCTAGATGTGCTCTTCCTGTCTGCAGCACTGCGAGCCCAATCTGAATCAACATAACCCTGCAGGTTAAACTTTTGATTAGCTTTATACTTGAGCCCATAATCCATAGTACCCTTCAGGTACCTCAGGACATGCTTTATAGCAACCAGGTGAACACTCCTCGGATCTGTCAAGAACTGGCTCAATGTGTTCACTGCAAAGCAAATATGTGGTCTCGTGTTTGTCAGGTACATCAAGGACCCAATCATCTGACGATACATAGAGACATCAACCGACTCAGATGAAGCATCACATAGAAGCTTTAGATTCGATGCCATCGGTGTGGCCATGGCCTTGCAATCCATCATCCCAAATCTCTTCAGGATATCTACTGTGTACTTCCCTTGACCAAGGAAGATCCCACCTGGATTCTGCCACACCTCCATACCTAGGAAATATTGCATCATTCCCAAATATTTCATATCGAACTCAGCAGCAAGCTTCCTCTTAGTATCTGTAATCAATCTGTCATCTCCTGTTACAAATAAGTCATCCACGTCAGAAGTAGAATCACAGGATTTCCTTCCTCAACCTTGTAGTAGAGGTTGGAATACGCTTTACTCTTGGTAAAGCCCAAGCTAGACAGGAAACTGTCCATCCTACCATACCAAGTTCTTGGAGCTTGCTTCAAGCCATACAAGGCTTTCTTCAATCTGCACACATATGACTCTCTGTCGTGTATTTCAAAACTGAGTGGCTACTCCATATATACTTCCTCTTCAACTACACCATTCAAGAAAGTAGTCTTGACATCCATCTGGTGTATTTTCCATTTCATTGCTGCAGCCAGGGAAAGTACTGTTCTGATGGAAGTATACCTGGCTATAGGTGCAAAAGTTTCTTCATAATCTATTACCTCTTTCTGAGAGAAGCCACGAGCTACAAATCTTGCTTTGTATTTCTCGACACTGCCATCTGCAGCATGCTTTATTTTGTAGATCCATTTGGAAGTCACAACAGACTTCTCTTTAGGTCTTGGGACAACATCCCAAACATCATTCTTCATTATTGATTGGTATTCCTCAACCATGGCATCCTTCCATTCTTTCTTTTCCGCTGCTTCTTCATAACTAGAAGGTTCTTTGTTCATAATGTCACAGAGTAAAGCGACATAGCTGGTATGCGATATGGTTCTCTTCTTTGCTCTGTGTTCTTCTTCTGGAATGCGAAATCTTTCTGCATCTTGAATGAGCTCTCTAGCCCATGCAGGTTTCCTCTTGTGAGATTTATTCTCACGTGGTGGATCTACAGGTTCTTGCGGATCTTCAAACTCACGAACAACTTCTGGAATTGCTTCAGTCATGGTAGTGTCTTGAAATCTAGTTTCCTTAGGTTCTTCATAAACTTTGATAGCTGCCTTCCTTGATTTGATGAATGCTGAGTTTTCTCAAATGTTACATCCCTGCTAACATCAATCTTCTTGAACCCTGGAAAGTATATTTTGTAAGCGTTCGAGCTTTCACTGTAGACCACAAAGATACCCTTCTTTCCTGAAGGATCTAGTTTGGTCCTCTTTTCCTTTGGGACATGAGTGTATACTGGATAACCAAATATTCTGAGATGGCTGACTTCAGGTTTCTTACCAGAAAAGACCACCTCTGGTGTCGTGTTGTCCAATATCTTGTGGGGTGTTTTGTTCTGCACATATACAGTTGTTCTAGCTGCTTCTGCCCATAGATGCATAGGTAGATGCTATTCATGCAACATTGCCCTTGCTGCTTCCATGATTGTTCTATTCTTCCTTTCTGCAACTCCATTATGTTGAGGATTATAAGGAGCAGTCAACTCCCTCTTAATCCCTGAATCACTGCAAAGCTTCTTGAAGTCACCTGAGGTGAATTCTCCACCATTGTCGGATCTGAATGTTTTGATCTTCTTATCAGTTTGATTCTCCATCAAGGTTTTGAATTCCTTGAACCTATCAAAGACCTCATCTTTGTTTTTCAAGAAGTATACCCAAGTCTTCCTGGAGAATTCATCAATAAATGAGACATAGTAAACATACCCACTTAGAGAACTGGATGACATGGGACCACAAACATCTGAGTGGATGATTTCCAAGATATCATTTTTCTTGCTTTCACTGCTTGGGAAATCCTTCTTAATGTTCTTACATTTTGCACATACTTTGCAAACACCTTCATGTTTGGTCTTGATTTCAGGAAGACCCTCTACAGCCTTGCTTGCAATTGGAAGTGCCCTATAGTGCATATGAGAAAGTCTTCTATGCCAAAGTTCACTTGGCTCCATGGATTCATGCACCATGGCATGTTCAGGTTGTCTCTTCAATTTATACAAACCTCCCTCTTGCTCTCCAAGCACTATTGCATCATATATGGTCTTACCCTTTGGCCACATTAGGACTTAGCCATCCACAAATGCAACCATCATACCTTTTGCATCCAATGCAGAGATGGAGAGTAAGTTCTTCTTGAGCCCAGGTACATAAAGGACTTCTTTCATCTTCAAAGATTTTCCAGAATCTAGGTTGTAGGAGGCTTCACCACTTCCTTTGATTAGGTATTGATAATCATCCCCAATTTTCACCTTATGGGGTGATTCATGTTCAGACAGATTTACAAAAGATTCTTTAAACCTAATCATGTGTTTGGAAGCCCCATTGTCAATTAACCAATCATTACAACCATGGGAGATAGTACCTGTGAGAGCAGAGATTAGAACATACTCTTCTTCACTTGATGAGTCATCATTACTATCATCACTTTCTTCCCTAGCCTTCTTCTTTGGAGGTTCATCATCTTTGGCAGCATGAGCATGGTACCTTCTTTTGTTACCCTTCTTCTTCTTGCTGGAGTTGTTGTTGTTGTGGTTGTCCCTTTTGTTCTTGGGACAATCTAAAGAAAAGTGACCCTTCTCATTACAAGTGAAACACCTTAGATCTTTCTTGTCTTTGTGAAAATGATGAGAAGATTTCTTCTTGTGATGGGATGGCTCCCTCTTGAGCTTTCCCTTCTTAGTGTGAGCTGTGAGAGCTTGATCTTCATTTCCCTTCTTCTCTTCTCTTGCCACAAGCCTTGCTTCTTCTTGAGAACATTCCTCCCACAATCTACTGAAGGAGATTAATTTCTTTCTGGCACAAATCCCCTGGATAAAAGAGTCCCATGACCTAGGTAGGCCATTCAAAGTGGTCATAACAATTTCACCATTCTCCACCATTTCATCTACAGCTTCAAGCTGTTCCTTGATCTAAGAGACCTTGGAAAAATAGGATTGAATGGTTTCTCCATTCGACATCTTGACCCCTTTCAATTGATTTTGCAGGGTCATCTTCCGATTTATGTTCTTCCCTTCAAATAGCTTGGTCAAAGAGTCAAACATAGCCTTGGGTGTCTTTAGAGAAGACACATGGGGTATGAGATGGTATTTGATAGAATCAACAATGATTCACTTTGCCTTAACCAAGTTCTTCTTATGCAATACCTTAGCCTCTTCATCCTCTGGGATAGGGATGTCTTCTTTTATATATCAGTCCAACTCATTCTCTTCCAGGATTAACCCAATCTTATACTTCCAAGCTCGAAAGTTATCAGCCCCTTCAAGCTTATCCTCAAGCTTGGTGTGGTGAGACATCTTAAAGAGTACTTCAAATGGAGATAGAAAACATTTATGTCTTACCACTCAAAATGCTAAAAACTGGATCTGGTCCTGGATTAGGGTTTTTCGAAAAAACCCTAAAAATTTAAAATGTGAATTTCAACTTTCTGAAAGGATAGAAAGATGCGCCTTGATGCGCTGATCAGCCTGGTGTATTCAGAATTTGAGATCAACAAATTTTTACCCTTCAGATTTTCCTTTTTGTCCTCCAGGGTTCACTAGGGAGAGCCCTGAATTAGGGTTTGAGTTTCCCGGAGATCTACCCAGCCAAAAATCTCGATCCAAAGCTCTATACTTCGATTTTTGCAAGGAGCTTCGAGCTATGTCTTCAGATTTCAGAAATCCCTATTTTTGTGGAAACCGTAATTTTTAGGGCCAAATCTGAAAATGATCAGAATTGAATTATGATTGGACAGATAGATTCTCCTTGATGAGTAGAGTCAATCTACTATACTTCTTTTCCAAAAACTGTGGAGAGAAACCCAATAAACAAGAAACTCAAGTTTTCGTCATTGCAAAATGTCTTCTTCTCAGGTTAGCTCTGATACCATGTTAAATTTTGAGCATTAATTCACAATACTCTAGGATCTTCACTGAGAGAATAACATATACAGTCATTAGAGAGATTTTGAGCTCAAAAAATGGCCTCAAAACAAAGAATATGTACTATAAAAAAACAACCAATCACATTCTAGTAGATGACATCATCCCCCATGTTGAGGTGGCATTGTATGAGTTAAGAATGTTTATTTGTCAAATTTTCTATGGTGGATGAAAACACATAGTTAACCAAGGTAGTGGTGTAAGTACTTGTAAGTCATAAAGTAAAGTACTCATAATGATAGTCTTTTCATAAAATAATACTATTGTCATTTTCAAGTAAAGTACTCATAATGAATATCTTTTCACGCTTTCTCATAAAATAATATTATTGTCATTTTCAAGTAAAGTACTCAAAATTCAAAAAAAATGTCCTTTCACATTTTTTTTAAAAATAATATATTATCATTTTTATGTTTTTAATTTTAAATTATATATTCACTCCATTTTATTTAATATCATAATGTCAAACTAATATATATATATATATATATATATATATATATATATATTCATTTCACATTTTTTCATAAAATAATATTTTTGTCATTTTCATATTTTTAATTTTTAATTATATATTCACTCCATTTTATTTAATATTATAATGTCAACTATATATATATATATATATATATCCTTGTATTTTTAAAATAAATTAAATTCATGAATGATATTAATATAAAAAATGTATGTTAGTTATGCATACAAATTAATGATTTTAATATTAATTTACCAATATAGATTTAATGAGTAAAGAATAATAATAGACTTAATGAATAAAGAATAATAATAATAATAATGCAATGTGGATTATAATAACATTATCAACAATTTACATATAAATAAATTTTCAATTAAATTACTTTATATTAAATTAATGAGAAAAATACTAAATATAAAAAGTCAACATAAAATTAAAAAAATAGCTCTTAAAAATATTTTTTATTATTTAATTTCATTTGCAAGTTCAAGACAAATAAATGCTAAAGAACAATAAATTTTTGGGAATTTACAATGAATCTTAGTCACATCAATATAGAGTTATTTTATTAATTTTATTTCTAGTGAATTTTGAAAAGTAACTCAACCATGGTTATTTATATTGTGCATAAAAAATAGTGTGGGAGGTGACTTGTCATATATATCTACCCCATAAAACCCTCAATTCATAATATTTTAATATATCTCATATTTTTGTAGTACATCTCTTAGGAGGCCATTTTTTGACCTCAAAATCTCTCTAATTGATATCAATGCATAACAATCACAATAAGCATGACAATCATCACAAGAATCAAAAGCATGAGAGACAAGAGACACAGAGTTTCCCTAGGGAAAACCCTAAGGTGAAAAACCCCACAACTTCCTCAGAGATAGAGAGAGCAATGGCTCAACCAAAGTACAACCAAAATACACTTGAGATAGTCTCCTAGAGCAGATGATCCTCCTTCTCACTAGTGCGCCACTTTCTGAGAGAGAGAAGTGTATCTTTCCGAATGATCCAAATAGAGATCTCTCGATCTCTATTTATACTTAACTTGTTTTCCCAATGACCTTATGGGGCCGACTTGTCTATCTAGATACATCCACAATATAATATATATTTTAGGGCCGACCCCACACATGGTGGTCTAATAACCCATCGGCAAGTACACACACTTGCGACACTTGTCAATACACATGACGACACTTCCTTATAGAGAAATAACACATCTCTTATAAGGGTACAATAAATATATATGAAATACATAGATGAAATACAATCCGAAGTTACATATACATCAACAAGTTAGTCATATCATCAATTAAGGTAAGAAACATAATATGCATACACCCATGATTATTCAAACCTATGAATAATCATTATCAATCATGCCATGTATACTTATATAAGAGATCCTATCACAATGTAGGATTCTAACTTGATATAGGAAAAACATACCTGGATTAGTATGTTAGCTAGTTATGTCTAACATACCCACATGATGTCTTCTTGTTCTCTTCAATGACTTGTGCTAGTAACCTGCATATCTCGTAAGTTAACCATTATAGAACCAAGTTATACATACCTTGTAAATAGATCTTCTATGTGATCCATGACAATGGATGAATCTTTGTCTTGATGTCACCATGATCATATGTTCTTGAACTAGAAGATGATTTGTCTTTCTTGGTGTACCTTTCATGTTAGCGGACAACATAAACCTCATACAACACCATAATGCATTAGTACAATCATAAGTGTCAATACCCTAATCAATGAATATCTTCTATCATGCATTCATAATTTTATTAAGGTGATACGACAAGTCTAAATTTAATCAAGATTGTACTAACCGTAATAATATGAAGACAAATCTACCATAAACTTAATCATGAACAAATCTCGAAACATACTTGGATAAGTCATACCTTTCGAGATTTATTGTAATCTTCTTATGTAAGAGCTTAGCCTCATCTCCCTCTGAAACTTGAACTTCTTCACTTATGCAGGTGACCAATCCATTTTCTCCTAGGATTAACCTAATCCACTTGATTTGTAGAAACTGGATCTGGAGCTGGATTAGGGTTTGTCAGAAAAACCCTAAAATTCAAACTTTGAATTTCAAACTTCTGAAAGGATAGAAATATGCGCCTTGATGAGATGATCAACTTGGTATACTAAGAATTTGAAAACTGCAAAGTTTCACCCCTCAAAATTGCCTTTGAAACTTTCGGATTCAATGGACATGACCTCGAACTAGGGTTTGATAAAGCCCACCCTTCTACCCAATCAAAAGGTTCGATCCAAAGCTCTAAGATTCTATTTTTTTGAGGAGCTTCCAGCCGTGGTCACAGATTTCAAAAATTCCCATTTTTATAGAAGCCCTAATTTTCCACTTTTTCGATCAAAGTCTCGAACTAGGGTTTGATCAAGCCCGGCCTTCTGACCAACCAAAAAATATGATTTTGGTCTCTAAATTTTGATCTTGATGAGTAGCATTCAGCTGTGGTCTCGAATTACAAAAATTCCAACTTTCTTCGAAACCCTAATTCTCGGAGCCATGAATGACGGTGCTCAAAATCTAATTCTATTTTGATAGAAATATGCACCTGATTATTTCTGCTATAAATCAAAAATTACAAATACACAGGGTCTAAAACTTCTACCTATGGTATCCCGACCTATCATATTTTCAACCCCATAGGTCTGACCTCAATTGGATTCTCTGAGGGTGATTTATGCCAAGTGTCGCAACGTGACCTATGTATGGGATAAAATAGGAGAGCGAACTTATACAATGTTCCACATGTCACTGGTTCAGTTTTGGCCTCTAAAAATGTTACCTAAGAAATTACAGTCCGTGCACTACCTATCACTTTTTATGAAATTTCATTTGGAGCTTCCTAGCCCAAGTTATGACCTTTTTGCATAGGTCACCTGTTTATGACTCAGATCTGGAAGAGGTAGAAACCCTAGATTGTACAGATCATAAAACACAAAATACAACGAATTAGAAGTTTTCCTTTGGAAACAAGGTACATGGAGATCTGATCTTTGACTTGTAAAATTTTTAAATCCAAAAAATTTTCCAAAATAGATTTATAGCGAAAGTGCTACGATGTCTGGTTTTTGCTATATCAAGCCCTAGCATCGCAAGTGCAACAAGTGTCATACATGCCATACCATGCCTTCTTTTAGGCTAGCTCTGATTCCATGTTAGTTTTTCAGAATTTACTTCAATCTGATCTAGGATATTAACTGAGAGAACAACATGTACAACATATCTACGGCATATCAATCATGGACACAATAATGCAAGCACACAAGAGACACAGAGTTTACTTGGGGAAAACAATAAAGGTGAAAAACCCCAATAACTTCCTCAGAGATAGATAGAGCAATGATACAAACCAAGCATAAGAGATAGACATCTCCTAGCAGCAGCTTCTCCTCCTCCATAAGTGCACCACTCTCTAAAGACTGAGTGAGAGAATAGAATGATCAAATAGAGTGCCTCCCGCACTCTATTTATATTTGACTTCACTTGCCTAATAACCTTTACTAGGTCGGCCTTAACTTAATCACATAACACAATGCTGACTGGGCCGACACCCAATAGGGTGGTCTAATAACCCTTTGACCCACATGGCTGACCCCCAATAAGGTGTTCTAATAACCCTTCGACCCACATGACTTATACAGGGCCGACCCCAACAAGGTGGTCTAATAACCCATCAAGTATAAGTTAAGACACTTACAATATAAATGACGACACTTCCACATAGAGGAATAATAACATCTCTATAGGAATACAAACACTTCCATATAGAGGAATAATACCATCTCTATAGGAGTACAATATACATATATGAAATACATTCCGAAGTTACAGGTACAACAACATTAAGTTCGCATGATGGTATTTCAAAAGTCCAAATACTATCCTATCATCAAAGTAAACTTCTAGAAATTTATGAATATAATCCTTAAATGCAGCCAAAACCACTCTTGAAAAGATAGTAGGGGCATTCTTAAATCCAAAAGTAATAACAGTGTACTGAAATGATCCCCATTCAGTAGCAAATGTAGTCTTGTGTCTGTCTTCTGTAGCAATTCTAATCTGACGATAGCTAGAAAATCCATCAATGAAAGAGTATGCCTCCTGTCCACCTACATTATCTAGCTCTTTGTCTATGAATGGAGTAGGAAATGGGTCATGTAGAAATGCATCATTCAATTTTTTGATATCCACACAAATATTGATTTCGCCTTAGCTTTCTTGTCTTGAATTACCATGGGACTTATACATTCTAATTCTTCTACCGGTTCAATAATTCTTGCTTCAAGCATTTTTTCAATTTCTGCTTTTAATCTTTCTTTATATCTAGGATTCCGTCTATAAGGTATTTTCTTTATAGGCTTCACACCATGCTTGAGAGGTATTTTCATAACTACCATGTCACCTAAAGTACCTTTCATTTCGAAAAACTTGGTAGGGAACAAGTCTTGATCAATATTCACGTAGTAGGTTTGCAATTTGTCCTACTGTTTCTTCATCCCAGTAATCCCCAATATAAGTAAACTTTGGTTCTTCATTGGTGCTAATATTGATATTTTTTTGTCTTAATAGGGTTACTCATATCTGGAATTTCCAAATCAAGTCCTTGTACATCGTGTTTTCCTTCAGACTCAGGTATGTTCACATCACGAGGGTCTTCATCTTCATCTTCGTCTAGTGCGAAGTTGTAAGACTCAAGGGCATGTTCCAACTGTATTGCCCAATCTGGTTGCTTATACACAAGCAGTGAGTCATCTTCAAATATCTTCTTTTTAATGATCTATAGAGCCTCATTAATGCTCGGACAGTCATCCTCAAAACTTAAAGTTAGCTGAAAGTTCTTTATCATCATGTGCCAATATGTTGTACCCTCTCAAAGTTTTGTTTCTATATACCAAATCTTTGGTATTAGATCCAATGTGTGAACAAACATATGAACCCATTCTGTCTTTGGTATATGCATCTATGCTTTCAAGCAAAAATCTATATGTTATTTGGGATCATTCTGTCCATTCTATTTACTTGTACAACCTCAGTTTGTTCAACAAATCTAATTTCCATTAAGTGCTTACATTCTTCCTATGTGTTTAGGTTTTATTTATGTGCATCCCACCATCTAGCAGGTGTAGCTCTCAATGCTATATCTAAATCTAATAGCCTATGTTCATATGAAACTGATGCTAAATATTCATGAAGGAATGCATGGATACTAATCAACCCATCATAAGTAGGAATTGGACTTACCTCTGTTCCAATCCAACTCAGTGACTTTGTTATCTTTGCACATTTTCTAGTTGATAGTTCATGTGTTGGGCATGGCCCAAATGGCACATTTTTGGTGAAGTGCAGTCTGAGCAAAGTGAAGTGGAAATGCGAAGTTTGAGCATAGCACAGTTATGTTGATGCGTAGTGATGATGTAGAAACTAATTTTGGCAATAAAGTACAAAGTGAGGCAAGGTCGAACAATGACCTATTTTGGGTAAGTGACTCCATGATTCCCGAGAGTGGGGTAAGGAGCCACATGGAAGTGGTTGAAAGCGACCTGTCAGCCAAAGTGGTGGAAACCTTTAAAAGCAAAGCCACGAGAAATCTAGAGTGGTGGACACCGTTAGAGTCAAAACGGTGGGTCGACAGCGACATGAAAGCCAGAGTGGTGGAAAGGGACACGCCACTATGCATTTCTTGCTGTTCCGTGAGAACTATGGCTGTCAGAGCCAGGAGTGGAACAGAAAGGCATCCAAAGGCGTGTGGAACAATTGTCAACTACGACAGGCCAGGTTAGTGGGGTAACCACACCCATTTTGGTAACTCTAGGGTTTTTGGCCCATATTCATTGTAAATACATGACCTGCGGGCACGATCTATAAAAGGGGGGAATTTTGTAAGGGAAAGGGTTGTTGTATTTTATTGATCTCTCATAGTATTGATCTAAAATACTGATTACTGTAAAGAGGCTCTACAGCTATGTGCGCAGAGACCCACTGAAGAGAGAAAGAGGCTCTGCAACTATGTCTGTAAAGACCTATTGTAGAGAGAAGAGTCTACAGTTGAGTGCGTAGACTGGAACTATTGAACCCTTCCCATTAATATAGTCAATAGTACCTGTGGACGTACCTCCCATCTGCGGGGTGAACCACATAAATACTGTGTTATGTAATTGAATCTGTTTGTTTGGTTTTTTTATGGTTAAGTTCATCATATTGTATGAGTTTGCAAAGTGCATATTCCCGTATGTTTTGCAAAGTGTAGGGTTACGCTGTCATATTGTTAATTGATCATTTTGAAGTGCACAGTCCCAATGTGCACTATGGTATAAGTGATAGACGCGAAGTAGGTGTAACTTCACCTAGTTCCCCAGTCTATTAACTGCACATCACCTCATTACATAAACCTGCTTCTGTAAACCCCCATATACTTCACCACGGGTGAGACCACAATCTGCTCACAGATTGTTTCCAGAAGGGCCGGTGAAGAAGGGTTTTGTTGGACAACAATTGCGTAGAACCTGGTTCTATAAGAGAAAGTTAAAGAACTACATTCATACCAAACAAATGGTTTCATTGTCATGCTTAAACGAGTGATGTGTTCTAAATATTGGAATCCTAAGAGAACAAGAATATAGAACTGGGTGGATAAAATAGAAAGAAAAAAAAAAAATTGTGACGAAGGAGAAAAAACATCTGTGTTTCTTTGACGAAGAATGGTTGCAGAGATACCTATATTCTGATATTTACAAAATTTTCTTCGCATCCTTCAGCAACGATCTATATGAGTGGGTGTCGAGACTAGCAGAACAGAAAAAATGTTATCAGGGAGGAGAACCTGTAGTGTGGACTCTAGAACTGGTTCAGAGACTTAAAGCGGTGAATAGCCCAATATCAAGAGCAGTAGAATTATGGCTCGATAGCACACTAGAAGGCTACGTTACAGAATTTTCTATGGACAATTTGAAGTCTTATAGCGCAGCAAAGGTAGATTTCTTCAAAGGATTCAGAGGTAATTAAATGAAAACTCTCAGTCTATACATTAAAATGCTACTAGCAGAGAAAGGTTTCTTAAAAATGCAATAAGATCCCCAGAAATTTGAGCATGAAATGTTCGGTAATATAGACAATGACACTGAGGATAACATTCACACATTATGAAGTGGTAAAAGATACAAGTATGGTACCGAGAAGAGGCCTAATGAACATGAATTTCACGTCTCTCTAGAAACTGAGTTACAGGTTGAGATTGATAGTTAAAAAGAACCCCGAGTGCCTACCTATCAGTGCATCACTCCGCAGAATCCTCCAGTTGACGATAGAAATACTGCTAACCCACAAAACAACAGTAGTAGTGACACCGCAGGAGCAAGTACTCAGACATTCCAAGCAGTAGTATACCTTACGTGTCACAGAACACTATGCCTCCTAAAAGAAGAATGAAAAACGACATCAAGCTGTCAATATTCAGAGGAACAGGTCTAGAAGACCCTGAGAAACACTGATTTCTCTATGAAGCCGTGTGGAATGTTAAACAAGTACATGATGATGCTATAAGACAAGCAAAGCCCGTTACCACGTTCATGGATAGAGATTTGACATGGTTTATGAAGTATTCTATTGGATAGAATAGGACCCTAGTGGATATCAAGACTGCACTCATAAGAGAGTTTAAAAAACCTAAGTCAGAATCGTAGTGTATCATAGAGCTCAAAGAAATAAAACAGAAACCAAATGAGCCTGTGTGGGAATTTGACCAAAAGTTCAAAGCGCTATTAGACCAAGTGACCTTTGACATAGCACCACAACAACAAGAAAAATGGTTCATAGCTACGTTGTTGCCACACATTAGGTTATCGTTGATGCAACAGAAGGTTGCTTCGCAGGCAGAGGCCCTAGATATTGCGATGAAACTAGAGGCTTCACCTATATGAGAGACTAGCGCAAGTATGGTTCAGATACAGACCCAGCCAGCAAATTTGACATTACAATTGCAAGATATGAAGAAAGGAAAAGAAACCCGAGAAGAGGTTTGGTGTACAAAGTATAAGAGAGAAGGTCACTCCAAAGAACATTGTCTGGTATTTAAAGATTACATCGCTAGTGGAGCTCCAAACCCATTGAATCAACAACAAGGACCATGGTGTGATATTTGTCGATGTAGAGGACATCGCCAAGAAGATTGTTATTTAATTCATAAATATGTGCAACCCCCTAAGAAATTCTACTGCACATTCTGTAAATCCGTTTGCCATCATGATACCAACTGCTGGGCCTATGAACTCATGATGGAAAGAAAACATGATGTCTACCGAGTACAAGAAGAAACACCGCATAACAATGAAAATGTGCAGTATGATCAAGGCACATACAGAGGACGTAGTGGATTTAGAGGAAGAGGAAGAAATAATGGCCAAGGAAGAGGAAGAGTTCAAATAGTATGTTAAAACTGCGCTCAATTGGGACATATTTCTAGGAATTGCATGAATGCTTGTACTACATGCAAATATTGTAAGTCTTTTGATCCTGTCATTGAGGCATGCCCTGTTTTGTAAGCAAAAATACAAGAAAGAAAACGAGAAGCACAAAATCAGAACATACAGATGATCACAGCTGAAAAAAGGAATACAAATTGTAACATTCATGCTGTGATGCAAAGTGGAGCTACGATAGGAGAAGATCAAAGAACCGAAGCATCGACTTCTGAGAATCAACAGGATAAGAAAAATCCTTTGAAAGGACTTGGATAAGGAAAGCAACTATAAAAACACCTGCTTTCAAGCTGAACAAACAAAAATAAGTCTTCATGGAAGTAGGAGAAACCTTCAAAGAACCAGAACCTGTCACTCCACCAATCAAGTTATGAAGTGAGACGTCGCCTATAAAGGATATTCCAGCTTTGTATGATTACTCACGTACCGTGGCAGACACGATGCGTCCTATTGCGCAGTTGTTACAGAGATGCATGAAGCTGTTAAAACATGAGAATTCCTTAGAAGAGTTATAGATCCAGCTAAGTAATTACGAGCAGTAAAATATAGTAAATGAAGCACATGGAGTGGTTCATCATATCAAGAGCCATAAAAGAATTATAAGAGAAATGAGACTGAATGCGCAGATCGGATATTTTGAAATGGACGGAATTATCCTTGACTTAGGCTCAGAAGTAAATGTCTTGACAAAGCATAAATGGGAACAAATGGGAAAGAAGAAGTTATCATGGTCACCAATACAATTGAGGCTAGCCAATCAATAGAAGGTTATACCCTTTGAGAGGTTAGCAAGTGTCCTCGTTGACATTGATGCAGTGTGAAGTAGAGCAGACTTCAAAGTGATTTGAGATCATAGATGATAGCCAACCTTATCCTCCACTATTGGGGATATATTGGGCCATGGATAACCTCACAATTATCAACCTGAAAAAGAAACAGACGATATTTGAAGGAGAAGATATCGGGATCATCGCACCCTTGGATCCTTCACAAGGACCTAGATACACTGAGCCAATAAGAGAAGAATGTAGAGCTCAAGATCTAGATCATATTTACAAGATGCGGACAAGGCAGACTATGTCAACCCAACTGATGATGGAACATTGATTTGGTGCTGTGAAATTTCTTGCATATCCGACTCAGATGCAGGGCTGGAGAACTAGCAGAGCAGAATGCATGAAGTATATGCTAGAAGATGTGTGCAGCTCACAAGATCATTGCATTGGATTGGAAAAGATTTAAGTCCAATCCCTACTTATGATGGCTTGACTAACATCCATACATTTTTTCAAGAATATATTATATCAGTTCTAGATGAACATAAGATAGCAACATTGGATACAACACTGCGCACTACACCTGCTAAATGGTGGGATGCGCATAAGCAAAATATGGCTACATGGGAAGAATGCAAGCACATGATGGAAATCAGATTTCTAGAATAGACTGAGCTTTTACATGTGAAATATGATGGACAAACTGATCCAAGAGAACATGTAGACCGTTTTCTAAAAGCATGGACACATAGACCACAGACATAATGGGTTCATCTATTTGTACACACACTAGAGCAGATTCCGAAGAATTGGTACACAGAAACATAACTACGCAGAGGAATGGTAGAATGGTCTCTCATGATTAAGAACTTCCAAGAAAATTTTAGCTTCGAAGATGAATTTCCAAGTATAAATGAGGCATTACAGGTCATAAAAAAGAAGGTATTCAATGCCACACCAGAACCTATGTATCAACAACCAGAATGGGCAAGACAGTTAGAACATGCCTTGGAATGTTATAAATTCGTTGTAGATGAAGATGAAGAGGAAATCGATGATGATGAACCGAGCAATGTTAACATACCTGAGTAAGAAGGAAAGCGCAAAGTCAAAGAACATCCATTGGAAATTCCAAATCTAAGTAATCCTATAATTACTCGGAAAGTGAACATTGGAACTACTGAAGAACCGAAGTTCGCTTCGATAGGAGATTATTGGGATGAAAAGATGTTTGTGCAGATAGAAGATTTACTTCGTTAATATGAAGACCTATTTCCTACTATTTTTTCCGAAATGAAAGGCATTTTGGGCGAGGCTAGGGGTTATGAAAACACCTCTCAATCCGGATGTGAATCCCATTAAGAAGAGACCTTATCAACTCAATCCAAGATATAAAGAAACAGAAAAAGAAGAGCTTGATAAGATGATCGATGCAAGAATCATTGAACCTGTAGAAGATTCAGAATGGATAAGTCCCATGGTTATCAAGAAAAATAAAACTAAAAGCGAAATTTGCATCTGTGTAGATCTCAGAAAGCTAAATGATGCATCGCTACGTGACACATTTCCTACTCCATTCACAGATGAAGTATTAGACAATGTTGGAGGGAATGAGGTGTACTCTTTCACTGATGGATTTTCTAGATATCATCAGATCAGAATTGATATAGCAGACAAGCACAAGACCAAATTTTCCACTGAATGGGGCTCATTTCAGTACACAATTATGCCCTTTGGTCTGAAGAACGCACATGCCATTTTTTCAAGTGTAGTTGTTTCTGCATTCAAGGATTTCATCCATGAATTTTTAGAAGTATATTTTGATGATTGGACAGTATTTGGGTTATTGAAGAACCATTACGCCAGCTTAAGACTGATGTTAGAAAAGTGTAGACAACATCATATCTCCCTCAATTTGATGAAAAGCGTCTTCTGTGTGCCCTATGGAATTCTATTGAGACACATTGTTTGTAAACAAGGACTCATGGTTGATCCAGCTAAAATCGCAGTTATCGTGAACCTGCCAGTGCCTAATTCAATAAAACAACTACGCACCACATTGGGACACACATGCTATTACAAAAAGTTCATCAAAGGATATGCGCAAATAAATGTGCCTATGAAAAAATTGTTGAAGAAAGAAGCGAAGTTCATTTGGACTGAGGACTGTCAGAAGGGATTAGACACATTGAAAGAGAGGATGGTAACTGTGCCTATCTTAGTTTTTTCGTATTGGAGTAAACTATTCCATGTGCATGTAGATGCTTCATCCATCGCACTTGGCATTGTGCTAGCTCAACCAGGTGAGGGAGGCATTAACCATCCTATTGCATTCTCAAGCAGGAAGTTGTCCTCAACAGAGAAAAATTACACTACAGCAGAAAGAGAAGGCTTAGCCATGGTGTTTGCACTGCAAAAGTTTAGACATTATTTGCTGGGTGCGCACTTCTGCATGTTTACTAACCATTCAGCTTTGAAATACCTAGTCAATAAACCAATGTTAGGGGGAAGAATCTGTAGATGTTTTTTACTCTTTCAAGAGTATGATTTTGAAATTATTGTTAAGCTAGGAAGGTGGAACTTAGGACCTGACCATACTTCTAGAATTGAGTCAGGCGAAGAACCTACAAACTTGGAAGATAGTCTACTAGATGCATAGTTTTTCTATTCTAATAGCATATGCCTTTTATAAGGATATTGTAGAATTCTCGACTACAAGGTTGGCGCCTATAGATTTTACTACGCAACAGAAGAAGCAATTGGTAGTAAGAGCAGCTGACTTCACCATAATTGTAGGACAATTATAAAAGCTAGGACCGGATGAAGTACTATACAAATGTGTGCTAGAACATGAGAAACCATTAGTACTTGTTGAAGCACACTCAGGGGTGTCAGGAGACCACTCCGTAGGAAGAGATACTACGCAGAATATTTTAAGAGTAGGACTATGGTGGCATATACTCCATAAGTATTCAAATTAACATTGCCGAAGTTGCGATGTTTGCCAGAGAACAGGAAAGCCATCTCGCAGAGATGAGATGCCATTGAAGCCACAATTGACATTGCAAGCCTTTGGTAAGTGGGCTATTTATTTTGTGGGACCTATTAACCCACCAGGGAAGCAAACTGGTTCAAGATACATTATCATAGCTACAGATTATCTAACCAGATGGGAAGAGGCAAAACCAGTAAAATACTGTAGCGCAGTTACTGCCGCACAGTTCATTTTTGAAAACATCATCACAAGGTTTGGATGTCTAAACATCCTAATGAGCGATCACTAGGGAACACACTTCTTGAATAAAACCATTGAAGCCCTGACTGAAGAATTTCATACTTACCACCAGAAGAGCACACCATATCATCCATAGGCCAATGGCACTATTGAAGTATTTAACAAAGTGTTGGAAAATGAGCTGACTAAGGTATGTAATACAAACATGGATCATTGGGATCTGTGAATACCAGCTGTGTTGTGGGCATACATGACAACTTGCAAGAACTTGGCAGGCCATACACCTTTCAGGTTAACATATGGATTGGAAGTTGTGATGCCAATGGAATACATAGTACCAAGTTTGCGAATTGCATCTTTCACAGGAATGGAAGATGAAGAGACAATGGAGGAAAGGCTACTACACTTGGTTGGAATCAAGGAAGATCAATTCACTGCAGGATTTCACCAACAAGTACATAAAGACAGAGAGAAAGCATGGCATGATCAACACATCAAGCACAAATAATTTCAAGAAGGAGACCTTGTCCTCCTCTATGATAGTAAATTAGTGAATTTTCTTGGAAAATTTAAAATGTATTGGCTAGGGCCATATACTGTTATGCGTGTTACTAATGGTGGCACAGTTCAAGAAGCCACATTAGCAGGATAAAACCTACCAGGTATTACTAACGGAAGTAGAGTAAAAACCTACAAGGATAGTCCTACTTCGTCAGGCCCTTAGTGATCAGAAGTGAAGAAAATTTTAAGTGTCAAGTATAGTTGCAATTGGACACTAAAGTTTGCAAAGAGTCTGTATACAATTTTGTTGGAACGCGAAGTCGTATGAAACATGGATGCACAGTGCACAAAGGAAGTTGGATGTGAAGTGCACATGCGAAGCTGCGATGTGAAGTACCAAGAAGAAGTGCAGTTTCAGAGTTACAAATGAAGGAGCACATGTGTGCAGATGAACCACACAAAAACATTTTCTTTGAACCGCTAGCGCAGTCCGAAGAAAAAGATATATGTTACAGTTATCGGTCGGTAAGTTAGTCGTTATCCAATATGTCGGTTGACTAAGCCATTATCCACTATGCCGGCACTGACAAATCCCATCATTTAAAGAAAATATTGTTCGTTCAAGCCTAATCAATGATGGAAAGGACCGAGATCTCAGCGAGATCTGGGCCAATGGACATGGTATTTAATGCCTAACTTAGCCATCACACGGCCTGGCAGCACCGACAGAGTTCGGCAATTAAGGAAATTTTGCCTGATCAGAGATAATAAATAATGGAAAAGACCGAGATATCAACAGAGATCCGGCCAAAGGACATGACATTGAATGAACAAGTAACCATTAATCGACGGGTTTTAGGCCAAGCGACATCTATAAATAGACATCAACTAAGCACTTACGGGTTTTTACCACGACTTTCTATCTTTCCTATGTGTAAATACCGAATTTTAACAGTAAGCATGCCGAGCACTCTGCATGTGAATGATCAAGCATTTCACGATCGATGAGGTTCTAAGAGTATTCAAAAATAAAAGTATTGAGGGATTAATGACGATGCCTACAAAGAAGCCTGTACCAAAGAGAGGCGCATCGTCCCAAATCTCCCCAAGGCATACAATTTTAATGAAAAACAAAGAAAAGCAACTGGCCAAAGAACAGGAGAGGCCGAAGGCATCAAATGTGCTGAAGCCATAACCACCAAGAATACCTCGTGATCGACCGATTCATCTTGTGCACGAGTATATTCGACCACAATGAGATGATGCACCACCTATTGAGCTTGATAGGAACGCACACTATGAGATCCCATTGTCATCGATCACAAGTCATGTGCAGGTCAACGGGAACCTCTTAGGGAAAATACATGATTGCAAGTTTATAGACTGCGACTTGCTGGAAGGGAAAGATCCCAAGGCCAAAATATACTCACAGTTCCAGTCTGACCGGTATATGTGTCACCGGCATGATGAGCAGATAGGTGCTAAAAATATACATGTGAAGGACTAGCTTAAAGCATTAGAACCATCTTGGTTGCTCAATTTACTGTGCATCGCTCATTTCGATAGAAGTCCATAGATTACCGCAGTAGTGAGAACCTTTCTCTCAGGCATACACTCAGGTTATTTATGGCTATATTGGAGAATTGATATAAACATTGACCTGACATATGGGATCACACTATTAAGCAAGAGAGGCACAGATCCTGCAAATGATTTTGTAGGAAAGACGTAAGATAAAGAGCTAGCCATAAAGATGAAGGAATAATTTGGCGTGTAGAAAGGAAAGCATGGCTTTACTACAACCCCTCTTCAGGATGAAGCCATGCACTTCATTGTTTATCTATTAGCAGAGAAGATACTTAGAAAATGTCAACCAACAGAGCTTTTTCCCACAACAGTCCTCCTCACTTTGAAAGAAAATAATGGAACTTTTTATAACTGGGAAAAGTACTTGTTGAATGAGTTCCTGGAGGATGTCCAAGAAACTCAAGAGAAGGGAACCGCATTTCATTATAGTTGGCTCTTAGTGTTAATTACATTCGTGGGATGGAAAGAGCCGCTTTACTACCAGGGCCTTCCAGTCCTCACAGGAGAATTATGAGGAACGTGTTATGCCAAAAAGCGGGCAAATGCGAAGTCCGATAGACAGTGGAAAAATAACAAGCAGTTATACATATCTTATGATAAGTTGTGCGATGTTATTCGGTGAACACCGTGCATCTCCCTGCAGGTGACAAATGCGTACAGAGGGAGGCTCAGGTTTAAGGCCGATATGCATGCCACATATATTCAGCCAAAGGCTGATGTAGAAACAAAGTTATGGTACCCATGGTTTTATCAGCTAGATGCTGTAAAAATAGAACATATGATGGAGGATTGGCTGTCGGAATGGAAGTTGGACGTCCTAGAGGATGTCAAGTCCATCTCTAAGGAAACCAAAGATGTGGACCTAGAGAAGGACAAGGGCATAGGAAGTGTGTAGGGAAAAGAGACTTAATAGGAAAAGGCTGAAGGACAGGCGGGAAACAAAAGGAAAGAAACTGAAATCCTAGCAATAGTGAAAGTGCACTGGAAGAAGCACAAAGCCAATAAGCCGAAACTGCAGCCGATGCTGCATGAAGATGACTACGAGAGCATCGCAACAAAGGTACATGAGCACTAGGAAGAAACACTTTCTTTGAAGGAGGAGAAACAAAAAGAGGCACAAGTAAGGCTTATTAAGAACCTCGAAGCAATAAAAACCATGGTTGCGAAGATCGAACAAGTCCAGCAGGACTTGGTTAAAGATTCAGGCTCCGAGGAAAGGTCAGGTGGGTTCAGTAGAGGTTCAGATTGAGCCAATGAACCTTCTTTTTCCAAACAAGCGACTGGACAAAGATGCAAGGAAGTTGGAACACCTTGACCTTAATGTCGGGATGTTTCCAATTGAGGACTTGCACAATCTACACATGAAGGTTGTGGAAAAATTAAAGACAGAGGCCTTGCTTCCCACAATCAGAATGTCCAGCTACAGAAGAGATACGACGAGCGGAAACTTGATCATCCCAAAGAAACAGGGAACTGTCCAATGTTCAGGAGAGGTACCACAGGCTAAGGGAAACAATATCAACAGTCTGCACCAAAATTGTCGAGTGCGAAGAAGAGCCAGATGTTGAGGACACTATAATTAAGATTGGGGATATAATAGAAACTCTTACGGCTGAGATGATGGACATGGAAATTTCCTATATGTAAAAAATTGCAAACTTAGAATCTAAGCGACCTAGCACCCCTATAGATGACCGCGCAACTTGAAGCGAAGAAGTTAAGGCCACAATAGAAAGCATCTCCACCGAAGTAGCGAGATGTCAGGATATTCTATAGGAAGCCACTACAGTGCTGGTTACATTACAAGAAGATCTAGACCTTCAGAAGTTACAAAATGAATGTAGAAATGAAGAATTTGCCACCAAGGAAAAGCATACAAAATTTCGTAGAGGCAAAAGAGCTGCAGAAATAATTGAAGGCATTAAGGGAGAGAGAGGCTACCACTTCTATGAAGTTGCATCCCATGGAGGAAGAAGATCTTGCATTGATGGAGCACATTGATAGAAAGTTCGTAGAACTTCAGTCCATAGAGGGCACAGTGAAAGAACAAGCCCAAGAACAAGTCTCGCTGGCGATAATCGAGACCATTAAAGAGTTTGAGCATGAGGCGAACGAAGCAATTGCAAAGCTCAGTGCTACTTTTCAAGACTTCACTACGAAGTTGAGTACTACCGGAGGTACGCAGCCAAAGTCTCCTAGCGCAAGTGGATCATGGACGATCCACGAGCATGTGATAGGGGCCTATTGGAAATGGCCCGAATGGCACATTTTGGCGAATCACGGTCTGAGAAAAGCACAGTGGAAACGCGAAGTCCGAGCATATTGCAGTTATGCTGATGTGCAGTGAAAACACAACAGCTAATTTTGGCAATAAAGTACTGTTAAATTTTGAGCATTAATTCACAATACTCTAGGATCTTTACTGAGAGAATAACATATACAATATATCAATGCATGATAATCACAATAAGCATGACAAGCATCACAAGAATCAAAAGCATGAGAGACAAAAGACACAAATTTTCCTTAGGGAAAACCCTAAGGTGAAAAACCCCACAACTTCCTCAGAGATAGAGAGAGCAATGGCTCAACCAAAGTACAACCAAAATACACTGAGATAGTCTCCTAGTAGCAGATGATCCTCCTCCTCACTAGTGTGCCACTTTCTGAGTGAGAGTGAGATACTTTTCCGAGTGATCTAAATAGAGATCACCTGATCTCTATTTATACTAATCTGTTTGCCCAATGACCTTATGGGGACAACTTGTCTAGCTAGGTACATCCACATTATAATATATATTTCAGGGCCAACCCCACACATGGTGGTCTAATAACCCATCAGCAAGTACACACTTGCGACACTTCTTAGTCCACATGATGACACTTCCTTATAGAGGAATGACACATCTCTTATAAGGGTACAATAAATATATATAAAATACACAGATGAAATACATTCCGAAGTTACATATACATCAACACTCCCTCTTAACTAGGAAGGTATTTCTCGACACAGATATGCTAGACAAGTCTTCCTCTCGGGATCATCGTCATCGATGCATCGTCATCATCATCGTCACTGCTGCTGCTATCTCAACCAATCTCTGACTCTACTTGTCATAGGAAGTTCTACAGAGCCATTCCTTTTTCATACTGGATGTAGGCCCACCACCTGCAGGTCTTCATCATCACTGGCCATAATGTGGAAATCTCAGGACTTATTACCTGCGTTAGAAAACCTTAAAAGAGTCTCTTGACTAGCAAGAGCCCTAAAGAGCATCTAAGGCCTTTTTCATCCTGTCCATATCTCCAAGACTTATTACATGTGACCCCACCACAAAACCTCGAAAGATAATCCCAGGACTGATTACGAGCACAAGGCTCAACCTATAGGATCTTCCAGGGCACAAATTACATGTGTTCACCACAAAACCTTGAAAGAGTATCCCAGGATTGATTACGAGCACAAGGCTCAACCTATCGGATCTCCCAGGGCACAAATTACATGTGGTCATGGAAAAACCCCGAAAGAGCATCCCAAGACTGATTACGAGCACACGGCTCAACCTATCGGATCTCCCAAGGCACAAATTACATGCCATAGGACAAAACCTCGAAAGAGCATCTGCCAGATATCCTAGGACACAAATTACATGCCTTAGGAAAAACCTCAAAAGACTATCTGCAAATCTCCCAGGGCACAAATTATATGTCCTCCCAAGCAAAACCTCGAAAGAGCATTTTTTAGATGTCCTAGGGTACGAATTACATGCCATAGGCAAAACCTCGAAAGACCATCTGCAAATCTCCCAGGGAACAAATTACATGCTTATCTGCACAACCTGTTCCACGGCCACAGAGTATCAACCTGATACTCACCATACATCATCCTGATGTACACATGATCATCCTGATCATCATCACTGCAACATCCTGCTACATGTCATCTGGAGCAACATCCTGAAGCTCGTCATCCATGATCATCCTGATCATACAATGCATCTACCTAATGCATACCTAGTATCTACCTGATACATATCATCATACATGATCCACCTGATCATATAGTGTATCCACCTGATACAAATACAAATACATGATACATATCACCATACATGATCCACCTGATCATACAATGTATCCACCTGATACATATACAGATACATGGTCCAAGCATCCAACATGATGCTTATACAAAATACATACACATGATCCAACCGATCATATCCAGCATCCAACATGATGCATACATACATACATAAAAATGATCCAATTGATCATATCCAGCATCCAACATGATGCGTACATACATATACAAAAATGATCCAACTGATCATATCCAGCATCCAACATGATGCGTACATACATATACAAAAATGATCCAACTGATCATATCCAAGCAGAAACCAGAACTTTATCCTGATGCTCGTCATCCAGCGCTTACATCTACAGCCATGTGAAGGATCCTCCTTCCAACATGCTTGGAATGGCTTCAGCAAATGTGTCCATCACTTCTTCCTCGAAGTGTCCTCAAACTGAAGAACGGCAAGCCTCTCCCTAACGTACTCGAACTTCACCCTGGCTAGTGGCTTGGTCATCACATCTACAATCTGCTCGTCCATCGCAACATACAAGAGCTTCACAGCTCCTCTCTACACCATATCCCTGATATAGTGATATTTGATCTCTATGTGTTTCGACCTGTCATGAAACACTGGGTTCTCGGACACCTTCACAAAACTCTGGTTATCACAGAATATACCAATAGCATCCAACGGGAGATCAAATAACTCAGACAGTAGCTTCCGTAGCCATACTGCCTCATAACTAGCTAAACAGTCTGCAGCATACTCTGCCTCAGCTGTACTCAATGCTACGCAGGACTGCTTCCTGCTAAACCAAGAGATCACACCTGATCCCATACTGAAGCAGCACCTAGATGTGCTCTTCGTATCTACAGCACTGCCAGCCCAATCTGAATCAACATAACCTTGCAGGTTAAACTTTAGATTTTCCTCATACTTGAGCCCATAATCCACTGTACCCTTCAAGTACCTCAGAACATGCTTTATAGCAACCAGATGAACACTCCTCGGATCTGTCAGGAACTGACTCAATGTGTTCACTGCAAAGCAAATATCTGGTCTCATGTTCATCAGGTACATCAAGGACCCAATCATCTGACGATACATAGAGACATCAACCGGCTCAGATGAAGCATCACATAGAAGCTTAAGATTCGATGCCATAGGTGTGGCAATAGCCTTGCAATCCATCATCCCGAATCTCTTCAGGATATCTACTATGTACTTCCCTTGACCAAGGAAAATCCCACCTGCACTCTACGACACCTCCATACCTAGGAAATAATGCATCATTCCCAAATCTTTCATATCGAACTCAGCAGCAAGCTTCCTCTTCGTATCTACAATCAATCTGTCATCTCCTGTTACAAATAAGTCATCCACATACAGGAGTAGAATCACAGGATTCCCTTCCTCAACCTTGTAATAAAGGTTGGAATCTGCTTTACTCTTGGTAAATCCCAAACTAGATAGGAAACTGTCCATCCTACCATACCAAGTTCTGGGAGCTTGTTTCAAGCCATACAAGGCTTTCTTCAATCTGCACGCATATGACTCCCTGTCATGTATTTCAAAACCGAGTGGCTGCTCCACATATACTTCCTTTTCAACTACACCATTCAAGAAAGCAGTCTTGACATCCATCTGGTGTATTTTCCATTTCATAGCTGCAGCCAGGGCAAGTATTGTTCTAATGGAAGTATACCTGGCTACAGGTGCAAAATTTTCTTCATAATCTATTCCCTCTTTCTGAGAGAAGCCCCAAGCTACGAATCTTGCCTTGTATTTCTCTACACTGCCATCTGCAACATCCTTGATTTTGTAAATCCATTTGGAAGTCACAACAGACTTCTCTTTAGGTCTTGGGACAACATCCCAAACATCATTCTTCATTATTTATTGGTATTCCTCAACCATGGCATCCTTCCATTCTTTCTTTTCCGTTGCTTCTTCATAACTGGAAGGCTCTTTGTTCATAATGTCACGGAGTAAAGCAACATAGTTGGTATGTGATCTGGTTCTCTTCTTTGCTCTGTGTTCTTCTTCTGGAATGCCAAATCTTTCTGCATCTTGAATGAGCTCTATAGCCCATGCAGGTTTCCTCTTGTGAGAGTTATCCTCACGGGGTGGATTTACAGGTTCTTGTGGATCTTCAAATTCACGAACAACTTCTGGAACTGCTTTAGTCATGATAGTGTCTTGAAATCTAGTTTCCTTAGGTTCTTCATAAACTTCGATAGGTGCCTTCCTTGATTTGATGAATGCCGATTTTTCATCAAATGTTACATCCCTACTGACATCAATCTTCTTGAACCTTGGAAAGTATATTCTATAATCCTTCGAGCTTTTACTGTAACCCACAAAGATACCCTTCTTTCCTGAAGGATCTAGTTTAGTCCTCTTTTCCTTTGGAACATGAGTGTATACTGGACAACCAAATATTCTGAGATGACTGACTTCAGGTTTCTTACCATAAAAGACCTCTTCTGGTGTCTTATTGTCCAATATCTTGTGGGGTGTTCTTTTCTGCACATATACAACTGTTCTAGCTGCTTCTTCCCATAGATGCATAGGTAGATCTTGGTCATGCAGCATTTCCCTTGCTGCTTCCATGATAGTTATGTTCTTCCTTTCTGCAACTCCATTCTGTTGAGGATTATAAGGAGCAGTCAACTCCCTCTTAATCCCTGAATCACTACAAAGCTTCTTGAAGTCACCTGAGGTGAATTCTCCACCATTGTCGGAACTGAATGTTTTGATCTTCTTGTTAGTTTGATTCTCCATCAAGGTTTTGAACTCCTTGAACTTATCAAACACCTCATCTTTGTTCTTCAGGAAGTATACCCAAGTCTTCCTAGAGAAGTCATCGATAAATGAGACATAGTAAACATACCCACTAAGAGAACTGGATGACATAGGACCACATACATCTGAGTGGATGATTTCCAGGATATCTTTGGCCTTGCTTTCACTGCTTGGGAAAGCCTTCTTAATGTTCTTACCTTTTGCACATCCTTTGCAAACACCTTCATGTTTGGTCTTGATTTCAGGAAAACCTTCTACAGCCTTGCTTGCAATTGGAAGTTCCCTATAGTGCATATGAGCAAGTCTTCTATGCCAAAGTTCACTTGGCTCCATAGATTCATGTACCATGGCATGTTCAGGTTGTCCCTTCAATTTATACAAACCTCCCTCTTTCCAATCACTACTGCATCATCTATGTTCTTTCCCTTTGGCCACATTAGGACTTGGACATCCACAAATGCAACCCTCATACCTTTTGCATCCAATGCAGAGATGGAGAGTAAGTTCTTCTTGAGCCTAGGTACATAAAGGACTTCTTTCATCTTCAAAGATTTTCCAGAATCTAGGTTGTAGGAGGCTTCACCACTTCCTTTGATTGGGTATTGATAATCATCCCCAAGTTTCACCTTATGGGGTGATTCATGTTCAGATAGATTCACAAAAGATTCCTTAAACCCGGTCATGTGTTTGGAAGCCCCACTGTCAATCAACCAATCATTACAACCATGGGAGATAGTACCTGTGATAGCAGAAATTAGAACATATTCTTCTTCACTTGATGAGTCATCATCACTATCACTTTCTACCCTAGCCTTCTTCTTTGGGGGTTCATCATCTTCAGCAGCATGAGCATGATATCTTCTTTTGTTATTCTTCTTCTTCTTATTGAAGTTGTTGTTGTTGTCTTTCTTCTTCTTGGGACAATCTGAAGCAAAGTGTCCCTTCTCATTGCAATTGAAGCAACTGAGATCTTTCTTATCTTTATGATAATGGTGGTGAGAGGATCTTATGTTATGAGATGATTCCTTCTTGGAATTTCCTTTCGTAGCATGTGCTGTGAGAGCTTGATCTTCATTCCCCATCTTTTCTTCTCGGGCCACAAGCCTAGCTTCTTCTTGAGAGCATTCTTCCCGCAATCTATTGAAGGAGATCAACTTCTTCCTTGCACAAATTCCTTGAATGAAGGAATCCCATGACATGGGTAGGCCATTTAGAGTGGTCATCACCACTTCACCATTCTCCACCATTTCATCTACTGCTTCTAGTTGTTCCTTGATCCGGGAGACCCTTGAAAAATAAGATTGAATGGTTTCTCCATTCTGAAACTTTACTCCTTTCAATTGGTTCCGCAGGGTCATCTTCCGATTTATGTTCTTCCCTTCAAATAGCTTGGTAAAAGAGTCAAACATCTCCTTGGGTGTCTTTAGAGAGGACACATGGGGTATGAGATGATCTTTAATGGAATCAGCAATGATTCTCTTTGCCTTGACCAAGTTCTTCTTATGCAATACCTTGGCCTCTTCATCCTCTGGGATAGGGATGTCTTCTTTCACATATGAGTCCAACTCATTCTCTTCCAGGATTAACCCAATCCTATACTTCCAAGTTCAGAAGTTATCAACTCCTTCAAGCTTATCCTCAAGCTTGGTGTGGTGAGACATCTTAAAGAGTACTTCAAATGGAAATAGAAAAGATTTAAATCGTACCACTTGAAATGCTGAAAACTGGAGCTGGTCCCGGATTAGGGTTTGTTGGAAAAACCCAAAAACCCAAAATGTGAATTTCAATTTTCTGAAAGGATAGAAAGATGCGCCTTGATGAGCTGATCATCCTGGTGTATTCAGAATTTGAGATCAACAAAGCTTTACCCTTCAGATTTTCCTTTTTGTCCTCCTGGGTTCACTAGGGAGAGCCCTGAATTAGGGTTTGAGTTTCCCGGAGATCTACCCAGCCAAAAATCTTGATCCAAAGCTCTAAACTTCGATTTTTGCAAGGAGCTTCCAGCTATGTCTTCAGATTTCAGAAATTCCTATTTTGTGGAAACCCTAATTTTTAGGGCCAAATCTGAAAATGCTTGAAATTGAATTCTGATTGGAAAGATAGATGCCCTTGATGAGTAGAGTCAATCTACTATGCTGCTTTTCCAAAATCTGTGGAGAGAAACCCAATAAATAAGAAACTCAAGTTTTCGTCACTGCAAAATGTCTTCTTCTCAGGTTAGCTCTGATACCATGTTAATTTTTGAGCATTAATTCACAATACTCTAGGATCTTTACTGAGAGAATAACATATACAGTATATCAATGCATGACAATCACAATAAGCATGACAAGCATCACAAGAATCAAAATCATGAGAGACAAGAGACACAGAGTTTCCATGGGGAAAACCCTAAGGTGAAAAACCCCACAACTTCCTTAGAGATAGAGAGAGCAATGGCTCAACCAAAGTACAACCAAAATACACTGAGATAGTCTCCTAGTAGCAGATGATCCTCCTCCTCACTAGTGTGCCACTTTCTGAGTGAGAGTGAGATACTTTTCTGAGTGATCTAAATAGAGATCACCTGATCTCTATTTATACTAATTTGTTTGCCCAATGACCTTATGGGGCCGACTTGTCTAGCTAGGTACATCCACATTATAATATATATTTCAGGGCTAACCCAACACATGGTGGTCTAATAACCCATCGGCAAGTACACACACTTGCGACACTTGTTAAATCACATGACGACACTTCCTTATAGAGGAATGACACATTTCTTATAAGGGTACAATAAATATATATAAAATACACAGATGAAATACATTCCAAAGTTACATATATATCAACAAGTACAAAGTGAGGCAAGGTCGAACAACGACCTATTTTGGGTAAGTGACTTCGTGATTCTTGAGAGTGGGGTAAGGAGCAGCGCGAAAGTGGTTGAAAGTGACCTATCAGCTAGAGTAGTGGAAACCATTAGAAGAAAAGCGATGGGTCGACAGTGATAGGAAAGCCAGAGTGGCAGAAATCGTTAGAGGTAAAACGGTGGATCGACAGTGACATGAAAGCCAGAGTGGAGGAAAGGGACACACCACTATGCAGTTAGAGCTGTTCTGTGAGAACTGCGGCTATCAGAAGGGCATTTGAGCTAGGAGTGGCACAGAAATGTGGCCAGAGGCACGTGGAACAGTTGTCGACTACGACAGACCGGGTTAGTGGGGAAACCGCACCAGTTTTGGTAACTCTAGGTATTTTGGCCCATATTCATTGTAAAGACATGACCTATGGCCACAATCTATGAAGGACTGAGTATTGTAAAGAGGTTCTATAGATGTGTGCACAGAGACCCACTGAAGAGAGAAAGAGGCTCTGCAGCTGTGTGCTCAAAGACCTATTGTAGAGAGAAGAGTCTGCAGCTGAGTGCACATATTGGAACTATTGAACCCTTCCCATTAATATAATCAACAGTTCCTATGGACGTAGCTCCCATCCGAGGAGTGAACCACGTAAATACCATGTTATGTGATTGAGTTTGTTTGTTTGCTTTTGTTTATGGCTAAGTTCATGCTTATACTCATATATGTCTTCGCTTTATATTTATTTTCCACATGAATGGGTAATGAGAATAATATCTTAAGTGCCGAACATATGTATGCTTCAATGTTGAATGCAAGTAATTCTGAGTATGATGAATGCATGGATTATTTGGGTAAACACTAAGTCAGCAAACTATGTGTTAAGTACGATTCCATAGAAGTGCAAGACTGAAAGTGTGTTGTTGCGCCACATTTCATCATATTGTATGAGTTTGCAAAGTGCACAGTACCGTATGTTTTGAGAACTGTAGGGTTACGCTGTCATATTGTTAATTGGTCGTTTTGAAGTGCGCAGTCCCAGTGTGTGCTACGGTATAAGTGATAGACGCGAAGTAGGTGTAACTTCGCCCAGTTCCCTAGTCTCTTAACTGCGCATCACCTGATTACAGAAACATGCTTCTGTAATCCCCCATAAACTTTGCCTCGTGTGAGACCTCGGTATGCTCGTAGACTGTTACAGAAAGGGACGGTGAAGAAGGGTTTGGTTGGACCACAACTACGCAGAACCTGGGTCTGTAAGAGAAAGTTAAAGAGAGAGGTTCATACCCAACATCATGCATTCGGCTATGCCAGTTCTCCAGTCCCTCGTCTGATTCCTATACACAATCACTATCGCATCTCCAGCTCAATGTTCCATATTCTGTAGGGTTGATGTAATCTGCTTGATTAACTGTCATCTTGTAGATATTATCAAGTTATTGAGCTTTGCATTCTTCTCGGATTGGCTCAACATACCTTGTTCCTTATGAAGGATCCAAGGGTGAGATGACCCTGATATCCAGTCCTTCAAATATCATTTGTTTTTTCTTCAAGGTGATAACTGCGAGGTGATCAAATTCCCAGTCAAACCCCAATAATGCAGGATAAGGATTATTGTCATCTATGATCTTAATAACCTCAAAGTCTGCTTTACTTCACACTCCATCATTGTCAATAAGAACACTTGATAGCCTCCCAAAAGGTATAGCTTTTTGTTGGTTATCTAATCTCAACTGTATAGGAGACCAAGATAGCTTTGGTTTCCCCATTTGTTCCCATGTTTGTTTTCTCAACACGTTCACCTCTGAGCCTAGATCAAGAACGACCTGGTTCATTTCGAAATCTCCAATCTGCCAACTTAGCCTCATTTCTCTTCTTATACTTATATGGTTCTTGATATGATGGACGACTCTATGAGCATCATTTACTGTATTACATTGTTCGTAATGTCCCAACATGTTCTGTAATTCCCCTAAGGCGTTTTCATGCCTCAACAAATTTATGCAACTCTGTAGAAAATGTGTGATAGGACTTGTCTGTTCTGGCAGAGTCCGCGA
Source organism: Larix kaempferi (assembly GCA_027924585.1). NCBI lineage: Eukaryota > Viridiplantae > Streptophyta > Pinopsida > Pinales > Pinaceae > Larix > Larix kaempferi. The sequence continues at coordinate 313,866 of BSBM01001259.1, forward strand.
TCCATCATACGAGGTCGACATATCTAATACAGGTGTCTGATCACTTCACAATTGGATCCTTGTGGTCGAAGATTCTAAGTCCTGAAATCTTTTTCTTACTTCCATGAATACTTATTTTTCTTTGTTAGGGTTGAATACATGCATTTTTCCAAATGCTTTTCTTACCCAAGGCTCATCATTAGGCTTTGGTATGTTCATGTAATCGTCAGAAGTCAAAGCTTTGTTCATCCTGTCATTTCCTATCAAATCTCCACTTTGTGTAACAACATGGATGTTGCGGTCTTCATTTCTTTTCTTAGCTATGATCATCTGAATATTTTGGTTCTGTCCTTTTGGTTTGTTTTCTTGCATTTTTCCTAGCAAAATGGGACATGCTTCAATGACATGGTCGAATGATTTGCAGTACTTACAAGTAATGCAAGGGTTCTAACAATCTCTTGCTAAATGTACAGGTTGAGCACAATTATAGCAAACAATCTGACCTCTACCTCATCCTTGGATAGTGTTACGTCCTCTTCCTCTAAATCCACCACATCCGTTGTATGTACCTTGATCATACTCCACATTCTCATTATTGTTCTATGTTTCTCCTTGGACTCTGTAGACATCATGTTTTCTTTCTATCTTAAGTCCATATGATCTATAGTTAGTATCATCATGGCAAACTGACTTACAAAATTTGTAGTACAGGTTCTTCGGTGTCTGTACATACTTTTGAAGTAGGTAACAGTCCTCTGGTCGATTTCCTCTACATCGACAAATCTTGCACCATGATCCTTGAGGTTTATTTAATTGGTTTTGTGCCCCACTAGCAAGGTATTCTCTAAATACAAGACAATGTTCCTTGGAATGTCCTTCTCCTTTACATTTAGTACACCCAGCCTCTTGTCTTACTTCTTTTCCTTTTTTATATCTTGTAACTGCAATGTCAGGTTTGCTAGCTATGTCTGTATCTGTACCATGCCTGCGCTAGTTTCTCCTATGGGAGAAGCTTCTAGTTTCATCGCAATTTCCAATGCTTATGTTTGCGAAGCAACCTTCTGTTGTAACAATGGTAATCTAATGTGGGGAAACAACGCATCGATAAACCATTCGTGATGTTGTTGTGGTGTTATATCAAATATAACTTGATCCAGCAAGGCTTTGAATTTCTGATCAAATTCCCAAACATACTCATTAGGTTTCTATTTTATCTCTTTTTGCTCTGTAATGCACTAATATTTTGATTTACGATTCTTAAATTCCATAATCAGTGCAGTTCTGATATCAGCTAATGTTTTTTCTTGTCCAACAGAATATTTCATGAACCATGTCAAAGCTTTGTCACTAAATGTGGTGACTAGTTGAGCTTGTTTTATAGCATCATCTTGTATTTTCTTAACATTCCAGACAACATCATAGAGAAACCAATGTTGCTCTGGATATTCTAGACCAGTTCCTTTAAAAACAAGTAGCTTTATATCATCTTCCATCCTTCTTCTAGGAGGTGTTGTGTTCTGAAACAATGGATGTACACTACTACCTGGTTGATTTTGAGTGCCTGCTCCTATAGTATTACTAGTACTAGTGTTCTGCGAACTAGTAATATTTCCCAGTAAGAGAACCATTGTTAGCAAATTTTGGGCTAACCCGGGTTCAGGGAAGTTATTGTAGACCCAACAAAATCCCTCTCACTGGCCCTTTCGGAATCAACCTATGAACAAGCTAAAGTCTCACTTGAAGCGAAGATGGGAGGGTTACAGAATCAGGTTTATGTAACCATGGTGATGCGCAGATGTGGTAAATGACCTTACAATGTGTCTCTTACTTAACATATACTTAACATGACAATATCAACTTATGACTTCGCACTTCGCAGTTACCAACATCCTACAGACTATGCTGAATCAATGCTACCATTACTCTTATAACTATGCATTCATCACACTTAGTGTTACTCCAAAACGTTCATGCACATGTGTTCTGTTTACTTAACATATGATTTCCATTAACATACACATGAAAGAAAATACATAAACATATCATAACATGTACACAAAACACATCATTGATTCATACACATAACACATAGATTTATGTGGTTCATCCCCCAGATGGGAGCTACATCCACGTGAACTGTTCTTATATTACTTGGAAGGGTAATAGTTCAAGTCTGCAGACTCAGTTGCAGACTCTTCTCTACAATCAGATCTCTACGCACTCAACTGTAGATTCTTTTCTTCTCTTAGATCTCTCTCTTAGTCTAGATCTAACTCTAACATCATAATCATAACAACAACCCTTCGTATACAAAATTACCCATATATATAGATGTGCCCGAAGGTCACATATTACAATAACTATGGGACAACCCCCATAGTACCCTTAAACCCAAAAACCCGTGGTTCTCCTGTTGACCACTCTTTGCTTTAACTTAGTTGTAACTACGTTGTCCTTTTAGCACCACTTCTTATGATTATGACACTTCTTTTGACAACACAGTTTTGACCATGTAGCGCTGACTCTATAGTGGCGCATCCTTTGCACCATTCCACTTCTTTACTTTATGCTCTTGTAGCTTTCAAGTCACCGCTTCATCCTCAATTGATTCAAATACCTCTAGTTGTTCTTAGTACTTTGTCTCTACTAAGGGAAAATGTCTTTTTCTATCAACTATGTTTTGCTCCATACAAGTCTTGTCGGGCATTGTGGAGTTGCTTGTTCCCAAAACTAGTGAATTTTAGGCCTTGACTAACTGTACTTTTCCATCAAAACTTCCTGTAGCTGGGTTGTGCCTAATAGACATTCCAAGGCTTGAGGGGAGGTCGGTTTGGGCTGAAATCGATGTGGCATGGTCATGGAACAGCCCTGAAGTTAAGTTGGAATTCTGGAACCAAATTCCGTAGGATGTGAAGTCAGAATGAAGCATGTAGATAGGAATTGGAAAGCTTATCTAGTAGGGAATAGTGGTGCATAACCAGAAATATGTTTAAATTCCCTGCGTATGAGTGAAGGGAGTGGCATTACCAGAAATGCCCAGCAGCCCTGAAGGTTATGATGTGTTATTCGAATAAAATGTGAGCAAAATTGATTGTTTTACTGATCAATTTAAAGGAGATAGTATCCTTGATTTAAAAAAGGGAATGAACTAGATAGAAGAGATCCATTGAAGGACGCACCATTGAAGGAAAATACTGGACGGTCAATACCAGAGGAGAAGAATCAACGGTCCAGGATAGATTCTAGAAGACCAAGACACAGGTTTGTTAATGAACAAAGATAATAAGGTGAAGATTGAGATCGAGAATGATCGATGATCCACGTAGCATTTTGCTGGGCGAAGTGCGCGAGATTTAGTGGAAGATTGGTCCGCGAAATCCCAAAAGTGAACGTCCCTCGGTGATCACAGATCAACGGATGAGAAAGACTGTTGAATTCATCAACGGCTTATACAACATTTCTCTCATGTATGTGGCAGGAGGTTAACAAAATGAGCTGACGTGAAATTCGACTGTAAAATGGATTAATACATTTTGGAATCCACCTTGAGTGAGTGAGACCTGATAACCAACAGGGACTGTCTAATCAGCACAGAAATGATGATTCAGATCCAGCTAGACATATAGCCCTTTACTTGGCATCAATATTGAACAAATTGCAGTGCTGATAAGTGCTAGGAAGTTTAAGAAAGGCCAAGTTGAACTTAGCCATAATTTCTTTAAAAAATGTGAGTAGAAAAGTGCCAGTGGTTGTTTTGACAAAAAAATTGTTGTCGGTATGGGAAATTTCTTGAATTGCATGAAGGGGGCAAAGAAAAGAAGGCATAATAGCTTTGTGAATTATTCCATGAGTTTAATTATGTTAAATATTGATGTTTTATATTTCTATATGCATTTCTAATATGTCTAATAAATATATTTATAATACACAATGATTGCAGCTGATAAAATTTGAATAGTTTTAGCAGAGGGAAGCAGGAAGGGGAAGGAGTTTCAAGGGAAAAATGGTAACCATGAATGATGCTCAGGATCCTTATGAGCATGATGAAGATGTGCTAGGATAAAATGTGCAAAAGGAACATGCTAAGACTGAATCCAATGGGGGAAGGGAGCAAATAAATCCTAAGAAGTTGGTTGAAACCATGATAAGCTTTAATGAAAGATTGATGAAGGCTCAGGAGGAATAGAACCAACTTAATGCTGCTATTTTGCAGAGCTTCACTAATATGCAGCAGAGGATAAAACTTGGTTCCAACCCAAGCAAAGTAGGTAAATAAGGAAGAGATGCAGAGACTCGCTGTAGGGGTTATTCAAGGAGGAGGACTCCAATCCCAATAAAGAGTTATGTGAGCAAAAATCATAGAACATCCTCCTCAAGATCTTCTTCTAGCAGGTCATATGGATCCATAGGTTCTCGAAGATGTCCAAGGCATACTTCTAGCATATTTGAAGGAAGAAATAAATTCAAAGGAATTCCACAGGGATAATTCAGGAAGGAAAGGCCTCCCACATTTGATGGAGAAGGTAAGACTGGCCAAGAGGTAGAGGCATGGCTTCTTGGGATGAAGAAATATTTCATGATTCATGATTACTCAAGAAATGAAAATGCAATAATTTCCATTTACAATCTAAATGGCAGAACTTAAATTTGGTGGGAGCACCTCAAGCAAGTAAAAGGGATCAATGAAAGGATGATAAGCTGGGAGCAATTTAAGAAGTATTTCAAGGAAAAATACCTTTCTGCTAGGTATTATGAAATCAAGAGGAAAGAATTCAATGAACTCATGTTGGGACATAAATATATGGAATTACATGTCCATAAATTTTGGGAATTGTTGAGGTATGTGGACTATATCAAAGATGAGAGGGTAAAGATCCAATGCTTCCTTGGAAGTCTACCTGAATGTTTTAGAGATAGGATTGAATTTGTTAATCCACCAAGTCTTAATGAAGCCATTAGGATGGCATTGCATTGCTATGAGCAGAGAAAAGGAAAATCATAGGTTCACCCATGATGGAAAGGTAATGCAAGAGGGAGGTTTGATCAAAGGAAAAGTGGATTCAAGCCACCATTCAAAAATAATCCAAGAATTGTTTTACAAGTCTAACAAGCACAAAGTGGGAACAAGCCAACAGTAGCAACAAAAAAGCATCAAAAGGGCCACTTCAATGTTGGGGATGTGGAGGAAACCACATGCTTAAATATTGTACACATCGGAGGGAGAATCCCCAAAGCTTGCACAACTTAACAGGAACATCTATAGTGGAGGATATGGCAAGGGAAGCACCTCAAATTTATGTAGCATTGGATAATCATTACGCAGACCATCAATCAACAGTGGTGGAAGTTGAAAGTAAGGTTGCTAAGCAATCTATTTATGTTTTGATTGATCCAAGATCTACTCATAGTTATGTTTCTCCAAAAGTGGTTGAAGGTTGTTCTCTTAGAAAAATGAAGCACAATAAGTTTTGGCTAGTTTAGTTAGCCACAAGTACCAAGAGAAAAGTGAGTGAAGTAGTGATGGAGTTCCCCATGGATTTGAATGGATTCTTCACAAAATTAAATTTGAATGTCCTACCATTAGGATCTTATGATGCTCTAATTGGTATGGATTGGTTGGAAAGGAACAAAGCCAAAATATATTTCTATGAAAAGGTACTTGAATGCATTGATGAAGAGGGAAGACCAAGGTTGGTAAGAGGAATTCCCAAGCAAGTCTCAATAAGACAGATTTCATCCTTACAGTTGAAATTCTTTTATAAGAATGGTTGTCAATTAAATGCATTTCATATATCAGATTCATTAGAGGACAAGAGACCAATGATAAAATATTTACAGTTGTTGCAAGAGTTCAAAGATGTGTTTTAGGATGAAATGTCGGGACTACCACCAAAGAGAGATATTGATTTTACCATCGATCTTGTTCCATGGGTTGCGCCAATTTCCAAATCTCCTTATAGAATGAGCACACCAGAATTGTAGATTTAAAGATGCAGCTACAAGAATTAATGGACAAGAAGTATATCAGGACAAGTGTATATCCTTGGGGAGCACCAGTGTTATTTGTCAAGAAAAAGGATGGGACTTTAAGGCTGTGTATTGATTATAGTAAACTAAATAAAGTGACAATAAGGAATAAGTACCCATTGCCAAGAATTGATGATTTGTCTGATCAAATGAAGGAAGATAAAGTGTTTTCAAAGATTGACTTGAGGTCTAGCTATCATCAAGTGACGATAAAATAAGAATAAATTCACAATACAACTTTCCAAACAAGATATGGCCATCATGAGTTCACAATGGTGTCATTTCGTCTTTCCAATGCACCTGCTACATTCATGTGTCTCATGGATAGTGTCTTCAGTGAGTATTTGGATAAGTTTGTGTTATTATTCTTGGATGACATTCTTGTTTATTGAAAGAATGAAGAAGAGCATGATGAACATCTAAGAATGGTGTTGCAAGTTCTTAGAGAACACCAATTGTATGCAAAACTAAGCAAGTGTGATTTCTATCAAAGGAAGGTGCAGTATTTGAGCCATGTCATCTCAGAAGAAGGAATTGCAGTGGATCCAGAAAAGATTGAAGCCATAATTGATTGGCCTACTCCGAAGAATGTTACAGATGTTAGATATTTTATGGGTCTTGCAGGCTATTATAGAAGGTTCATTGGAGGATTCTCCAAGATAGTTCATCCAATTACATCATTGCAGAGGAAGAATGTCAAGTTTGTATGGTCTGAAAAATGTGAGAAAATATTTCAGCAGCTAAAGAAGTTACTTACCAGTGCTCCTATTTTGAATATTGCAGATCCAAAGAAGGATTTTGTAGTGTGCACAGATGCTTAAATTGAAGGGCTAGGTGGACTGCTCATGGAAGAAGGATTTGTGATTTTCTATGAGTCAAGAAAATTAAAAGGGCAAGAAAATAATTATGCCATTCATGATTTAGAATTAGCATCCATAGTTCATGCTCTCAAGATGTGGAGACATGATTTGTTGGGAAGGTGATTCGAGCTTAGGACATACCATATGAGTTTGAAGTATTTGTTTGACTAGCCAAACTTGAATGCTAGGCAAGCTAGATGGTTTAAATTTCTCTGTGAATTTGATTTTGAAATTAAGCATGTAAAAGGGAAAGAGAGTAAGGTTGCATATGCTCTTAGCATAAAATATCTTGTTGCATCATTAAGCATGTGCAAATAAGATTTGAAGACAAGAGTTCTTGAATCTCAAACCAGTGATGAAATTTACCTTCAAATTAAAGAAAATTTGTAGAAGATAAATATAGATGAAAAGTGTGCAGGGTATCAGCTTGGTGAAGATGATATTCTCCTTTATAAGGTAGACTATATATTCCAAATTGTGCATATTTAAAGAAGCTACTGATTGATGAAATACCTCAAATTCCATACTCTGGACATCAAGGATATCAAAACACAATAACAACAGCAAGAAAGCAATAATTTTAGCATGGGATGAAGAAGGACATAGGAAAATACATTTCTAAGTGTCAAAAATGCCAACAAGTCAAGGTAGAACATCAACATCTAGCAGGATTATTGCAGCCTTCTCCCATTCCGGAATGGAAGTGGAAGTAATTTCTATGGATTTTATAACAGGTTTTCTAATGATAGTGAGGAAGCATTATTCAATTATGGTAGTGGTGGAAAATCTATCAAAGGTAGCTCACTTTATTCCATTCAAGTCCACTCATAAGACAAGTGACATAACAAATATTTTCATGAAGGAGATATTCAGATTGCATGATTTTCCAAGGAAATAATTTTGAGAACGAGATGTAAAGTTCACATCCAAATTTTGGAAGGGACTATTTCAAAAATTGTTAATTCAGCTGAATTTTAGTACAACATATCATCCTCAGACAAATGACCAAACTTAGAGGGTGAATCAAGTTCTTGAAGACATGCTGAGAATGTATGTGATAGATAAACCATCCAAGTGGGAGGATTACCTACACTTGGTAGAATTTGCATACAATAATGGACATCAAGCATCATTGGGAATGAGTCCTTTTGAGGCATTGTATGGAAAAGGATGCCTGACTCCAATGGATTGGGATTGTCCGGTGAACAAGGTAGTGCTTGGGCTAGAGATGGTCAAGGAAATGGAACAAGAAATTGTTAAGATCGGGCATAATTTAAAGGAAGCTCAAGACAAGCAAAATAGTTATGCAGATTCGAAAAGAGTTCATAAGGAATTTAAGATTGGGGATCATGTTTATTTGCGAGTGAAACCAAGGAAAATTTCCCTAAAGTTGGGGATTTGTGCCAAGCTGGCACCAAGATATTGTGGGCTATTTGAAGTCCTTTATAGGATAGGACTAGTTGCATATAGAATTGCATTGCTTGCTAAAATGAGAGCTCATAATGTTTTCCAAGTTTCTGTGCTTAAGAAGTATGTACATGATCCTAATCACATGATTGATTGGAATGTGATACACGTGGAACTCGATGGAGAGTTCCAAGTGGAGCCTATGCACATCCTCAACAAGAATGTCACATTGCTCCAGAACTGAGCCATCGGATAGGTAAAGGTGCAATGGAAGCACGTTAGTCCCGATGAGGCTACATGGGAGATGGAGGATGCCATGAGAGAGGCATTCTCATTTTTGTTTAGTTTTGAGAACACCAAGGACGGTGTTGTTCTAAGGGGAAGGGGAATGTAATACCCTCATGTTGACCCTTAGGATATATTGGCTTTTAATGTAAATATTGTATACATGCAATGTATGTTTTCCTAGCGTGGAGCTCAAGGCCATGGGCCCGCTAGTGAATGCTCAAATTTTATTTAAAAATGCAAGTATTTGATATTACTTTAGCCATGTGCCATTAAGCCATGGAAATTGTAAAAATGATGTAAATAAACATCATGCAATAAAAATACCAAAAACTGGCTATGGAAGCAACTGATAAGAAGGGGCCATGTGTATCCACTAGGGAGTGGTGAGGGGGTTGTGGGGTTGAACCATATGCTTCCAAATGTCATCTTGAGAACCCATTTGACTTTCCTTGCTGACATTTAATTTTGTTGTAAAGAACTCATTGAAGAAATTAGTCCATGGATTCAATGGAGCATGGGAAACCCATAAACTTGTATGGAAGAGTATGGGATCTATTTACTTCACCCACAAGTCACTTTTCCTCATGGAAGGAAATTTTACCTCATCCACATTCTAGTGTGGAACATCCAAGAATCAATTTTCAACCATTACATATGCCCAACAGTGATAAAAAAACCAAAAATTGCAACTCTGAATAAAGCCACGTTTTGAAGTGCCAAAAACACCCAAAACTTTGTGTGGACATTGAAATCTAATGGGGGATCCATAGACTTGAAACTTGGGATGAATTTGAGAGTGTTAGATTCCCATAAATCCATAGGAAAACCCAGATTTGATATCTCGAAAATACAGTTACGAGACAGAGTCGTTTGGACACAAAACTGAGAAAATCCAAGCGTGGATGACAGAGCGGAAGAGAGAACAAAGGTTGGGACCACTTGATAAACCCAGTGAAGGATAAAATATCAAGGAATCGGTAGCTTGTACCTTTCTATGCACACCAGGAAGTGAACTAGAGGGAAGGGGCACAGGAGGGACTGCGTAGAAAAGAAGGGGACCTTCCTTGTGTTGGGTGTGGTAGGTATTTTGGGTGCCAAGGATGTTTGAGTTTAGTTTGAGATGCATGTAGCTCTGTGGTTGAGCTCACTGGCTTAGCATCCTCCTCCGTTGTCTCTTTGCATGCTTTATAAACCCAAATGTGTGTTGCCATAGCATGATTGTTTGTGTGAAACCATGTCTGTGAGTGATCCTATTTAGTTCCTCCTTAGTGGATACATAGCCCAGCTCAGGGGTGGTCTCTCAGCTAAAAGAATATAGGTTGGACAAAGACCTATGGTTGGGTGGAACATTTCTCTCACATAGCTAGTTTCTTGGACAGCGTCATCTTAAATATCAGTGTTCTTTGTGGTTTAAATTATGTCCATTATGTGTTCTGCAATGCTTTAATTATTGATTTTTTTGTTAAAGATGAAATATGCATGCTAGATGTGTAGTAGCATAGCTTAATTTCCACTGTGTATGTTATCTTACCATGGTTATGCACATCTGCATTTTTATTTTTGTAATGCCATGAATTTTTTCATGATGAATGGGTCTAAGTTTTGTAAAGGCCCAGAATGTTCAGTCATGTTCCCTTCCCTGCATTGGATCGATGGGAGGGGATGTGACACTATCGGTCTCCCCAATGAACAAGTGAACAAGCTACTTGATAAAATGACGACTATGGAAGAGGAGAACCACGCAAAGGTAATGCGGAACATGACATGGTACTTTCATCAAGTGTCGCGGTTATTGCAGAAACTAAGCACTACAATTATGGAAACAAGGGTGCTTCCAGGACAAGTAGAGCCAAGTGCATCAGAAGTGTGGTGGGTCGATGTGGATATCAACACTCACTGATGGATCGTATTGGTGCTACCTGGTGTGATCACTATAGGAAATGAAGAATTGGATGTAGCGTTTTAAGGACAAGACACCATCATCATAGACTTGAACACGCTGCCCATGTTTATGCTTCAACGCACTCACACTGGGGTTAGCAACGAAATCAATTACCGAGAAGCATCAGAGCATGATCAAATGATCACCCACAAATGACAGGTAAGAAGCATTGAAGTGAAGTTTGAACGAATCTGTGAAGAAAAGGAGGAAGTAATGACTAAAAGAACAAAGTAAATGGACGATAGGAGGAGACTAGAACATTCCATCTCCATGGCATGTGAAGACGCACTGGAAATAGGAAAAGACATGCTCATGGAAGCTAAGGCGCTAAGGCTGGGTGTAGTTATCGCATATATTCGGAAATCTAATTAGGAATTGTAGACAAGGGTGGTGCCGAGCACACCACTGGAGCAAGTGGAAGCAAGGAAGAACACCATTGAGGATGTTGTGACAGAGATCGCAGAATTGGAGAAAGCGACGCAGACCATTGTGGAATAAGTCTCGTAGTTTTGGGGAAGTCTCGTGCAAGATGAGCAATTGCACCAGCTCAATGTGCAACTTGGAGAGGAAAATGAGCAGTTAGAAGCATTGAGGGGATCGCTAAAGGAGATGATCCTAATGATGCAAATGACGAAAGAGACAGAGCTGAAAGAATTGTAGCATCGAGTCAACAAGGCGTGAACAAGGAAACAAAGAAGAATAGTGCACTTGGATGAGTTGCGTACGAAAGCGGAGCAACTAGTAGTCGAACCGATGCCAATAATGAAATAGATAAAGGAAAATATAGAGAAAGTGTAGCAGAAAGGAGGTGAGAACCCAACAGAGAAAGAGGTTGAATACTACACAATCTTGAAAGCCACAACGAAGGAAGCTGTCAACCAGATCAAGGCATCCTACGAAGAATTCAAGAAGCAGGTGGATGCACCAATAGCGTCCGGCTGAGGTGGCTCTAGTTTGAGCCACAAGTTTGTGTTGTGGGCCTGATGGAACGGGGCTAAGGCATAGAAGTTTGGTACATTCAGCGACGGAAGGGGTGACGAAAAGGGTAAAGGACCAGTCGAGGAGCACAATAAAGAGAATAATGTAGAGTAGTTAGTAATTAGTTAATTAGTTAATGGGTCACTTTGCGAAGTAAACGAAGTTTGTAACAACCAAGTGAGCCTATAAATAGGAGTGGCATTGTAAGCCTAAGGGAATCTATTCCATTCTTATGATTAATATATTTTGTCTCATTTTGAGCTCTGGATCTGAATTTGTATGGGTTCTATGGATGTGTATCCCTGTGGATTCCGTGATGTGTAAGATAGACTGATGAGTAATGAGAAGAATCATTTTGTCTATGTCTTTGTCTCTTTGTAATTTATCGTAGGGTGATTGAATGTGTTATCGCAATGTATGCTATTACAGCATGGTTAAATATGTTTTATGAATAAATTTGCAATTTCATAGTTATGTTATGTATTTCAGATCAGTTAGATATGATTAAATAATTTGTTATTGCGTAGATCTAATTAACATGTAAATTGTGCGATAATGATGTTCTTATGCGAATGGCGATTATGTCAATCTCCAGGTTACATTGTGATTGAATGTGAATGATACATGTCCTCTTACATCTATGGAAACATGGTTCCTGTAGCACCCTTACGTATCTCGGGTGAGACCTCACTTGCTCTGCGGGTGTTGCTGGAAAGGATAAAACCTTTCTGGGTCGATATCTATGGGATTTTGCGTCCACGTTTGTTGACAATTGTGCGAAGTGAACCCCTATCGACATATCTATGTCAAAAGTAGCATGGATAACATATCAACAACCATTCCAATTAATATCTCCATCAAACCAGATATCGTGGAAAACATTTTCATTGGTGCAAGTTGTTCTCTTGAAGAGATCCACATGTGTACCGATCTCTTTAAAGAATTTTGGGACATCTTCGCATGTTCATATGAGGAGATGCCAGACATTGACCCATCCACAGTTGAACATGAGGGAAAAACATATCCAAATGTGAAATCGGTTCGACAGAAACTTCATCCAGTTAATCCATGAAAGGCTACAGTCATTAAGTTTGAGGTTGAAAAGATCCTCAAAGCTAGATTTATCTATCCTATTGACATGGCAGAATGGGTTTAAAATCCAGTCCCAGTTGATAAGAAGTAAGGTGCCATACGTGTTTGCACTAATTTTAGGGATCTTAACCAAGCTTTTCTGAAAGATAATTACCCCACGCCATTTATTGATTAGATCGTAGATGCATGCATAGGTAACAAAATATTTTCCTTTATGGATGGATTTTCGGGATATAATCAGATTCAAACCAAACCCAAATATCAACACAAAACAAATTTTATATGTCCATAGGGTACCTTTTCATATAGGAAGATGTCATTTGGCTCAAAAAATTATGGAGCCACCTTCCAGTGAGCAATGAATTTCTCCTTTCACGATATCAAACATATAGTCGAACCCTATTTGGATGATCTACCCACGTGATCTTTGTTAACACCCAAAGTTTTTTCACCTAGCTCATCCCCCTAGTCACATAACCCATTCATCCATTTTTCCTACATTCTTGGCCTCCAAAAACCCAAAAATCCCAAAATTGGTAGCCAAATGGGAAAAAATCATTATTTACTTCAAAAAATGTCAAAATTTCATAAAAAAGGGTCAAAATCCCCAAAAAAGAAAAAGAAAAAGGTGAAAAAGTGAAAATAAAATTAAAAAGGAGAGAAAGCATCAAATACCACTGGCCAGTACTAGTGGTTTCTCAATACCATGGGTCCATACTCCACCACCCAAAATTGCTATAAAAAGGTGATGGAGGCCCCTCGTTTTACATCCATTTATCACTCTTCCTACTCTTATTCTGCCAAAATTCCCATTGCAGTATAGCCTACCTCTTTGAGATTTTGTGCCCATTCAGTCAAGTCTTGGCCACCTTTTGAGCATTCAAAGAAGAGAAAGGAACCTTGGAGACCTGGAGTGCTACTCTTCATACAGCTGCGAGGGCCCCCATCTCCTCAAATTATGAGGTAAATTCTGATTGTAAACCATTATTTGCAACATAATACAAAATACAAATTTTATTCATGGGTTCCTGTTGATCTGCTATCTTATTGCAATAGTTAGATTAGTTTTTATTTTTATTTGCACTCGCACATATTATCTATCTTCTGAAACTGCTACGAAGGGTTCCATAATCCTTAGTAGGTTCTCTTTAGCATGAACTAGTGTGGAGACACTAGCTACAATCTCAGAAGAGAAGAGATCATCCAAACCATTTACTACTTGTGTTTGAGCGATGGAGACACTATAAAATTCGATTGAATCCCCACAAATGTGTGTTCTAGGTTGATTATGGACTATTTTTGGGTTTCATCGTGTCCAATAGAGGGATCATGGTGGATCCATTAAAATTAGAGGTGATCATCAAATTTCCTCCTCCTCGTAACATTAGACAATTCCAGAGTCTACATGGTATGTCCAACTTCCTCAAACGTTTCATTGTCAACTATGCGAAGATAAACAAAGGTTTCATGCATTTGCTTAAACAAGACACCCCATTCTTTTGGGATGAGGTTGCACAAAACTTGTTTGAGGCTTTAAAGAAAGCATTATTATCATCCCCCTTGTTAAGTCGACCATATTACACCCATGATTTTATCTTATATCTGTCTGCATCTGATTCCATAGTTGGTATAGTTTTGGTTCAGGAGGATTATAAGATCCAGGATCAAATCATATATTACCTTTCTCACGATTTAATAAAACTTAATTGAAGGTTTCACACGTTGAGAAGTTGGCACTTCCCGCTATATACAGTATTTAGAGGCTACACCACTACAGTGATTGTAGATGTCAACCCATTTCAATATGTTTTAACCCAACACATAATTGGGGGTAAATTTAACAAATTGATTTTTATTCTTCAAGAGTTCGATCTCACTTTTCAATCCACTAAATCTAAAAATTCCTTAGTCTTCATAGAACTCATATTCGAATTCCCTAGTGAAGAAGAGTTTAACGCGGAAGATGCTTCATTCCCTGATGAGCATATATTTCATATTTCTACCTATGATCCATGGTGTGGGGATATTTTGATTTATCTCCAGACTTTGAGGTGTTGACCCTATTTTTCTAGGGAATAACGACAAAAACTACGACATAACGCCAAAAACTACCTCATAATTATTGATACATTGTATACACGGGGGTAGAATCCATTTTACGTCATTGTTTGACTTTGGAAGAAGATGAGTTATTATTGAATGATTCCCATAGTGGAGCATGTGGGCGTCATCTTTCTGGATTGGAAACATGTCATGTCTCCTCATTGATGTTTAGTGGAGGGAGTTCCTAGCCCAACCAATCCATTGGGTTGAGTAGCATATTTCATGCACTTGGGGTTAATTATGAATTTAAGGCATTAATTAGCCTAGGAAGTTTAATTTTATTTTTATCCTAAGTTTGAAATGCACTTGGTAGAAGTAATTTTTATTAATTAGATATTTTTATTTTGGAATAAAGTGGATAATGATCCACAAGTGTGCGTTAGAGGATAAGGTTGACTAAGAGGTAACTTGCAAGAAAATAAAAGATAAAGCAGTCAAAGAAAGGAAATTAGGAAAAGGAGAAGAAAGAAGAATAAAGAAACAAAGCTTAGGAAAAGCACAATAAAGCAGAAAAATAGGACAAAAGTAAAACAAAGCAGAAAAGCAAGATGTCAATCCATTTCAATATGTTTTAACCCCACACATAATTGGGGGTAAATTTAAGAAATTTATTTTTATTCTTCAAGAGTTCGATCTCATTTTTCAATCCACTAATTCTAAAATTCCTTAGTGTTCATAGAACTCATATTCGAATTCCCTAGTGAAGAAGAGTTTAACGCGGAAGATGCTTCATTCCCTGATGAGCATATATTTCATATTTCTACCTATGATCCATGGTATGGGGATATTATGATTTATCTCTAGACTTTGAGGTGTCGACCATATTTTTCTAGGTAATAACAACGAAAACTACGACATAACGCCAAAAACTACCTCATAATTGTTGATACATTGTATACACGGGGGTAGAATTCATTTTACGTCATTGTTTGACTTTCGAAGAAGATGAGTTAGTATTGAATGATTCCCATAGTGGAGCATGTGGGCATCATCTTTTTGGATTGGAAACATGTCATGTCCCCTCATTGATGTTTGGTGGAGGGAGTTCCTAGCCCAACCAATCCATTGGGTTGAGTAGAAGATTTCATGCACTTGGGGTTAATTCTGAATTTAAGGCATTAATTAGCATAGGAAGTTTAATTTTATTTTTATCCTAAGTTTGAAATGCACTTGATAGAAGTAATTTTTATTAATTAGATATTTTTATTTTGGAATAAAGTGGATAATGATCCACAAGTGTGCCTTAGAGGATAAGGTTCACTATGAGGTGACTTGCAAGAAAATAAAAGATAAAGCAGTCAAAGAAAGGAAATTAGGAAAAGGAGAAGAAAGAAGAATAAAGCAACAAAGCTCAAGAAAAGCACAATAAAGCAAAAAAATAGGACAAAAGTAAAACAAAGCAGAAAAGCAAGATGTCAATCCATTT
Organism: Larix kaempferi; assembly: GCA_027924585.1. Taxonomy (NCBI): domain Eukaryota; kingdom Viridiplantae; phylum Streptophyta; class Pinopsida; order Pinales; family Pinaceae; genus Larix; species Larix kaempferi. The sequence continues at coordinate 329,968 of BSBM01001259.1, forward strand.
CAATATGTTTTAACCCAACATATAATTGGGGGTAAATTTAACAAATTGATTTTTATTCTTCAAGAGTTCGATCTCACTTTTCAATCCACTAATTCTAAAAATTCCTTAGCGTTCATAGAACTCATATTCGAATTCCCTATTAAAGAAGAGTTTGAAACGAAAGATGCTTCATTCCCTGATGAGCATATATTTCATATTTCTACCTATGATCCATGGTATGGGGATATTTTGATTTATCTCCAGACTTTGCGGTGTCGACCATGTTTTTCTAGGGAATAACAACGAAAATTATGACATAACGCCAAAAAACACCTCATTATTGTTGATACATTGTATACACGGGGGTAGAATCCATTTTACGTCATTGTTTGACTTTCGAAGAAGATGAGTTAGTATTGAATGATTCGCATAGTGGAGCATATGGGCATCATCTTTCTCGATTGTAAACATGTCATGTCCCCTCATTGATGTTTAGTGGAGGGAGTTTCTAGCCCAACCATTCCATTGGGTTGAGCAGAAGATTTCATGCACTTGGGGTTAATTCGGAATTTAAGGCATTAATTAGCCTAGGAAGTTTAATTTATTTTTGTCTTAAGTTTGAAATGCACTTGGTAGAAGTAATTTTTATTAATTAGATATTTTATTTTGGAATAAAGTGGATAATGATCCACAAGTGTGCCTTAGAGGATAAGGTTGACTAAGAGGTAACTTGCAAGAAAATAAAAGATAAAGCAGTCAAAGAAAGGAAATTAGGAAAAGGAGAAGAAAGAAGAATAAAGCAACAAAGCTGAGGAAAAGCAGAATAAAGCATAAAAATAGGACAAAAGTAAAACAAAGTAGAAAAGCAGGACAAAATCAGGGAAAAGGAGAAAAGAAGGACAAAGCAGAAGAGAAGACAAAGGCAGAAAAGTAGGATAAATTAGAAATGCATGAAAGAACAGGACAAAGCAAAAAACGAGGTAAGGAAGAAAAGCAGGGAAAGAGAAAGACAAAGCAGAAAAGTAGGGTAAGCTATGAAAGAAAGAAAAAGTAGGATAGGAAATCAAAAGCAAGATAAATCAAAAGAAAAAGCCAAATCAAAAGTAGAAAGCAAGAAAAAAGCTAAAGCAGAAATCAAAGCAAGGAAAAATATAAAGAAGAAAGCAAAGCAACCTTATCCACTCCATGAGGGAACCTTATCCTATCTTACATGCTCAACAAGTCACCTCAATCTATAAAATAAGGATTACAACTCCATTTCACATCTTTTGGTAATTTGTGATTTGAATTGAGTGTAATTTTGCCTCATTGACCTGGGAGATGTACGCCTAGCCCTAGATGGGAGATTTTCCCTATGATTCTAATGAAATGATGATGACATCCAGACTTTATCACTGAGTATATTGCATATCTTGAAGTCTGATCTGTTGGTTGGTGTTCTCGTTGCGTGGTTCAACTCCTTCATTCCGTAGGAACCGTGTTGGAGGGCCGAAATGGAGGTTCTAGTTTATGCATTTATGAGAATTCATGGGTTTTGATACCTACTCCATTTCATTTGGAGGGTTGTTTGCAGTAAGAAATGACTTTTTTCGTGTTGAAAAAGGTGTCTGGATGACCAAGATACAACCATTTTCACCAGATCCAAGGTTCTATTTTTGAGGAGCCCACGTGTGCAAATTTATGGATTTTCAAGTTGTGTGAGATCCCCTGTGAGTTGTATCATATTTATTGTGCCATCCATGAGAATCCATATGCTCTTTATTTATTATATGTGCAGATCCAGTGGAGAAATCTTCTTCATTTCTCTTCCTATTAGTCATCTTCTCTTAGTTTTGTAAGAATACTATGTATTGGAAGCCTTCTGTTAAGTTTGAAACTAAAATTCTTACCATTGTTTATTACATGTTTTAATTGTGGTTTTATATTTTCATTGAACTCAGTTATGAGTCAATTTGAATTTCAAAAGTGAAATTTGAAAACCTTAGAGGCTATTTGGATTGAGTTCTTTCAAGACTAGTTATTTGGGCACTATTTCTACACTAGTTTTGCAGTATCTGTTATTAAAAGTTTCCTATCAGTTAAATTCTTATTTTGATGATAATATGTGACTATTATAACCCAAATGAATACATTCCAAATATTTCCTTTAGAATCCGTAGGCATCTCATCTTGTTTGAGATAACCTGGAAATAAACTAGTTGAGCAGTCATTCCTAGCTCTCTTTCTCCCCTTGACTCCAAACGCTGCCAGGACCTCCCAAAACCTCTGTGAAACTTGTCCAATAGTATATTCAGATATTATTTTCTGATATGAATGCTTGGTTTTCTTCAAGTGTAAGTGGAATTCTCTAGTGTGCATATGCTGGTGTGCCCAGGAAGCCTTGGAGTAGAATTCAACAACAACTGTTGTTGAAACATAAATGGCCCTAGTAAATTGTGAATAGGAGTCTGAAGATGGAATTGATTTTGATGTTTATGTTGCTGCACACTCCTCAGTACATTTTTTAGATCCAAAAATGTCCAACTATCAAGCTCTGGGTGGGTTCATCAATATCTTAGACTAGTTTCATCTTGTCGAGTTTTGTGAACTAGTTACTGTCATACACTTTTATGATATTAAGAATTGAATTTGAGTCGATATCCTATGAGATCATATCAGGGATATTACAGTGGTATTAGAGCACCTTCCTCCACACCTGTGGAAAGTGAGTTCTAAATTTGAAGAATTTACATCCATGTCCATATTCAGTGAAGAATATTTTGATGGGGATGAGGAAGAAGAAATCATCTACATAGATGGAGGATTAGCACGAGATGAGGATGGTTACTTTAGTGACCTAATGGGAAATGAAGATCAATGGGATGAACCACATATGGATAATCCTAAGAAATATTTCGAAAATGTGATATCTGTGTGTGAGAACTTGCCCCACCACTATCAGGAGTATCTTGTCTTGGGGGAAGAGATTTGTAAAGCCATTTTTTTCAAAGATTATTTTTATTGCAGATTTGTATTTGAGGCTAAGAATGCAGATGAGGAATCATTGAAGAGAATCAAGTTAATTTGTTCTACTACTCAAATCAAAGAAGAAGAAAGAGAAATCGAAAGTGAAGCCTCATTGGATGCCATTGTTTCTGGCATGAAGAGAATTTTCAGATTCTCTCCAAACAAAGTCTTGAAGAATTATGATTCTAAGACAATAGAGGAGAAAGATACATCAATTCACTTGAAGGAGAAAAAAAAAATACAAATACACCATCAGAAGAAGATGAAGGTACAATCCTTACTAAGGAGGGTTGTAAGCATGAAGAAGCATCTACTGATGGATGCTATGAAGAGGTACCTACTGTTGATGTAATTGTAACTTCGGAATGTATTTCACCTATGTATATTGTATTCCTATAGATATGTTATTATTCCTCTATACGGAAGTGTCATCATTTATATTGTAAGTGTCGTCACTTATACTTGATGGGTTATTAGACCACCTTGTTGGGGTCGACCCTGTATAATTCACGTGAGTTAAAGGGTTATTAGACCACCCTATTGGGGGTCGGCCCTATCAGCATTATGTTATGTGGTTAAGTTAAGGTCGACCTAGTAAAGGTTATTAGGCAAGTCAAGTCAAGTATAAATAGAGTGCGGGAGGCACTCTCTTTGATCATTCACTTTCTCACTCATACTCTCATTAGAGAGTGGCGCACTTGTGGACGAGGAGGATCTACTGCTAGGAGGAATATCTCTTGTACTTGGGTTGTATCATTGCTCTATCTATCTTTGAGGAAGTTTCAGGGTTTTTCACCTTCTTGGTTTACCCTGGTGAAACTCTGTGTCTCTTGTGTGCTTGCATTATTGTGTCCATGATTGATATGTTGTAGATATGCTGTACATGCTATTCTCTCAGTTAAGATCCTAGATCAGATTGAAATTTCTGAAAAACTAACATGGTATCAGAGCTAGCCTGAAACAAGGCATGGTATGGCATTTATGGCATTTGTTGCACTTGCGAAGCTAGGGCTTGATATAGCAAAAACCAGTCATCGTAGAACTTTATCTATAAATTCATTTCAGTGAGGTTTCAAGATTTGAAAATATTACAGGTTGAAGATACGATCCCCATGTACCTTGTGTCCAAAGGAGAGCCTCTAATTCTTTGTACTTTGTGAGCTATGATCTGTACAATCTAGGGTTTCTGCATCTTCCAGATCTCAGTCATAAACAGGTGACCTAAGAAAAAAGGTCATAACTTGGGCTAGGAAGCTCCAAATGAAATTTCATAAAATGTTACAGGTAGGGAATGGACTGTAAATTCTTAGGTAAGTTTTTCACAGTTCGAAATTGAACCAGTGACACGTGGCACTCTGTACAAGTTCGATCTCGTGTTTTATCCCATAAATAGGTCACGTTGCGACACTTGGCATAACTCACTCTCAGAGAATCCATTTAAGGTCAGACCTATGGGGTTAGAAAGAAAACAGGTCAGGATACCACAAGAAGAATTTTCAGCCCCTGTAGATCTGAAATTGTGGAGTTACACCTACAACGATCGGGTGCATATTTTTGTCAGAACATAATTGAATTTTGAGCACCTTCATTCATGGCTCCGGGAATTTAGGGTTTCTGAGAATGTTGGAATTTTTGTATTGGAGACCACGGCTGAATGATCCTCATCAAAATAAAAAATTAGAGACCAAGATCAAATTTTTTGGTTGGCCAGAAGGTCGGGCTTGATCAAACCCTAGTTTGGGACTTTGATCGGAAAAGTGGAAAATTAGGGCTTCTGCAAAAATGGGAATTTTTGAAATCTGTGACCATAGCTGGAAGCTCCTTGGAAAAATAAAATTTTAGAGATTTGGATCAAACTATTTGGTTGGATGAAGCTTCGGGAAACTCAAACCCTAATTCAGGGTCCTCCCTAGTGAATCTGGAAGATTGAAAAGCAAATTTGGGGGGTAAAACTTTGCAGTGTTCAAATTCTGAGTATACTAGGTTGATCAGCTCATCAAGGCGCATCTTTCTATCAATTCAAAAGTTTGAAATTCAAAGTTTGAATTTTTAGGGTTTCCCTGACAAACCCTAATTCAGCTCTAGATCCAGTTTCTACAAATCAAGTGGATTGGGTTAATCCTAGAAGAGAATGTATTGGTCACCTGCATAAGTGAAGAAGTTCCAGTTTCAGAGGGAGATGAGGCTAAGGCCTTACATAAGAAGATTACAAAGAAGCTCTACAGGTATGACTTACAGGTATGTTTCGAAATCTATTCATGATTAAGTTTATGATATGTTTGTCTTCATTAAGATTAGTACAATCTTGATTAAATTTAGACTTGTCGTATCGCCTTAATAAAAATATGAATGCATGATAGAAGATATTCATTGATTAGGGTTTTGACACTTATGATTGTACTAATGCATTGTGGTGTTGTATGAGGTTGATTTTCTCCACTAACATGAAAGGTACATCAAGAAAGACAAATCATGTTCTAGTTCAAGAACATATGACCATGATGACATGAAGACAAAGATTCATCCATTGTAATGGATCACATAGAAGATCTACTTATGAGGTATGTATAACTTGGTTCTATAATGGTTAACCTATGAGATATTCAGGTTACTAGCACAAGTCATTGAAGAGAACAAGAAGACATTATGCAGGTATGTTAGACATAACTAGCTAGCATGCTAATCCAGGTATGTTTTTCCTATATCAAGTTAGAATCCTACCTTGTGTTAGGATCTCTTATATAAGTATACATGGCATGATTGATAATGATTATTCATTGAAGTTAGTAATCATGGATTTATGCATACTATGTCTCTTATCTTGATTGATGATATGACTAACCCGAAGAGTCCTGTGGTCAAATAAGAATATGCATGAGTAAAAGAAGTCTTCCCTGAAACCTTGATTACTAATGCTTATTATCTGTGTTTGAAATGATCATGACTATACATGTTTAAGATTATGTTGTTTTAGTATCTATACTAATGAATGTATGTATGTATGGGACCTCGAGGATAACACAATGATGATACTAGTAAGTATGCATAAGTGATCGAGGATGGATATAAGTTCAAGGATATGTAATCTAGGAAGCAAAGATCAAGAGGGAGCACACTCTAGTAGTTCCTGCAAGGAAGCAAATATTGAGAGGGAGTCCACCCTACAACCAAACAAGGATAAGTATTTGAATTGTCATTTCTCGTATATTTGATTGTTTAAATAATATTGTTCAATGATGTATATACTTATGTTCCTAGACTTAGGTTGTGTATTATGAATATTAGAATAATTGCATTAATGAATAGTATACTACTAATATGCATGTAATGGGTAAGTGGCCTATGGCACTGTACAACATTCCATTGCTACTTATCTAGAATGAAACCTCTTTGCTGACATGTTGGGAGTTGTGCACACTCTTAACAATGTTCTTTTAGAGATTGGAAGGCATCTCAAAAGTTATGGGATATGGATAAATGTTGTATTGAAGCATTGGCTAAAATAATTGCATGACTGTATGACATATTTCTTTATGTGCAAAAATGTGTTCTGAAAACTATGAGATGTTTCTAATCATGCAATTTAACTTGCTTTGTAGGAAAGATCGTATACCATCACCTACAAAAGAAGGACTACAACATATGTTCCATGAACAAAGTTCAAACTATCTATCGAAGATATTGAAGAATTTGAAGTTCCCAAGATACGGGATACAGTGAAAGGATTCCATGGTCGAGAAGTACCAACCGATCATGTTTGGGATGTGGTCCCAAGAACTAAAGGGAAGTTTGTTGTGACTTCCAAATAGATCTATAAGATCAAACATGCTACAGATGGTAGCATGGAGAAATACAAAGCGAGGTTTATAGCTCGTGGATTCTCCCAGAAAGAAGGATTGATTATGAAGATAATTTTGCACCTGTAGCCAAGCACACTTCCATCGGATCAATACTTGATCTGGCTGCAGTGATGAAAGGGAAGATACACCAGATGGATGTCAAGACAGCTTTCTTGAATGGTGTAGTCAAGGAGGAAGTGTCTGTGGAGCAAGACACTTGGTTCTGAGACACATGACAGGGAGTCATATATGTACAGGTTGAAGAAAGCCTTGTATGGCTTGAAGCAAGCTCCTAGAACTTGGTATGGTAGGATTGACAACTTTCTATCTAGTTTGAGCTTTACCAAGAGTAAAGCAGATTCCAACCTTTACTACAAGGTTGAGGAAGGAAATAATGTGATACTACTATTGTATATGGATGACCTGTTTGTAACAGGTGTGGATGAGTTGATTGTTGATACCAAGAGGAAGATTGCTGCCAAGTTCAAGATGAAGGACTTGGGCATGATGCACTACTTTCTAGGCATGGAGGTGTGGTAGAGTGTGGATGGAATATTCCTTGTACAATGAAAGTATGCAATATATATCCTGAATAGGTTCGGGATGATGGACTACAAGGCCATGGCCACACCTATGGCATCGAGTCTGAAGCTTCTATGTGATGCTTCATCTGAGCCGGTTGATGTCACGATGTATCGTCAGATGATTGGGTCCTTGATGTACTCGACGAATACGAGACCAAATATTTGCTTTGCAGTGAACACATTGAGCTAGTTCCTGACGGATCCAAGAGGTGTTCACCTGGTTGCTGTAAAGCATATTCTGAGGTACCTGAAGGGTACAGTTGATTATGGGCTCAAGTATGATGTGAATCAAAAGTTTAACCTGGAGGGTTATGTTTATTCGAACTAGGTAGGCAATGTTGCAAATAGGAAGAGCACTTCTGGGTGCTGCTTCAGTATGGGATTAGGTGTTATCTCTTGGTTTAGCAGGAAGTAGTATTGCGTAGCACAGAGTACAGCCGAAGCAGAGTATGTTGCATCTTGTTCAGCTAGTTGTGAGGCAGTATGGTTTTAGAAGCTACTATCATATTTATTTGATCTCCCATTGGATGCTACTGGTATTTTTGTGACAACCAGAGTTGTGTGAAGCTATCTGAGAACCCGGTATTCCATGACAGGTTGAAGCACATAGAGATCAAATATCACTATATCAGGGATATGGTGTAGATAGGAGCAGTAAAGCTCCTGTATGTTGCGACGCATGAGTAGGTTGCAGATGTGAAGTTTGAGTACTTTAGAGAAAGGCTTGGTGTTCTTCGGATTGACGACACTTCAAGCAAGAAGTGATGGACACATTTGCTGGAGCCATCCAAGCATGGTGAGAGGAGGATCCTTCCCATGGCTGTGGATGTAAGCGCTAGATCATGAGCATCAGGATGATGCTCCAGTTACTGCTCTGTATATGTATCGTGTTGGATTCTTTATATGATTAGTTGGATCATGCAGTTATGTATGCATCATGTTGGATGCTTGATATGATCAGTTGGATCATGTATATGTATATGAATCATGTTGGATGCTTGATATGATCAGTTGGATCATGTATTTGTATATGTATCAGGTGGATACATTGTATGATCAGGTGGATCATGTATTTTTGTATGTATCAGGTGGATACATTGTATGATCAGGTAGATCATGTATGATGATATGTATCAGGTAGATACTTGGTATGCATCAGGTGGATGCATTGTATGATCAGGATGATCATGGATGATGAGCCTCAAGATGTTGCTCCAGATGATATGTATCAGATATGCATCAGGTGGATGCATTGTATGATCAGGATGATCATAGATGATGAGCTTCAGGATGTTGCTCCATATGATATGCATCAGGATGATGCTATGATGATGATCAGGATGATCATGTGATGTACATCAGGATGATGTATGGTGAGTATCAAGTTGATACTCTGTGGTCGTGGACAGGTTGTGCAGATAAGCATATAATAACACCTTGGGAGATTTGCAGACACTCTTGCTAGGTTTTTTCCATCGCATATAATAGCTCGATGGGAGGTCTGGAAAATTCTCTTGCTAGGTTTTGCTTAGAGGGACATATAATAGCACCCTGGGGGATTTACAGATACTCTTGCTAGGTTTTTTCCATGGCATATAATAACTTCCTAGGAGATCTTGTAGGTTGTGTTGGGCATGTAAACAGTCCTGGGGTGCTCTTGCTAGGTTTTGTCGATGACATATAATAGCTCCCTGGGATATCTGGTAAATTCTCTTGCTAGGTTTTGCCCATGGCATATAATAACTCCTTTGGAGATCTTGCAGGTTGTGCTGGGCACGTAATCAGTCCTGAGATGCTCTTGCTAGGTTTTGCCGGTTGCATATAATTTCTCCCTAGGATATTTGTAGATGCTCTCGCTAGGTTTTTCCTATGGCATATAATAGCTCCCTGGGAGATCTGACAAATGCTCTTGCTAGGTTTTGCTTGGTCACATGTAATAGCACCCTGGGAGATTTTACAGGTCGTGCTGGGCACGTAATTAGTCCTGAGATGCTCTTGCTAGGTTTTTTTGATGCATGTAATAAGTCCTAAGGATTCCATAGTATGGCCAGTGATGATGAATACTTGCAGGTGGTGGGCCTACATTGGGTATGAAAAAGGACTGGCTCTATAGAAATTCCTATGACGAGTAGTTCAGAGATTGATTGAGATAGCAATAGCTGTGACGATGACGATGATTCGAAGATGATGATACAGTGATGATTATCCAGAGAAGAAGACTTATGCTAGAAGACCTATGTCAAGAAATACCTTCCTAGTTAAGAGGGAGTGTTGATGTAATTGTAACTTCATAATGTTTCACCTATGTATATTGTATTCCTATAGAGATGTTATTATTCCTCTATACGGAAGTGTCGTCATTTATATTGTAAGTGTCGTAACTTATACTTGATGGATTATTAGACCACCTTGTTGGGGTCGGCCTTGTATAAGTCATGTGGGTTAAAGGGTTATTAGACCACCCTATTGGGGGTCATCCCTGTCAGTATTATGTTATGTGGTTAAGTTAAGGCCGACCTAGTAAAGGTTATTAGGCAATTCAAGTCAAGTATAAATAGAGTGCGGGAGGCACTCTATTTGATCATTCACTTTCTCACTCATACTCTCATTGAAGAGTGGCGCACTTGTGGAGGAGGAGAAGTTGCTGCTAGGAGGACTATCTCCTGTACTTGGGTTGTATCATTGCTCTATCTATCTCTAAGGAAGTTGCGGGGTTTTTCACCTTCTTGGTTTTCCCCGGTGAAACTTTGTGTCTCTTGTGTGCTTGCATTATTGTGTCCATTATTGATATGCTGTATATATGTTATACATGTTATTCTCTCAGTTAAGGTCCTAGATCAGATTGAAATTTCTGAAAAACTAACACCTACTAATGGGCGTGTAAGTTTTGAGGAGACATCTATTGATGTATGATCTCATCTCTACATTGGAGACATAGAGATCATCCTTGATGAGGTTGATACAAATCCCAAATCCATGGAGCATGAATAAGAATACCTTGTAGCAGAAAAATATGATCCAAGATCATCTTTCCAGTTACCACTTGAGCTTCCATGTGAAGTTGATCCCAATAAAAAAGAAGAAGAGGAGGCTCTCTCTCATGAACCATCCTTCATTGAAGGGTCTTTGAAGATGAGTGAAAGGAATATCTATGAGGCCCTTATCATACTCTATGGCACTCAAGAATTGGTATCAAATTCTTGTTGGAGATTTTCTTCATTGGAGGAGCCATCCTTCCTTGAATACATGGAGAAGATTCAAAGAGAAATGTGCAACATCGACTGTAATTTCAAGTTTTTGTTTTTTTATAGAAACAATTTGTTTGAGCTTAATGATTGGTTACATGATGCATACTTGAAGAATAATGAGGATATTCATAAGATGAAAATTCAAAATGAGCAACTTCTTGAGAGGTAGCAAGATACTTGTTCTTCCTCCTATGTTTCATATTTTCATATGGTAGATTGCTTGGACGATTCTCATGACATGATGGATCATGAGAAACATGGAAATTTACATGTGCTTGATGTGTTTGAAGATGATCATGATGAGAGCCAAGCACTTTTTATAGTGGAAGAGGAACCTGGGTTTCCTCTTGATGATGGTTACACACTTTTTGAAGAACTGCATGACTCCACTACCTTGGAACCAACCTATGAGGAAAGTTTCAAAATTTTAAGGGAGGTGTATGATCCTACCCCTATAGAGCCTTAACATGATGAAAATTTCACACTTTATGATAATTTGGGTGAGTTGGATCATTCTCCTACATCCTACACTTCCACATTTTCCATCATTCATCCTAATGAATTATGGGTGAAAGGTTTCTTTTTATTGGTTCCATAAGAGGAGTGTCAGACCCCCACACTACACGATGATTCTATGATGAGTACACAACATTAGCTTTTGAAACATAAGTATACATTGTTTCGAATTGATGACTCTCACATAAATGGATGCACATTTTTGTAGATTGTGGAAATATTTATTTTTCTTCAAATTGTTATGCTTCCGCATTTCCACAATCCACAATCAGATTGTGGAGCCTTTAATTTGGATTGTTAAATTACAATGTTTCCGCATTCCCGCAATCTTCAATCGGAATGGAAGAACCCTGATTTTTTAAGTTTGAATTTCTTTCTTTCGCACTTCTGCAATCTACAATTCAGATTGCGGAAGTCAGAAAGTGTTTAACCAATAAAATGTAGATTCTCGATTCCGCATTTCTACATTCTGCAATGCGGATTGCGTACATCAGAAAGAAAATTGGATAATAAAATTTGACTCACCATTTCCAATCCCGCAAATATTTTACACATTGCGGATTGCGGAAACCTAAAATTTTCTAAAACCATTCCTGCAACTCCGCAATCCCACATTCCCGCATTTCCAGATTACTGCAATTCGGATTGCAGAAAGGTAGAATTTCCTCCATATTTTTTACTTTCCGCATTTCCTAATTTTGGGTTGCAGATTGTGGAAATGATTAATTTTCTAGAATCAACATCGTACGTCCGCAATTCCGCATTCCATATTGCGGATTGCGAGAGGACGAAATCATCAATGATCTAAAATGAGTGTCTGAATTTCTGTTTCCTCATTTTTCAATAAGATTTGTTTTAATATCGATCGTTGGTGTCCTTTAGATCTATGGTTTTTTTTTAATTTTACTAATCACATATTTCTAGGTTTAAATACTCCAAATAAATTGTTCTTTTTACCATTTTACACTGCAATTTTACCTTCTGCAAACAATTTACGCTTTGGATTTTGGCATGCTGCGGACTCTAGTTTTCTTCACCAATTCACAAAAAACCTATTTTCAACCATGTCAAGGAATACTAGGTCTAAATCGGTCATGGATGAGTTGAGAACCAAAGACCCTAACAGCAGAATCTTTTTTGATACCGATGGAAGAGTTTCCGAAACCTTTTGCTTAGACTGGTCGAGGATTTATTCCATATTTGACAATGATGGATTATCTGAATTCCAAAATGACTAACTAGCCAACCCTCTTGACCGTTCCTTCAATGATATAAACCGTAATTCGTTGGCTTCTTTTAAACCTGAAGTTTTTGCTAGGGTTTGCACACTTAAAAATCCCCAACAACTTCTTTAAAAAAAATTCTAGAATCTTCTGCAAGCCCTTTTAATTTTGATGAAATGATTAAATCCTGGATGGAAAACACTGCCATTTATGTCCCAAAATCTGATAGGCAGTACCCTGTTTCTTGGTTCAAAGAACCCTTCTCTTTATTGACATCCATGTTATGCAGGTTATATGGGTTACCAAATTGTGGGGTCTTCAAAGCAGAATGGGCACGTATGGCACATCATATTCTCACCACTAGTGAATCCTTCAAGTGGGCATAGATATTATCTGTGGTTTTAAAAGAATCTATTAAGAAGTACAAGAAAACTCCTACCTCCAAGAAGACGACATTCTATCTATTTGGTTATGTCCTGGATCTTTTATGTTCAACCTTCCCTTTTCCTTCCATGGGATGGAATTGGACAAGAGAAGGACATCCTATCCAAACCTACTGTTCAGTATTATGGGAAGACAACTTTGTACCTCTCATTTATGATATTTGTGATCATTTTCTTGGTTTCATATATTATAAAATCTTCAAAGAGGATGCCCCTAGTTTTTCTTTACAAGCTAAGGCATTGATTTCTACTATGGGGGATTGGTATGTTGGTGAATATTTTTCTAACATCAGAATATGGGGAAGCAAGACAATTCACCTCTTGCTCAGAATTGTAACTAACAGAATGGTTATTGAGGAAGTTTCATTTCAAACTGTTATTGATGGTGTTTTCCCTCGTTTCATGGAGCAAAGAGGAAGGGATGGCCTAAGTTTCCCCTTTCTCTTGGACCCCTAGTCATCCAGAATTCTACACATGCTACCTTGCTTGGTAAAAGGATTACAACTATGAATCTTGGAGAAGCTCCCAAAAGGATGCATGATCCTAAATCTTTCTTGGCCAACCACTTTACTAAAGAACACATAAATTATAGCTATGTGCATGAAACATAGTCTAATGATTCGATTTATGAAGGTGCAAATTATTTTCAAGATATGTTAAATAGGGATACCTCTCAGGAGGAAAAGGGATTTATTCATCAGTATCAGTAGGAACTCAAGACAAAGGTGTTGCAAGATAGAAATCTCAAGCTATCAGATGAAGAAAGGACTCACAAAGAGATGATAGACAAAGAAGCATAGAAAAAAAAGGTTAAGACTCCTTTGCTATTGAATTATCAACAAGAGGATCAGAAAGGAAAATATCCAATTGATGATCCTCAGAAGCCTCAACTACTATAAAATATTAATGCTTTGATTAATTTAGCAGAAGACATGGAGACGAGCTTAGCCTTGATGAGCTCTGCACTTGAGACCAAAACTACTCCTACAACACCTCCAACTAAGAAGCAGAAAACAAAAGCATCAGTAGCAGGGGCTGAGTTGTTACAAGTTGATGATAGTGACCATGATGATGAGTCTTGTCTCACCAATGTATCATTTCCAATGAATATTTCTAATGACCTGACAATGACCACTTCGAGCACTTAGGTTCTTTTTTATCCAAATGAAGTTCCATTGATAGAGAGTTCTGTCTTAGACCTTATCCTTCCAGAAATCACTACCACCCTCCCCATAACATCCTCTACACTCATTTCCATTCCCACAATTTTTTCATCTGCACCATCATCAAACCCTATTGTTCCTCCTATTTCCCCATCTATTCAACTTACTATTCCCTTGGAGGCTTCTCTTAATTCATTAGAAATGCAAGTTTCTTCTACATCTCTAGATCCTGTCATTTCATCCATGATTCCCATTTCTTCTCCTTTAGCTTTAACTAGTACAATAACTTGTACTTCCTCATCTCAACTAAGCATGCCTATCCCTACCCCTATTGTTTCACAATCTGTGTCTTTGTCACTATTTCAGAAGTATCAGCATCCCCTTCTGAAATAATGGAAGAATTTGGTGAAGATGCATTAGTTTCTCCCGGTGAGTATTTCTGGAGAAAATAATAAAAGGTAGTGGTAAAGAAAGGTTCTAAAAGAGATAGAATAGGGACACTAGTGCAGGGCAATGTTCCCAACCAAATCATATGGAAGAGAACTTCTACAGATGTTAAACATGAGGATTTGGAAACAACTATTGCTATAGGATATTTTGTTGGTGCCAACTTTGATTCTATCACGACACTCAATAAAGAGATTGAAAAGAAAGAAGAGGAATTGCAAGATCTCAGGGAGAACTAGATTGAAATGGATGAACAATATTAATCTCAATTACAAGAATTAAAGGACAAATATGAAGCTCAAATTTAGGAAATGCAATCAAAGAATGAAGATTTGAAACAACAACTTCAGGAAGCACAATAACATAATGCTCAATATGATGATAAATTTACAGTTCTTGAAAAACAGCTAAAATTGTCTCAGTCAATTTCTGCTATTTCTTCTTTTTTCACAATTTTCCAAAGATGAGCTTAAAGAATTTTCTTTGAGAATAAATGATGATTTTATAAATCTCTTGGTTGATGTATTTGAAGGACTAAATGATATTCAGGATGTTTTCAATTCCTTTCAACATTTCTCTGACATTCTTTGTGATCATAATCAACGAAGAAATGATGCCACGAGGGATTTTGAAGATGTTATGGATTGGAAAAAGTATATCAAGGATAAACCTGAACAAGTCCCTATTCTAGACAACATCAAGCTAAGGAGAATCAAAATCTCTTTACAGTCTTTGGAAAATGTTTGTGACATGGTTGAATCCACTATTGAAGAAGGCCAAAAGGCTTGCAGGAAGAGGTGGTTTGCTTTGCTTATGATAATATGTTGGGTTTATTAGATTTCATTATTAGGAATCAAATATAAAATTCTCTTCTACATAAATGTTGGAAATTTAAAAAAACCCATCCATACTTAGGATATATTTTTCTAGTCATCTAGATTAATTTCATAAGTTTTGACTAGCTAAATAAGGCCAGTTTTGTCTTTTAGTGGACCACTTGCTATCCTAAGTCACAAAAATGATTTTGGAAATATTATGGATAAGATTTCCTTGGATTCTGTCTGATTTTATTTAGTTCTTGAATTAGAAAGACACTGTCCTGATTTAGGTAGCTTTATCATGTTTTTTCTACTTTCTAGTGGATAAGGTAAATCTAGTTGACTTAGAAACACTTGCCACTTGACCAATTCGACCTCCACATCATTTATTCTCTCCTAAATCTATCAGTACATTCCATTTAACTCACTCATGATCTTCCATACCATATTCAGACAATTTGTGAGCCTTTAGACAGTTTTGGAAACAATTTTTGACACCTAGGGGTTTTTTATGTTTTTAATAAGCCTTACTTTTTGTGCTTTACAACTTTCCTTTAAGGCATTCTATTTTCTCTCTTGAGATGTATTATATATTGTATTCATATTGAGTAATAATACATGAGATTATATTTCCATCAATTGAGTTCCTTATCTTATGTTTTTGTCTCAATATGGCTTCTTCTTATTCTTGCATATCTTTGAATAATTCTTGTGAGGACTTCTTTGCTTCAATATTCTTGGATATTATAATTGCTTTAATAGTAGCCACTGATGATCAAATAGTAGAAATTTATTGTTGAAGAAGAACTCATATATTTCCATCTCTCATAATTATTCTCCTCTTACACTTCAGATATTGAGGATCCTTTGCTGGTCAATGGTATCCAAGAAGGTGATCTATAGTTATTTGGAAGATAGTACATAGTTGAGGTTGTTGGTTTCACCTTCACTTCGTCTATCCATGCTCTTGCCAGTTCCTACATGATTGCCAACACGTTTTTCAAGAAGTTGGAGACATATCTCAGTTCTCTCATATGTCTTCTGATTCGAATCATCCTCCATTTGTTGTAGCTCATACACACTCAGAACCTCTCTTTGGTTTGTGTTTTTGTGTGTTATTGAATTATATGGAGGAAAAATTGTAGTTTGGAGTGACTGGTTTCACTCTCTTTGTCATGCTTCTAATTCACTGCATGATTTTTGGCACCTATTTCACAGAAGATGAGGACATCATCAAGTCTCATTTGGATTTGATCTCAAGATTCTCAAGTCTAGTGAGCACATTCCACTTTTTCCTAAGAAGAAGATTCCTCCATAAATTTGACCAAGTTCTCACCTGCTTGGAGTTTGGAGAGTATTATTATGGTTTATTCCATGATCTTGAAGGGAGGTTTTCTTCCCAAGTGGTTTTCCTTATTTTCTCACCTTCATGGACTAATAATTTTTTGTATTGGGGTGACCATAATACTTTTTGCTTGGGACCTATATTTATGATATTTTACCTCATAAATTCAGGCTTAAGGGGGCATGCTGGAAGATTTAAAAAAACCATCCATACTTAGGATATATTTTTCTAGTCATCTAGATTAATTTCTTAAGTTTTGACCAGCTAAATAGGGACAGTTTTGTCTTTTAGTGGACCGCTTTCCATCCTAACTCACAAAAATGAATTTGGAAAAATTCTGGATAATATTTCCTTGGATTTTGTTTGATTTTATTCTATTCTTGAATTAGAAAGACACTTTGCTGATTTAGACAACTTTATCATGTTTTCTTCTACTTTCTAGTGGATAAGGTAAAGCTAGTTGAATTAGAAACTCTTGCCACATGACCAATTAGACCTACACATCATTTATTCTCTCCTAAAGCCATCATTACATTCCATTTACCTCACTCATGATCTTCCATACCATATTGATCGAATTCGTGATCGTTTAGACAGTTTTTGAAATAGTTTTTTATGCCTAGGGGGTTTTTATGTTTTTAGTAAGCCTTACTTTTTGTGCTTTACAACTTGCCTTTAAGGCATTATATTTTCTCTATTGAGATGTATTATATATTATATTCATATTGAGGAATAATACATGAGATGATATTTCCATCAATTGAATTATTTCTCTTACGTTTTTGTCTCAATATTTCTTCTTCTTATTCTTGCATATGTTTGAATAATTATTGTGAGGACTTGTTTTCTTCAAGATTCTTGGCTATTAGAATTCTTTCATGGTATTGATACTATATATAATTCTCACACTAAACTCATAATCACACAAGTTGAAGAAAATCATGTTGATGTATATGTAACTTCGGAATGTATTTCACATATATGTATATTGTATTCCTATAGAGATGTTATTATTCCTCTATACGGAAGTGTCGTCATTTATATTGTAAGTGTCGTAACTTATACTTGATGGGTTATTAGACCACCCTAGTGGGGGTCGGCCCAGTCAGCATTATGTTATGTGGTTAAGTTGCAGCCGACCTAGTTGAGTAAAGGTCAAGTCAAGTTAGTGTATAAATAGAGAGTGTGTCTCTCTCATTTTATACATTCTATTCTCACACTCACATTGTGGAGAGTGGTGCACTCGTGGAGGAGGAGGCTCTGCTGCTAGGAGAAGACTATCTCTTGTATTCTGGTTGTATCATTGCTCTATCTATCTCTGAGGAAGTTATTGGGGTTTTTCACCTTTATGGTTTTCCCCAAGTAAACTCGGTGTCTCTTCTGTGCTTGCATTATTGTGTCCATGAATGATATGCTATAGATTTGTTGTACATGTTGTCCTCTCAGTTAAGATCCTAGATCAGATTGAAGTAAATTCTGAAAATTTAACAAATCATTTGCAATCTAAGGAGTGAATTGAACAGCTAGAGCATATTCATATAAAAGAAATCAAATAATTAGTGGAGTTGCCAGTTTCTTTAGGGATGAAAATTAATGTTTTCTTACGAGAGTGATCAAAGGAAAATAAAAGGGAAATCAAGGATTTCATGTGCAAGGTTCAATTGTAGCTCGAACATGCTTACTATCAAGATATAGATGATCTTTTAGATGTATTTTCCATGTGGCAACCTTCCCTTGGAAAATCTTAAGTAATATTTTATAATCCTTAATTTCAAGGGAAATTAGTTTCTTTGTAACTTATTGTAATTATTATTTAAAGGGACTTAGATCTCATGTAAAAGGTGGAGAACCGTTGGAGAAAATAACTGGAGGCATACTATTGCACATGGAGTATTGTAATTTCTTACAGTCTTTAATGAAACACAGTCAGTTTTCTCTTATCTTTTCTTTCTGGTAATTTATTTATCAAGTTTCCTTGATGAATATGATTTTTCTTACATTGATATAATTCACTTTTCTATGGTTACATGATCACAAGCATATGAATGCATATGTTGATTTTTCATCTATTATTTATATGGAGATAAGTAATAGGAAATTTCTTTCTATATTCACATAATATTACCTATTATTCTTGTAACTTCAGAATTGCCATTTTAATATGTTAATTTTTTAATTAGCATATATTTAGCAGAATAGTCACCCAATATAATTCTTTGAATAAAATAAGTTTGTTTTAACTAGCTTGTCTTTTTTCAAAGTAGGTAATGTCAAATCTTATTTAAATTTGTATTGGTCAGAATGATAAATACTTAAACTCACCCATCTGATTGTTCTAAGAATTTATAGCTACATTTATTTGATCCAGTCATATTTAAGTAGAATATACTTATTTTTATTTTACTTGTCTTCTTTATGCTTTCATTATTTTTCAATAAGCTTTCAGATATTCTCGTGAGGAAGAGAGATTCATTTGATTTACTCTCAGAGTGCCATCAGAGGCCTAATATCCGTCAGAGTTAGTTATACCAAACAATATAAGGATAGAATAATTCGTGCGTAGGATTATTTGAAGCCTTCATATTGGGCTATCTCTTTTGCATTGTTGTCAGCGACATCTCCAGCACATCCTAGGCTTCAACAAATGGAGCTAGAAGGAGGGTCATGATTAGTCATGCCTAAAAGAAATACTATCAAACCTCCTCCTACTAGGACACTTGTCATTACCATAATTCAAACATAAGCATCTACATCAATGATCCCACAAACTTAGACTCAATTTACGGTCCCTGCTACTCCTGTAACTAAACAAGAAATTGGAAGGCCTGAGATTATTTTTGTATCACCAACCAGAGGAACTTTAACTCTTGAGCAACTGAGGAAAAGTACTCAGGATATCACCTCTAGAGTAGAACAGAGGATTGAGTCAACTAAGAACTTGAGACACTTATTGTCTCAACAAGATACCATAAGCAATTCATAGATTGATACTGAAAATCAGAATATAGCTCATCAGGAACTATTCCCTGAAATTCAAGACAATCCATTATTTGAAGAAACAAATCCACCTCAAGATAATCCACAATCCAATATAGTGTTTGGTGGTCCACCACCATCACCTCCTTCTTCATCTTCATTATCATCAGAGGAGTCATCTGATAGTGATTCATCTTCTAGTTCTTACACTTCAGTAGACAAGCCAATGGAAGATCATCCCAATAGGCCATGGTTAGATCTAGATGTTGTGTTCATTACTGGGGACAAACATAGATTACCCAAAAATCTAGAAAAGTGAATCCCTAAATTTAATCCTGGTGATAAATCACCTGCAGATGATCATATCAAGACTTTTATGCAAGCCATTCGACTCATAATTGTTATACATGAAGATGTGGTCTATAGGTTATTTCCTTACACCTTTGAAGGAAAAGCTGCCACATGGTACTTTTCCTTAGAATTCAGGTCCATTACTTCCTGGACTGATTTTGAAACCCTATTTGTCCATAAATTTGGGGATGACCGAACCCCTGAAGATTTAGTCATGGATTTGTCCTCATTAAAAATTAAAGGGAAAGAAAGGGTCAAATATTTTAACCAAAGGTTTTCATATTTAAAAAACAAAATTGCCAAAAATGTTCTCCTAGCTAGAGAATTATTGGTTCCTACTATATTAAATGTTTTCCCATCCCTACTTCCACGTGGGTCAAAAGAGCACACAAAAACAATCTGCAAGAAGATTTCGCTGTGGCAATATTGGTAGAACGGATATATTTGGTTTGAAAGATAATCCAGATATTCAATTGGATCAACCCTCGACATCCCAGAAAAAAAGCAAGAAAACATCCCTAAACCCACCACACAAAACAAAGACCCTTTTGATATGGATAGTGTAAATAATTTTTTACAAAAGATATATAATGAAATGGTAGATTTAAGGAAAACAAATACTAAGGGTCAATCCATTAATAGAGGATTTGTAAGGCAACCTTTCAGAAGGACTTCTCAACCACCTCAAAATCAAACTCCACCCACTATTGATGAGGGATTGTCATCAGAGGAACTTTATTCCATTTTCATAGCTCTATCCGCTGAGTCACAATGTTAACAATCAAATTAACACCCTTAACAAAGTGAAGGAAGGAGCATATTGTTACTATGCGCCCACAACATGAAGACATAAGAAAAGTACAGAACAAAACATTCCTCTTTGATCTAATCACTACTTCCATAACTGGAAGTATTGAGTGAAGAAAGAAGGATCCTAAAGAGACAAGGTTCAATGATTGAACTACTCATTGAAGGCTCAAATCTAAGCTCCACCAGTCAAATAGTGAGAAGAAATGCACAAAATTGTATTAACTATACTTAAATATGCTAAAGTTGTGACAAAATCCTAAAAAGACTATGGAAAGTGGGTTTTTGAGAAAAAATAATCAAAAAACAAGAAAAGGGATAATCCCACATTGAAAAGATAAACTTGAGAGCCCATTCCCCAATGCTATAAAACAAAGGCATTTGGGGCATGGTAGGAGGAGGCATAAGGAAGAGAAAAGGCATGATGGAAAGATTTGGAGGATTGGAAAGCTTGACATCTTCATCAAAGGAAACGGTGGAGAAAGAATAGCTAATTAAAGGTAGGGTTAGATCTACACTAAAATGCTATAATATTATGAAGTAGGTGAAGCTTCAATGTAAGAAATCCATAATGCATTCCCTAATACATTTAAAATCATGAATTGGAGGGAATTGAATTATTTCATATTAAGCTAAAGAAGAAGATACATACTTATAATGAATTTTGATGTGATGTGCATCCCTCCTCCTTTGCCATGAGATATCCTTTCTCCAACCTTTCCTTTGATGAAGATGTCAAGCTTTCCAATCCTCCAAATCTCTCTAACATGCCTTTTCTCTTCCTTTTGCCTCCTCCTACCATGCCCCAAATTCCTTTGTTTTATAGAAATGGGAAATGGGCTCTCAAGTTTCTCTTTTCAATGTGGGATTATCCCTTTTCTTGTTTTTTCATTATTTTTTCTCAAAAACCCACTTTTCAAAGTCATTTTAGGATTTTGTCACAACTTTAGCATATTTAAGTAAAGTTAATGCAATTTTGTGCATTTCTTCTCACTATTTGACTGGTGGAGCTTAGATTTGATCCTTCAATGAGTAGTTCAATCACTGAACCTTGTGTCTTTAGGCTCCTTCTTTCTTCACTAAATCCTTCCAGTTATGGAAGTAGTGATTAGGTCAGAGAGGATTGTTCTCTTATGTACTTGTCTTATGTCTTCAAGTTGCGGGCGCATAATAAAAATATGCTTATGCCTTCACTTTGTTAAGGGTGTTAATTTGATTGTTAATAGATGCTCCCTAATGTGTGAGTTCTGAAGCAGAGCTAAGGGCCGAAATACATTACGGAAATTGATACTCTTTACACTGATAATATGTAATGATCAAAGCAAGGATGAAAAAAGGATAAGCTTATGGGTGCAGAATTTAGGATAACATTTGCAATTCAAACATAGCAATTTCTCAAATATATAATATCTTCTGGAGGTGGGAATACCCATGCTCAACAGTAAAAAATCATGGCCACGAACAATACAAAGTGGATCCATGTCAAAATAATTTTTTTCAGAAGTGTAAACATGCACTTCGATGAGTGCAAGAACAAGGTCTTCATCGAACTTCTGACACGATAGTTTAATCTTGCGCAACTCGGGCATTGCATCGATGAGTGATACAACTGTCTTTCCCAGGGTATTCAATACAAACCAACAATAGTATGAGTTTATATCATGTGAATAAATGAACTGATGTCGAGCATAATAAAACACCATCTGATTACTGGTCATTGATGTATACCATTAACAGATGGAAAGAGACCCATCGATAATGATGATGGAATCTAAGGTACTAAGTACAAACTAGCAAGTGTGAATAGATGTTCTGAAGTTAAACACTTGTGCATTGGAAAAAACTCACTATGGCTTGGGGTAGACCACAACAGACAGATGACTACCAGAAATCAACTCAATTCTCAAAACTATGCTATATAAATGACAATGCTAAGATAATGACGAATATAACCAACCTCGATCCAAACGTTTGATGTAGATCCCCATTGGAGCTTTTCAATCTGTGCACTTGAATTTGCAAATTAGTCTTGACAACCAATCTACAACAAGTACATATAATATATAAACAGAATTAACATCATCAATAGCAACGGCCCGTGATATAACAAGTAAATGCAACCCAATGTAAGATAAACAACATTTACAACATTAATGGACGAGAATATGAGTATTTCTATTAATAAACAAGAAGAAGTACAATGTGATACGGGCTCTTGCCGGCAACCAATCTGAACCAATATTTGGATCAATCCACTTGTGCCTCCACCACTTCAATCCTCCATGAATGGCAAACTAAAACTATGGTAGGAGTTTGGAACGTGGACATAAAGGGTTCACAACTACAAGGATCAATGAGTGTAGACTCAAGATAGGGAAAAAATCCACTAGAGTTATCTTGCTCTTCTTTCTCCTCCCATCCATAAGCCATATGTGCTCAATATATAGTCCTCTCAAAGGTAAGTGAAAGGACACATCGAGGCGTTTCTTCGGCAGATGGAGAGCCAAAGGTCACCCAATGACCACTTTTTGGGAGTAAAAAGTAATAAACTAGTGATTTTTACCATTTTACTTGCTACCTGTGGGCTATAGTGATGCAACTCATGGGTACGCTGGCTATAGTGATGCAACTAGCGTATAAGGGAAAAAATATGGAAAAATAGTGTTTGAATGATATAAAGTGGTTCTGAGTTAGTGAAATGGATCCTCTAGGCCAAAGAGTGTTGATTCTCACAAGGTGGAAGATTACGCTGTAACAGATGCCCCCTAATGTGTGAGGTCAGAGACTGATGCTACGATGGCCGAAATACATTATAAAAAGATCTCATAAGTGGAGTGATGGAGACACAAGTGGAAAGAGCAACTCACTCATCATAATACAATAGTATCCCTGAATACATGTCGGTAGTACAACAATATTATACAATGGCCATGAATAGGCAGTACATAGTGAATATATGTCATAAGTGATCATAGCCATGATCCCTCTACAATAAGATATGGTCTCCTGCTAAAAAGGAAACAACTGGTGCAAACTGGAGGTAAAAACTGCTAATATCTAAGAGGTGATATCTCAAATGTAAAGTCAAAGTCATAAGTAGCATACTGAATGCCATTATCACCTGGGGTCTTCTACACAAGTCTTCGACGGTGCAAGTCCCATCAAGTGAATAAAGGAGTTGAGGTTGAACCTGATGTGACATCGTCTAATTACCGATCAATGATGTATACAATTAACAGACGTGAGATAACCCACCAATAATGAAAATGGGCATCAAGGCACAGAGCACAATCATTGAAGTGTGAATAGACGAGTTGAAGTCGAACACTAGGATGAATCCATCAATCAGAGGACATTGATGTATTCCCAAAACTGTCGATGGCAAGAGAACCTGCCACTAATGACTGTAAGCCTCAAGGTACTCAACCAAACTCTAAGCCTCAAGTTATAGAATAAATGGGTTGAAGTCGACGGAACGAGACTCGCTGTAAGGAGGGCATTAAGGCACCCCCCATCAACCAACAGGAGGTAATAGCTACGCTGAAATATTTGGAAGAACTCAGGTGAAACAGACTGACTCAATAAGGATGGACGACATGCAATAGTAAAGAGATCTAAGGATTGGACGACTCTGGTTTCAGGACTTCCTTTGAACAAGAGCATGAGAAGATGGATGGAGTTAGGCAGCATAGACTTGACATAAATTGTCCAATGCAGGAGGCATTACAAAGGGCTCCATAATGACTGGAAGCTTAACCAATCAGTGGAGTAAACTGAGAAACAAGTACAGCTGCTAAGGTCCAACTATAGTCCCGACTCATAGTGTATGGAGTGGAATGAATGTTCTGTTCAAAGGCGACACAACAGCTTCCAACTAGAACTAGTAACCATAATCCCATCCGACTTTTTGGAATATTTGATTTTTTTGGTCTTTTTCATATTTGGTGAAAGCTTGAAAACGAATAAAATTGATTATAGTACAGAAAGTGAGGGAACAAGTGTCAAATAGCGAGTAGACTAGTCCCAAGCAGTGGAACATACCTATGATCAATGCAAGGAAGTGCATGCAGGATGTGGACATTCGGGGGGGTTGTAATGTCCCCATTTTGACCCCCTTTGTATTAAATCGTAAATGATGTAAATATTGATATTTAATCATGGTGAGGAGCTCAAGGCCAAGGCCCCACCATTGATTAGCGTTTTATGTATCGAAAATTAAAAAAAGATGCCTATGGTTCTTGTGCTAGATAGGCACAATGTAAATAAGACATCATGTAAATACGAATTTTAATGAAAAACCCACAACTAGCTATGCTATGCAACAAAGAGATGGGGGCATGATTCGACAAGGAATAGGGAGGGAGATGATTCAAACCCTTGAGCCAATGGTGTTAATCCATGTGTCAATGAGGAAAACCCATAAACCCTCAACTACCCATTTTGGGTTATGCACCCAATCATTTAATTCTTCCATAAATTGGTTGAGGCAGTTAATGCCATGGGAATGAAGAGGTATGGCAGCCAATTTCGTGCATGGGCAAGCCATCAACCTGCGAAATCGTGTTTTGTCTCCTTGGGAAAGAAAACACCCATGAAATGGTGCCCAAAGCCATTCAGAACATAGAGTTTTTCCTCTCTCACACAGTTGGAGCTGGCTGGGTCTTTCCCTACACATTTTTCATCCATTTTCTGCATTTTTCCATGCCTGGGAGCTCGTTTTTGCATTGTACAGTAGCTGGGAGAGAAGGGCCACGATTTGGGGACTGTTATGGAGGTTGTTTTTGCCCCAGAATGTCCATGGACGTTTTTCTAAAAATGGATTTCGCTTCCCAGGGTTCTTCCCCATCTTCCAGTTTCGTTTTTGGGTTTCCCACGTTTTTCTGAAGCTAATGAAAACCCCATCCTTGGGCATCTCCCTGTAAAAACGTTTTATCATGCCCAATAAGTGTGGTTCTGCTGTTATGTGCATCCCGATTTTTGATTTGAACCTGTGAGCAAGAAACTTGGACTGGTAGTGGACAGAATTGGCTTGATAAACCTAGTGGAGGGAGTAACCTCTCAAGAAGATCAAGAGGGCTTTGGCTACTTTTCTATGCACACCATGAGAGCACTAGATGGGGAAGGTATGGCTTGAGGGACTGTACAGTAGTGAAAAGAATACTTCCTTGTGCTGGGTGTGTAGGTATTGGGGGTTCCAAGCTAGATAGATCTTGTAAGGTTATCTCTGGCTCTGTGTTTGAGCTCACTAGCTTAGTAATTCTTCCTTTCCATTTCCTAGCAGCCTGATAAACCCAATTGTAGATTGGCTTGGCTCATCTTGGTTTATGCTTCGCTATGCGTGAGTCTGTTGTTCCCTGATTCCTTTTAGAGATCATGCCCAGCTCAAGGGCGACAGTTTTATCAAGAGGATGATAAGCACAACTAGCCTATGGTTGGGTGGAACGTTGCAGATGCATAGCTGGTTGTTTGGGACTACTTGTTAAGATAAGTATTCTCTTTGTTAACTTTGCAATTATTATTTGATGAATATCTTAAATGTATGATGGATGTGTTAATGAATTTACTTCCGCTATGTTTTCAAATGTTTATGCATTTGCATATGTCCATCTTCATTTTAAATTGAATGTTTGTCTACTAAGTATGGGACTACATGCCCGGAATTAGAGTGATGTTCTCTCCCATGCTGGGATGATAGGAGGGGACATCACAGGGGTGTTCCCTTAGGGTCGAAAGGTCATCAAATTGTGAAGGGAAAATATAAGATCTATAGGGCTCGACAGGGAAAAGAGCTCAGGCACCAGGCTAACAACTGAGTAAGCGGGAGCCGGCACAAGGCTCAAGCAACAAGTAGGATGATGTAATGCAATCACAACATAATATAATTGAGGGGGAGTCCTTAAGGGAGATGGCCAGCATAAGGAAAAGTAGAGTATGAGTCTTTATTGCAATGTCATGGCGTAACTACAAAGGACTCCCAATCCTACGGACAAACAACAGCATGGGCACCATAATTCACAAAGGGGTTCTAACTAGGGTACCCATGTTCGGAAAAGCCCTACCGCCACATAACGACACCTCTATAGCAGTGTTAAGTTTCCATGTCAGTTAATAAGCGGGGTTGCACCTAGGGTTTATGAAAGTGGTCAAAATTTCAAATGCATAATGCATGTGAAAATGACATCTAACCTATATCCCAGGTGTGAAACGTACCTGCCGTAGGTGTGAAATGGTCCAAAACAACTTTCTCCGAAGAAATCTGATAAAACATTCTACACCATGACATTATATTAGTCCATAGCGGCATCAAATGGTAAAAAATATAGACAAGTGGGTCCTGAAAATTATAAATAGTAATAAAAATTTACAATTTACAATTCATTTTTACTATTCGCCCATTTGGATCTTTGTGGTTAGCTTTCACCTGAAAGTTTAGTTGCCGATTCTGGGAGCTACAAGTGTCCATTCATCGAACCATCTGGAGCAGGTTGGTAGTCTCATCCATACCTTTAATTTCATTGCATTCATTTTAGTTTTCAGCGATGGGATTTTTAGTTTGGCCAAGCCCTAAATGGCTTGCGGGTAGGGCACGATATGCACAGTCAACGCATAGGTTGACTGCGGGTACCCACCCTTGTATACAAATTAGCCCACGGGTATGACCATGAAGTTGATTTTGCAAAAGAAATTGACTAAAATCCTTGTTTTTTCTCACTCCAGGATGGTTCTAGAGTGGAGGGAGAGGGAGCATGACCAAGTAGATGAGGCCGTGCGCAACGATGTGCAAGCACAACAAGCATTGCAAGTATGTGGGTTGTACACATTCTAGAGTATAGGGGGTTTCAGGGCCCAAAACCTACTACTGCATCGCTTGATCGATTATTGGGATGTTGATGCACAGAACTTCAATCTCAAAGGGAAAATCCTCACACTAGAAGTGGAAGACATCTACTTCATTACCGGTTTGTCCTGTCGAGGTGATGTGGCTAGTCTTCGGTCTCATACTGTGGGTGGTGGGATCGCCATCCTTGATTACATAGTGCGGTATTGTCCTGCAAACACACGAGCAGTGGGAAGTTAGGTGCCCATCAATGCCATAGTAGATCTAAGCATGAAGATCATTGTGGCTACCTTAATGCAGATAACGGGTTCAAAAGCTCTGCACCAGGCTTCCAGGCCGGTTCTATGCATCACAATGCATGCAGCCTATAGTATTTGATGGTGTACCACACTACTGGGGTCTATGAAGACCCAACTAACAGAATGAAAAGAAGGGAAGGCCAAAAAATTTGGGTATGTGAGTATCTTGTGCCGCTTATTCTTTGAGAGAGTTTCGGGGCTTAGTACGAGGGTGGATGTCCCTCCTCATAGTCTCCGCGATCCAACCCTGACCCGGTGGGCTGAGATCTTGACACGATAGGGTGGTGGCCATCTGGCATCACCATATACTAAGGAGTTCTTCTGCTAGTGGGACCAACAAGTCATTTCCATAGAGGACTACCCCTATGCAGGGATAGACTTCCGCCAGGATTGGGACATGCCACTCCCACCAGACACAGCATTCAGAGACCTTGGTGAGTACTCTTTTTAGGTTTTTGTGTATTAAATTTGTATGGATTTTTTATTAGAGATGTAAATGAAAAAATATTTTTGGTGGTAGTATCATATGCTAATGTTTGGCTGTTTGCTCGCAGACAAGGGCCCAATGAGACCTGATGGCTTCCTAAGACATGGTCACTGGGGCAGGGGTGATGAGGCAGGTGATGCTGCAGCAAGGCGCACTCTACAGACCTTGCAGGGAAACCTATCATAGATGGTTTCCAGGGATCCACAGATAGAGGTGGCGTGACTACCTGAGGCTATGCAGCGCCAAGTAGTGGGGGTTCCGAGTGACTGGGTGCAACTACTGCAGTTCACTATTTCTATGAGACACATCCTATCGGGGTGGCGCTAGGCCTCCTCGTAGGGAGTATATATCTCAGGATCTCATTTTTGTATCGACATGTATATTTTTGAGGGCTACAGGCTCTAGTTTTGTATGAAACTACCATTTTTGGACATATTTATAAAAAACTTTGGTTCTTCGGTTCTACTATATGTGTGTATGTACAAATGCATGAATGTCTTCTTTTATTTGTGTGCTTCATGGTGAATGTGACAAATGCCAATCTAATACATAGTTAGCATATGCATCAGATATATGATTAACACTTCTTGAAAGAAAATGTTGTTCCAAGAGTCTTACCCTTAGGAATTTCCGTAGTAACGTAGGATCTCACACACGGTACTGCCCATTCAACTAAGACACAACTAGCTGTGAATCCAGGTGGACTTCTAAAGACTGGATACCATGGGAAATGGCATCCCGAAGTAGCTCAATGACGACACTATACTCAGCCACATTGTTAGATGTAGGACCAAGACAAGCACCTCTTAAGGACACAACTAGGTGGTCAAGTGAGAAAATAACCCAGGCATCAGAAGCAAGCTACTGCGTATGATGGCTAGCACCATCGGTGAACCCTAAGAACGTAGGAAACTCAGCTGACATCTGTCAATCAAACGGAAGCTAATCAGCAGACCCGAAAACCAAAAGAAAGCTAAACTATGTACATAAATAACTATAAAATAGTATACAGAAGTATCATCCTGAACCAGAGGTTCAAGCATAATACTGCTTGAGGTAGAGCCCATTTCTAGGCTCCTTCAAGGCAGTCGCCTCATAGTCTTCTAATTCATAGGCTCCTTTTTCCAGGACACGCCTCACGATGTAAGGACCATGCCACATGGTGTTAAACTTGCCTTCCCCCAGGGGTTCTTTAGCTTGGTCATATAAGATGACCAAGTCACCTTCAACATACTACCGGGGATGAATAGACCTATCATACTGAACCTTAACACGACGTTTGTTGGCATCTATAGCCATAGCGGCATGTCGACGTTGCTCGTTAAGTTCCTCAAGGTGGATTAAATATTTCTCAAGACTCGTCATATGAGGGAGGAGCTCTATGGCCAGTTTAAGTGAAGGGATCTCGCATTCAATCGGTAAAAGTGACTCCACACTATGAACCATCTGAAACGATGAGAACCCGGTGGCAGTCTTGTCTGCGGTTCGATATGCCCACAAAGCAGGATATAACATGATGTGCCAGTTGTTCTTGCTTTGTTGGACGGTACGTTGGAGAATGGTCTTCAAATACTTATTAACTGCTTCAACTTGATCATTCGCTTGGGGATAATAAGAAGATGAGTGTTCTTGACGAAACACAAGCTTGAGAGACAAATCCTCCATCATTTTGTTCTGAAAGTGACTGCCATGGTTAGTGACATTCTCTTTCGGAATATCGAACTGAGTTATAATTTGATTGAACATGAAATGGGCTACTATAGCACCATCGGCTTTTACGGTAGGCATGGCCTCAGCCCATTTGGAAAAGCAGTCCATGGCCACTATGATATGGTGATGCCCCCCAGCCAAAGCTAGTTTGCAATCGATGAAATCCACCCCCCACTTGGTGAAGGGACCGACGGTGATGACCAGATGAAGGGGCACTGGATGAGAGCATATGTTGCGAGAAAACACCTGGCAAGGGTGACATCTCTTGACAGCATTAACACAGTCCTTAAAGATGGAATACCAAAAATAACTAGCTCGTATAATACGTTAGGCTGTAGAAAGCCTGGATAAGTGACTACCACACACCCCAGCATGGAAATCATTAATAACCCGCTCCATTTCTTCGTGAGTTAAGCAGCAACAGAGAATAGAACCCTTTCCTCTGTGATACAAAGTGTCACCGATGATAGTATAATCTTTAGCGTGATTTTTTACACGACGTCGCTCATCTCATGAATAGTGCGGAGGAAACTTCAAAGTTTGGAGATATACAATGACATCCCGATAACAAGGGTCCTCGGACGAGATAAGAAATAAGTGCTCATCCACAAAGGAATCTTCATGAATGATATCCTCATCAAGTCTTGGAAGGTCAAACATAAGCTCAGCAAACACCAATGATTTCACTGACTTCACCGAAGCAAAACCATGATCGAACTCTTGAAGGATAACAATCCATTTATTGTACTTCCTTCCGATAAGGCGTCGTGATAGCACGAATTGAAATGGATTGATATGTACAACAACTGTGGTTGTTCTAAGAAAAATGTAATGTCGTAACCATTGGACTGAATGAACAGTTGCAAGTGCCATCTTTTCCACATGAGTATATCTTAGCTCAGCGTCTACTAGATTTCAACTAAGGTAATAGATGACATGCTCGACAAGCGCATCATCAACCTGACCCAAGACCAGGCCAATCATCTCTTGAGATGTGGCCACGTAAAGAATAAAATCTCGTGCGAATTCTGGTGGACTAAGCATAGGGGCCGATACCAAAGCTTTCTTAAGGGTGTCGAAAGACTGCTGGACTCGCTCATCCCAGATAAAGTGTGTATCTTTCTTCAATAAGACCGTGAAACCTTTGTTAAGATTAGCATAATTGACTACGAAATGACGTAGAAAAGTGGCTCTCCCTTAGAGGCTCTGAAGTTGTAACAAGTTGCGCAGAGGAGGCAACTGAAGTATTGCCTCAACTTTGAGAGGATCGACTCTAATACCCTCTTTCGAAACTATGAAGCCCATAAGGAGACCCGTCCTTATAGCAAAGATGCATTTGTTAGGATTCAATTGAATCTTGTATCGTATACATCGTTCGAGAATCATGCGAATGTGCTTGGGGTGGTCCATCCATGCGAGAATGGCCGGAAAAGTCATCCAAAAAAACCTCCATAATCATTTGAAGATCATGAAAGGCGTAGGTTATGGCATGATGAAATGTAGCTCCAGCATTTTTAAGGCTGAAGGGAATTTTCCGATATGCAAATGTTCCCCAAGGACAAATGAAATCTATCTTAAGTTGGTCATTGGGTTTGATTTGAATTTGGTTATAATCAGAAAATCCGTCCATGAAGGAAAAAATCTCACTTCCGGCGCAAGCATCCAAGATTTTATCTATGAATGGTGTGGGGAAGTTGTCTTTCGGACATGCACGGTTCAAATCTCTAAAATAGGTGCATACACGAATCATTCCCTGCCCACAGGAACGGGGTTTGACACCCATTGAGTAAGGGGAATGGGGTAGATGAAACCAGCTTTGAGCAGTTTCTCCACCTCTGCCTTGATAGCGGTTGTTTTTCTAGGGTTCACAGCACGTAAGCATTGTCAAACCAGTTTAGCGTTGGGATACGTTGTAATCTCATGTTCAACAATGTGGGGGTCTATTCATGGCATCTCCTCATATGACCAGGCGAAAGCTTCTCGGAGTTCTGTAAACAATTCAGTGTAAATAGCAATCTCCTCAGGAGTGCAATCGTCACCTATGTACACATTCTCAACCTTTCTGGGAGTTTGAGAGATATTGAATGACATAGTTGGGGAATTGTTAGCCATATTCCCTTCTGCAAAAGCATCATGCGACTCTAAAAGAGCCACAGGATGACCAACCATCTCTACTAGAGTCGTCCTAAACTCTTCTCGTTTGGTGAGCTCGAGGTTGGGAAGGAAATAAGAGCGATGGTGCATATCTTCCCAAGGTCTCTCACTACCACACATGGCCTCCATAATAGCTTCATCCAAAGGCAAAGTATCATCAAGGCAATTGTGAGAACAAGATGAGTTGGCTGCCCAAACTGGCAGCGTAACGGGATCTTCCTCAATTGTCTGAGAAGAAGAGAGATTCGGCTCTGCAATGGCTTGTTGAATATGCTGCTAAGCAAGCTCAACTATAGATAGTGGCATAGACATCTAGATATGTGTAATGTTTCCAGACGTGGAACTCGTGGATGATAAAGTCCATGGGTCATCAAATAGGAAGTCCAGAATGACATATTATACGAAGGAGGAGACGCATTATCGGTAATGGTTCCAATAAAATTTATAGGTGCAGCAAAATCTTAAGTTCCCATCAATGGAGGGTACATGCCAACACCCATGTTCCCAGTTGCTGGAAGAGAATGAGTAACCTGCGGGACTATGGATCCCATGGATGCTATGGAAGAGGAGTTAATGAAATCTAGCTGATCGATAGTCACAATCTTGCCTTCGTGAGGAAAGTAGATAACTCTGAATACAGTGGACGCGACAGCTTTCATGGCATACATCCAATTCTGACCTAGTAAAAGGTTGTAGTCAATGAGCGCATCAACCACCTTGACTTCTGTAGGCATAGATTTACCTCCCAAGTAGACAACAAGGGAAGGGATAATTACATGCAGCTTAAATGAACAACCGTCAAATGCAGTGAGTGTGGTTCTATACATGAGTAGAGGAGGAGAGCCAAGAGCTTTCCAACAAGATAACGACATTACTGATGCGGAAGCACCTTCGTCAACCATCGTACATTTGACAAAATTTTGAAGGCACGCCATCTGGATTTGAAAAGCCACGTGGTAGGGTAAGTGAGGTTGGACATCAGTAGTGTTGAACTTGATAACAATGGGACTTCCCCAATCCTAAACTCCTAATGCAATCAAAAGGGCATGCTTCTGAGAGGGACAAGCTTGCAAGACTTCAAGAGCCAACATGGCACACGGAGTTTGGCCGAAATATTCCACAATTGAGTAGTTATGGGCAGCTCGAGCATTAGGATTATGCATAGAGTGCTTAAGAACACCTTTCAGTATCCGCAACATAATAAAGGGCTTCTCGATATGCAAGGAATTGTCAGGAGGAGGGGGAGGCTCACTCCCCAAATTGGGTTGTGGTGCATCATAATCGCGCTGGCGAGTGGCAACACTAACCTCTGACTGAACCATGTTCACACATCCATAACCACCAGTATTGGAAGAAGACGTTTCCATCTTAGTAGGTCCATAACCAGTGGTGGGAGCATGTGAATCCATGTTTTGGTGATGAGGTAGGGGATCCTTCAACACAGCTGAGCTCTGTGCCAAATGCTTCGATGCTTCTTCAATCCGAGGACATAAGTGAGTAAGATGGTCTTCCCCACAAATCTTGCAGGGAAACATCACCTTACGCCTAGGTTTATGGTCCTCACCAGCATTTCTGCCTTCCCGAGGAGGGCTGGCATTATCCTTACAGGGGGTATTACGATTGCTATTGTTATTCCCATTGTTTCCACCCTTACGATTATTTCTCCCCTTTTTCTTACCACAAGGTTGCTGGTTACCTAATTGGTTCGTCGTTTGCACACTGTGTACATCGGACGACGGGGTCGAAGTGGAAAAGGTGTGAACCTATCCGGGAGTAGACTGGTTTAGCAACAAATTTTGCATTTGATTAGCTACCAAATCTACAAGGTGAGTGATTCCAGATCCTACGATGCCATCGACATGAGATCCAGTAACTGACTGAGGCTCATGACATGTGCGTGGTGCGTCAGGAATAATGTCATACAAAATGCCAGACTGAGAGTATAATAAGTCTAACTGCTGGACTTTCAAGATGGCTTGTTCCTTAGTCATAATGTCGGACATTGAAACATCCTTAGCAATGTATGGGAGTAGAGACTTGAGGAACCATTCCAACAAGAAATCTGGAAGAATGTTGGCTTTCACTAACCTCTTTCATCGTCGCCACTCTTGAACGTGGTCAGAAATATGTGTGGCCTTGTTCTGATGGAAGGTAGATAAAAGTTCAGTACTAGTATCATAGTGAACCGAAAATTGGAAATGATCTAAGAAAACCAAAGAGATCTCGTTAAAACTCCTATAAGTGTTTCCAGGCAACTTGACATACCACTTCGCGGCTGCCCCCGTGAGGATGCGTTGAAATAGTCGCAATCTAATGGAATCGTGATTCAATGAGCTAGAAGGTGAAATGTCATGACATGATATCCCGGATCCTCACCACCTTTCCCCTCAAACTTAGGAATGTTCGAAGGGAGCTTGGTAGGGACTGGGGGCCAAGTAGGGTCGTGACACACCGAATCATTTGTGAGCTTCGAAAGATATGGAAGATTCAAGCGTGTAAGGAACGGGAGCTTAGGCTGGAAAGCTTGATTATAAGCCCCCATAAAAGGTTGGTTGAACGGAACTGAATTATAAGACATACCAAAAGATTGACCATGGTGATTAAACTGCTGATAATTAGGACTTGACGGACCATAAGCTTGACCATGGCCATAGGATTGATAACCTCCTCCTGCCTGACCCATTTGAGAGTAAGTAGGTATATAAGTGTTTTGGGCACCATATTGGGGTGGTGGGTTGTACTGGTGGCCAGCACCGACTATGTTGTAGTAAGGGTTTCCACCATGAGTATGGGGCATGTACGTACTATTTGTAGTGGGAACCGTGTTGTAATGACCATAACGGTATGGTATGTTCCCACCCCAGCATTAGGATTAGCTTGAGCAGTTGTGTGGTGACCAAAAGCATGCGATGTATTCCTATCCCCAACATTGGTGTTACTAGTAGCAGGGATGGTGGCGTTATGTCCATGTGGATAGGATATATTCCCACCCCCTACATTGGCATTACTAGTGGCAGAAGTGGACACAAAAGTATGTGGTATATGTCCACCCATGTGGTTAGGAGGAGCATTAACATTTGAGAAACTAGTCCTGGGTTGACGAGTAGCGGCATGTGTATTAGGTGGTGGATGGTGAGTCATGTTTTGAACAACGTTCCTATTAGGTTGGGGAATCTTAGGAGGTGGTATTTTTCCAACATTAGCATTGTTAGGAGCAACATGACCAGTCCCCATACTATGTGTGTGAGTGGACAATGTAGTGCCCCCAGTGAGGGTAGTGCCCCGAGTGGGTATAGTATGGATAACACCATAACTAGTGCCACCGTGACTACCAAACGTAGTGGAAGGCTCAACTGTACTATAATTAGGCATATCAAAAGAGAGTGCAGTTGGGTTGACCGTAGGACCAGTGTCGTCATGTAATTTTGGCATCTCGTGTCTATAATTGCGTGGAAACGAAGGAACGAATGTGTCGTCCTGATCTTCGTCCTCAGGTAAGGTTGGCATCCCATGAAGATAATTATCCATATTCAAAGGATCAAATGGATCTTGTTCAAGTGGATTCGGCTAAATCGAACCAGGTTGAGTCTCAGGTGGATCACCTCCCCACACCTCACGAGGATTAGGGGAATCCAAAGTGCGTTCAACTCTAACCGATGGAGTCGAAGGTATTTCTTCAGTATCAGAATGTGCAGCAGTCATGATGTCTTGGACGTATGTCTCATAAGAATCCAAAGACTCAAAGGGAGCCCGTCGGCGTCCCCTAGCAACACGGCGTGAAAGTTCGGTAGGCTCTAAACCAGCCAACCGATGAGATCGGCGGAGAGTAGGGATTCATGCCATGATATCTTCGAAGAGAATATAGACTCAAAACATCCTCTAAAGGTCAACTATCGATCAAAAACAGTAAATAAAAAACACACACCTAGAGAAACTACAGCCAAGAGCAGACAAACAGAGTGGCTAAATGAGATCTCGACACTAGAGCTGGTATGTCTTTCCTAGGAGAGGCTTGAGACTTCCAAACGATAGCCGGAGGTAATAGAATCAATTATAACGGCCCCCAGACTTCACTGCATTCACAAGGTCAAGTCCCTATACAAAGGCAACTGTGTTGTCCGACCCCTATCTGACTCAGGACACAAACAACATAACCACTGCAAGTAACCTATGCGATACCTAGGTAAGGAAACTATGGTCACCGCAATATAACCAATGCTCAGAGGGACAGTCATAGGTGGGATCCGTCATATGGGCAGGGTAGCTAAGCCCGAAGCACAAGAGGACGAACCTCTGGTACCCCTAGATACGAACAAACCCTGGAAATATCGCCCACGTTCAACTAGTATCAGAGGGATATCTCTTCAACCAACCTCCTGTGACCTCATGTTTAACTCTGTCTTGAGTAGAGCTTCATGAGAACACTGATATATACCATGGATTCCTCCACTCCCTAGTCAGACACCTAATGTTTCGTCTAGTAGTTTTGGATTGTTAACTCACAATGATCTATTCCAAGACTCTAAACCTATGCTAGTTGGTGTACCCTATAAATAAAATTGATCTAATAAATTTTAAGATTAAGCATTAATTTTAATGGATTTGATTACTCAAGGGATATGATCATGAAACTAATGATGTGTTAGACCCAATAGTATGCAAATCGTCAAATCCTAGACTCCTCTATCCAATGAAAACAATGCCACTAACATGCACAATCAAACCAACGGTTTCAAAATAAATATGCAATCCTTTTATATTTTTCGATGCACAATCAGAATCTAAATGAAAGCAGAAATCACTCAATGCAAGATGCTATACATAAAAGCAAAAAAGCAAAATTGTATTTTCTCTTATAAACAAAAGGAAAATGCAAAACTATGTGTATTTTTGTATTTTTCAATATATGGAAATGAAAAATGCAAGCAAAATCCTACTATCTAGTCACTAATATGCCAAGAAGATCACTAATACAACCAAGAAGATACCAAACAGTAAGACTCAGCCATCGGAATGAGCTCAAAAGGAAAAAACCAACAAGGCTAAATCCAAAGATGGGTAAAAAACCAACAAGACTCAACCAAGAGAAAAGAAGAGTTTTGGTCACAGCCAAGGCATGGAATAGTCAAGAAACAGGCCAACAAAGACTGAGGATCAACCAAAACCAACCCAGCAACAACCAAAGGTCATAAATCAACCAAATCTGGAGTTGTACGCTACTGTCGAAGGAATACCTGCGGGTACCCGTGAGTAGCAGAGTAAATAGAGGTGGGTATAGACGGGCAGAGCTAAGCTAGCCTGTGGGTGAGGAAAGGAAAATGGGCAAACCGAGAGTCCAATGGCTCAGAAAAAAGCAAATTTTCTATAGTGTATCTCAACGGCAAATAAGTGACACAGAGCTTCGACAAACAGCAACTCTAATTATGGACTAATGCTAAAAAAATCCCCAAAATGGATATTTTCCCCAGCGGAGTCGCCATTTCTGTGTTGAAGAAAACTCACTATGGCTTGGGGTAGACCACAACAGACAGATGACTACCAGAAATCAACTCAATTCTCAGAACTATGCTATATAAATGGCAATGCTAAGATAATGAAGAATATAACCAACCTCGATCCAAACGTTTGATGTAGATCACTGTTGGAGCTTTTCAATCCGTGCACTTGAATCTGCAAATTAGTCTTGACAGCCAATATACAACAAGTACATAAAATATATAAATGGAATTAACATCATCAATAGCAATGGCCCATGATATAACAAGTAAATGCAACCCAATGTAAGATAAACAACATTTACAGCATTAACGGACGAGAATATGAGTATTTCTATTAATAAACAAGAAGAAGTACAATGTGATACGACCTCTTGCTAGCAACCAATCTGAACCAAGATCTGGATCAATCCACTTATGCCTCCACCACTTCAATCCTCCATGAATGGAAAACTCAAACTATGGTAGGAGTTTGGAAGGTGAACATAAACGGTTCACAACTACAAGGATCAATGAGTGTATACTCAAGATAGGGAAAAAATACACTAGAGTTCTCTTGCTCTTCTTTCTCCTCCCATCCATAAGCCATATGTGCTCAATATATAGTCCTCTCAAAGGTAAGTGAAAGGACACATCGAGGCGTTTATTGGGTAGATGGAGAGCCAAAGGTCACCCAATGACCGCTTTTTGGTAGTAAAAAGTAATAAACTAGTGATTTTTACCATTTTACATGCTACCCGAAGGCTATAGTGATGCAACTCGTGGGTATGCTGACTATAGTGATGCAGCTACCATATAAGGGAAAAAATAGGGTAAAATAGTGTCTGAAGGATATAAAGTGGTTCTCAGTCAGTGAAATCGATCCTCTAGGCCAAAGAATGTTGATTCTCACAAGGTGGAAGATTACGTTGTAACAACTTGTAGAATAAAATAATCATGGCTCATTATGTATACGGTCCAGTGTCATTTGGGAGGAAACCTAACACTAATGACTGCAAGATCCAAGGTACTCCTGGGATTCTAGATCCATTTCCTAGATGTTGATTTGGTGTCGATAGGAATATATCCATCAGAAGGAGGGCATTAATGCATCCCACATCAACCAATACGAAACAAAGATCAATAGTCTGATATAATTTGGTAGAACTGTGAGATCCAAGACTGTATACTGACACAAGGAAGGCCAACATGATTGGTCAGGAATATTTGAGGAATAGCTAACTCTGTTTGAACTTTCCTTGAACACATAACACGACGCAGAATGGACACTTGGAAGCATAGGACTTTGAGTAACTGACCTTAATGAAATCCTCCAATGCTAGATGCATTAACAAAAGCTCCATAGTTGACGGGAAGGATAACCCATCGTGGATATCTGTTCAAATACTGGTACAGTTTCCTAAGGAAATTGTAGATGGTGTACTAACAGTGGCTACCAAATTATGTGCCATGTTCAATGGAGACAGGGACTAACTATTTCCATTTTCTTCAATAATGTAATATGAAATGATTCAATTCTCTCCCTTTTTTGGGTTTTCATGTTTTCCAATTTTAACCTTTTTCATTTATTAGCTTGAAAAAAGAATAAAGCATGCTATGATACATTTAGAGGAAACGAGTGTCTCAAGGGAATTTGCCTAAATTTCAAGGGCATGGGTCAGGCCAAGGAAAAGATACATATTGAAAACAAGGGATGAGATATTTATGTACACTCTTATGGGTGTTTCCTCCATGAGTATGGGTCAAATATACATAAGCAATGGTTTATTAGCATCATGTAACAAAATGTGACTGCAAAGGAAAATATGCAATATAAGCAATCAGCAACGAAGCAGTTTGCATGGATGTTCAAGTGGATATTTTAATAAATGCTTATGTAAAATGAAAAAAATTGGGATCTCATCAAGATATGGTCAGAAATGTATGAAAGAGAAATATGTGGTATCAAACTCCAAGTCAAGCTAGGACTAATAGGGCTCTCAGGCCTATGATAATAACTCAACATGGGCACCAAAATTCAAATGGGGTGCTAACTAGGGCGTTCCATGTTCAACAGGATCTTCTATCGGAATGGTGGAAAATACAAATATGAAGGGCTGACCCACCAATTTCCAATAGGTTCAACCCTATGGAAAGTTTGGGTTCCAAAAGGTTCGAATGCATTTTCACAAAGGGATAACCTAAACCTATATGAAAGCTTCCAAATATACCAGATCAAATTGAGGAACATGCAAATCATGCTCCCATAATTGGGTAGATTTAATCCAATTATGCTCCTAGTGGCCCCACAAAAGATGTCCTTAGGTGGCTGCAACCAAATGTTCACAACTTCAGGGATATCTTAATCTAATGATAAAATGTAATCCAAGAAATCACGTGAGCTAGGATATCTCATAGCCAAAATGGGCCAAGTAGCCAGATCGTATTCCTCCATTAAGGGACTATTTTGATTAGATTCTACCGAAGCTAGTTGAGTAGCTTGGTATGAAACTTCTACAGTAGATAGGTGTGATCCAAATGCTTGCCAACATTTAAATGACATTACATAAGATGAGGTCCCTTCATCTACTATGGTTCGAAAAATGTTCTTACTATGAGTCGTTACTTTAATATGACAAGCAATATTGGAGGGGATCCTACATATTGAATGGTCTATATCTAATGTGATCGAAGTCACATCGGATGGATCAACAACACCAATTGTAGGAAATAGTTCCTTTCTTTGCACATGGCGGCATTGCAATACCTCCAAGGTCGACATGGTGTATGGCACTTGAGATAGGTCCTCAATAACATTACCGTTCTCAGCATATCGTGTGTTAGGATTATGCTTTGTTATATGTAGAACACCTTTGGGGGGGTGTGATACTAAGTCTATGGATGGTTTCTCAATGGAGAAAGAACTGCCTAGATGTGATACTAATTGATACGATGTACTAGAAGAGACATCATAAGAATAAAGTCTTGTTTGAATGTTCATCTCATGATCACACATGAAGAAATTTCCATTGGGATCATTGCTCCCTTGCAGGGGGTTGGATGGTTTCCCTCTGTTGGGGGTACTAGTGTCAAAATAGTGGGTTTTTGTTTCCCACCACATTCAATCATGTTCAGTGCTTCTCTTTTTCCAGAGTTAGCATTTTGCTTACTCTTGTACTTCTTCTTCTTTCCTCTAAGGTTTATGGATTGGAATATAGGGATTTCAAAATTCTAGGAAGGATTAGCACTTTGCTTACCCTTATACTTCTTCTTCTTTCCTATAATGCATATGGATGAGACTATGAGGATATTATAAGTGTTGGAAGGATTAGCAGGTTGTTGCATTGCCTTGCCAGCTGTGGGTTGCGAAGTCTGAATAGAAACTTGTCCCAAATGTTGGGTATTCTGCTCAAGTTGGTGGACGGAATCCATCATACCATTGGCATGAGGTCCATGTGGTGGCCTAGCTGGATCAAACACAAGTATTGCAGGTTGGTTCCAAAAATATTGGTTACTTCCTAGAACCTGACCACTCCATTGTGGAATGGGGTTAATGGTTGGATTTCCCCCTTGGCGGGTTAGGCCCCAAAAAGATTGGTTACTTTCTAGAACCTGACCAGTCCATTGATGTTGTCTTGGGTGTGATAAGAATTCCAAGGTGGGTTTCCCCTTTGCAGAGACTGACCCCAAAAAAATTGGGTACTTCCTGGAACATGAACAATGGGTGGATTTCCTCCTTGCAGATGTGGGTCGCAAGAATATTGGTTACTTCTTAGATCCCAACCACACCATGGCGGTTGTCCTTGAGCTTGAAAATAATTCCAATTTTGTTTTCCCCTTTGTGGAGACTGAACCCAAGAATATTGGGTACTTCCTGGAACATGACCAATGGGTGGATTGCCCCCTTGCGGAGGTAGTCCCCAAAAAGATTGGTTACTTTCTGGAATATGACCATACCATTGATTGGTTACTTGGTTTTGATAAGCATTCCAAGGTTGATTTCCTCCTTGCAATGGTGGGCCCTAATAATATTGGCTAATTTATACAACCTGACCACTCCATTGATGCGGTCCTTGAATGCTCACGTAATTCCACCTTTGATGCGTCTTTCCGAACCAATTATATTTACTATCCGTGAATCACTAGGTGATATCAAACCTCTATCACCTAATATCTTTAATTAATCAAAATTCTTTAAAGATTAGTCCTAATCCTATCCAATCATGGATCAAAAACAAAATGTGACCTTAAGAAAATGGATCTTCCACAAATTGTAAGAAAATTGTGAAAGAAATGTCAATTTAGGCCATTTTTAAAGGTTTTTGGACGGAAATTCCAAATCTGAAGATCACAAAACAATCCCTCCAAATTTTTTCCTAATTAGTGGTAAACTGATCCTAACATGTCTTAAATCAATGTTCAGGTCTGCAGGTACAAAAATGAAGCCTAAATGTGGCCCTGAAATAGTGAAATCTCAAAGCTAGTTCTAGCATTTTTTGCAAATTTGAATCAAGAAAGCTTTAAAAATATTTAAAAATCTTCCAAATATTTATCTAAAGAGGATCCAAGTAAGTTCCAAACTCTAATCTAACGGTTTCCTTAGTCAATCTAAGAAAAATAAATCACCAAAACTGAAGTAAGGATGAAGAACCAAGCTCCAAAAAATAAAAGACCGGGCTGACACACCTTCTAGAACAGAGCAAAGCATTGAAAGGGGATCAATGCACCTTGCACACAGGAAGAGTGCATTGGTGACTCTCCCTGCTAGTGTTCATGATGTGTTGAAGGGCCTTCAATGCTCTGTATGCACATGCAGGGTGCATTGTCTCTGCAAATCAATAAAAACCTAGATCTGAGCTCTTTATCTGAGACTTTTGGGTGTTTAGGAGTGGATCTAGGCTAGTTTTGAGCTTCTAAACCTGGAACATAAGTTCTTTAAGATATCTTAAGGAAAAATTTAAGTATATTTGAAAGTTTAGAACACCAAAATATAGAAGAAATTTTTAAATTAAGTCAACAGTTAGTATGGTCGCCAATCTGATAATAGCTTTTAAGGTAGGGTTAGATCTACACTAAAATGATATAATACTATGAAGTAGGTGAATCTTCAATGTCAAAAATCCATAATGCATTCCCTAATATATTTAAAATATTGCATAAGAAGGGAATTGAATTATTTCATATTAAGCTAAAGAAGAAGATACAAACTTACAATGTATCTTGATGTGCATCCCTCCTCCTTTTCCATGAGCTATCCTTTCTCCACCCTTGCTTTTGATGAAGATGTCAAGCTTTCCAATCCTCCAAATCTCTCCATCATTCCTTTTCTCTTCCTTTTTCCTCCTCCTACCATGCCCCAAATTCCTTTTTTTATAGCATTGGGAAATGGGCTCTCAAGTTTCTCTTTTCAATGTGGGATTATTCCTTTTATTGTTTTTTCTAAAAACCCACTTTCCATAGTCTTTTTAGGATTTTGTCACAACTTTAGCATATTTAAGTATAGTTTATTCAATTTTTTGCATTTCTTCTCACTATTTGACTGTTGGAGCTTATATTTGAGCCTTCAATGAGTAGTTCAATCATTGACCCCTGTCTCTTTAGGCTCCTTCTTTCTTCACTCAATCCTTCTAGTTATGGAAGTAGTGATTAGATCAGAGAGGACTATTCTATTATGTACTTGTCTTATGTCTTCATGTTGCAGGCACATAGTAAAAATATGCTTATGCCTTCAATTTGTTACGGGTGTTAATTTGATTATCAACACACAAATTGTCCCTGATAACAATGAGGAAATCCCTAAAATTCAAGAAATTGAAGAATATGAACCTCCTAATGAAGAGCAAGATCAGCATATTAATGCAATCAATTATTTTGTTGAATTACCCATGCTTGATGAAGAATGTGAACCATAAACAATATTGAATGGAAAAAATCCTTACAACACCTGTAGTAAAGGGAAAGCTTCATAGGAATCTCTACCATC
The DNA here is from genome assembly GCA_027924585.1 of Larix kaempferi. Lineage (NCBI taxonomy): Eukaryota > Viridiplantae > Streptophyta > Pinopsida > Pinales > Pinaceae > Larix > Larix kaempferi. The sequence goes on from BSBM01001259.1 coordinate 373,658, forward strand.
ACCAGTTTCCAACAAAAGAAAAGCTACAATGCAAAAAGAAACCATCATTCCTGAAATTGAATATAACTTAGTTGATTACCTCAAAAAGATGAAGGCTGATATTTCTTTATTTGAACTCCTTAAAATACCCTCCATGAGGGAGACCTTGCCTAAAATAATTATTCTTAATAAATCTAGGGAAGTTCAAAATAATAATTTGGAAACTTCTTCAAATCCAAATAGCCAAAAACCACATGGGAAAAAGACACCTTCCTTTTTACTTACCTTTGAGATATTCAATAGGAGTGCACATAATTGCATGATAGACTCTGGTGCTTCATAAAATGTCATGCCTCTTTCAATTTTTAAAAAGATTAATGTCTCTTATGAACCTTCTCCTACCCATATTTTCCAACTTGATAGATCAAAAGTCAGTGTAGTGGGAGAATTGAAAAATGTCATGATTACATTATCTGTTGATCCAAGAATTCATCAGACCGTTGGCATTGTTGTAGCTGATATCCTCAAAGCCTATGGCATGTGGCTAAGCAAAGAATGATCAGAGAAACTGAAGGGTTACTTTGCCACCAATTGGTCCCATTTATGGCTCCCATAGAATGGTCAACATAATAAAATTAAAATCAATAGAGAGCCATACATGAAGCAGACAGTCACCGATCTAAATGATCCCAGTGAGCCTGTTGTCTATTTTAGCACACATATCGAGCATTACAAGTTTGACACATTCTTTGGGAATTTTCCTGCTCATGCTTCACCCACTGAGAACGTTGAAAATCAATCTAAAATTATTAATTACACGGTTGTTCTTTTTTCTGGCACAATTGTACACAATGTATATAATGTAAATACAAATTTTAGAATAGAAACAAATTCTTGGAATTTATTTTTTGATGGCTCTAAATGAAAAGAAGGTGCCACTGTAGGTTGTGTACTGATAGATCCAAAAGGAACCAAAGTTATGATTGCTTGTAGATTGGAATTTGAGTGTACAAATAATATTGTTGAATATGAAGCTCTTGTCTAGGGTCTCAGAAAAGCAATTGACTTAGGTTCTCAATTTATTGAATGCTATGGAGATTCTGAGATTATTGTGAAACAAGTTAGAAATAAAATGCATTGCATATCCCATCATTCGATTAACTATCAGAAGCTGTTCTTAGACCTAACCAATTATTTCAAAGAATTTAACATTAAGTTTGTTCCTAGATCACAGAACTTTGATGCTGATATGTTAGAAAACACTGCTTCTAGAATCATTCCTCCTGAAGGTTTATCTCCTGGTACTTTTTCCATCGAGATGATATACAGACCTTCAATTCCAAACAATGTTACCAACTGGAAGGTATTTGATGATGATCACAAAATCTTGGATTTCTTAACAAGTCAAGGCACCTTTAAAGACATAGCCATTTATGAAGATGAACATGAAAAATCATTATCAAATCCTCACTTTCCTTCTAACTTGATTCCTAAATCAGTAATGAATTTAGAGAAATTTTATGACTTGCAGGATAAATTCAAAAATGCTACCAACTGCAAAAATCATAGGTCTTCTCTGAATTGTCAACTTGTCAACTTAGGAATTGAGCAAAACCATCAATGGATTAACCTTGTGATTGATTGTTCACTTGCTGAAAAAGGATCTTACATCAAACTGTGTAGGGAATTTCAGGATGTTTTTTCATGGACTTACGATTATCTTAAAACATTTGACACTAAAATCATCCATCATAACATTCCTATGAAACCTCGGGTTAAACCTTATCAACAAAAATTAAGGAAAATGTATCCTAGCCTAGAACTATCTGTTAAGTGTTAATTTTCAATAATTTCATTCCATTATCATTCGGGATCACTAAGAGAATAACATGTAGAGCATATCAATCATAGACACAAAATAAATCACACAAGAGACACAGAGTTTCACCGGGGAAAACCAAGAAGGTGAAAAACCCCGCAACTTCCTCAGAGATAGAATAAACCCAAATACAAGATCACAAGGATCAAACCCAATACGATGTCTCTAGCAGATGCTCCTCCTCCTCCACATGTGCACCACTTTCTCTCTTGCTATGCGAGCTTGAGAAGTGAGTGAATGAATCAAATGAGAGACATAACCTCTCTATTTATACACTTACTTGACCTACCAATAATCCAATAGGGCTGACTTGCTAATCAAGTCTAATAACCCAACCACATGAGAAAACTAGGGCCGACCCCACACTGGTGGTCTAATAACCCATCAATACAAATGACGACACTTACAATGTAACTTGCGACACTTGCAAATACAAATGACGACACTTCCAATAAGAGGATTAAGACATCTCTATTGGATATACAATAAAGTACAAATGTAATATACAAGTGAATATCTTCCGAAGTTACAAATACATCAACACTCCCTCTTAACTAGGAAGGTATTCTGAACACAAGTCATCAATACATATTGGCGCAAGTCTTCAATTCTGGAGTTGGATCATCATCACTGGATCACGGAGCATCATCATCATAACTGCTGCTGTACTCAACATATCAAACACTGGGCTATCTCATAATTCTTCTCGTCATAGGAAATTCTACAGAGCCATCCCTTTTTCATGTTGGTTGTAGGCCTACCTCCTATAGGTCTTCATCATCTATGCGAACGGTCTGATAGTGGTGGAATCTCAGGACTAATTACGTGCGGATGAAATACCTGACCAGAGTATCCCAAGAATATTTATGTTCCTAAGCACGACTGGCAAGATCTCTGTCAGGACTGATTACATGCATCTCTTCACAATATATTTAAAGAGCATCCCAGGAAAATTTATGTGTTGCATCATGACTGAAAAGATCTCTAAAGAGCATCCCAGGACTTATTACGAGCACACTGCTCAACCTATCGGATCTCCGGGACTGATTACATGTGAATAGGAAATACCTTTAAAGAGAATCCTAAGAACATTTATGTGCCATAGCACGACCAACAATATCTCTGAAGAGCATCCCAGGACTTATTACGAGCACACGGCTCAACCTATCGGATCTCCAAGACTGATTACATGCCTCCATAGCAATACCTCGAAAGAGCATCCTAGGACTGATTACGAGCACACAGCTCAACCTATCGGATCTCAGAGGACTGATTCCATGCTACTTACACAACCTGCCACATATCATCCATGACCTCAAAGTATCAACCTGATACCCATGATCCAACTGATCATCAACGCATGGTGCATCAACCTGATGCACATGATCATCACATGATCATCCTTATCATCATTATAGCATCATCCTGATGCATATCATCTAGAGCATCATCCTGATACTCATTTCAAATGATCATCCTGATCATCGTCACTGCATCACCCTGATGCATATCATCCAGAGCATCATCTTGATACTCATCTCAAATGATCATCCTGATCATTTTCATTGCATCGTCCTGATGCATATCATCCAGAGCATCATCCCGATACTCATCTCAAATGATCATCCTGATCATCGTCACTGCATCGTCCCGATGCATATCATTTAGAGCATCATCCTGATACTCATCTCAAATGATCATCCTGATCATCGTCACTGCATCGTCCTGATGCATGTCATCATATATGATCCAACTGATCATACAAAGCATCCAACTGATGGATATACATATACATGATCCAACCGATCATACAAAGCATCCAGCTAATGCATATACATATACATGATCCAACTGATCATACAAATCATCCACCTGATGCATATACAGAGCAGTAACTAGAGAATCGTCCTGATGCTCATCACATATTGCTTACATCCACAACCATGGGAAAGATCCTCCTATCACCATGCTTGGAATGGCTCCAGAAAATGTATGCCATCAATTCTTCCTCGAAGTATCTGCTATCTAAAGAACACTAAGCCTCTCTCTGAAGTACTCAAACTTCACTCTAGGTAGTGGTTTTGTCAACACATCTACAACCTGCTCATCTGTCGCAACATACAGGAGCTTCACTGCTCCTCTCTGCACCATATCCCTGATATAGTGATATTTGATCTCGATGTGCTTCGACCTGTCATGGAACACTGGGTTCTCTGACAACTTCACACAAATCTGGTTTTCACAATAGATACAGGTAGCATCCAACGGGAGATCAAATAACTCATATAGTAGCTTCCTAAGCCATACTGCCTCACAACTAGCCGAACAAGCTACAACATACTCTACTTCGGCAGTACTCAGTGCTACGCAGGATTTCTTCCTACTAAACCAAGAGATCACATCGGATCCCATACTGAAGCAGCACCTCAAAGTGCTCTTCTTATCTGCAGCAGTTCTTGCCCAATCTGAATCAACATAACCTTCCAGGTTAAACTTTTGATTCGCATCATAATTGAGCCCATAATCAACTGTACCCTTCAGGTACCTTAGATTATGCTATACAGCAAGTAGGAGAACACTTCTCGGATCCGTCAGGAACTGGATCAATGTGTTCACAGCAAAGAAAATATCCGGTCTCGTGTTCGTTAGGTACATAAAGGACCCAATCATCTGGTGATACACAGTGGCATCAACCGGCTCAGATGAAGCATCACACAGAAGCTTCAGGTTTGATGCCATAGGTGTGACCATGGCCTTGCAGTCCATCATCCTGAACCTCTTCAAGATCTCTACTGCATACTTTCCTTATCCAAGGAAGATCCCATCTGCACTCTTCCACACCTCCATACCTAGAAAGTAATGCATCATCCCCAATACCTTCATCTCAAACTTGGCTGCAAGATTCCTCTTGGTGTCGGCAATCAACCCATCCTCTCCTGTAACAAACAGGTCATCCACATATAGGAGTAGTATCACTGGATTTCCTTCCTCAACCTTGTAGTAAAGGTTGGAATCTATTTTACTCTTGGTAAATCCCAAACTGGATAGAAAACTATCCATCCTACCATACCAAGTCCTAGGAACTTGCTTCAAGCCATACAAGGATTTCTTCAACCTGCACACATATGATTCCCTGTCATGTGTCTCAAAACCAAGTGGTTGCTCCACATACACTTCCTCTTCGACTACAGCATTCAAGAAAGTTGTCTTGACATCCATCTAGTGTATCTTCCGCTTCATCACTACAGCGAGAGCAAGTATTGTTCTGATGGAAGTGTATCTGGCTACAGGAGCAAAAGTCTCTTCATAATCTATTCCCTCTTTTTGGGAGAAGCCATAAGCTAGAAACCTTGCCTTGTGTTTCTCTATGCTACCATTTGCAGCATTCTTGATCTTATAGATCCACTTGGAAGTCACAACAGACTTCCCTTCAGGTCTTGGGACCACATCCCAAATATCATTCTTCATGATCGATTGGTTATCCTTGATCATGCCATTCTTCCATTACTACATCCCAAATCCTTGGAACTTCAGATTCGTCAATATCTTCAATAGAAAGTTTTCTTTAAACTTCGTTGCTGGAACAAATGTTGTAGTCCTTCTTTTGTAGGTGATTGTACACGACCTTTCCTACAATTCAAATTCAATTGCATGATTAGAAACTTCTCATAGTTTTCAGAACAAAATCTTACACATAAGAATATATATGTCATACAGTCGTGCAATTATCTTAGTCAATGCTTCAATACAACATGTATCCATATCCTGTAACTTTCAAGATGCCTTCCATATCTACCAGAACATTGTTAAGAGTTTGCACTACTCCTAATATGTCAGCAAAGAGGTTTCATTCTAGATAAGTAGCAATGGAATGTTGTACAGTGCCATAGGCCACTTACCCATTACATGCATATTAGTAGTATACTGTTCATTAATGCAATTATTCTAATATGCATAATACACAACCTAAGTCTAGGAACATAAGTAAATACATCATTGAACAATATTATTTAAACAATCAGATATACAAGAAATGACAATTCAAATACTTATCTTTGTTTGTTTTTTGGGTGGACTCCCTCTCAATCTTTGCTTCCTTGCAGGAGCTGCTAGAGTCCGACTCTGAAGAAGCTTCTTCTACTCCTTTATGTTGTGGATTGTAAGGAGTGGTCAACTCCCTCTTAATCCCTGAATCACTGCATAGTATCTTTGAAGTATGCTGAAGTGAATTCTCCACCATTATCGGATCTAAAGATCTTGATCTTCTTATCAAGGCTTTGAATTCCTTGAATTTACTAAATACTTCATCTTTGATCTTCAAGAAATAAATCCAAGTCTTCCTAGAGAAATCATCAATGAAGGAGACATAATATACATACCCACTCAGAGAACTGGATGACATTGGTCTGCATACATCGGAGTGGATAATTTCCAAAGTTCCTTTTGCTTTGCTTCCACTGCTTGGAAATGTCTTCTTTGTGTTCTTTCCTTTTGCACATCCTTTACAAATACCTTCATGCTTTGACTGAATTTCAGGAAGACCTTCTACTACTTTTCTTGCAATTGGTAGTGCCCTATAGTGCACATGAGCAAGCCTTCTATGCCAAAGTTCACTTGGATCCATGGATTCATGTACCATGGCATGTTCAGGTTGTCCCTTTAATTTGTACAATCCTCCCTCTTGCTCTCCAATCACCACTGCATCATCTAGAGTCTTACCCTTTGGCCACATGAGTACATGGCCATCTATAAATGCAACTCTCATTCCCTTTGCATCCAGAGATGATATGGAGAGAATATTATTCTTGAGTCTAGGTACATATAGAACATCTTGCATCTTTAAAGACTTCCCAGAGTCTAACTTGTAGGAGGCTTCACCACTTCCTTTTATGGGATATTGGTAGTCATCCCCAAGTTTCACCTTATGGGGTGCCTCATGTTCAGATAGATCTATAAAGGATTATTTAAATCTCATCATGTGTTTGGAAGCCCCACTATCAATAAGCCAATCATCACATCCATGTGAGATAGTACCCGTGAGAGTAGAGATCAACACATATTCTTCCTCACTTGAAGAGTCTTCATTTTCTACCCTATTCTTCTTCTTGGGAGTTTCATCATCCTCAACAGCATGAGCATGATGCCTCTTCTTGATGTTCTTCTTCTTGAATTTGTTGTTAACTTCATTTCTTTTCTTGGGACATTTTGAGGCAAAGTGTCCTTTCTCAATGCAATTGAAGCATCTCAGATGTTTCTTCTCTTTATGATAGGAATAAGAAGATTTCTTGTGGTGAGATGGCTGCTTTTTGAACTTGCCTTTCTTGATGTGAGCTATGAGGGCTTGATCTTCACTTCCCATCTTTTCTTCTTGGGCCACAAACCTAGATTCCTATTGTGAACATTGCTCCCATAGTCTACTAAAGGAGATCAGTTTCTTTCTAGCACGGATTCCTTGGATGAAGGAGTTCCATGACCTAGGTAGGCCATTCAAAGTGCTCATTACAATTTCTCCATTCTCCACTACTTAATCCATAGCTTCAAGTTGTTCCTTGATTTGAGAGACCTTAGAAAAGTAGGATTGAATGGTCTCTCCATTCTGGATCTTTACCCCTTTCAATTGGTTCCGTAGAGTCATCTTCCAATTTATGTTCTTTCCTTCAAACAACTTATTCAAAGAGTCAAACATCTCTTTAGGTGTCTTTAGGGAAGACACATGTGGTATGAGATGGTCCCTAATAGAATCAACAATGATTCTCTTGGCTTTGACCAAGTTCTTCTTTTGTAAGGCCTTAGCCTCATCTCCCTCTGGAACTAGAACCTCTTCCTTTATGTAGCTGTCCAGGTCATTCTCTTCTAGGATTAACCCAATCCTATACTTCCAGGCTCGAAAGTTATTAGCCCCTTCAAGCTTATCCTCAAGCTTGGTGTGGTGAGACATTTTAATGAGAAACTCAAATGGAAATAAAAGATTTACGTCTTACCACTTGATTTGCTGAAAACTGGATCTGGAGCTGGATTAGGGTTTGTTAGAGAAAACCTAAAAATTCAAAATTTGAATTTCAAACTTCTGAAAGGATAGAAAGATGCGCCTTGATGTGTTGGTCAAGCTAGTATACTCAGATTTTGAGATCTGCAAAATTTGACCCCTCAAAATTGCCTTTAACCTTCCGAATTCACTAGACAGGACCCTAAATTAGGGTTTGATTTTCCCGGAGCTTCACCCAACCAAAAAGTTCGATCCAAAGCTCTAAAATTTGATTTTTCAGAGGAGCTTCTAGTCGTGGTCTTGGATTTTAGAAATTCCAACTTTTGCAGAAACCCTAATTTTTACGTCAAAAACTGAAAAAGCTCAGAATTTAATTCTGTTTTGACAGAAAGATGCGCCCTTGCTAAGAGAGTCAATCTAGCCTTCTTCCTTTGATGATCTGTGGAGAGAAACCCAAAAATTAAGAATCCCTAGCTTCTGCAGCTGCATAGTGCCTTCTTCTTAGGTCAGCTCTGATACCATGTTAATTTTCGATAATTTCATTCCATTATCATTTAAGATCACTAAGAGAATAACATGTATAGCATATCAATCATAGACACAAAAGAAATCACACAAGAGACACAGAGTTTCACCAGGGAAAACTGAGAAGGTGAAAAACCATGTAACTTCCTCAGAGATAGAATAAACCCAAATACAAGATCACAAGGATCAAACATAATAAGATGTCTCTAGCAGATGCTCCTCCTCCTCCATATGTGCACCACTTTCTCTCTTAGCTATGTGAGCTTGAGAAGTGAGTGAATGAATCAAATGAGAGACACAACCTCTCTATTTATACACTGACTTGACCTTCCAATAATCCAATAGGGACGACTTGCTAATCAAGTCTAATAACCCAACCACATGACCTAACTAGGGCCGACCCCACACTGGTGGTCTAATAACCCATCAATACAAATGACGACAATTACAATGTAACTTGTGACACTTGCAAATACAAATGGTGACACTTCCAATTAGAGGAATAAGACATCTCTGTTGGATATACAATAAAGTACAAATGTAATATACAAGTGAATATCTTCTGAAGGTACAAATACATCAACATTAAGAAATAATTAGAGAAACTACTTGCAGCTAGAATTATATTTCCATTGAGACACACACAATGGGTAGCTAATCTAGTCCTTGTTTGTAAAAATAATGGGGAAATAAGACTTTGTGGGGATTTCAATAATTTAAATAAGGCATATGAAAAGATAATTACCCGGTTTCTCCTATGGAACCAATTTTACAAAAGGTTGTAGGTGCATAGATGTTTTCTTTACTAGATGGTTTCTTTGGTTACAATCAGGCTTTGGTTACTCCTTCTAATCAACTCAAAACTACATTTAGAACAACTTGGGAAACCTTTGCTTACATAAAAATTCCTTTCGGGCTAATTAATGCAGGTGCTACTTTCCAAAGAGCTATGGATATAGCTTTCATAGGCCTGACGCATATTTTTGTGGTAGTTTATCTTGATGATATAACTATTTATTCTAATAAGAGGCAAGATCATATATCTTCTCTCGGATGGGTATTTGAAAGATGTCGGAAGTATGGTATCTCTTTGAACCTGAAGAAGTCCATCTTTGCGGTCACATAAGGTAAACTTTCAGGATTTCTAATTTCTAAACATGGTATGATTATTAATCCTGAGAGAACTAATGGTATTGCTAAAATCAGAATCCCAAGTTCTAAGAAATATATGAAGTCCTTTTTTGGAAATATCAACTTTGTTAGAAGGTTTGTTCCAACTTTTGCTCATATAGCTAGACCTTTAAAAGATCTGATTAAAAATGAGGTCGAGTTCAAGTGGTCTGATATTCAAAGAGATTATTTTTCTGAAATTAGAAAAGCTATTGCAGAAGCTCCTGCATTAATGTTGCCATATTTCACAAAAGATTTTATTCTTTATACATCCGCCACTGACTTTTCTTATGCTATTGTGTTAACAAAGAAACAGGCTGAGGACATTGAAATTCCCATTTGTTTCATGAGTTCTACATTCAAAGGAGCTGAAATGAATTATTCTAAAATTGATAAGAAAGCTTATCCAATTTACAAATCCATAAAACATTCCAGGCCATATCTCTTAAATTCTAGGACTAAAATCATTGTTCTTTATGCAACAATACACAGTGGCTTGATCCATAAAGAACTTGGTGAGAATCATGCCCATTGGATGACTGCAATTCAGGAATATGATTTAGAAATAAATCTTGCTAATATTGTCAAGAGACAAGGTTTGTGTTTACTTGCTACCCAATATAATGATCCCCAATAAGAACAACTTGAATGGAATCAAGAGGAGGGTGTTTCTAAGGATATTTTAAATGTGATTTCCTCTCCTGCATCTGAATGGTATGATGATATTAAATTCTTTCTTACACATGGGTTTTCTCCTCAAACTTTAGACTTCAAAAAGCGTAGAGATTTGAGATTAAAGGCTGCACTTTATCGATTAATCGATGATGTTTTGTTTAGGAGGAACTATGATGGATTTTTTCTTAGATGTCTTGATAAAGCAGAGACTGATAATATTCTGTTACAATTGTATGTAGCACCTACAGGGGTACATTATGCAAGAGAAACTATAGATCGTAAAATCTTACAGGTTGGTTATTATTGGACAACCTTGTTCAAAGATGCACATGCCTTTGCTAGAAAGTGTGAAGCTTGTCAAAAGAGTGCTGGTAAATTCAAGAATTCATCCTTCCCCCTTCAACCAGTCACTGTCTAGTTTCCCTTTCAGTAGTGAGGTTATATTTTGTCAGTCCTATAACCCCTACCTCTTCATTACAACATCGATATATCCTCACCACAATAGATTACTTTACCATATGGGAAGAATAAGTCCCCCTTAGGGTTGCAAACACAAATAAACTAATATCCTTTCCTAAAATTAACATTTCACTAGGTTTGGCGTTCCTGAAACCTTAGTGTTTGATAACACATCCTATTTCTCATCCATTGATCTCACTCAATATGCCTTGGAGAGAGGAATTAAGCTTAAATAATCTTCCAATTATTACCCGCAAGGGAATGGGATGGCTTAGTCTTCAAATAAGAATCTTATTAGTATATTGAAGAAGACTATGGCCAGTCATCATAAAAATTTCCATACTCAACTCTTTAATGCTCTCTGGGAAGATCAAGTAACTCCAAAATCCCCTATTGGTAATTCCCATTACTGTTTGGTTTATGGTAAGGAAGCTATTTTGCCTTCGAATCTTTTACTTCCTTATTTACAGTTGTCTCAATCATTACATCAAGATGACTCTCCTCCTCTTCAGAACATAATTGATTCATTGTTTAAATTGGAAGAAGAGAGGGAGAAATCCAAAAATTAATTATATCAACACCAACAACTAGTTAAAAGATGGTTTGATGAGAAATATTCAACCAAAAGAGATTTTCAAGTGGGGGATTTGGTCTTAAAATGGGACAAGCAACAAAAGGAAAAAAAAATATTATACTAAGTTTCAACACTTATGGCTAGGTCCACTCCTTATTACAGAAAATATTGGCCCTGGTACTGTCTTATTACAGACACTGGAGGGTTTCCCTAAAACCTATCTAGTAAAAATTCAGATTTTGAAGATATATTTTGTTTAAGGTAAGCATTGGATTATCTATACATAGGAGTGGTTTGTTTTATTTTATTTTATTTTTGATTTATTTTCTGGATTTGTTCTTTCAAAGTGTGTCAATAATGGAGCATTTTGTCCAAAGTTGATTGATCAATTTATCTTAGATCAATTGAATTGAAAGGATTTAGGATGACAATGAAATATTGTACTTTGCTTTTTCGATACATGAAAGTGTTATTTCTATAAAATATACTAAGCAATTCATGAGGATTATGAATTTTTCCTTTCTTGACTGAACCACGATTTTACAAATATCTCATTGGATGAATAAGACATATGTGTAACTGGTTTTCCTGTCATATGTTCCATTAGTGGTTAGTAGTAAAATCTAATCCTAGTGTGTCTTTTTCTATTTTGATTCCCATCTTGGTCATCTTGGAATTCAATAAATTCACCTAAATAATTGTAATTTGTAAGATAGTGGATCTTATTACAAGCCACCCTACCATGATCATAGATATTTGGTGGAATGACATATCCAAATCTAGTCACCAAGCTAGGGAGATGACTTTCAACTATTTGTTGGAAGTTGGAAGATCCTATTACAGGTCGATCCATTCATGATCTGCAGGTATCAGTGAATGGCGCTACTAAAATTTGGTTACCAAGCCAAGGTAGTGTTTTGCAATTTAGAATCTAATAAATTTTGTTTTCTTTTGTTAAAGTATTTGTTGACTCAAGGACAAGGGGTAGTATTGCAAGCTATCCTGACCATTAGAATGGGTTCTATTTTGGACTGAAATTACCATTATGTGGTCACCAAGCCATGGTAATTGCTTTTAGTTGAAAGCTAAAAGACAAGAAGTCTCTTGACAGAGCTAGCTTGTTCAGTTTCTGGGAAATATTTGTGAATGGCATTGCCAAAACCTGATATCGAAGTGAGGGAAATGGTCTTGTTTCAACAAAATTTGTCTTAAATTTCTCTTAAAAACAAAAAAAAGAATTATGCGGAGAAACAAATTAATAAAAATAAATAAATCAGTAAATACATGAATAAATTAAAAGTAACTCAAGATGATTGATGATTTGGTGAATTGGAATTAGTAAAGGATTCTCCTAAGGTTTATCTTAAACTTCCCTCTCATGCTTGCATATTAGTACAGAGAACATCATTTTCCCCTATGTTACCTTTCAATTGGGTATCATCACGTTTGGTTTTGGTTGAGGAAGGGTGAACTATGTATCAATTAACTCTGCAGATTCTGTTGTATTTTATGAAGACATTTTCGAGTTATGGACTAAAATATCTTCTCATGGTGTCATTTTTTTTTCTAATCTTTGAAGATTATTTTTATAGAGATAACTGTTTCGCCCAGCCAGTCACCATTTTTTGTATGCACAACAGATCCCATTTTAATTTTATGAAAATGGGAGCCCCAATTACATATTGAATCAGGTAATCTAGTTTGTTATAGTATTCATTCAAGGGTTTTTTTATTGATCTTATGATTCCTTCCCTTCTAAGTTAATATTTCAATTTGATGTAGTTTTATTTTCACTTTTGCATGCTTAGAATCATGCTATAAATTTGTAAATAATTCTAGTCTTTGGTTTGATTTTTTATGCATTTTTGTAAATTGTGGAAATATTTTTTTTCTTCGAATTGTTATGCTTCTGCATTTCCGCAATCCGCAATCGGGTTGTGGATCCTTTAATTTGGCTTGTTAAATTACAATGTTTCCGCATTCCCGCAATCTACAATTAGATTGCGAGAACCCCAATTTTTTAAGTCTGCATTTCTTGCTTCTGCACTTCCGCATTCCACAATTTGGATTGCGGAAGTCGGAAAGCATTTAAACAATAAAATGTAGATTCGCAATTCCGCATTTTCACATTCCATAATGCGGATTGCAGAAATTATAAAGCAAATTGGATAATAAAATTTGAGCCACCATTTTTGATCCCACAAATATTATTCGAATTGCGGATTATGGAAATCTAAAATTTTCTAAAACCATTCCCACAAATCTGCAATCCTGCATTCCGGCATTTCCAGATTTCCGCAATTTGGATTGAGTAAAGGTATAATTTCATCCATATTTTTTACTTTCTGCGTTTCTGAATTTCGGGTTGCGGATTGCGAAAACGATTAATTTTCTAGAATCAACACCGCACGTCTGCAAATTTCCATTTCGCATTGCGGATTGCGGGAGGATGAAATCATCAATGATCGAAAATGAGTGTCCCACTTTCCATTTCCACATTTTTCAATAATATGTTTTTTGATCTCAACCATTGGTGTGCTTTAGATGTATGGTTCTATTTTAATTTTACTAATCACATATTTATGGGTTTAAATACTCCAAATACATTGTTTTTTTAACCATTTTACACTACAATTTTACCTTCCGCAAATAATTTACACTTTGGATTTTACCCTGCTGCAGACTCTGGTTTTCTTCATCAATTCAAAAAAAACCTATTTTCAACCATGTTAATGAATACTAGGTCTAAATCGGTCATGGATGAGTTGAGAACCAAAGACCCTAACGGCAGAATATTTTTTGATACTGACGGAAGGGTTTCTGAAACCTTTTGCTTAGTCTAGTCGAGGATTTATTCCATATTTGATAGTGATGACTTCTCTGAAATTCAAAACGACCAACTAGCCTACATTAATATCAATAAATCCCAAATCCATGCAATTGTGGCTAGGCCATACCTAATTCCCTATATCGATGCAGTCAAATGGATTATTGAGAATGCCAACCCTCTTGACCATTCCTTAAATGATATAACCATAATTTGTTGGCTTCTTTTAAACCCAAAGTGTTTGTTAGGGTTTACACACTTAAAATCCCAACAACTTCTTTCAAAACAATTTCTAGAATCTTCTGCAAGCCGTTTTAATTTTGATGAAATGATTAAATCCTGGATGGAAAACCCTGCCATTTATGTCCCAAAACTTGATAGGCATTACCTTGTTTCTTGGTTCAAAGGACCCTTTTCTTTATTGGAAGCCATGTTATGTAGGTTATATGGGTTACCCAACTCTGGGGTCTTCAAATCAGAATGGGCACCTGTGGCACATTATATTCTCAGCACTCGTGAATCCTTCAACTGGGAAAATATATTATCTGTGGTTTTAAAAGAAGCTATTGAGAAGTACAAGTAAACTCCTTCCTCCAAGAAGCCTGCATTCTATCTATCTGGTTATGTCATGGATGTTTTCTTTTCCTCCTTCCCTTTTCCTGCCAAGGATGGAATTGGACCAGAGAAGGACCTCCTGTCCATATCTACTATTTAGTATTATGGGAAGACAACATTGTACCTCTCATTTATGATATTTGTGATCATTTTCTTGGTTCCATTTATTATAAAATATTCAAATAGGATGCCCCTACTTTTTCTTCATAGGATAAGGCATTGATTTCTACTATGGGGGATTGGTATGTTGGTGAATATTTTTCTTACATCAGAATATGGGGAAGCAAGATAGTTCACCTCTTGCCCAGAATTGTACCTGACAGAATGGTTATTGAGGAAGTTTCATTTCAAATTGTTATTGATGGTGTTTTCCCACATTTCATTGGAGCAAAGAGGAAAGGCTTGCCTAAGTTTCCCCTTTCCCTTGGACCCTTGGTCATTCAGAATTCTACACATGCTACCCTTCTTGGTAAAAGGATTATAACTATGAAGCTTGGAGAAGCTCCCAAAAGGATGCATGATCCTAAATATTTCTTGGCCAACCACTTTACTGAAGAACACATAAAGAATATATATGTGCATGAAACATAGCCTAATGATTCGATTTATGAAGGTCCAAATTATTTTCAAGATGTGTTAAACAAGGCTGCCTCTTGGGAGGAAAAGGGATTTATTCATCAGTATCAGCAGGAAATCAAGACAAAGGTGATGATAGACAGAAAGCTCAAGCTATTAGATGAAAAAAGGACTCAGAAATAGATGATAGAGAAAGGAGCACAAAAAAAAACAGGTGAAGACACCTTTTCTATTGACTTATCAACAAGAGTATAAGAAAGAAAAATCTCCAATTGATGATCCTCAGCATCCTCAACCCCTAGAAAATATTAATGCTTTGATTAAGTCAGGTGAAGACATGAAGAATAGATTATCCTTGATGAGCTTTGCACTTGAGACCAAAACTACTCCTAGAACACCTCTAGCTATGAAGCAAAAAACAAAAGCATCAATAGCAAGGGCTGAGTTGTTACAAGTTGATGATAGTGACCTTGATGATGAGTCATCTCTCACAAATGTATCATTTCCATTGACTATTTTTAGTGAGGTGACAGTGACCACTTCAAGCATTCAAGTTCTTTCTGATCCAATTGAAGATCCATTGATAGAGAGTTCTGTCTTAGACCTTCTCCTTCTAGAAATCACTACCACCCTCGCCATAACATCCTCTCAACTCGTTATCATTCCCACCATTTTTTCATCAGCACCATCATCAAACCCTATTGTTCCCCCTATTTCGACATTTGTTCAACTTACTAGTCTCTCAGAGACTCCTCTTAATTCAATAGAAATGCAAGTTTCTTTTGCATCTCTAGATCCTATTATTTCATCCATGATTCCCATTTCTTCTCCTTTAGCTTTAACTACTACAATAACTTCTACTTCCTCATCTCAACTGAGCATTCTTATCCCTACCCCTATTGTTTCACAACCTGTGTCTTTGGTCATTGTTTCAGAAGTATCAGCATCCCCTTCTGAAATAATGGCAGACTTTGGTGAAGATGCAGTAGTTTCTCTTGGTGAGTATTTCTGGAGCAAATCAGAAAAGGAAGTGGTAAAGAAAGGTTCTCAAAGAGCTAGAGAAGGGACATTGGTGCAGGGAATTGTTCCCAATCAAATCATATGGAAGAGAAATTCTATAGTGTTAAACATGAAGCCTTGGAAACAACTAATGCTATAGGATATTTTGTTGGTTCCAAATTTGATTCTGTCACCACACTCAATAAAGAGATTTAAAAGAAAGAAGAGGAATTGAAAGATCTCAGAAAGAAGCAGATTGAAGTGGATGAACAATATCAATCTCAATTACAGGGATTGAAGGACAAGTATGAAGCTCATATCTAGGAAATGCAATCAAAGAATGAAGATTTGAAACAATAACTTCAGGAAGCACAAGAACATAATGCTCAATATGATGATAAATTGACAGTTCTTGAACAACAGCTGAAACTATCTCAGTCAAATTCTTCTATTTCTTCTTTTTCATAGTTTTCCAAAGATGAGTTTAAAGAATTTGCTTTGAGAATAAATGATTATTTTAGAAATCTCCTGGTTGATTTATTTGAATCTCTAAATGATATTCAGGATGTTTTCAATTCCTCTTAACATTTCTCTAACATTGTTTGTGATCATAATCAATGAAGAAATGATGCCACAAGGGCTTTTGAAGATGTTATTGATTGGAAGAAGTACATCAAGGATAAACCTAGACAAGTCCCTATTCTAGACAACATCAAGCTAAGGAGAATCAAAATCTCTTTACAGTCTTGGAAAAATGTTTTTGACATGGTTGAATCCACTATTGAGGAAGGCCAAAAGGCATGCAGGAAAAGGTGGTTTGCTTCTGATAATCTGTTGTGTTTATTGGATTTCCCTGTTATGAATCAAATAGAAATTTCTCTTCCACCTTAACTCATAATCACACAAGTTTATTAAAATCATTTGCAATCTAAGGAGCGAATTCAACAACTAGGGCATATTCATATAAAAGAAATCAAAGAATTAATGGAGTTGCCAGTTTCTTCAGGGATGAAAATTAATGTTTTCTTATGACAGTGGTCAAAGGAAAAGAAAAGGGAAATTGAGGATTTCGTGTGCAAGGCTCAATTGCAGCTCAAACATGATCACTATCAGGAGATCAATGATCTTTTAGATATATTTTCCAAGTGGCAATATGCCCTTGGGAAATCTTAAGCAATATTTTGTAATCCCTAATTTCATGGGAAATTAGTTTCTTGGTAACTTATTGTAATTATTATTTAAAGCGACTTAATCTCTCATGTAAAAGGGGGAGAACCATTGGATAAAAGAACTAGAGGCATACTGCTACACATGGAGTATTGTAATTTCTTACATTCTTTAATGAAACACAATTAGTTTTCTCTTATCTTTTCTTTCTGGTAATTTATTTATCAAGTTTCCTTGATGAGTATGGTTTTTCTTACATTGATATAATTCACTTTTCTTTGGTTACATGATCACAAGCATATGAATGCATATTTGATTTTTCATCTATGATTTATATGGAGATAAGTAATAGAAAATTTATTTCTAAGTTCACATAATCTTACATATTATTCTTGTCATTTCAGAATTGCCATTTTAATATGTTAATTTGTTAATTAGCCTATCTTTAGCAGAAAAGTCGCCCAATATAATTATTTGAATAAAATAAGTTGGTTTTAACTGGCTTGTATTTTTTCAAAGCAGGTAATGTCAGATCTAATTTAAATTGTTATTGGTCAGAATAATAAATACTTAAACTCACCCATCTCATTGTTCTGAGAATTTATAGCTACATTTGTTTGATCCAATTAGATTTAAGTAGAATATACATAGTTTTCTTTTAATTGTCTTCTTTATGCTTTCATTATTTTTCAATAAGCTTTCAGATCTTCTCTTAAGGAAGAGAGATTCATTTGAATTACTCTCAAAGTGCCAACGAAGGTCTAATATCCGTTAGAGTTAGCTATACCAAACGATCTAAGTATAGAATAATTCTTGGTAGGATTATTTGAAGCCTTCAGATTGGGATATATCTTTTGCGTTGCTTCCTGGGACATCTCCAACACATCCTACGCTTCAAGACAAAGTACCAAAGACAAGCTGCAAAAAGAGATTAAGCATATAAAAGAAAAATTTTGGAAGTCCCCTCTAAAAGGGACCAAGCATTTAGCCTAGTATGAAAAAGGTAGTGGTATTGACAAAGAATAGTCATCACTTTTTCATTTCCTACAATAAATGGTCCCCAATAGCTAATGCATTACATGATGCTAAAGGGACTACCATAGAGCTTGAAAACAAACTAGAAATTTCCATGTCCATCATGGACATTTTAAATTCCAAACCTAATGAATATTTGGATGATTTGGATATCTGCAACAGGACATCCATTATCATGTATGCATCTAAACTAATCACAAAGAAGAAACTGTCCCAAATGGCACATGATAAGGCTATTTAATTGGAAAAGCATGTAAATCATTCAGAGCAATTTTCCATGACTGTCTCAACCTAGTAATTCCATCCCCTTGGGGCGGAAATAGATATTTGTATATAAAGAAACATTATGATTCATTGATAGTCTATTGCAGGAATGATCATCACAAGTTTGAAGATGTTGAAGGTGGAGTTAGAGGCCAAACCATATTAGACAAGTTGATGGATGATTTTGGATTTCTATTAAATCTTTATTCACTATTCAAGAGTTTGTCACCACCCTCTTATGCAAATTATTCAGATCTTGACATGTGTCTTCAGGATATGAGATCATTTGAGTATATGTTGACCGGATTTTTTAATTAAGGCCAACTAAGGAGAAAAATCCCATACAAGGTGCTTAAAACATCCCTTGGTATGTTTGGGTTAGCTAATTCTCGTATGTTATGGTCCTGCTAACATCTAAGTTTGCTCTCTTAAGCAGAGTCTCACAATCTAGTGATATAAATTCTTAAAATGCAATTAAAACTCTAAAAATGTAATCTAATGAATATGAAATGCATGATTAATCTAACTAATCTAAAATTTCAATAGTTGAAAAAAAAAGCAGTTTTAACCGCTCTTAAAATTGAAGAAAATTGTAAAACAAATTATATTTAATTCTATCTATTAGATCTATCCTATCCCTAGATCATGATTAAAGTTTTGACGTGTAAAACAAAAATAAATTTTAAATAACAACTAACATTTGAAGTCCATCAATATAACAAGATTAATCAATAACGTCATACATATTATTGTTTACACATCAAGCTTGCATTCATTCAGAATAATTGTTTGAATAAGGAATTTTGTTCTATAAAAGAGTGTAAAATCTCTTAGCAGACCTCAATTCGACTGTAAAAGAAAATCTTACAAGTCCCAATCAAGTACAAAGATGATTGCAGTAACTGTGATCTCTGGTCTTGATTATGCCTAAATAAAAATAATGCAGGACTACCATCGATGTCCAGAAACACGAGCAGAGAAGATCCCTTGATTCTTCTTCTGAAATATAAAAATTACAAAAGAATTAATTTCCGAAAGCTTTGAGGTAACAATCTTTCAGAACCGTGGAGCTCTCTCCCTCCTCTGTAGATTGCTACTATTGTTTAAATAGGCAATAGAACAAACAAAAACTGAACTGACCCTCCTTGCTGGCCGCAACTGGAAAAAACGTGTATAAAGAACCTGACCTATCTCCCAGATGCTTCGCTTTTTTTAGGAAATTGCACACGCATCAGTTAAATGGGTCCGTTCTGCAAAAAACCCACGTCTTAGAATTTTGATTTTGTCCTTATTTTGCTCCCAGTTTACCGCCGAAATTTTCCTCCAAAAAATGACGGGAATCCGGTTTTCTTAGTTCCGTTTATCATTGCAACCTGCGTTTGAACCTCCACGCTGGCATCCTCAACACATTCACCAACAAACCTGCACATATCATATATATTAAACAACGTTGCAGATTATAAAAACTAAGAAGAGAAATGATTGTTCAAGAAATACAAAATGGTAGAATAATAAATCTTAAAGAATCTCCCTTTTGCATCGATTCATTGAGCCTCGACTTGAATGATCTTTTCTCCATAAATCCCTTAACATTAACTTGGTGTTGTTCCTGCCAAGAACCTGGGCCAAAATCCTTTTGATTTCATGCTTTGATTTAGCAGAGGTCATCTTTTGTGTGATAGCTTGTGATACGAGCTCCTTCATTGCAAATTAAACAACCTTCAACGTCTAATAAAAATCACGGTGCCATCCAATAGCAAACTCCGAGTAAAACTGTCAATGCAATATTCCTGCGATTTGGTAGAGTGTTGTCTTTCTTTTATAACTGGTAAGTGTTGTCGTTAGCAACGAACTGATCTCATTCTTCCGCTGGCATTACGTAATTATTTGTTCTTTGAAATGTATTTACGTAAGTATCTTGCAACTGCATAAAAGATAAACCACAATTTATTTCAAATGATGCATAAAGCACATCCAAATATATATTTGAATGGTAACGTTTAAAATAAACAAAAGTTGCTTTAACAATATCTCATATTTTTTAATTTTTATGTTTTTGTTTTTTTTAAAATACACACCTTGATAAACTAGAATGATGTCCATTGGTTGTAGCTCGTGTGGTTGGAAGGAAAGATTGTTTTCCTCCTCACTCAAGTTCAATTCTTGTAAGTGACAACAAAACTTAAGTATTACTCATCTTTATACAAATTTCTGATACTTTTGAAACTATGATACTTAAGTATTACTCATCTTTATACAAATTTCTGGTACTTTTGAAACTATGATGTCACCGTATTAAATTTCTCTTTCACATGTAGTTTTAGTAGGTAGCCTTTTGTGTCACTCGTCCATACTCTATCAATCACATTTCATACTCTATCAATCACATTTCAGGATTTTAAATATTCCCAACATGAGGTTATGAATGTCATCTTTTAAGATCAAAAACCTATTTTCAAGAAAGGTATAATAGTATACGTTAAGACGATTACTCTTTAAAACATATACCATTTAAGAGCCAGGATGTTTACGTTCATCATAAAATAATATCTACAGGAACTCATATGGATGCATTTTATAAAGTGTCTTTTGAAATGCACATTATGAATTTTATAAGAGCCATGCGTTTAAATTTCTATCCAATGAACATTTTGATTATTATTTCTCATGTATATACTAAAATTATTTTTAAATTAATGTATGTAATAATCTTAAAAATAATAAAACAAAAATGATTTTGAATAGGTATTACAAAAATATATTTGATATTAATTTTTAAATTATAAATAGAGATTAAAATATCTACCAATATATCTTAAATTGTATTTTCAATTGCAAAGACTTAAAAGAGTATTTTTTTCTTTTCTTACCAAAACTAAAGGTTTGATAAGAATTGATGTTTAATTCAATTGAAAGATGATAAGCTCTTAAAATGTGTTCTTAAACTTAGCTCAAGTCAAATAATATTAAATTCGAATTGAACCATTATGAATTTTGGTCGAATTATAAAATTGTATTGTGAAGGTAGAATTAAGACTTTGCAAAAATCGATAGATCATATATATCAAAATTAAGAATTTAAATAATTAATCTCAATCCCACAAAGAAAACCACTTCAACCATTAAAATAGTAAAGGTTGAAACTTTGAAAGAGTATCAAAGTATCATATCAATTCAATTGATTCAAATTGAAGCATGTAATGACTCAAACATGTTCAAGAAGTAATAAGCAATCTTTGTTGAGCTGCCTAAAAGAACCAAAAGTCAAATGACAAATATCACCAAAATCGCACAATCCTCATGAAATGAAAACCAAACCAAAGAACAAGCAACGCAAAAAATCAAGGATCCAAAAGGGATCGTCAAACCACTAAGTAAATCTTAAGCAAGATAAAGTAAAAGAAGAGGAAAATCTAAGTATGCACAAAATTCTAATGGGGGCCACTTCGGTTTGCAAATTGAAGGGGAAGTTGTTGGGGGGCCAATAGTATCCCATAGACAAAGAATGGAGGAATATAGATAAATATACAACTTTAACTACTCAACAATTTTCGCTAGCTATGCCTCAAGGGACTCCAAGCGCATCCCCTTCATGGCCACCTAGGATTCCATCTCAACCATTTATGGAGTTACCATCTCAAGATCTAGGCCATAATTCCAATTGGAGGGCACCTCAACACTCAAGGTAGAAGACCAGTCAGCATCATAATCATCAACAACAGAAGATTGACGATAGTTGAACAATTTCTGGTTGAAACAAAAAATTGAGTATAACAAACAAATAGAATCTATTACAATAAGAAATCAAAATCACAAACTATAAAATAAGGGAGCAACACCAAAATAAAGGATTGACATTTTTGGAGAAGACTATAGCTCCTCTCTTTTGTTGTATCAGAGCTATCAGAGGTTGTTATCTAGTATTTTCCTATGATTAGGCTGGGTGGATTCAAACATTTTTGTCTATCGATCTGTAATACTTCTTTTGTTTTGTATCATTCTTCTGCTACTCCATATCTTCCATTGGCCATGTAATTGCTCCATATATTTAATGAAAATACCATGAGGCATCCTTTCATCCCACATTTGGATCATCAGATGTGATGAATGACTTTATTTTATGCTTATATGTTACAAATTCTTCATGATATGTTACATTGAGTAGAATATGTTTTTCACATGAGTCTCATTTTGTATCTGCAATTACCTTATATGTTTAACTATTGAATTCTTTATGCTCGGCACGTTTTCTTATATTCTGGGGAATAAGATTTACTTTCACTGTACCTTGTTTCCATTTTGTTCATTCTATCATTTCCATATCCCAGCTAAGATATATTCCTGGTATATCAAGAGCAATGTCCATATATGTCCATTACATCTTGTACTTTATATGCTCATAATTTGGTAAATAAGCAATTTATAGAGGAAACAACAACATCTTATTATTTCTTAAATAACAAACTACAAATGCATGCAAATACAAATTTATTGATGCCCTGACATAGTTCCAAAGAAGCCTTGGAACATCTCAAGGATTCATAGAACCCATCTTCGATTTTAGTGTTTGTCATAATCACAAAATATAGAAAAATGAAAAATCTTATAATACTAAGAAAAATGGACATAAAACCTTGTGCACCATCCTCGGTAAGAAAAATATTTGTTTCCCTAATCCTTCTTGCTACAACAGAATGTCTCAACAATTCATGGAATGTAAGGGAAAATCTTAGGAAGGATGTATTGCAATTTTTAATCCAATAATTTTTGCATAACAATGTTAAATAATTCTAATTCAAATGTGTATTGAAACATGTAGAGGAACACAAAGAAAAATAATTCAATCTAGAGTCAAAGTTGTGCACACAAGCATGTAAATCACTGCTTGAAGATTTTTCCACAACATTTTATTTCAATGTGTGGTATTAAGAACCCCCAAAAATATCA
This sequence comes from Larix kaempferi, assembly GCA_027924585.1. NCBI lineage: Eukaryota > Viridiplantae > Streptophyta > Pinopsida > Pinales > Pinaceae > Larix > Larix kaempferi. Next base: position 397,335 of record BSBM01001259.1, read on the forward strand.
TCTCTAGCCTAAATATTTATAATTGTTACAATTAAGAAAAATGACATCGTTAATAAGTATCATAAGAAACATTGAAATAACTTTTAAATCCATAAGCCAGATGCTAAATCTTATAAAAAAATTAAACAAAAATATGTTCGGGTTTCCCTCAATGGCAACATAACATAATACATACCAAAGATTTATTAGGAGAATATACAGAGTGATAAAAACATCAAGAATGAAATCTGTGATGCCCCTCTATTCTTATTTTGTTATTTGCTTATGGGTGGGATGATGGAACTATTAACTTTTTATCCTTAATTTGGAACTTCAATAGTACTTGTTGAAATCAAATAGTAATAATAAACTTAAGCAATCAAATTCGACACATGAATTTACCCTAGGGAAACCCTCAAATTCGACACATGAATTTACCCTAGGGAAACCCTCTATGACCTAAGGGAGAAAACCCCAGCAAAACCTTCCTTAGTATTTTGATAGATAGTAGCGACTGCCTTTTAAATAAAGCACCCCCAATTCAATTACAAAGCAAGAGAAATATAAACAAGAGAGACTCAGAATAATATCCTACACAAAGAGAAGTGCCTTGCCTCACACTGAATTCATCAATCCTGTATAACATATTTATTTATTCTTCACTTGCATCGGCTTATATTTTTATCTTCTAACTTCATGATGAACTTGCCATCCATCTATATGTATCAATATTGCATGAAGAAGAGTGCCCCACTTCTCATGCAGTGCCTTAACTCACTGAAATGAGTCTTAGGATGAACTTGTCCCTTAACTGAAAGCTTTCCCACTTAGTTGGGTGGCTAACTTAAGTGTCGCCATGTAAGTGTCGCAACTCAAGTGTCATCTTTTATTTTAACATAAGCGTCGTCTTTTAGTTTATCATACGTGTCATCATGCAATAACACTTAGTTAACTAGATCTTCTTTGTTATCACTTAGTTAACTCTCTTAATTGATTCTTTCTTGTCAACATCACTATAGTGATCAATTCAAGTTCTCCTTTGATTTACTTAAGTATTCACTGAAGTTTAACAATTCAAAATCTCTCTTAATTAATTATTTTATGTGCAATTCGAATTCTCTCATATCTTATCACATCTCATCTTTATCTCCTATCTTATCTACATGGTCCACATGTGCCATCTTAATTATCATATCAAATATACTAAGGAGATTTTCCCAATGATATGATCATATTGTCCTACTGTTGTTCCAACTGGTTATTTTCTAAAGTAATTCACTCTAGAGGTGGCCAGTCCCTAGAGGATACTTAATATCTCAACCATAGTTAGTAGTACATCATAGACCATACATGCTTTTACATGCAAAGCATCACCTCAACACATGAGCATCTCTCTTGACACACAAGACCTTAGATTTGAATAGCAAGATTGTACAACATCATCACTTTGACAAACAAAGAACTTGCCTCAACACGTGAAGCTTAACCATTCTTGATACAAACTCAAGATTCTTCTCCAAGTTTCCTGATTCCAACTTAGGATCCTATAAGGAACTACCTCAAAACACGAGGACTAGTATTTACACAAAAGATTGAACTAGAGAATGACTCATGATTTTGTAACTTTAACACTCTGTCTTAGTGAGGGAGACATTCTCTTCCATGTCAATCTTGTCTCGGAAGCACCTATACTTCATCATGGACAGAGGCTTAGTCAACATATATGCAATATCCTCACCAATATAAATGTAATGAAGTCTTTCGGAACCTCTCTGTATCATGTCCAAGGTAATTTTTAGGGGCGAAATTTCGCCAATTGGCTATTTTTGGGGCCTTTTTTCAAAAAATAAATTCACTATTTAGTCATTTTTAGTCCCTAATATCGCATATATTTACATAAAATATGCTTTTTATCATAATATTCGCCAAAATTTACACATTTCAGTAGTACGTTGTATGTTTCATATTTAATATTCGCTTACCTATCTATATATATGTTTTTTTCAATCCAAAACAATCTCCTAGGATACTATACTTAAGCATAATATTAGAATCCTTAAAAAATACAATGATCATGTCTCTGATGTGGTGATACTTCATCTCAATGTGTTTTGATCTATCATGAAACACAGGTTTTCTTAGAGCTTAATGCATCTCTGATTGTGAGATTGAATGACTATAGTCTCAATATTCTCACCAAACAACCCAGCAAGTAGCTTCCTAAGCCACACAACCTCTCGGAAGGAGGTACTATTTGCAATATACTCTGCTTATGTAGTACTTGGGGCTACGAAGCCCTGCCTCCTACTAGACCAAGAGATCATAGTTGATCCCAAGCTAAAACAAAATTTGGATGTACTCTTTCATTCCACAATAATACCACCCGAATTGGAGTTGGAATATCCAAGTAACATCATTCCACCACTGGAAGCATATTTGATTCCATAAGCAATAGTACCTCGAAGGTATCTAAGCACATGCTTGGCAGCAACCCAATGTCTATGTCTAGGATCAGACATGAAATGACTCAAGACACTCACTGCATAACATATGTATGGTCTAATATGTATCAAATACATCAAGGAACCAATGAGCTATCTATACATGGTAGGATCCACTAGATTTGATCTGGAAAATGACTCCTATAGCTTCTTTAGATTAGACACCATTGGAGTAGACATGGAATTACAGTCCATCATACCAAATCTCTGCAATACATCAACTATGTACTTTCCTTGAGAAATAAAGATCTCATATTTCCTTTTCCAATCTTCTAGACCAAGCAAATAGTGCATAATACCTAATTCTTTCATTTCAAACTTAGAAGTGAGCTCCCCCTTGCATCGATCTATCTATTTCTCCTCTCCAATAAGGAACAATTCATCAACATAGAGAACCAAGATCAATGGTTTCTTCTTCACAACCTTGAAGTATAGGTTAGGGTCATGTTTTCTTTTGGAGAATCCCAAGCTCAGAAGATAGCTTTCAATCCTTGAATACCAAGCCCTTGGGGCCTGTTTAATCCCATACAAGGATTTCTTAAGTTTGACATGGGACTCCTTCCCATGAATTACAAACCCATTAGGCTGTTGTATGTAAACATCTTTCTCAACCTCACCATTGAGGAAGGCATTCTTCACATCCATGATTTGGTGAAGTTTCCAACCTAAAAATGAAGCAAGGCAAATTATGGTCTAGATAGTATTGTAACTAGCCACAGGAGAGAATGTCTCATCATAGTCTATGCCTTCTTTTTTGAGAAACCACAGGCCAAAAACCTTTCTTTATACTTTTCCATACTTCCATCAACTGCATGCTTGATTTTATAAAGCCACTTGGAATGTTCTATTGAATTCTCATGAAGTTTAGGAACCACTTCACACACATCATTCTTCATGATAGATTTGTATTATTATACCATGGAATCTTTCCATACTTTATGCTTTGAGGCTTCCTCATAGGTAGAGAGTTTTAAATCACTAATGTGACTCATTTGTGCTACATATCCTGAAAATAATTTATGTCTCTTTCGCTCTCTAGATGACCCTAGAGGTGCTCCATTATTTTATGCCTCTTGCAGAATGTCTCGACACCATGTAGATCTCCTCTTAGTAGGAGGTTCATCAAGAGATATTTTTTTCATATCTTCTGGCTGTTTAGGATAAAACGGATCTATGAACTCACCTGGATCCTCCCTCTAACCATATGAAAGGGGAGAATTAGAAACTGGATCCTCCATCATAGGAGTATCATGCACCTCCATATCTGAATCACACTGAAGTTCTTTGGAGCACTTGAAGGGATCCTCTTCATGAAATGTTACATCTCTATTGAATTCAATGTTTCTTTGTCCTAGAACATAGATTATGTAGGATTTGGAGGATTCGCTATATGGAAAAAATGTTCATTTATTTCCAGATGGATTTATATTTTTCCTCTTCTATTTTACTATGTGAATGTAAATAGGACAACGGTAAATCTTCATGTGTCCAATATCTAGTTTTTCACTAGTGAAAACCTCTTCAGGATTCTTTTCTCCCAAGCTAGCATTAGGGATTCTATTTTGAATATAAACAACAGTGCTGGAGGATTCTTCACATAAGGATGTGGCCAGATCCTGATCACACATCATGGATTTTGCAACCTCACATATTGTTCTATTCTTTCTTTTAGCAACCATATTTTGCTGGGAGTTGTAGGGTATAGTTAGCTATATTTTTATTCATGCATCTCAACAGAAGTCATTGAATTCATGGGACTCAAACTCTCCTCCATTATCATATCTCAAAGCACAAATGTGCTTCCCAGCCTGATTCTCAACCAATGCTTTAAACTCTTGAAACTTGTTGAAAGTTTCACTCTCTGCTTTCAAAAAATAAACCCATGACTTGTGAGAGAAGTCATCTATGAAAAGCACATAATAAAAATAACCACTCAAGGAGGGTGAAGACATATAACCACATATATTGGAATGAATCAAGTCAAGGATCCCCTTGTATCTTTTTGTGCTAATTGGAAAAATATTCTTAATGTTCTTGCCAAGAGTGCAACCTCTACAAACACTATCAAAATCAGACTTAAATATGGGAATACCTTTCACCATCTTTTTCAATATAGGTAGCGCATTGTAATGGATATGACCGAGCCTTTTATTCCACAGCTCACAAGGACTGACTGTGTCATGGATCATGTCTTGAATCAGTTTTCTAGGAACGTTTTGGAGACCTCCCTCTCTAACTCAAATCAATGATATTGAGTTCAACTCTTCATGCTTAGGCCAGAGGAGCGCTTGGTTTCCCATAAAGATAACTATGAATCCATTATCTTCTAGAATCAAACTAGACATGAGGTTCTTCTTCAATCTAGGGACAAATTTGTTTTTATCCGCATGCAGTACATATCCTAAGTCTAACTGAAAAGAATTTGATCCAATGCCTTGGATCGAATAGGTGGTATTATCTCCAAGCTCCACCTTACAAGAAAAATTATTTTTCTTCATATCCATGATAGCACTCCTATATCCAGTCATGTTCTTAGATGCGCCGCTATCTACCAACCATGTCTCAGCACTAGTGGTAATGGATCCAAAAAGGGCTAAGACAAGATAGTAATCCTTCTTTGTCTCTTGATCATCAAATGAATTCTTTCTTCTAGGTTCATATTCTATAGCAGTAGAAGCATGAAAACTACCATTGAAATTTCCTCTTTCCTTTGCACTCCATTCTCTTGGATAATGGCTCTTCTTATTGCAATTAAAACATTTAACTTTATACTTATCAAAGTTATTGAAATCATTCTCCTTTCAATGAGAGAATTTCTTGTGATATTTCTTAACTCTTTTCATCTATGTTTCAAGAGCGAGGTTGTCTTCTTTGGAGGCAATATAATTGCTCTAGATTCATCCTCATTCTTGTAGGTAATAATGCCACAATATAACCAAGTTAGGTTTCACTTCTTGACCATTTACCACAACCAAGAATTTATCCCATGAAGATCTAAATGAGATCATCATCATCGACCGTCACACCAATGCTCATGAGTTGATATCTCACTTGAGATATATTTGTGAACAAGGAAGCCATAGCTCCATCCTTTTCCATATTTATATTTTTGAGCTTGTTCTTCAATGCTCTCTTTTCACTAGTCCCCTTCTTCTCATAAATATTTTCCAAAGTGTCGAAGCATTCCTTTGCACTCCGCAATGGAGTAATCATGGGCATCAAGTTGTCTTTCACAAAATCATAAATGATTCTCTTTGCTTTTCCTAGATTATTCATGAAGGTATCGTGCCCTGCATTAGAAATAGGCTCTTCAATAACACTGGATACATATGCATCTAAATCATGCTCTTCCACGATATTCAGCATACTAGCCTTCAAAGTATTGAAGTTCGAAGTTCCTTCAAGATGGTATTTTGGTCTTACTAAGATTGAGGCCATTTTTATTCAAGTACTGTGCAGACTCAAGATCTATGTAAGCTCAAGTGTGATTGATGAACTTAACTCTTTCACGCCCCGATATTTGATACCATGATAATTTGTTATCTTTAATTTGGAAATGCAATAGTACTTGAAATCAAATAACAATGACAAACTTAAGAAATAAAATTCGACACATGAATTTACCCTAAGAAAACCCTCTATGACTTTATGGATAAAACCCCAGCAAAACCTTCCTTAGAATGTTGTTAAATCGCATAGAATGTATTTTACATAAAGCACCCCTGGTGCAATTACAGAGTAAGAGAATGATAAAAAAGAGAGAATCAGAATAATATGACGCACAAAGAGAAGCACTTTGCCTTCAAGGGAGAAGAGAATTTGATTCACACTGAATTCATCAATCTTGTATAGCATATTTATATATTCTTCACATGCATCAACTTCTATTTTTATCTTCTGACTTCATGATGAACTCGCCCTCCATCTAGATGTATCAATCTTGCATGAAGAAGAGCACCCCACTTCTCATGCAGTGCATTAACTCATTGAACTGAGTCTTAGGATGAAATCGCTCCTTAACTAAAATATTTCCCACTTAGTTAGGTGGCTAACTTAAGTGTCATCATGCAAGTGTCACAACTCAAGTGTTGTCTTTTAGTTTAACATAAGTGTCGTATTTTAGTTTAACATAAGTGTTGTCATGCAATAACAATTAGTTAACTAGATCTTCTTTGTTATCACTTAGTTAACTCTCTTAACTAATTATTTCTTGTTAAAATCACTGTAGTGATCAATTCAAGTTCTCCTTTGATTTACTGAATTCTTCACCAAAGTTTAACATTTTGAATTCTCTCTTAAATAATTCTTTTATATGCAATTCAAATTCTCACATATCTTATCACATCCTATCTTTATTTCTTGTCTTATATGCATGGTCCACATATGCTAGATTAATTATGATATCAAATATACTAAGGATATTTTCCCAATGATGTGATCATATTGTCATACTATCTTTCCAAGTGGTTATATGCTAAAGTAGTTCACTCTAAAGGTGGCCAGTCTCTAGCGGAGACTTAATAGCTCAACCATTGTTAGTAGTACATCACACACCGTACGTGCTTCGACATGCAAAAAATCACCTCAACACATGAGGATTTATCTTGACACACAAGACCTTATCCTTTACTAACAAGGCTGTACAAGATCATCACTTTGATCAACAAATCACTTTCCTCAACACATGAAGATTAACCATTATTTAGTCCAACTCAAGATTCTTCTCCAAGTTTCCTTAGTCCAACTCAAGCTCCTATAAGGAACTACCTCAACAAACGAGGCTCAATCTTGCACACAATATTGACCTAGATAATGACTCATGATGTTGTAACTTTAATAGGAACTACATTTCTTTAAAATTCTAGAGATGGAAAACAAATAAAACATGATCATTTCAATTTTTGACCAAAAATATATGTATCAACAAATTTCATTGAAACAAGTTACATAAAATGATGGATTTTCCTAAAATCATATAATAACATGATCTTGCTTTCCCTAGTCCATAGATTCCATGCTAGAAGATACATTAAGAATTTTGGTGAATGTAGACTAATTTAGCTATAATCCTACCATTGGGATTTATGGAAAAATCTTCCTCATTTTTCACCCCACCCATTATGAGTATACCAGCTTGCAACTATTTTATTCCATGAGACAATGTCACATGGTGGTAAATTTTCCTAAAAAAAATTCCATGCATCATTTATTACTTCACATTTAGCATGCATGTCATCAACAAAAATCCTACAAATTCATTAATGTCAAAACTATTTTTGATGATGTGAACGTGGAATTTCCTACTCTAATCTAATGAGGCTATGTTGGTACATGCTCTTGCAACATTGGAGACAATAATTTGATTCATATTCATGCCTACCTATTGCATTTGATCAAAATAGGGCATTGTTTCCTTGGAATCATTATATTGATAGAGTCCAAAAATAATTGTATTCCATGTAGCACATTTCTCTTAGGTATTTTGTAAAACATGATGTGTGCATCCTTTGTTACCCTTCATTTTGTGTGCATGTTGACAATGAAAATATACACTAAATATCATACTCAAATCCAATCATGATGATAAATGAGTGATTATGGTTACTTTTTTATGGTTATACTATATTATCACATAATTGAGAAAACTACCAAATGTGAAGCCATTTTCCTTTAGGTCCACCCACTACATTTGAAAAATGTGTTCCAAAGTCTACTCACTATGGACATTCTACATATATCCTGTTGGAATCTTATTAATAATGAGAGGGGGGTGAATCAGTATTAGTGCAGTTATGAACAATTTTTACTTCTTATCAATTTGAAATGGAACTTAAATTATGCATCCACTATAAATAGAAACATTCAACATCACATGCACAATACACAAAACACAAATATTTTTACATGGAAACCCAAAAGGGAGAAAACCACAGAATGCTCTCTTATATTAAAAAGATTACATTCATGGAAGCAACAACTTCTAAATTTCTCCAACATCAACTCGAAGGACGCACTGACCCCCTAGTTTTACAGGCTACAACATGAATGAAGCATTGAATCCCTGATTACCAGATTCAGCTAGAAAGAGGCACCAAACCCCTGTTCATTTCCATATCATGTCTCCCTTATATGACTATAGAAGATATTTCTATGTTTTTCTACTAATCCACACACTGTTTAGATTAACAACAGTTCTTTCCATTGTGCATACATTCTGTATACTGAGATCTTCCAATCACTGAACTGTATCACGTACTTCACTTTACTACATCAACATTACAAACCTGACCTCATACTTCACAATCTGCATGCGATTTAGACTTACATTATGTTTATGCACATCTACAAACTCAAGTGATACTGCACATCTTCTGTTGTGATGTTATTCTGACTTCATGCATCTGTATCAGATGAATCTATGCACCTTGTGTTATGTTACATTTTTGTCTTGGTGCATATGTATTAGATAATTTGTAACCTTCTCTATACCATCTACGATTCTGCCTTTCTGCTCTTCACACTCGTCTCTAATTAACCTCATCATACTGATTATCTTATGTTGTGCTATAACTCTATCTTCGCACATCTATCTTAGATCATCTGTGACTTTTAACGTACTATCTGCAGTATTTTCTTTCTATTCTTATGCACTTGGTCCATCATCTCATGTATCATATGCAGTGCTGCATTTCTATCTTCGCGCAACTTTCATAGAAAAACTACATCATCCTACGCACCATTAGTAGTTATATCCTTCTGTTCATGTGCACTTGGATCTCTACTAGATCATGTTTTTCTGGTTCCACAAGCCCTTGATACCGTAAAATTAGAATCTTTCCAAATCAAAGTACTACCACATTCTCATCTTCAAGCTTACTTAACCTTTCCAACTTCGCTTCTTATTTATACTTGTCCCGCATAGTGTTAGGATATTCCTATACTCCATCCTAGTCCCGCCAGTATTTTGATCATTTACATTTTCAGTCATGCATGCACCTTTAGGGTTTGCATGCATTCTAGGGTTTGCATGCATTTTGCATGCATCCCAGTCATCAGTCCAACACCTAGCCCTCAGTTAGCCAGCCCCCAGGAACTTCTCACTATTCATTTTTAGCCCTCCAATTGCTTAATGCGCCCTTATTCCTTGATTTTAGGGAGCAACTCGCCCTTCTTCACCTACCAATCTAGTTGTCAGTCAGTTACACTCAGTTACAGTCAGTTACACTTTGCTCCACTGCATGACAAGGGTGCCTTCTTCACCTACCAGTCCAGTTATATTCAGTTATATTGAGTTATCTTCAGTTATTTCCTTGATTTAAGGATTAACTGACTCTTTACTGAGTTTATCACTCTGTTGGACCTCCAGTGAGACTAGATTGACCACTCTGACTCCAGTTAGAACCTATGGCACCCTCCACTGATCCTCCTTCACTATATTAGTGCTTCCATGTGCCAGTTACACCAACCACATTCAGTTTGACTCCCGGTTGATCATTACTTGTGCATTGATGATTTCACTGATGAGAAGGTGGACTCCTAGTTAGGCATTGATGACTCTCCACTGATTATGGATCTGTGCATGAAGGCCAATTTGAATTCCTCCTAGTGAATTCGAATCCTCATACTCAGCATTATATATTTACCAATTCATTATTCTGTTAATAGTAACATGTGTAATTATTCTTCCTCAATCAGAGTTTCTTTGGATCTAAGTTCTATTGCTTGTCTCTTCTTCTATTATTCCTAAATTCTTTCATTGTGAGGTTTACATCATCTCTTTGGATCTTATGTGGGCAATTTCACATGGTATCAGGGCCTTGAGAGTATATTCTACCTCCATTCTTGAGAGTTTTTTGCAGGTATTTTTGAAGTTCCAGCAGTTGCAGCAGCAGATTCAACAGCCTTCTATTTGCACTTATTCAAGCAGTCAAGATGAGCAATTTGAATGCTCCTTCTTCTATACTTCTCACTCCTTTCAGTTATTTCGAATGGAAGAGGAAGATGATAATACTCTTGCAATCAAGAGGGTTTACTAGAATAGTTGAGGCAAAAGATGCCATACCACATCAAGCTGAAAAGAGAATCAAGCACCTAAACAAAATGGATGAAGCCTTTGGATTCATATGCCTTCATATATCTGATGATCTATTGTTTCATACTGATGGATTGAAGTCTCCATATGATTTATGGATAAAATTGAGGAGTCATTTTGGCAAACAAGACGAACTGAGAGGCTACATTCTTGAGAATGAATTGGTTTCCCTTCAACCTAGCAATTTCAAGAGAATCCAAGATTTCTTCTCCAAATTTCAGAATTTGGTTTTGCATTGCAAGCAATGTGGCATCACTAAAAGTGATGAGCAATTGATACTCTCTATATTGAGCAAACTTGGATCTCAATTTTCTGTCTTTGTATCTACCTTTCATTCTGTTCGAATGTCCATCCCTGGATGGAAGTTTCCCACCTTAAGTGACTTCATTGAAGCTCTCACTCAAGAAGAGAACAAACTGTTTCAAATGGGTGCCATCAAAACCTCCAGAGATCTAGCCCTTTTAGCTGGTGAATCAAGTGGAGCGAATGCAAAAGGGGGACAAAAAGGCAAAGGCAAGAAACCTCCAAGATCCAAGAATGACAAACAAAAGAGACCAAATTGTACCTACTGCAAGAGAGGAAACCATCATGAGCATGCCTGCATGCATAAGAAGATTGATCTTCTAACCAAGCTTCTTGAACAAAACCAAATTGTTGTTCCAAAAGAAGCAAAGATGTCTGATTCTGGAAGTGGATCTGATGATTGTCATGCATTGATGGCTGGTTGTTCAAAGACAAAAGCTCTCCTCATAGATTCTGGAGCTTCCAACCACATGATGGCACAAGAAGAATCCTTCTCCTCTTTGGATCTCCAAGATGGGCCTACCATTCACATGGGAGACAACTCTCAGATTTCTACCAAAGGTTTGGGTACAGTTCATATGGAGCATGGTAAGTTCAAAAATGTCTTATTTGTTCCTTCTCTTACAGCTAATTTGTTGTCAGTATATCAAATGACTCATATAGGATCTCCAAAACAAGTAATTTTTGGTCCAGACACAGTAGAGATTATAGAAATCTCCACTGGAAAGGTTATAGCAAATAACATTGCAAATCATGCCTCTAAGGCATATGCGTTCTCACACTTCATGCCCTTCTCTCCAACTATTCCTTCAGATTCTGATGAAGATCACAGTGACTTCTCTTCTAGTGACTCCTATTCTAGTGAAGAAGAAGATCAAGATTTTGATGTTGAGATCATGGTTTAAGAAGATTCAGAACCAACACCTATTCTCAATCCAGATTCAAGAAAAATATATTCTCACACAGTCCTTGCTACTACTGAGAACACAGTTGATGATTTATTTGTTTACAGAACTACTAGACTTCAGCAGCATGCTAACCTTGCATTATTCCATCCATCTCTCCATAAGAGATGCAACATGATGATGGGATTCTCTCTTCCATCTTTTGGGAAGACTACTCATGTTCCATTCGCTCCAGATACAGAAAAAGTTCCTGAAATACTTGCTTCATCCTCCACACAATGGGAGACCTTCCTATATGGGATCAACTTGCCAAGTCTTTTACAAAAGTTTTCACTGATGAAAGCTTCTTTCTTTTCTACGTGATGGTTCTTTGAGTTATTTACTGTTCTTTTGAGGGGGGTATTTTTCCCATGAGGTTTTTCCCCATTTTCTCAGTTTATGGACAGTTATGTATTTTATTATCATTTCATTTATTGTATGGGTGACCTTTGGTCCTAGTTACCAGGTCCCAGGATGGATTAAGGGGGGTGTTAGGATATTCCTATACTCCATCCTAGTCCTACTAGATTTCCAATCATTTTCATTTTCAGTCATGCATGCAAAATTAGGGTTTGCATGCATTTAGGGTTTGCATGCATTCTAGGTCATTAGTCCCAGCACCTAGTCCTCAGCAAACTAGCCCCCGGAGCTTCTTTCAAATCATTTCTAGGCCTCCCAGTGACTAATGCACCCTCCTTTGCTCCACTGCATGACAAGGGTGCCTTCTTCACCTACCAGTCCAGTTATATTCAGTTATATTGACTTATCTTCAGTTATTTCCTTGATTTAAGGATTAACTGACTCTTTACTGAGTTTATCACTCTGTTGGACCTCCAGTGAGACTAGATTGACCATTCTGACTCCAGTTAGAACTTATGACACCCTCCACTGAGCCTCCTTCAGTATATTAGTGCTTCCATGTTCCAGTTACACCAACCACATTCAGTTTGACTCCCAGTTGATCATTACTTGTGCATTGATGACTTCACTGATGAGAAGGTGGACTCCTAGTTAGGCATTGATGACTCTCCATTGATTATGGATCTGTGCATGAAGGCCAATTCGAATTCCTCCTAGTGAATTTCAATCCTCATACTCAGCATTGTATATTTACCAGTTCATTATTCTGTTAATAGTAACATGTGTAATTATTCTGCCTCAATCAGAGTTTCTTTGGATCTAAGTTCTATTGCTTGTCGCTTCTTCTATTATTCCTAAATTCTTTCATTGTGAGGTTTACATCATCTCTTTGGATCTTATGTGGGCAATTTCACACATAGACGGTATGTCCACAAGTTGTGCGTAGCGTCCCTTCTTCCTGGCTTCACAGTCCAACTTACCTCACGCTTCCGCCACTTTTCATGTTCTTCGCCACTAAGGTATCACACCTTGTGGTCTTTTGCATACTTGGTCCTTTGCATAGTGGGTCTTGCACACTTTGGAATTACTACGTGTGTGGTATTGCTCCCTTGAAGTATCATCGCTTGTGGATCTTGCGTACTCGAATTTTACAACCGCCATTTCCTTCTAGGACTCATGTGCGCTTAAAAAACTTGTATAATTATTTTGATTGGTGGTTCTTGTGCAGTTACAGGACTTGCATACCTGTCCAACCGCTTCTTGCTCCCAATCCTCTTGTGCACTCCCGAAATTTGTCCAACCAACTCTTTAGCATATTAACTTTGAAGTAGCATGACTAGGTGGACTTGGGACTTGCACTTGTACCTTATGTGATTCTTCAATGTGGATTTGATATACTTCTTCAAACTAGAAAAAGGATATTGATTCCTCTTTGACATCATCCGACATCAATGACAACCAAAGTTCAACAATCTCCCCCTTTGGAATTGATGTCAACACCTCATGAAGCTGTGAATGTCAACAGCTCATGAATTTATGCTCTTTCTCTATTCTATTCATAGTACCCCCCTATGTGTACTTCCATTGTGTTATTTCCAGTTTGATCCTTTTCTCATCTATGCATCCTAATGTCGGTGTTTTACTGATATATCTTTCAATTATGTGTATATCCCTTCTACTAATGGATGTTTTTTTATCTTTCTCCTTTGTTTCTTTGTGCAGCCTTCAATCAGTAATTATATGTTGTTTTCATCTCTTCGTTGATTGCATGATTCATGATATTTCTCCCTCTTTGACATCAATCACAAAGAGGTTCCTTCAACGAGAAATTTCAGTTTCTCTTTTCTTCGGTTTCACACTTTCCTTCATACATTTTATTTCATCGATTAATCCCCCTGTATTTCTGCTTTATTCTATTTCCTTTCACTAGGGTTGTTGCGTAGAGCTCATTCGTATTGAAATCTGTACATTAAACATTGTCTCTGTAGCTGTCTTTAGTATGCTTCCCCTGTATAGTTGCTAATTTCCTTCTATCTTGATCTTATGTTCCTATCACACTTATTAATCATTCACACTTCTTTATTTCTTGTGCAATCATCCTTTCCATCTTCTTATCACATTCATTACGCACTACAGAGTTCTTATCTGCTTCTGGTTTGCATTGTCTTCCATGTCGATTTCTTCGAGCATCCAACTTTTCCTTTTCTCGCATTTACTGCACTGTGACCAATCTCCATTACATTTTCTGACTTCACATATCTTTCCATGAAATCCAAATATTCCTTCTTAATATTTCACATACTTCCATCCGTCATCCAGCATGGCAAGAAGGCGATATGACTAATAACTCATTTGAAAACTTCAACGTGTCATTTTGATACTTGATATTTTGGGGCAACACCATTTCGATTGTACGAGACAATGAATTGGATTTCCTCTTTTTTTCCTCTTTCTCGATTTCATTAACTCGTGCTGTAACTTTTGATTTGTCCATACCCATCTTAGAATCACATGGACATGAATGCAATTCAAATCAACATCTCTTCCATGTATTTTCTCCCACAATGGAAACCACCTTCCAATTCTATAAATGAGCTACGTATTTCTCGGTTCATCCTCCTTGATCATTCCCTATTAATCTTGTTCTACGTGTTGTAGCTTCTGAGATTCTATAAATGAGCTACGTATTTCCTAGTTCATCCACTTGAAGGACATAGATATGTTGGACCAATGAGAGACGATCTCACCGGAGGATTGGAAAACATCTATAATGTCTTAGAAGATTACATCAATCCCACCTCCGATGGAGAATTGGGGTGGAAAAGTATCAATTTGGCATCATCGGACTCCGACGAGTATCTAGAGAATTGGAAAAATCGGTTGCATGAGGTATCAATCAGGAAGTGTGCACAAATCACTCAATCATTGACGTGGGTCGCGACAGAAGTATGTGATCTTCCGACATACAAAGGACTACCTAACTTGGAAATCTTCATCAATGAGTTTGAAGACAAAGTATCCGAACCACAAAACCTGCTAGCATTAGAAGAAGCATTAAAGGCCACTTCGGTGAGGTGGTGGGCTGCACAAAAATCGCCAATAATAAACTGGAAACAATGTCGATGATTAATGGAAGTAATATTTGGGGAAAACGACTGCTAGCAAGGAGAGAAGTATGATGGAAGGATTGATCCAAAGGATCATCTGGGAAAATGTCAGGCTACATGGGGGATGAGGCTAAAGTAAGAGTGGGTTCATGCATTCATCAACACATTACATGAAGTACCGTAGAGATGGTACATCTCAATAGATTTGAGATGTGGAACAACTATGTGGGAGGATATAACCACTAGTTTCAGTCACACATTCAGTTTTGATGATGAGAATCCTCTAATTGGAAGTGCACTACAGGTAATCTGCGAAAAGATATTTGAGACAGTTCCGACTGAAATACCAATGGGACCACAATGGACTCCAACACCAAAGATGATGATGGAATGTTACAATGTTTCGGGAAGACCTGAGGAGGAAGAAGATCCTAGAGTTGTCTATGTCCGAGAGTCACAAGGAAGCTGCGATGTTGAAGGACTAGGTATGTCGTTAGATAGATTCAAGCAACCATTGAAAATAAAGAAAGTAAATATTCAGTCATTGGATAATTGAAAGTTTTCCAGTATTGAAGACTATTGGGATGACACAACAATCAGGAAGGTCACCGACTTATTGCATGAATTTAAATATTTGTTCCCAATGAAGTTTTCTAAGATGAATGGAATTTTTCAGGACTTGGGAGAGTTGAAGATCCCCCCAAAACCCGATGCTAAGCCAGTAAAGTAGCGACTGTATAGATTGAATCCCAAATACAAATAGTGAGTAAAGGCTGAGATAGAGCAGATGTTGGATGCATGGATCATTGAGCCTATCGAGGAGTCAAAATGGATCAGCCTGATGGTCGTCTAGGACAGGAAGACTAGAGAAGTTTGAATTTCCATCGACTTAAGGAAGTTGAATGATGCATGCCTTCATGATCCATTCCCCCCACCCTTTAACGATGAAGTACTTGAAGGTGTCAGAGGAAAGGAAGTATATTCATTTACAGATAGGTTCTTAGGATATCACCAGATCAAGATTGCAAAAGAAGATCAACACAAAACCACCTTTGTAACAGATTGGGGCTACTATCAGTACACAGTAATGCCATTTGGTCCCAAGAATGCCCCCACAATTTTCTCAAGGTTAGTTGTCGCTGCTTTCAAAGATTTTATTCACAAGTTCTTAGTAGTGTATATGGATGACTAGACTATGTATGGATTGGTTAAAGACCATGTTCAGATCCTCGGGATGATGCTTGAAATTTGTCGACAACATCAGATCTCTTTGAACTTAAAGAAGTGTATCTTTTGTGCACCATTTGGTATCTTGTTGGGACATATTGTCTGCAAGGAAGGTTTGTTAGTCGACCCAGCCAAGATTGCGATCATTGTTGACTTACCAACACCTACGATAGTAAAGCAGCTGAGGGCCATGCTGGGCCATACAGGATATTATAAAAATTTCATTAAGGTGTATACAACGATTACTGCCCCCATGGAGAAGCAATTAAAGAAAGATGTGAAGTTTGAATGGAATGATGAGTGTTAGAAGAGACTCAACATATTGAAGGAAAAGATGGTTGCAGCACCAATATTAACCTTCCCTAACTGGAAGAAATAATTCCATGTCCATGTAGATGCTTCATTAGTCATGCTAGGGGTGATATTGGCCTAGCCTGGAGACGGGTCGATCAACCATCCTATCGTGTTTGCTGGCAGGAAGTTGTTGACCGTGGAGAAAAATTATACATTGATAGAAAGAGAAGGCCTTGCGATGGTACATGCATTGTAGAATTTTTGACACTATCTGCTAGGAGGACACTTCAAGATGTTTACTAACCACTCAGCACTGAAGTACCTGGTCAACAACCCTGTGTTGGCGGGGAAGATCTTTCGATGGTTGCTATTGTTTCAGGAATTTGACTTTGAAATAATCGTGAAGCATGGACGATCGAGGATCGAATTAGGTTAGGAACCAAGTAGCATCCAAGAAGGTATTCCTGATGCACAGTTACTTGGAATTGGAATGGTCGATAATCATTATTATAACAGATTTTTTAGTTGTTGGCCATGGGAAGAGCACTTGAAGGGTTCACCACTAATTAGAATAAGCATTTAGTCGTTAGAGCTGATGATTTCCAATTGATTGCAGGAGAGTTATACAAGATGGGGGAAGATGAAATTATTCATCGATGTGTCCTTCCACATGAGCAAGAAAGAGTGTTGGCTAAGGCTCATAGTGGGATCGCATGAGAGCATTATGGAGGGCGTGCAACTGCCAGAAAGATACTTAGAGATGGCTTATGGTGGCCAACACTGCATAGCGATGTAGTAGATTACTCCAAGAGTTGCAACATATGTCAGAGGACGGGGAAACCATCGTGACGGGATGAGATGCCATTGGTGTTCCAGTTGGCATTACAACCCTTCGACAAATGGGAAGTAGACTTTGTGGGACCCATTAACCCACCAGGAAAGAGGACGGGTGCGAGGTAAATCATTACTACAATAGACTACCTGACAAGATGGACCAAAGCAACACTAGTGAAATGTTGCACAACTGCGATAGCAGCAAGATTTCTTTTTGACAATGTGGTCACCAATTTTGGGTGTCCAAAGATCCTGATGAGCGGCCAAGGTATGCATTTGTTCCATCAGACCACCAAAGCAATGACTGAGGAGTTTCATATTCATCATAGAATAAGTACTCCATACCTCCCATAGGAGAATGGAGCAGTTGAAGCACTAAACACAATTTTGGAGAACGCACTCACTAAGGTGTGAAATACAAACCACGACGACTAGGACTTGAAGATTCCTGTGGTATTATGGGCCTATAGAATAATGTGCAAAATATTGAAAGGCCAGAACCCCTTCAAGATGGTATATAGACAAGAAGCAGTAATTCCTATGGAGTATGTTGTCCCCAGTTTTTGCATAGCAACAACGACAGGCATGAGCGACAATGGGGATATTGAAGAAAGATTGGCACAGTTACTACAACTAGAAGAAGATCGCTTCATTATGGGATTTCAACAACAAGTAGTAAAAGATCGACATAAGGCATGGCATGATAGTCATGTAAATTTGAAGCACTTTAAGTGTGGAGACATGGTACTCCTATACGACATCAGGCTCGGAAAACACCTAGGTAAGATCCAAATGCATTGGCATGATCCATATGTAATAAATTTCGTTACTGAAGGGGGCACAGTTCAATTGCAAAATTTTGATGGAACACTTTTGATGAGCTTAGTGAATGGGAGCCGGCTAAAGCCCTATCGACATAGCCCGATGAACCTCCACTGAGGAAGATAGGAGATTGCAAAAAAAAAATCAAGAAAGAGAAAGGAAAATAAAAAGAAAGAGAAAAAGAACAATGAAGCAAGTACACTACATAGTTCAGGAGTATGTCGACAGAACTGCGACAAGGTTAGAGTTCATGTATCGGTCCATAAAACGATGATGAGGAATGGGCCCTGTCGACGTCCAAACCGTCGAGTTCGATATGGTAATATCAGGAAATAAATGAAGCAGTTAAGACGTGGAGATCGACGACAAAAGTGGACAGAGATGAATTTAATGCCACATTATAGCTCTAGATTGGGTAAATCGACGGTAGATTTGGGTAACCATTGTCCAAATCGATTTCATGGGCAAATAACGGGAAGCCAGAGTTACAAAAGGAACACATGGGTAGGAATTCGGGTCCATTGTGCATTGTGAGAGAAGTCGAAGAAATTAGAGAACGAAGTTAAAAGGATTGAAGTCAAAGAGTTGTGAGGTCTCACGTAATATCCATTACTAGTACGCAAGAGCCACCCACTGTGCGGGCACCAATTGTCGAGGAGAAACCAAATATTGCATCATCACTGGTCCGGATCATTCAAAAGAAGAGAGGAGCTAACCGACTAGTGGATGCGAAGAGAAGAACAAAAACCACCCGCAACACGATGCAGGATGCAACTACAGGAGGGCAAGCAATCACTTCAGGGGCTATAGGAGAAGAGGTGACAATGGCTAGAGGAAGGGCTAAGAATCAGCAAGGTCCAACTATGGATAAAATTGCAGGATATGTGTTGTCAAGGAGGGAAGGGGCTCCATCGATAAGACTTAGAAAGAACGCCAAGCATTCAATAGTGGAACCAGCGACACCGAAAGGTGTCCACATTACTGGTGTAGTGTTGTAGGAGCTGCCTAAGCTGCAATACATTGACCATGACATTTTAGCATATCTGTAGTACACCAAGAAGATGTTTATGGAGAAATTTTGGGAGAAAGGAGGCCCAATTATAAGGGAACCAAGCGATAGGGATTATTGTTGATCATTCACATGCCACATTTTGGGCACTCGGTGGAGGTCAATGCATGCATCAAATAATTTCTCATCTATCTCCACTACGGTTATTTTTGGCTCGAAAGAAGGATTCCAATTGATGTGGATCTTATTGCGAGGATTATCAGGTTACCCAAGATTGGGGTAGACCCGTCGCAGTGTTTTCAAGGAAAAGACAACGACAAGAAGTTGGAAATGAAGATGAAATCCAAATATGGGGTAGATAAAAACACCCGTGGTTACCTGGTCAAAAAAATTAATGACCAAGCTGTCAGTCTCGCAACAAAACTATTGGCCATCAAGTTAGTTTGGAAAAACCGCCCCAACCAATGCACAACATGGGTGATTGCATCAATAGATAAATGTGCAGCCGGAGTTCAAATGAACTAGTCACTGTTCTTATTGAACAAATTGATGGAGGATGCAGTTGTAGTGCAGGAAAAGGATAATCCATTTAGTTATTCATCGCTCCTATTGTTAATTTCTTTGGTTGCATGGATGGAGCCACCACAGTACCAAGGAATGGAGACAAAAAGTGACAAAGAGTGCCGAGGGGCACGGTATCAAAATTTGTTGGTGCCGAATGACAAGTGCAAGAAACGAGACAACAATATTCAATTCTACATCTACTTGGAAGAGTTTCACATGCAAGCAGTGAAGGTCCCGCGATTGACAGAGGTCGCGACAAGAAAATATAGATGGAATGTGAGGCTTGTTGTGGGGCATGAAGCAATTTTTATCCAAGCACACACATAACTAGCGAGGTGGTGGTTGACTACGCAATACAAGCTGACTGAACAAGAGATGGATGCCATCATAGCGGAACGGCCAAGTGAATGGAAGACCTCGATTGGTGATGACCAACTATCGGATTTGGAGGATGGAACATCAATGGATGTTCCAAAGACACAAATTGAGACGAAGGACTTAGAGGATGAGGATGAAGGCGAGGACGATCAATCAAGAAGCACAAGTCATGATGGGTCAACTGACACTCCGACAGATTTGGAGTTGGAAGTGCAGCGATAATAAGAAAGAACGAAGAACAGAATGGAGAAAGGAGAAGGGAGTACCAATGTTGGTCTCCCCGATGAGAAAATGAATATACATACCACTCGAGAGGATGACAATGGTGGCAGAAGAAAGCTGAGAAAAAGTGGCATAGCACATGACATATTATTTCCACCAAGTGTTGCAGTTGTTACAAACATTGAGTAATCATTAGAGAAATTTTGAGGTCAAAAAAGGGCCTCAAAACAAAGAAAATGTACTATAAAATACAACCAATCACATTCTAGTAGATGACATCATCCCCCTTGGTGAGGTGCCATTGCATGAGTTAAGAATGCTTATTTGTCAAATTTTCTATGGTGGATGAAAACACATAGTTAACCAAGGTAGTGGTGTAAGTACTTTTAAGTCATAAAGTAAAGTACTCATAATGATAGTCTTTTCATAAAATAATATTATTGTCATTTTCAAGTAAAGTACTCATAATGAATGTCTTTTCACACTTTCACATAAAATAATATTATTGTCATTTTCAAGTGAAGTACTATTAATTCATAAAGAAAGTCCTTTCACATTTTTTTATAAAATAATATATTATCATTTTTATGTTTTTAATTTTAAATTATATATTCACTCCATTCTATTTAATAACATAATGTCAAACTAATAAAGAATAATAATAGATTTAATAAATAATAATAATAATAATAATAATGCAATGTGGATTATAATAATATTATTGACATTTTACATGTAAATAAATTCTCAATTAAATTACATTATTAAATTCATGAGAAAAGTACTAAATATAAAAAGTCAACATAAAATTAAAAAAAAAACTCTTAAAAATATTTTTTATTATTTAATTTCATTTTCAAGTTCAAGACAAATAAATGTTAAAGGACAATACATTTTTGGGAATTTACAATGAATCTTAGTCACATCAATGTAGTCTTATTTTATTAATTTTATTTCTAGTGAATTTTGAAAAGTAACTCAACCATGGTTATTTATATTGTGCATAGAAAATAGTGTGGGAGGTGACTTTTCATATATACCTATCTCATAAAACCCCCAATTCATAATATTTTAATATATCTCATATTTTTGTAGTACATCTCTTAGGAGGCCCTTTTTTGACCTCAAAATCTCTCTAATGGTTTTTATGGAGACTAAGGTGAATCCAGGGCTTTCAGAGGCAAATCAGTCAGAAGTACAACAGAAATATCTTGATATTGGTACTCAACAATGCATCGTGAAAATGCTACCTGGTGCGATCACAACAGGTAACAAAGAGTTATATTTCTCCATACATGGCCTTGATACTATAAGTATATACCTTAATACCTATATTCATGCTTCATCGCACCAACATTTGGACTAGTGAAGAAATCCGTGAGTGAGAAGCATCGACACATGACCAAATGGTCAATTACAAGAGGCAGGTAGGAATTGTTGAGGTGGACATCGAACAACTCCACAAGGAAAAATAGGCAGCAATGAAGGAAGTAGAGAAAGTGATGGATGACAGGAAGAGGTTGGAACATGCCATCTGTATGGCATGCAAGGATGCTCCAGAAATATCCAAGGAGATGGTCATCGAGGCCAAGGCATTGAAGTTGGGTGCGATCCTTGCGGATCTCATGAAATTCAATGAGGATTTTCAAATGAGGTGGCGCTGAGCACACCACCAGAACAAGTAGAATCACGGAAGACCAGTATCGATGATGCTGCGACGAAGATCATAGAATTGGAAAAAGAAGCACAACATATCGTGGATGAAGTATCACAATTTTGGGGAAGTCTCGTACAAGACGAGCAATTGCACGAATTGAATGTGCAACTTGGGGAAGCAAAAGCGCAGTTGGAGACATTGAGGGGATTGCTAAAGGAAATGCCCATAAATTTTCAAATGACTAAAGCAATAGAGTTGAAAGACTTGCAGGAACAGGTCAACATGGCGTGAAAAAGACAGCATAAGAGGACAGTGCAGTTCGACGAATTGCAGTCTAAGGCAGATGAGCTGGAAATCGAAGCAATGCCAGTATTAACACAAATCAAGGAAAATTTAGAGAAAGTGCAGAAGAAAGAAAGTGAGCATTCATGAAGCAGCATGTTGAGGAATGCACAACGCTCAAAGCAGCAATTAGGGAAGACATCGACAAAATTAAAGCAGTGTATGAAGAATTTAAGGCACAAGTGAACACACCAGTAATATCTGGATGAAGTGGGTGGAGGGAGAGCCACAAGTTTGTGTTGGGGGCTTATTGGCATGGGGCTAGTTCATAAAAATTTTGGCACAAACAATGACAAGGAGGAGAAACTGCGCCCTCCCTTGGCTTTTCTAGATATTTCCAATTTTCTACTTTTGGCAACTTCTTACACCTTCCTTGATTTTCATATTTTGTTATTTTTTTGCCTCCAGTTCCATTTTAGTAACCTTATCCTCATGAGGGTGCCCTCTTGGCCCACTTGCTCAAAATTTAGTAATAATTATTTATAAAAATAATTAAAATTAATAAAATTATTATTTATATTAGACTTAGGATAATTTTTATTCTAAGCATACAAAATTTAAATAATTTTATCTCCGTAGGGTTTATTTTGTCGCCTTTACCCATGGGAACTTAAATGAACCAAAATTGGGGACATGACAATCCTCCCCTCCCAAAATTGCTTGTACTCAAGCAATTGAAAGCAAATCCAACCAATTATGAAGCCAACCAATGAATTCACTCCTAAAAATATGTTTCTTGGAATCTTCCAATCTAAGATGAAATACCAAGGGTCCATCATGTTTCTGCTGCTCCACTCTGATTATAGTCTCAAAATGACTAACTCATTTAACAAAATTTTCAACTGATTTAGGATAACTGATTATAATGCTTGGATCCCACTGCTTCCTCTATAAGGAACCAAATTTTTCTTCCACCTTTAGAAATATGTCACTCCAAGGAATGCCAGGGTCCCAATATTTCAATTGCATCCTCCCAAACATCAAAATCACTTGGGAGTGTCTATCAACAAGCATGATGCCAAGATCACACCACCACAATGAAAGTTGATAACTTCCAATGCAAAACTGAATATCAATGATAATTCCCCACCAAACATGGAATTCCTAAATCTAGGGATAACTCATATCAACTCTTCCTAAGGAACAGGTGGTGACCCATGTCCATCCAAGAATACTGAGAGAATTATCTAGCAACCATAGATGCCCATGCCACTGCTCACATGAGATACATGTTATGTCTAATGATTCTTTTTTGATGCAAGCAATAAATTTACCTTTGGGTTTGCTAACCTATAACATTTCTCCACTCAAACAATCAATGTATGAACAAAAACCACATCTAATTGGTCCAAATGAAATTATTTTAACTTCCCCATGTTCTAGCCTTGTTTTGGTGCAAAGGCTCAACATTCTGCAACTTATTCCACCCAGCTAGCCCAAGTGGAACTTTAATGCATTCCTATGCATGATGGATCCATCCAAGAGATGCCTTTGCTACTGCTTGTCAAAATGGGAAGGGAATGGTGCACTTTTCAAACCATGTGGCTTGAACATGAAGTCATCAATGTGATATGTGAGAGCCTCTTGCTTCTCATGGGGCACCAAAAGAAAGAATCCCTTTACCCAATATTCATCCCTATGTGTGTTGGATTCCATATGTGTGTGAGATGGAGAATAGTGAACCAACTCCCTGCAACATTCATCCATCAGACTTGAGGTTGGCTCAACTGTAGTGAGATCATGTGCCTCCTACAAAACTATGTAACAATCTCCTCGTCGCAACTCATAATCTCTCTGGAAATGAGCAAGTGCCTGGTCTTCATTTTGCTTGTATTCTAACTCCTCAAGCACATGCAAATCATAATGTACTTCATGTGCCACCGTCACATGAAGTTCCCTTTCTGCATCATGAATGCAATCAACCATATAAGAATGGCTATTTACAATGTAGGGACTGAAATGTGATTCTTTCAACTTCTCATGTAGTTCCTCAATATACTACTCAGATTCTTGAAGGGTTCTATGAGTACTCTTCAAAGAATCATGGGTGGACTCAAAATCTAAGGTGAGCTTGTCAATATTTTCTTCACATTCCAATGAAGCACTATGATACATCTCCACAAGCTCCAGTAAATGATCTCTATCAGAAAGAAAATCCAAAAAATTACCTCTGATGTCTGTCATTGCTTTCTAAATGGTCTCCAAGTCTTCAATGGACGATGGATCCTCCATCGATGCAACTCTCCAGTAGGATTTTGACACCCATGTAGTAGTGTCAAGCAGAATGTTTAAGGCCTCATGGATCTTCACTTCACTCATCTTCAAAGCCCTTGTAAAAAAAGTGGCTCTTGATGAAAAACATCCTCTTCTTCTTCCTTTTGATCAACTTCATGATGAAGCTCAATTGGTGAATGATAGTTTGACCTGTGTTCATCTTTCCCAATTGCAAGATATTCATATCCATGGGAACTATATCTTGCAACAACCTCTTCTACAAGTCTTCCTTCCCCATTGATATCACCTTGTAGTGACTCATGCTCCTCCAATGATTCATCTCCATTACTACCTTCATAGTTAACACCAAAAATTTGAGCCTCCATACCGAAGGACTCAACCATGCCAACATTCTCACTATAAGTGGCTTCCATCTTAGAATGAAACAAAGGGATACAAAAAATTATAAATGTGGCAATACCTTTGTATCATGTCTTTCTCTTCAAGTGGTGGAGCTATGGTGGCTTGTCCTTCCACCAAATCTTTTGGTTCACATACAACTGATGTGTGATTGTCTTATGCTTCATTATGAATCTCAAATGGTGAATTTGAATCTGATTTATGTTACTTTTTTAGATTTGAACCAAAATATGTCTCACCACCATTAACATAACTAGCCTCCTCAACATTGATCTTGAAATCACCCATGAAGAAATTGGAGGTGAATTCACCTTCCTTGCTGCCAACAATTTCTCGAAATGTTGCTATGTTTTATTTGCTGCATTGTTTTTCTTATGGATGCAACAATTCATAATTTTCTTCATGGAATGATGCAGAGGGTCCTTCTAGGGGTTTCCATGAACACTGACCCTTGCAAAAATCAGAATTTTGACTTCCCCTTTGTGGCTCCTTTTCATCCTCTCCAAGTGGCAAATTTTCATAGTCATGATTTTCCTCCTCGAAGTCCCCATGAAAACTCACATCTATAATTTTTGCTTCATTATGCTTCACTTCTTTATGGGATTGGGATGGATCCACATGCATGGGTGCAAATTCATCTTCAATTGTTCCTCCTTCTTCTCCACCTGAAGAACTAGGTGGCTCTTGGTCTCCTTCATTGATTTTGCATGGTTGTGAGGACACATCCGTGTCCTTCTTTTCAATCTCATTTCCTGGGAGAAAAAATCTTGTCCCCACTTCTCTGCACAAACTATAAACCATATGTTCAATATTTAATTCATTTTCTTTGCAGTAGGGTTCCTTGAACTATCTCTTCATTTCCAAAGAGCATTATTCTTGGAAAGATAGAACCTACCTTATCTCTTTCTTCTAGGAAGTGTATTCCATGAGATATTTTAATGGTCCCTTGAAATTCTTTCCACATGACATTTTTCCATCATCACATTAAGACATAGGTAGATCAGATCCTATGTCATCTTCAAAAACTTGGTCACTAAAGTAACCATCATCAAATATATGTAAATAAAAATTTCCAACAAAGGTCATTTCCTCCTCTTCATATGACTCAAAATCAAATTCTTCTTTCGCTTGTATGAGCCTCATTTTATAGCTTGAAGGTTTGATCTACAATATTCTTCAATCAATGAGCTTCTTTCCCACAGAGGTGGAGTAAAGCGCTCCCATAAAACTGTAATATCCCTGACCTAATATAAGATGATATTATCTCAAATTTTAAAACTTGCAATACAAATTTTTCACCGGCGAAGACTAGTTAACAAACTAGTGGAAAGGGCTAGTTTAGGGCACAATCAAAATCCTCCTGGGTTATGAATTTGGGATATTTAGGATCTTTCAAATTTCTGGGTGAATGTGCAGCAACAAACTTATTAGAAATAGGGCCAACTTCTGAGTCCTATGCACAAAGTACTAGGGCCATTTACATTTCAACAACAGTTGTCGCTGAACTCTACTTTGAGGCTTCCTGGGCACTCCAACATATCCATTCTAGGATCAGTTGCTTACACCTGAATGTAACCAGTTGTGGATATCATAAATTAATATCCCAATTAGGTGTTTTACAAGTGCTTATGAGAATTTGGGAGGTTCTGGTTGAATGTGGGAGCAAAAGAGGAAAGGGAACTATGTTGGACTGCTCAACTAGCTTGTTTCCAAACTCTTCCAAACAGACTGATATGATATTTAATTTGCAATATGAAGGTGGGATGGTCTTCATAAATTTTTCAGGGACCCAACATAACTGAAAGAATTTAATTTTGGCATACATATACTTATTTATGGATTAAACTACAAAACTAGTAAAATATTTAAGCAAGGAGAGAGAGTCTCCTGAATGAAGATTTATAACAGCTAGAAAAGTATTCTATGTCTGATTTTAATGCTTTGGATGAGTATTATAAGGATATTCAGACCTGAAATAAATAATAGAATTACACTTCACTCTCCTTTTGGCTTTCAACAATAATTAGATACAAAACTAGTTATAATTCTCATATAAACTAACTAGTATTGAATGAGGAGTATGCAGACAATATTTGAGAATTTCAAGCTATCCAAACATATTTTTTGTAGACAAAATTAGGACTGATATGACAGAAGTAACTTCATTCATACATTTATGGCAGCCATTAACATTATAATCCTAGCTTTGCACAGAGAACTCAAGATATGAAGTGCTTCTTACAATACATCAACCAGTATCTTCAAGAAAGTGCATGATAAGAACAAGATGTATTTAAATCAAAATTTAAGAAGAGGTATGGTTGTACTAAGGCTAAAAAATGATGCATATGCATCAGATTTCTTTCTCGGAACTCCTCCAAATACAATGGACTCTCTGACTGGAATGGTTTCTTCATCAACTCCTTCAAATCTCTCCAATCTCTGCAAAATCGACTTTGAGGCTTGGAATCTTCATAGGATGTAATTATTTGGACCTTCAATAAGAATATCCATGAATGCAAGAGAAGGAAGAATATCATAAAAGAATAATTGAAGAGAAGTAATGGGGCTCATCTCCCACTTGTTGGTTAGGGTGCTTCTCCTTGTCTTGGTAAGCTAAAGTGCTCACACATAAATTCAATAATGATCAAAAGGTGTGAAAAGGATTTTATTGGATTCTTTTATAAACTTCCTGATGACCTACTAAGCAGGCTGATGTGCTTGGTGATTTGTGAGAGCCCTTCCAAATTCGTCCTCCTTGAGTGGATAGGCTTTCCTTATTTTCCCCTCTTACAACTTTTCATCCTTTAGAAACTGTTCCCTCCTTGAGTTGAGATATTTCCTGCTTTGTAGAATAGTTTCCTACTTTGTAAACTGGCCTCTAATTTTGAAACTGCACCCTTTCGAATGTTTCCTGATTTGTTAACTGAACTTCTTTTGGAAATTGCGCCCTCCCTTGGATTTTTTGGATGTTTCCAATTTACTTCTTTTGGCAACTTCTTACACCTTCCTTGCTTTTCATATTTTGCTATTTTCTTGCCTCCAATTCCATTTTAGCAACCTTATCCTCATGAGGGCACCCTCTTGGCCCACTTGCTCAAAATTTGGAATAATTATTTATAAAAATAATTAAAATTAATAAAATTATTTTTTATACTACAATTAGGATAATTTTTATTCTAAGCATACAAAAATAAAATAAATTTATCTCCTTAGGGGTTATTTTGTCCCCTTTACCCATGGGAACTTAAATGAACAAAAATTGGGGACATGACCCTTGGGATCTTCTTTGTTTGGATTCTAACATTTCATTGTTGTTTTAGATGTAGGTATGCATAATTCCGTTGTAGGATTGGACCGATGCTCTTTAAATCTCTTCTTGAAGCAAGGATGGGAATGTATAGAGAATGGGTAAACATAACTACACTAGTTGATACATTATAGTGAGGTTTCATATATGAGTCAAGATTTGAGGCAGCGTTATCAACATTTGGTTGATAATCAAATAATTGTATCCCATTTGAATACTAGATTATGTGGCCAAGATGAAGCTCCTAATTTTGGACATGCAAGTTACTAGAGATTGTGACCCATTAGAAAAGGAAAATTGAGAAGCTTTAATATGAATGTGTCATGCTTTACTAGTTTTTCATGGGAATAGCTAGAAGTTATCAATATATGGTAGATTATCAAAGAACATCAATTGGTTTTTCCCTAGAAAAGATGAAGAAATAATTCAACAAGATCTAACTGATTTGGAAATGGAACCTATGGATTGTGATCCCAACTACTAACCAATGTCAAACAAGAAAACTCTAATGGGCATGCACTTTTCTAATTTCATGTTTAGCTATGTTTTGTGAGATAGATTTGGTGCTAGGATAGTTTTTTAGGATTTACATTAGTAGGTGTACATGCTTTATATATTTTTTTAAATTTAGAATAGCTCAATCTTCAACAAACACTTTTGAACTTTGAAAAATATTTGCAAATTGGTTTGTAGAAAGCACCCCTTTGTTTATATTACCATATTATATGGTTCATCTACATTTTTTTAAAATATAAATTATATATGTTTTAGATTTTAAAAAAAAACAATCAGATCTACAAAGTGTTTCAATGGATCTACTTGCTTATTTAAGGGGATTGTATTTATAGGTTCCAAGGTTTACTACTTCCACAAAAGCAAGTCAAGTACTTATATGAAAGGACAAAGTTTACACACACAACACTTCTTTGGTTATTACAAGTGACTAGACAATCTCATATGGAATTAAATGATCCTCTCATTTAAAAATTGGAACCTTAGGAGGAATATTCGTTGCATGTTGTATAAAGGAATACAATTTGGAATGATATGAAAAGAGAATGAAATATTTTCACATTGAACTATACAAAATTTTAATATTAATTGAATCATGTATTACTTTCATCATCTACATTCATAGAGTTCTCATGGTGTTTCTAGAAATCTATTTTTGATGAATTGACATTGTATAATTTCTACATAAAATAATAGCCAAATTAATCAAATTCATAATTATGTTATAATTAATAATATTAAAAATAAAAATAATACAACCTATCCAATCCCTTTTCTTGTAGTTTGAACTTCCATTCATTAAGAGTAAGTCTATAATCAAGTACTTTATGCATACACACAAACCGATCAACATCACTATTGAAAAGCTTCATATCAAGTAAAAGGCACTTCAAAACTTAAGAGAGGGTCATTGAAAAATGCATATTATTTTCTGAAACATAGAAGTATAGAAAAGAAGATCACTACTCTTCATATTATTTACAATATTGAAAATATAATAAGAAATCAATTTGAAGAGAACTTGTAGTGTGATAAAAAAATAAAAAATAAGAGAGTTAATGTACTATAAAAGGATAAATAACTCAAATCTAAAAAATGAATATCATCATTTTGCTATACCACATAACCAACTTAAATAAGAAAATTAATATTATTTAAATGATAACAATATATAAGAACTTCAAAATAAAAAATCTTGGCGTAGGATTAGAACTAAAGCATAGTATTAAAACTAAAACATAGTGGACGAAAAGAGTATGTAATTGTTATGATTCTAAAAAAAGTGGAGGAAAAATACTTTCTTTTAAAATGATCTATTAAAATGGTCTATCTCCACAAAACACTAAACATCACTTTAAAACCTTTTGTAAAAATATATATATTTTCATAAATAAAAAAATTATTTAAAACAAAAAAACTTTATTTTTAATCATGTTACCATAAAAACCATACATTAAATCAAAATAATTTATTACTTAATTTTTTTAATTTATTAACTTTTAATATTCTAAAAACCAAATTTTATTTTCACTAAAAATACTATTCTTCTTCATTATTATCCAATAATGAATATATTACTGGGAATTAAAAATTCAATGTTTGTCATCTATGTGGATCGTTTTGCGTAACCATAGACTTTGTTACAGCTAGCCTTTTATCATTGTAATGAATAATGAACAACTTTTCCTATAATGAATATGGCTTTATTAAAAATGTTATCAGTTAACAAAATTATTAAAGATGAATTAATTTTTTTAAATAAATAAATAAAATTTAATAAAATATCCTCAAATTTGTTACTAAAATTATATATATATAATTACTTGAAATTGATAAAAAATATTATAAAAATAATTAAATTAAAATAAATATTATTTAGACCATGAGAAATATAATAGATAGTGAATAGGTGTATTTTTAAGATATTCGTTGTGTTAGATCACAATTGGAAACTCCATAGATACTAACTTACAAAAATATATATATATATATTATTTAAAATGTACATTAAATCTTTTGAAATCATTATTATTAAAAATAGTAAATACTTTATAAAATTTTCTTATATTATTAAATAAAAATGGACTTTACTTTTAATTTTACAAATTTATTAATTTTAAATTAAATAAATTTATGTTTTATGTTATTAAGAGTTATGAGAAGTTAAAATGAAATGTTATTTATTCTTAATCTCAAATTTCAAATTTTATAATTAAATTGTTACCAATTAAAAAATTTATTATTTTATATATTATTAAAGATACAAAAGGTTAAAATGAAATAAATTTTACTTTCGACCTTTTGTCTATTACACATTTTACAAATATTCTCATTCCAAAGTACTCGTTGGTTAGTACAATATCCAATTTTACTGTGAAGAGAAGAGCATGAAACATATTGAAAACACTCATTTTATTTTTAAGCTCGTAATATTAGAAGAACAATTTTAATAAAGCAGATAAAAATTTATGAGATTTTTTATATTTATAAAATTATGATTTCAAATTTTATAATTTGCCATTCCAAAGTAGTAAAGTTATTATTATTATCTTT
Organism: Larix kaempferi; assembly: GCA_027924585.1. Classification (NCBI taxonomy): domain Eukaryota; kingdom Viridiplantae; phylum Streptophyta; class Pinopsida; order Pinales; family Pinaceae; genus Larix; species Larix kaempferi. The sequence continues at coordinate 428,980 of BSBM01001259.1, forward strand.
GTGAAGATAGGGATATATTTTTCATTTACTAATCAAACTGCATTGACTTATATTAAATCAAACTGCATTGACTTATATTAGTTTGCTTTTTACTATATAACTTTCCACAAAGTTTTATAATGTTTTACCAAAAATCAATATTAAATTAATTATTTTGAAAATACAAAATATATTTCAAAAATTTGTAAGTACATTGATTTTATTTTTTATTGGTTTAAAAATGCCTCTAGGGACGATTCTATATGTCTCATTTTGTACAAAGGATTGCAAAACAGAGTGTTAGAAGTGGAGGTAGCCGTTTTCAACATCAATAAAATATCATGAAAATGGCTTCCCAACAATCGCATGTCCTTTGAAGCGAGGCTCAGTATGAAGTTCCACTAAACTTGAAGCGTGTCACCCGTTTCATTTGTTTCAATGATTGCTTGATCATCTATCTTATAAATTATACTTAGGTTATAAATTATACTTAGGTTTTAGCAGCAACCTCTTTTTCAATAAAATTTGTCTTGACAATCTCTTATTGTCATATTTGATCACAGCACGAAATCAATTCCACGTGCATTTGCGCATTGGTTGCAATGGTTTCTTTAGACTTTCTCTCAGCATTTTTTAATGGCTAAAACAACTTTTCGCTGGTTTGAAAATAAGCTCATATTTCTAATGTGAAAGTATGTTGAAGTCATATTATTTATGTGTTTATAAACGTATATGTGGTGTTTTTATTATCTTGTGCACCATTATTCTTGTTTCTTGTTTTTTAGTTTCCTGTTAATAGTTCAACTCGTTAAATAAATGTTTGTTTTTTATTTCTTTACAATTTTTACTATTTTAATATAATTATCATTTGATCCTGTTATTCATCATTTTTAAGTTCATTGTAATTAATAAATATTTTAATATTAGCATTTGCCTTTTGAGGGGTAAAAGTGAACGTCATTAGGGAAATTCTTGACTGGAACATTTAGTCGACTCATCGACGATCACATTTATGGATGGAGTTGAATATCATAGATGGTGACAAGAAGTCGACAAAACTCTAAGTTGGTTAATAAAAGTTGTCTAGTCGATATGAAATGGTCGACCTTATGGTCATTATTATTAAAATTTGTCAGCATTGTATCATGGATGATGCCAATATTTCTTTCTACCGATGGGAGCGATCAGGTGACGAATGTCATTCAAGCATGTGTCATTCAATAATTGCAACCATGGATGAAAGATATCATTTTGTTGATCTCGACTCCCATTTTGCCAAAGCTACCATCATCAATCAACTACTGGATGAATGAAGAAATCTATGACGACTACATTGAGAAGATGCATTTGTTTAAAATAATATGAAAGCCTGTCGGTTGCTCGCTGCCAGATGGCTCTCGACCTTATCCGTCGATCAAATTTTTGTAGATATGTCCACTCGACCAGCTACTTCACCGAACACTCACATGAGGAGAATAAGGGAATGAAACCTACAGCTGTGTCGACCAAGGAAGCAGCGTTGGAAGCTTGACCAACGAGTATTAATATCGAAGTTGAAAACGGTCGACTCGCAGATCTCGTCGACACTTGTTGAAGTGCAGAGAAGCTGTCGAGGTCATGTCCAACCCAGAACCTGTCGGGGTTGAGTTGTCAAAGTCGAGCCGCGAATGGTTGAAGAGGAACCTATCAAGTTTGTTGGATTGTCGAAGTTGAATCGAGACTTGTCAAAGGTGAACCTGTCAAGTTTGCAAGTTGTCGGAGCCAGAAACGATCGTGAAGACTGTCCTTAGTATCGACAATGGAGATAGATCTTATCGAACATTGATGGTGGAAAATCCATATCGTGGTGTGCTGATGGGAAGACTGGTGTTTCCAATGGCCTGTCAGAGCTTTTGTTTAGTATAATTGATCTGGCATTCCTAGAATTTATAGAATCACGTCGTGGTAATGAAGCATTTTCAGACTATTTGTAGGTAATGTTAGTTCAAAACATTTATGCCTGAATATTGGCCATAATGGACAATACCACTTTGGTTGGATGGAAAAGCTTGGAAAGAACATACGAATATCGAAAAAAAAACTATTTGGTATGGAGTAGAATAATAAAATTTTTGGATTATTTTTCTCAAATATAGTATAACTAATATTTAGAATTTTAATACTATATTATTATTTAGCTCTCTTCAATACAAAATCTAACCATTATTATTAAGGAAAAAATAAAAACAAAGCAATTAATTTTATTTTGGCATTTGTAATTCAAAATTAAAACTTTCCCAATTTGACATGAAAGTTAAATTTTGCAAATTATAATTTAAAATTCAAATTTTCCCAATTTGACATGAAAATTAAAAATGACAAGGCATTAAGATGAAATTTTAATTTCATAAATTTGTTTATTATGATAAGCCATTAAAGTAAATTTTGTTTCATGAATTTGTTAATTGTATATCATTAGAATTTATTGAAACATTTCTTTCATTTTCTCTTTTTACCATCAAATTTATATCATTGGAATTTCTTAGAACACTTCTTTTATTTTAAAGATGATACAAAGATTTAACTTCTTATTTTTTATTTACAATTCACAACACATAAACTCAAAAACTTATTAAAAACTCTAATTGATGAATTCTTATCCCTATCAGATAAACACACAACCTGGTATTCCTATATTAATTCATTTATTTCAAAGGATGGATAGATATCAATTCATTCATTTAACAACCCATCTTAATAAATAAATCTGTAGCCCTATACCATGAATCTACTTAGGAAACATAAATGCTATTATAACTTCTATTAGCTGTTGGTATCAAGTTAGCTTGCAATTTTTAACCCATCACCAGTAGCTTATAGAGTATCATCCGAGCGAGCATTAGAAAGCCTCGTAAATTGACATACCTTAAGCTTAAGCACATTATATAAATTTAAATTATTTTTTTCCTACCAGGGGTACACCTTCACGTTCGACACTATTTCACTTGTCACGAAACAACTATTACGTTTGCTGAAAGCTATCATGGTCTCATGTTATCTTAGCATAAACATAGTTTTTTTGAAATGGAAAATGTCGGATAAATGCTCAAGAATCTAAACTAAAACAAAGCAACTATCGAAGCATGGGAGAAGGAGAAAAAAGTTAAAGCAAGAGAGAGCAGGGAGGAGGGAGGTCGGCAGAGGTCGGAGGAGGTTGGAAGTCGGCGGACGTTAAGGAGGCCGAAGAAGGTCAGAGGTTGGCGAGCTAGATCAGTTATACTAAACAGAAGCTCTGACAGGCCATTGGAACCGGAATCATAATGTACTGTAACTATCAATATATCAATCAATATCTTGATATACCAACAAAGGAAGAGTAAGTTTTAAGAGGAAAAAATGAAAACCTGGATAAGCGTAGGGTTTCTTCTTTCCCCGACAATCCCAATGCTCTTTCCATACAGTCGAAAATGTCTAAAATTGGAAAAAAGCAAACCAGAGCATCTAGCTCTGCTCCGACCATTGTCATTACTGTTGATGTCTCAAATTTCCAAAGAAAGTACTGAAATTCACAAGTATGCAATTTTCATCTTCATGTTCTCATTCTCAGTAGAGCACAAAGATCGAATTAGTTGTTTCTAATGGGGCGATGCAGCTCATCAAGCCAGTGCCCGAACGCCCATTCCAGAATCAGCGCCTTATTGGAACAGATCTACTCGTCCCGTGGATATTTCTGATATATATAACATTTTTAATTCTGCATGGGTATCGCATCCACTTGCTCGAAGACTACACCTGTGCAGTGAACCCTATAAATATGTTGTCATACAGTTGACCTATGGAGTTGCTTATACATCCACTTGTTAAAACATGTTTGGTCAGTTGAGTGATCGTTGTCGACTGGTGTAGATTGGATTTATTTAACGGGGTCGATAGGTTGCGATCCCTGACAGCTTGATCCCGACAAGTCCGTGACGACAGGCCATCTCGACATGTCGAGATATCGATAGGTTCATTTAAAAAGTGGAAAATAAAAAGGAATTTATTTGCACAAATTCTGCACTTGAATGAACATAACACTGGAAATACTTGGAAAAAGAAGCTATTGAAGGATGGAGGCAGAAATAAAACAAAGATAATGCGGAATGAGCTATGGCTCTTCAATCTTTATTCATAAACGGAGATCAACTGATGTAATACAAACAATAATGTAATGTGTATTTAAACACTTATGGAAAACCCTAAAAGCTCTAACCTAGCTTTTGCATGCATGCAAAGCATGCTCTTGCATTTATTAACTGATCTTCTAAATAGTAACTCAAGTAAAAGCTAAAGCCAACTGAAGTAATTACTATTTAGAACACTCCCTCTTAATTACTACTGCTGACTACTGCAGCTTTTACAATGCCTAAATTATTTCTATGAATTTCAAAAATATCTTTTGCCAATGACTTTGTGAATATGTCAGCCAATTGGTCAATCGATTTGCAATGCTCAACACGAACTTCACCATTGTTCACATGCTCTCTTATGAAGTGATATCTAGTATCAATGTGCTTGCTTTTCTGGTGAAAAGCATGGTTCTTGGATATAGCGATTGCTGAGTTGTTGTAACAATAAACTCTGGTTGGTCCTTCTTGATTATGTTGAAGACATTCTAAAACTCTGCGTAACCAGACTACTTGACATGCTGTTGATGTCGCTACTACATACTCTGCTTCTGCCAATGAATGTTTCACAATGGGCTGCTTCTTGGATGCCCATGAAATCACCCATGATCCAAGATGAAAAACATGATCGGAAGTGCTCTTCCTATCATCCACCTTCCTACAAAATCGCTATCAATGAAACCTGTCAAAACATCATACTCCGTGCTTGAGCATAAAATTCCATAGCTTGAAGTCCCTGCAACATATCGCAAGATCCTTTTACCAACTTGCCAATGCGAGTCTTTGGGAGACTCCATGAACCTTGAAATCAAGCTGAAAGCAAACATAATACCAGGTCTCGTAGCTGTGAGGTACATGAGACTTCCTACAAGTCTCTTATACAATGTTGGATCTACTTTGGGACTGCAATCTTCTTTGCTCAACTTAGTACATGTTGCCACTAGTGTAGGTGTTGTTTTGCAATTAAGCATTCTGAATCGCTTAAGAACTTCATTAGCATATTTATTTTGAGAGATAAATATACCCTTTTCTGACTGTTCTACTTCTAGGCCAAGAAAGAACCTCATCAATCCAAGGTCTGTCATCTCAAACTTTTTCTTCATAGCTGCCTTGAACTCATCTACTGAGAGGTCACCTGTAAAAATCATATCATCAACATACAAACAAACTATTAAAATATGTCCTTGTTGATTTACCTTTGTGTAAAGTGTTGGTTTGCTGCTGCTTCTGCTAAAACCATTTTTGATCAGATAAGAATCAATTCTGCTATACCAAGCTCTTGGAGCTTGCTTGAGCCCATATAGAGCTTTCTTCAACTCATAAAATTTGTCTTCATGTTCTTTTATTTCATACCCATGTGGCTACTCCACATAAATTTCTTCTTCAAGAATTCCATTCAAGAATACCGACTTGACATCCATCTGATACACTTTCCATTTATTCTTGTGTTGCAATTGCTAGGATGTTAGGAACCTATGTCAACCCTTCTCTTTACTATGTTAGTATATTGTTGTTGGACGCATATGCTTTGTAAGTCATCGCGTAGTATTTTTTGATTCGTAGTTTATATTAGCCCATAGTATTGACCCATAGTATTGGACGTATATGCTTTGTAAGTCGTCCCGTAGTATTATATGTCCCATGGTTTTGACTCATAGTATTGGGCATAGACTTAGTATATAAGTGTGTGTTGAGGTCATTGAAGGCACCGTGAAGTTAATTGTATTGAGCTTGATCAAAGAAGGTTTCCCCCTCGAAGTGGCCTGTGATCAATATAAAAGTGATTCTGTTCTATTATTTCTGATATCTCGTGTATTTGCATTAATTAATTATTGCAGGTTCATCACATCTAGTATCAGAGCACTTTCTTGGGCTCGCTGGGTGAAATTTTTGCCAAATTTGTTTTCGCATCTGTTGCAGGATCGGATTTGGGAATAATCCCTATCCGCTTAACTGTGCGAAGTACTTGGGCATAAGCCCTAAAACTCATTGTGAGGAGTACCACAGGAACCCCGAAGTAGCTGGCCCATTGAGAGGACCTGCCAGCGAAAAGGGAAACGACCCCTACCTGATTGATTAGTTTCCACCCGTGAGGTAAACCAAGAGCTGTCGTTTGTGGAAAAGCGGTTATCAGTTTTACCTGAGCCGTGGAGTGAGGGGTACTGCCCCAATACGCAAGCCATGAGACAACATTGGTGGCCGAGTGAAACCCCTGAACTGTTAGAAAGTCATACATACCTGGGGTCCATATCTACTTTCAGTTGAACTGTTGTCGATCACTTCCACTCCAGATCCATCCATTTCAGATCTATTCTGAAAGTCGTTCCAGATCTAGTCGTTGTTTCAGATCCAGCCGTTTTCGATCCCTTCCACGTCGTTGCAGATCCATCTGTTGCGGATCCCTTCCGTGCCGCTGTTGCCGATCCATATCTCCCTTGTTTTCACTCTGTTTCCCTTGAATTTTTTGGGGAACCCCTGTCATTCCATTTTGCATCTTTCATTCCTGAGGACCCTATCCCCAATTCCCCTTCCCAAATCCCGAAATCCCACATTTGTCTATTTTTAGGGTTTGCCATAACTTCCTCAGATTTCACCCAATCACCTTCAAATTTTACCACAAAATTCCTTTTTGAATTCTGCTTCTTTGTCCCTCTCTGCCAAATTTTCTCATTCTATCACCCCGCTTCTGAAATCCCCCTTTTGCTTTCTTGTCTTTTCTACCGTGTCCAAAATCTAGTCAAACCCCAGTTACCCATCAAATTGTTTCCCCAGTCCAAATTTCCCTTTACTAAATCATCTTATGTTTGTGTTTTTCTACCCATTCCACCCAAAAAAAAAAGAAAAAACCTGGTTATGGTTGTCACCCGTGCAGGAGCAAACACCATGGAGGAAGCACTTGCAGCCATCCAAACTAAACTACAAGATATGGATGAAAACTTTCTCAGCCTCCATCTTCAGCATTCAGCCATGAACAATAACCAACAGCCAGAATCTTTTGCAGCCACCGGGTTCTCTTCTTCCAGCAATTTTCGTGGGCCGAAGCTTGATTTTCCTCGCTTCAATGGTACTGATCCGACTGGATGGATATACCGAGCAGAACAATATTTCAGTCTGCATAATACTTTTGATGTCCAGAAAGTTCCACTTGCATCCTTTCATTTGGAACAGGAAGCCCTTCAATGGTACCGTTGGTACATCAAAGCTCATCCCGAGCCAAACTGGACAGATTTTTGCCAACTCATTTTGCCATTATTTGGTCCTAGTGCTTTTGATGATTTCACAGGAGCACTCACTAAACTTCACCAAATTGTCACAGTGAGAGAGTATCAGACAGAATTTGAGAAATTGGCCAATCACACAGAAGGATTGTCTGATGAATTCTACAGGAGTTGTTTTATCAGTGGTCTCAAGGATGAAATCCACTCAGAGGTCAAATTTTTTTGTCCCAACACAATGATGGAAGTCCTAGGGTTGGCTAAGCTGGCCGAGGACAAAATCACAGCTCAACACCACTCCAAACTTACCTTTGTTCCCTTCAGAAATATGGGTTCCCAACGACCTCCCATCACGCCTTCTCCTAAACCAACTCCTATCAAGCATTTGTCTAAAATAGAAATGCAGGCATGCCGAGAAAAAGGGCTTTACTATAATTGTGATGAGAAATTCACTCGGTGACATAGATGTGTTCAACAAAATCTCTATCTCTTGGATGTGGATTCTCCGCCTGTCTTAGAACTTGGTGAAGAAGCTACAGATACAGTAGATGATCAGGTCGACATTCAACACCCACCTGTTGACACCCCATCTCAAGACGACCCACCCAAGATCTCTCTCCATGTTGTAACCGGCGTCACCACCCCACAAACAATGAGGGTCAGGGGATACTTCAAGAATCTCCCTCTTACCATACTCATTGATTCTGGTAGCACTCATAACTTCATTGACCCTCGGATTGCCAAACAGGCTGATTGTTTTGTCCATCCTTGCTCCACTTTGAAGTCATGGTTGCCAATGGGGGTACCTTACCTTGCAAGGGGAAGTGTCACAATGTGCGTATCTCTATGGAAGATTATAACCTACGCTCTGTCATGTTTTCCTTGTCCTGAGGCAGCTGTGCTGTGGTTTTGGGCGTTCAATGGTTACGCACACTTGGCCCCATCTTATGGGATTTTGCTGAACTTTGGATGCAGTTTAAAGTCAACGAGGCACAACACAAATTTATGGGCTTACAACCAGAGTCTCTCTGCATCATCAGTTCACATCGCCTGGAAAAAAATCCTTAAGAAGAATTCACATGGTGTCATTGCTCAGCTCAATTCCATTCAGATGCACCCATTAACAGTCTCCACTACTTCCTTGGATAGATATGTAGGTATCTTTGTTGAACCAATGCGCTTGCTGCCTTCAAGAGACCTTTTCGGTAAGAATTTAGCCACATCTACCTCTCCGCAGGAAATGATGGCTATTTTGCATGCAGTACAGAAGTGGCAGCCATACCTATTGGGGAATTATTTCTGCATCAAGACTGATCTCCCGAGTCTAGAAATTTTTCTGGAACAATGGGTCTCTTCCCCAACACACCTGAAATGGGTTATCCAACTCATGGGTTATCCCTATGTGACCAATTACAAGAAGGGTAAGGACAATATGGTGGAATATGCTCCTTCTTACATAATTGATGACCCAGTTTCTCTTACAGCTCTTTCTCTGCTTGTTCCAAATTGGTTGCAATATGTTCAATAGGGCTCTCTCTTCTATGAACTCCATGTTTCTTCATCAACAGGGCACTCTGGGTTCTGCAAAATGTATGACCGGGAACAATGTAACTTCTTTTGGGAGGGACTAAAAATGACAATTCAACAGATGGTGGCTGACGATGATACTTTCCAAGTCAATAAGGGTGAAACGACACTCCTTTCGGGATTGCTCAAACCCTTTCCCATCCCTACATAGCTTTGGCCAACTATTTATATGGATTTCCTAGCAGCGCTCTCGTGGTACAATACCACATCTCAACGGATACCATATGAAGCAATCTATGGAAAAACACCGCCAATTCTTCTTCCATACACCCTTAGTAGCTCCCCAGTTCAGGAAATTGAGTCGGTTCTTCGAAACCACGATCAAATTCTTCTCATTCTGCAGGACAATCTTCACATGGCCAGAATTTGCCTGAAACAACAAGTTGATCAGCACCGTTCTGAGCGCATTTTCCACGTAGTTGATAGGGTTCTTCTTCATCTATAGCCTTCCAAGAAATCCTCCTTGACACTCCAAAGGCGTCAGTGGCCTGAAATGCAACTCGAGGATGCTACCGGGGAACCACTCCTTCAGATTTTGCAGCAATTTCTCCAACCAAATCTTTGAGGACAAAGCCTTTTCTAAGGGAGAGGGGATCTTAGGAACCTATGTCAACCCTTCTGTTTACTATGTTAGTATATTGTTGTTGGACGCATATGCTTTGTAAGTTGTCCCGTAGTATTTGTTGATCCGTAGTTTATATTAGCCCATAGTATTGACCCATAGTATTGGACACATATGCTTTGTAAGTCGTCTCGTAGTATTATATGTCCCATGGTTTTGACTCATAGTATTGGGCATAGACTTAGTATATAAGTGTGTGTTGAGGTCATTGAAGGCACCATGAAGTTAATTGTATTGAGCTTGCTCAAAGGAGGTTTCCCCCTTGAAGTGGCCCGTGATATATATAAAAGTGATTCTGTTCTATTATTTCTGATATCTCGTGTATTTGCATTAATTAATTATTGCAATTTCATCACATAGGACTACTCTTACTGTGTCCAATCTTGCCACTGGTGCAAAAGTTTCTCCAAAATCAATTCTTGGTTGTTGCGAGAAACCTTTTGCTACTAACCTTGCCTTGTACCTATCAATCTCACCTTTTTCATTGAGTTTGGTTTTATAAACCCACTTCACACCAATGGGTTTCTTATTCTTTGGTAGGTCAACTAGATCCCATGTATCATTTCTCTCAATGGAATCTATCTCTTCGTCCATAACATTTACCCAATGCTCTTGTTTTATAGCCTCTTCATAAAACACAGGTTCACTAGCAATAAAAACATAATTGGTATTTGCATCCAATTCATCATAAATATCTATCAATCTTCTAGTCTTTTTATTACTGTGATCATATTCATTACCTGACTGCGGACTTGATGCTTCACCTCGAACTGAGTTTCTAGGTGTTCTTTCTAGAGTATTTGCTACTAGTGAAGATGCTATTGGATCTTGTTGTCCAATCATCTCCTCATCTTCTCCATCTTCTGGTTGGGGTATTGCAACTCCCATACCCTTGTCTATGGTTCCATTCCATGACTCTTCCTCCTTGAACAAAACATCTCTGCTGAGAATAACCTTTTTGGTAATAGGGTTATACAGCTTGTAGGCTTTAGTTTGTTCACCATATCCAAGAAATATACATTTCTCACTCCTTTCGTCTAGATTTTTTCTTAGTTGTTTAGGAACATGAGCATAAGCAACACAACCAAATACTCTGAAATGAGAAACATTACAAGTCATACCTGACCATGCTTTCTCTGGTACTCTGTTCTTCACAATTTTGGTGGGAGATCTGTTCATCACATGAATAGCACAAGCCACTGCGTCTCCCAAAAATTCATGGGACACATTTCTTCCTTTCATCATGCTCCTTGCCATATTCATGATGGTTCTGTTCTTGCGTTCTGCAATACCATTCTGCTGAGGAGTATATCTTGTAGTGAATTGCCTATTCATTCCATGATGCTTGCAGTAATCATGAAATTCCTTTAATTCATACTCTCCCCCTCCATCAAATCTCAATACTTTGAGTTGATAACCACTCTGTTTTTCAACCAAAGCCCTAAATTCCTTGAATTAGACAAAAGTTTCAGACTTCTGACGAAGGAAATACACTCATGTTTTTCTACTGAAATCATCAATAAATGTAAGTAAATAATAGCTTCCACCAATTGATTGAGTTTGCATTGGTCCAACTAGATCAATATGAATAAGTTCTAAAGGTGCATCTGCCCTTTGAGACATACCTTTAGGAAAGCTATCACTGTGCTGCTTTGCAATGATGCAACAATCACAACTGCTTTCTGGCTCCTTCATAGGGGGCAATCCCTTTGCCATCTCTTTCTTCTACAAAAACTTGAGACCGCCAAAGTGAAGATGTCCATATCTAAAATGCCATAACCAATAATCATCCATGCAAGTGGCTTTTTGAGCAAAAGAGGTTACCTTGCTGCTGCAATTCATGACTAGTGGATACATCCTATTCCTAGTCACTTGTATTTTGATGATCAAATGTCGATTTGGGTCATAAATTTCACAGTCTGATCCATCAAAGACAAGTTTGTACTTATTTTCAGTGAGTTTCCCAATGCTAAGCAGATTATGCTTCAATCCTGGAGCATAATAGACATCTGATATTGTCTTTTGTTGGCCTTGTTTGGTCAGAATGTTGACCACTCCTTTTCCAAGAACTGGAACTAACTCATCCGTGCCAACTTTGACCTCTGTCCTCATTGATTCATCTACGTCTGCAATTAGACCTCTGTCACCTGTCATATGGTTACTGCAGACACTATCTAAAAGCCAAAGTCCCTTTGGGATTTCGTGTGCAACATGGCATGTAAGAAATAACATATCATCTTTATCCTCAGAGGTATTAGTCACATTAGCATTATGATTTGCTTGATCAGACTTTTTCTTTTTACATTCATGAGCATAATGCCCAAATTTATTGCAATAATAACACTAAATATTAGATTTATCTAACCTTTTTTTGTTGCAGTTTTTGCCTTCATGGTCATGATGGTGATCTTGATCTCCATTTCCCTTACTTCAACCACTTCTACCTCGTCCTCTTGATCCTCCTCTGCCTCTGCCTCTTCCTCTGCCTCTTGAGAATGAGACATGTGATTTGAAAGCATTCTCTTGAGAGGATTCTTCATTCCTGTTGATTCTGGATTCGAATGAAAGTAAAGATCCAGTCAACTCGTCTATAGAGAGAGTGCTCAGATCCTTTGCTTCTTCAATCGCTGAAACTTTCGACTCAAATTTGTGGGGTAGGGATCTCAGAGCCCTTTCAACCACCCTTTGATCTCCAATATTTTCACCATAGATATTTAGATGATTAACAATCCCCATGACTTTGGTCATGAAAGAGTCTACAGAGTTTGATTCTTTCATCTTTAGATCTTCGAAGTCTCTTCTTAAGTTTTGGAGTGTTGCTGTTTGAACCCTACCAGCACCTTGATAACTAGTTGCCAAGGTATCCCATGTTGTTTTGGCATGTAAATATGCTGATATCTTTGGAAATACGATGTTATCCAAAGCGTTCATTATGAGATGCAGTTCCTTTGCATCCTTCTTCCTGTGCGCTCGCAAGACATCCTTCTCTACACTTGAAAGGATTTGAAAAGCTGCATCATCTGCACGTTCGGAATAGCCATACACGACATATTCCTATGCATCTTCTGACCTGAGATAAACTGCCATCCTCGTGGCCCAGACATCATAGTACTTTTTCCCTGTAAGAGGAGAAATCTGAGATTGATTGCTGCTAGAAGCCATAGACGCTGCGGTGTCTTTCACTGGCTCTATTCAAAATAATCTCCCTTCCTCCTTTAAAAAAAAAAAAACAAATAATAATTTTCCCTCTTAAACAAGATTTGAAAAATATCTTCAAATATCTTCTTCTCTTGTAAAAAGAAAATATTCTTACTCAATAACTGCGTGAAAGTCAAAAAACAATCACATAAAGTAAAAACCTTTTTTCACTTGTCCAAAAATGAGGCCTTGTTTCAATTACCTCTCTTTGTCCTAGGGAGAGGCCGTGGTGAAATATTGATTTTTTACCTCGTATCTCCCCAAACTACCCCGCTTTAGACTATACTGTGGGTGCGATAGTTCCTAAAGTACCACTCTATGGACTATATGGGGGGGGGCGGTACTTCAATTTTTTATTTTTTTTTAATAATTTCTCCAAAAAAAAATTGTTCAAAAAACTTACAAATTATTCAAAGCTATGGCTTTGGCTTCTCCAGAAATTGATGCTACCAATTTGATTTTCTCCTATGCTTTGATACCAAACTGAAAGATGGAGGCAGAAATAAAACAAAGATAATGCGGAATGTGCTACAGCTCTTCATTCTTTATTCATAAACAGAGATCAATTGATGTAATACAAACAATAATGTAATGTGTATTTAAACACTTATGGAAAACCCTAAAATCTCTAACCTAGATTTTGCATGCATGCAAAGCATGCTCTTGCATTTATTAACTGAACTTCTAAATAGTAACTCAAGTAAAAGCTAAATCTAATTGAAGTAATTACTATTTCTAACAGCTATTAATCTGGCAGATTGTCGTGGAATGAAGGAGTTTTATGATTTCTCATAGTGGGAGACAATTTTTGGAGTTATGTCAGACTCTATAATTTGTCTATCCCAATTTGCAAAATTGCAAGCTTCAAGTGGTTGATGATTGAATTCCATAAGGAAAAGGATAACTTAAGCAGTTACTATAAAACAAAACACCCATGATCTTCCACTAGAAAAAATCAAGCGGTAAGTATTCTTAAAATAGAAGTTCTGGCCTGCAAAAGACCCTTGAGTCAAAATTTTGGCAGTCTAAAAGAGTTAATTGTTCCAAAAGGTACCTACTGAGCTACTATGAAAAAATGTTTATTAATATGCCTTTGACATTTTTCCATGTCAAAGAGGACTACAAAGTCCTTGAAAATTCCTTGTATACGACATCTGGTTAGGCATCCAATTGTATGCTTGGGATGTCTTCAATACTAAAATGTATAGTTGTACCTGGGATTATCATGACCCTGTACAAATGACTCTACAAGCACACTAATAGTAGTACAATTTTATTAATGCCATATAAAGCGTTTGAATGCCTGATGTGCATGCAATTTTCAGTTTTGGTATCTAGTTTACTTTTAGTGATCTTTCTCTTGTGTCCTGATATGAAATCCTCTGCTTCTTAAAACATTTTTCTATGATTTTTTGCAGGAGTGAAATCATAAAGGCTTGCTTGTATCAGACAGTAAAAGCTCCAAGAAATCCTGCTGTTTGTTCCTTCCACTAGCAGTATGCATCATGAGACAAATGACAGATGCTTGTAATGCAAGTACTTCTCTTTTCCTCCCCCTGTAGACATATATAAACCAATTAGCTAATTTGGATTTTTCCTTTCGGTGCTATGCATTTGTGAACGTGCAGCCACTTTTGCGAACCTGTATATATTTTGTTCAAATGACAGAAATTCAAGTGGATTGACAATGTATATGAAATGTAGAGCTTTCTTTTTTTCAGATCATGAGGGTTATAATGTATACCGGGGCATGGATATTTATGTAGATGATATGATTTGCGGATGAAAATTATGAGAATGGAGTAAAATAAAGAATTAAGAATCATGTACTTTTTGTTCTTGGTTTTGTAATTAAGATCCAAATATAGTTTTTCTTAATTTGTATATTATATCCATTGTATGCGGAAGGAAACCTCTGGATTGCTCTATTTTTATCCCGCTTTTATATTTTTGATACTTAAAGCTTACCTACTCATTGAAACATTAAGCATATGCATTTGCATGTGGAAGGAAACCTCTGATTTGTTGTATTTTTATCGCTATTTTCTATTTTTTTTACTTTAAGCTACCTGCTCATCAGAACATTAAGCATACTTTAACCACGCCAGAGATCAACCTCTTTACTTGAATTGTTGTGTAGCGAAGGAGTGACAAACTATATGTATTTTTTAAATCATTGTTTGTTGTTTTCTTGGGGTCACCAATATATATATATATATATATATATATATATATATATATATATATATATATATATATATATATCATTGTTTGTTGTTTTCTGGGGTCACCAATATATATATACATATATATATTTTAAAATCATTGTTTGTTGTTTTATGGGGTCACCAATAAATAAATATATATATATATATATAGGTATCGGAAAATAAAGGAATTGTATTAATACAGAAGATACGATAATAGATTGTAATCAGATAAACTTGAGATTACAATCATTGGGGCATGAGCCTTGGATTGAAAGCTGTTATCCGACCTGAGTTCTGGAGAACTTTATATTAATATTGTTCACAGCTGTGCGTGTTTATGTCTAATGAAAAGATTTGTAGTAATACAAAATATGTAATAATAAATGGAAATATTCCTGCCAGCCCGTGGATGAGGCACACTAGTCTATGCTAAAGAGTTTATCATGGAGGTTTGAATCATAGAATGTAACTGTGCAACTATCCTGAGTTCTGGAGAACTGAATTACTACTGTTCACGGCTGTTTTTAAAATGATTTCAAAGGACTTAAGTCAATCTACAAACTAGCTATCCTGGTAATTTAATGGTAATTCAAGATTACTGCATGTCTTGGATTGGAAAACATTTGCTGTCATGAATAAGTACTGCATTGGATTTTTCTAGTTGGACATATACCTTTTGTAATTCTCTCACCAAAATAAACGTCCACAACAATATTTATAGGCTCATATGCACCAACATTCACCTGTTGTCTTACCTGCTTAAGCTCAAATTTTGTAAAAAGACATGAAAACCCTACCAGGAGTGTCAAAGACAACATGATTTAAATTTAATTGCACGGGAAGCTTATGGGGAATGTCACTTAGAAATCAATGACCAACCCCAACAGGTTCTGAATGTTGTTGCATGGAGTCCATAGAGTAATATCGTCGACATATCTTGATGGTTAAAGTACTCTTTTGGTCATTGATATTAAACTTTTTCTCAATAACATTTGTAAGATATGGTCGGAATTCAAAATGGTCGGGCAAGCTTTAGGCTTATCTAAGTTCTGACATGTTGCATAGATGGTAAATCTACACGAGGAGTCAATTTTTTTGCACATACTTATACACTATTGCATAGCTGAGTTCATGTCAATATGGATATATTATAATACAAACAAGCACAAATAATTACATAAATTCTAATTTCCATCCCAACCAATCTATGAATGTTGTCTGCATACAAACATGTAAAAGATACTATAAAAATATAAACGCACAGAATGTGACTATGGCTGGGATTTAACGGGCACTAGTGCTTGGGCTTCGACATATCCTTACATAGATTTTGAAAACCTATACTGAACATCATCCTGATATAATCTCAAGTATTGTTAAAAATAAAATATCTTCTTAATTTTTTTTTAATAAAACAAACAATTTCCCTAAACTTGTTAACGTGTTTACTAAGGAGGAAACCACTCAACCGTTAGATTATGATGCAAAGAAATAGACCTTCTAAGGAACCCTGTTAGAATCTGTGAAAAATACACTGTTGCAGAGCTAAGTTCAAGTCGACAGGGATATAATTTGATACCAATTACACTAACTACCACATCTCCTGAATTTGACGGATAGAAAAAAATAGTCGAGCAATAGTTGAATTCTTGGAGACATAGTCTATCGAACCTCGATAGGAAGCTGAACAAACTAGAAATAGAAGTTCCGACAGGCCATTAGAGACATAGTATGTCCAGGTTCGATAGGAAGCTGAACAAAATGATCCATTTTATTTTATCTTATTTTATCTTTTTTTGGTGGTATCGGTTGTAAAAAGACATTATTTTGAGTCATCAACGATAGGCTGTGAACCATAGTTTGTGAACACAGAACTCGATTATTATCCAGTGTATATTTACCTTTGCGCTAGTGTGTAGCCAACATTGACAATGTCAGGAGTCGGTTTCTATTATAGCAGGTCGAAAGACTAATAGGTCTTCGACGAAATTTGCTTGTCAGTGGTTGGTCAACGGCTTCAGTCGGCAATTCGACATTCTACATTAATTTGTAATAGGCAAGCACAGTTAAGTAATAATGATCACTAGACGATATACTTGTATTCATTCCTACCCCAATTCGACAGAGAGTTGGTCGAATGGTTGGATAGACTTTCAAGTGGTCGAGGTTCCCATCATAATATTTTTCTTGTGCAGATTATCGTGGAATGAAGGAGCTTTGCGATATCCATAGTCGTGGAGTGATTATGCTTCTGTCAATATAAATATTATTCTCACAATATTAAATGTTGCCATGTGATAGTTGTAAATAATGGTTTCCATCCTTAACCAAACCTCTGTCACTGCAATTACACATGACCGCAAAGCGCGCAAGTTCTTGAGATTATTCGTGCATTGTCATAATGTTAAATTTCCACTCCAAATTTGTGTATGCTCTACTTTACAAACTACACGAATTTACAGAATCACGTCGGAGCTTCAATGACCTATCAGATCTTCCGTTTAGTATTACTGATCTGGAATGCCAAGAATTTACACAATCAAGTCATGGTAATGAAGCATTTTCATATTATTTGCAGGTAACGTTAGTTTAGGAAATTGTGAGCGTTGGCTATGACGATAATCAAAGTCCTACTAAATCTCAGCGATAATGACAGTAAAACATCAATCTTTAGCGGAATATACAAGCTGCCACGACTGATATCGAGTTCGTGTACAGAGAAAATCAAGAAAGGAAAAATTTAAAAACCCTTGTTGAACCAAGCCATGAAAACTGGGAAAGGGAACCCAACTAAAATTGATGGACGCAAAATTTAAAACCGCGTGAAAACAGTTGGCGTGATCTGGTTGGCATGATCTGTTCAGCGTGTGCGAGAGCGGAAAAACACGCAGTAGGATTCCATTGGATTTATAGACGAGGAATCTTTCGTAGGTGGAAGGTCACACTTCTCGTTGGTGAACGCCTAAGACGTAATTAAATTTTAAATTTTAATTATGAAATAATGTTAACTTAGTTTTAAAAATGGAGACTCAATAATCAATCCCGAATGCTTGTTTGGGATTGCACACTTTGCCATATTTTTGTTGTGATCTTGCTATAATTGTATTTGAGAAACTTGTTGCGGGTTGCTACTCATGTTAATCCTTCATGCTTGGATCCTCAGTGCATTTGTGTGTCTCAATTAGGGTTTAGCTGTCAGCATTCTACCCGCGGTGGTGGGTGTGCACTTTACTGTGCAAAAAGGCATATACATGCATTTTAGCTTGGTTCTATCCATTTACCTCATCATATGTATACCATAACTACTCCCCCTTTCATATTGCCTTGAGTTGTATGGAGTTTGCTTGTCTCATCCCATAATGTGACCTAATTTCTCGGTCTCTATCTAATGCGTGGTGAACGTTAACGTTTTTCATGGGTATTTCCTGGAACATGGAGCATCTCGTTTCCTCTTACCAATTACTCTTTCAATGAAATATTTGGGGTGTTCTTAATAGTCTCCATGATTTCAAAGAATAATCTCAACCTGTGGTTGTTCCAACTACGCATTTTGACTTTTATTGTCCTCCGCTAACTCAGAAGCCAAAAGTTTCTCTGGCAATGTTGAGTCCCATGAGTATTAGTGTGTTCTCGCACTATGTAAGAGCTCATGGATGGATTTTGAGTCATCTCATATTTTTAGGAAACGCAGAGTTGGGATCTATGCAATGGAGCATGGGATAAATCTGTTATAGTGAAAGGCTTGGGCATTAGAGCAAGAATGGTATTTGTATTGGAGAAATTTTTAGCATATTTTACAAGTTCTATCCCCACACTATTGTTTTTTACCATCCTCTAACACCTTAAGGAATTGGATCCCTCTCAATGCTTAATAGATTTGGATTTAAGATGGATCTATGCTGGTTATTACCATCGATGATGATGTTTATTGTCCCCTAAGGCCAATAAGTCGTATGAGACAACTATACGAAATTAGACAAAATATGCTTTAGAATATCTTCCTTATATTTGAACATTAAGATCATTATGGTACTTTGGTAAGCTAGGAGATCATGAAGAGTATTTAAGTTATGAACTAGGTAAAATTATGTCTTATATTCAATCGACATCCTTATTTCTATCACAATTTTTAAATACACCCATCCTAAGGTGTTTTTAAGTTAGTTGAACTTCAGTTTCATACAAAGGTGATTAGCATTTGTCTTAATCATAGCAATACTTATTATTTTTCTTAAAATCGTAATGTTGGAAAAATAGTTCTAATCAATTTCATTAGAATGGATATGATCCTTGTAATATTTTAACTCTCTTTTATTTATGTTATAATTTTGATTGTCTTATTTTATATTCCAATATTGAAAACAAGCTTGAGAATCTCTAGCCTAAAGGTAGTTATTGTTTATACTAGAAGTAGCAACAAGATCCTATCCTTATTCAACTTTAATGATTATACTTATATTCCAAATATGTAATAATGGCTTTAGAATCCACAAATGTAAATCTTTCTTCAAATAAAGAAATGAGGTAAGGAGCTTTGCCTTTAATTTTTTAATTTTTTAATTTTAGGTTATAAAATATTTTTGGATTTGCTCATTCTATTTCAAAACATCAAATTATATAGAAAAAAATAGGATAACTAAAATGTTGAAGTCGATTTTTTTTCTTATCTTTATCTCAAAACTCAACATTCATACATTTTGTTTTTCTCGGAGAAAAACAATATTTATTTTTCATGAAAAAAATACAAATACATTCTTCAATGTTAAAAAAGAGAGTGGTACTACGACCAAATATGCCTATATTCCCTACAGTAGGCTTTCAATGCAGTCAATTACATCAACTAGTCCTTAAGAGTGTAGTACTAATGTGGCCCCAATTTTAAAAAAAAGTCATAGTGCAAACCAACATTACAACATCATTGTGAAGAAAGTTCTAATCCAAGAAAGGAAAATTCCTCAGGATTCTAATCAAGGAAAACACATGATTTCTTAGTTCAAAATAAAAAAGCCACAACAACACGTCTACAATATCATCATCCAAGAACTAACAATCTGCTGAAGAGCAAAGAAGAAACACATTTTTGTGTGTCACCAATCCAGAAATAGAGTTGCTACAAGTAGTTTGACAATAGTCTCATATCAATCCCATCAAAGATCTAGAAACAAAGAAAAAATATATAGATCAACAAATCCAATAGATCTATTAGTGATTTCATTATAAAGCTTCAATCTGTATATGCAGTGTATTGCTATATTCTCTAATTGTCCTTATCTTCATAAAAAGGTTAGTGAAAGTATTTTGAAGTTGCTCCCTTATCACCTTCCATTATAAACCACTAATCTCTATGCATCTAAAGATATGAGCAATTGAAATCTTTTTTAAGAAAGAACTAGGTCTTAAAACCTTCTCTAGAATTTGAAGTAAATGAAGGTTTTAACATTACTACTCCTTTTTTTCCCATTTGATGACATTTTGCGAGTCTCCAAACACCTGTAATTCATCAATCCCAACTATAAAGACAAAGCGAGAAGCAATTTTAAATCTGTTACCTTTGCAAAGTTGTTTGTCGCCTCAATCCCCAACTCTAAAGCCAAAGAGATCAATAACTTTAAAGTCGTTACCTTTGCAAAGTTGTTTGTCGGATGCCCCAATCCCGCTTTAAACTCATACTTGCAACTCCCATTCTTACAGAGTATTCCACGAGTTCCCCTTATGCTTTGGGTTACACCATCAAATAAATTCTAGGGACATAGTTGTCAATGATTTCTAGTTGTGCTGACGAAATATTTTTTCCCTTTCTAGCTGAGGATATAAATTTAAGATATTTAAACTTTGGGATGCAAAAAAAGAGGAATTAGTATCTTTGTATTCAAATATAGATTTGTTTCTTGCAAGCCAAATAACCTAACTTATAATATAAGGTAGAGATAACGAGTCCTGAGATAGAGGGTTATTGTT
This sequence comes from Larix kaempferi, assembly GCA_027924585.1. Lineage (NCBI taxonomy): Eukaryota > Viridiplantae > Streptophyta > Pinopsida > Pinales > Pinaceae > Larix > Larix kaempferi. Next base: position 449,894 of record BSBM01001259.1, read on the forward strand.
CTACATTATCAAGCCATCTTCTATAGATTGGCCTTCCTACTTTGATGGGAAACATGTAAATAAAACTAAATCCTTCTAGACCCGATAAGAAAAAAACATCTTTTAATAAGATGAGAGTTTGTTTCTTCATTTTGGCACTAAAGTAGGAATCTATCTATCCCTTGAACCAATCTCTTGTTCATATGATCCCATGTCAACACTTTATTATTAAGAAGGAGCCACATACATATTTTTAACTTTGAATGGCAATTTATATGCTGAATTCCTTTCCACCACCATTCTGGTGCTATATTATCATTAGAACATAAAGTGAGATATCCATCCTTGGGAGAGTAGGTTCCTGAAGAAGATTTTGTCCAAACTAGGTTGAATCTTCTTGAAAGTGGAGACGAATATGAGCAATTTTATGCTTTGTCACAAAACAAGACCAAGTTTGAGGGTCCTCCCCATCAATACCTGTTGAATGTGCCAATAACCAACCCTGCTCCCACATATTTGTACTACTCAGCTACCTGTTGTAAAGTAGTATAGCCTAAATCCTTGAGTCTTTGAATCAAATGTGCACGTAAGAGATGATTATTTCCACTAAGAACCCAAGGGTCAACTCCGAAGCATATTTTGGAACCATTTCCTATTTTCCATTCTAGACCCTTTTCAATTATTGGAAAAGCTAGGATGAGGGATTTCCAAATGATTGATACATTATGGGTGGATTTTCTAGCTTTTTTTACTCAATCCTCGACACTATTCAGGCAGATATATTCCATCCAAAATACTTTCTTCCATAAGCATGTACCTTTGATAAGTCTCCAAGCACATTTTGCAGCCAATGATTTCGAAAAGAGGGAAAGATTCTTTAATCCCCAAGCACCATGACATTTAGGTTTAGCAAGCTTTTTCCATTTAATCCAAGGGATAGTATTATGTTCTTTCTTAGCTTTCCAAAGAAATATGTAGCAGAGTTTGCTCATAGCCTCAATAATTCGTTTAGGAATCCAAGCTAAAGACATCTAATAAACTGGAGTAGCTTCTAAAACTTATTTAACCAATATCAATTGACCACTCCTAGATAACCATTTATTGCACTAGATATTGATGATTCTTTCCAATTTTCTAATGAGCCACTTCCAATATGAGTTCAAATATCCATTAGGTTTGAGAAGAAAACTTAGATATTTCATTCCATCAGCAAAATTTTCTACTTTAAAGGGAAATAATCTTACATATAAATCTCTATCCATCTCCGCAATCCCAAATAAATATATGGTTGATTTATTAACATTAATTTTCATATCTATAGTTTTTTCACAATGTCAAAATTTGATTGAGATTCACCATATCCTTCCTATTGCCATTGCAAAAGATCAAAATATCATCTACAAACAATAGATAGGTGAGGTAGAGGTTAGCTTTTATGTGAATTCCTTGAAAAGGTCCTTTAGCCCTTGTCAAGGTCATGGTCAAGGTCAGGGTCGGGGTGAAGATCTGAATCAGGGATAGGGGGTAGGGGAAAGGGATCACGACAAGAAGAAAGGTAAAGGAAAGAATAAGAATAGGAGAAAGCATAAGAGAAAGATAAGGATAGGGATAGGAATAAGCATAGGCATAGGCATTGCTCAAGCCTTCCGCGATTAGCAAGAATAAAAGAAGCAGAAGTGGACAACCTTGTCTAACACCTCTCACCATATTCAAAAACCTTGAAGTAGCTCCATTGATAAGAATTGATAACAACACTGATTGAACACAGCTCATAATCCATGAAATAAACACAACACATAAACCTAAGTGCGTTACCAAATTCTGATATGAAAACCATAATAAATTTTACCACAACAATTAATAACTAATATTAATATTTTATTTTAAATAAATATAATTATAAAAAAATCAATTAGATCCACCCACATTCCAGAAATAACATTTTCAATCGCAGGTGGCATGATATCACTTGGGCTGGATACACAGGTAAACATGGGCTGCGAGTGGAGAAGTCCATAATTTCTATGGTTAACTCTTATATTTCCCTTCCATCCTCGTTTGCTCAAGACTATGTTATTTTCCTTGGAACGTTCTTATGTAACTATCAAAACATCTAGCTTAGTCTAAATGAATGCATTCCTATTCACGCAAGTTAGGTGCATTTTCTTATATGCATGTCATGGAAATGTTTGTATTAAAACTATTTTTAAATAAATACTATGATGTAAATGTCATACCAATGTTTTATATTATTGTTGCGACTTTCAAGCCGTTATATTTAAATACTATGACATAAATGTCATATCAACGGTTTATAATATTGTTGCGACCTTCAAGCCATTGGATTTAAATTTTGTTTCTACATCGAGATAGCGAGACGTTTATATTCGTTCAGTTGGGGTGGTATTTAATATATATTAAATTTACATCGTCTTGACATCATCATTACCTAAACAACTTTGACACGTAATGCCTTTCTAAACAACTTTGATACCTAATTTTTGTCATGTTGGAAGTTTATGAAGTAAACGCTCCTCTAGACAACTTTCTTTAGTTGTTGAATTTGGTGATTCAGAAAGCTCGAGTTTTTATGCATCGGGATTTGATTTTTATGATTTGGATTGATGTAAAATATGGTAAAAGCTTTAAGGGCATTGATGCATCATGCAAAGATTTTAGATTATGGTAGAACTAGATTCATAGTTACTTCTTTTTTCTTTATATTTTTACTAGATTTATGGTGAGAAAATTGGTTTATTTTCTACCATATTATTTTCCTCTATCAAAAAGCCAACTAAAACAAAATATCTTCGAATGATATAAAATGTCATTATTATGAAAAAAATCATCGATTAATGTAGTGCTTGTACTTGCAAAATAAAATAGACATATAAGAGGGGGAAAGGGGAAACAAATTAGGGTGTTTTAAGAGTAAATAGTGATAAAGCTAGGGGATATTACAACAATATTGTAATATGTTCATTATCAATATATCTAATGATGTGAATATGATAGTAGTATAAAAAGGACGGTGTTTTAAAGTGTGAAGTGAAAGATAAGGAGATAAAAGATCAATATTGAGATATGGAGCATTAATATATTTAGTGATATGAACAAGATAGTAGTAGAAGCATACATGAATTATTCACTAGTTTACAAATCATTGATATCCTATAACATCATATAATCTATTAAAATCTCATCATGTGAAACATGACCAAATTATAACAAATAAGTAGATAGTGCATTACAAAAAATAACATATATGGAAAAAAGTAATTCATATGTGTCATTCAATAAATGTAGTCTAAATAATAAAAAATAGCATAGTAAATAATAGAGTACACATCATCACAAAACCCACTATATTGTATGACTACCCAAAAGCAAAAACTCTTCCAACCATAATTTAAATATAAAACCATATTAATGTTTAACATTTTCTTGAATTCAATGTTGGATGATATAGTACATAGGGGATTATGAATGAAAGGAACTTAACGATTAACTCACAAAATATTACAAAAATACAAATACATTAATATGAACACATCTTTTCACACACAATTTGTTATAAAATTATTACAAGACAAAGACATTTTGCAATAGCCTTTGCACTTTTTTGAATCAATGGCTAATATTTAGGTTTTATGACAGTCATAGATCCTATTATAAATGGGTCTATGGATCACATAACACTACCAACAAATATGTAAGACCAAATCACTAAAGAGCCAAAGACCGTCACTACACATAAAATTCTCAAATATTTAAAATATGACAAGATGATTATTTAGTAACCATGTTTTTTTCATTTCTTGGGGTACCTCCAACATTTTGTTAATTAATGCATAGTTAAATATGACCTCTCTAAATTGCTCAGTGGGTTATCTCAGGTGGTTGAGTTCTATGTAAAGCAAGAAGAAGGTCTCAAGGTCAATTCCCCAAGTGGATATGCATATAAAGGGCCTCACTCGATGTCTATGTCGGGTTAGGTTGAAATTCACTGCAACCAAATGATTTACCTTGGGTACCATCCTCGAAATAATCAGAAGTGCCATGAGGATTTCCCGTGATGTATTCCATTAAAAAAACACCTCTCTAAATTCCAAATACATCCCAAGAATTAGAGTTTGAATATTCAAAGTCAAACTGGAAAAAGAAGCATGTGAAAGAAATTTTATATTTGTTTGTTATGCTCTGTAATTGAATTTAATCCACCCCAAAATATCCATAGGTTCTGTTGAAATTTGAAGGGGATATACAGAAATATACCCTCTACATCATATAAGAAATTTAGACTCCAATTCTGAGTATTGGATATGTACAATTCAAAATAATACACCTTTATTTCTATAAAAATATGGAAATTAATTCCATTCATAGGGTATAAACTGGGTAGGGTACTTAAATTCAATAGATTTTCATGAAATTTGGTGGGAAGGTATAGGAAGTTGCCTTCCATGATATATTTACAAAATTTATACCTAGAATTCAAGAAATGAGTATGTATTAATGAAAATAGTAATTTAGTTTTGGACTTGATTGCATTAGGATATTTAGATAGTTAGGAGTTAGTTAAGATCAAATTGTTCTAATATGTCTTTTTTAAAATGTGTTTCTTTAGTGTGCATTGTAATTATCTAATCTAATGATCATAATTATCTTTAGTGATATGAAGTTTCATCTTCTCCTCGATACTAATAGCTATACTCATTTATTGCTTAGAAGTTGATTAGACTATGATCTCTATTTAAAGACCATCAAGGGTCATTTTATAATGATCGATTGTGGAAAAATCATATGTACAATAGTTTTACTACTAATTAATATATTTCCCCAAGTGGTACTATTGATTGGGGTCGTGGAGTAGTGTTTCCTTCACTGAGGGTTTTAACCACATAATACACTAGTGTACTAATCTTTAATTGATTTGTGTGAGTAATTTCCTTAAGGTGTTTAACCCATGAGGAAATACCATGTTTAGCAAAAATGCTATTAGAACCTCTATGAGCAAGCATTCTCATTTTTTATAAAGATTTTGAACCTAGGTTACTTCATGCATCAAAGGAAATTTGGTTTCTACTATCTCTAAGCATTTATGGGCCTAGAGAACCATTCTCATTCATCTAGAACATTTTTTTCAATTGGAAACACTTTCTTATTTTTAATCGAAAAATGTTTTAATTATTTCCGAAGGTATAACCATTTATAGCTATTATAATATTTCATTTTTATTTTCCTATTTAATTATTATTTATGTTTGCTCCCTTTCCATTAATCTTCACATGTTGTTTGTTGTGCACCTTGTGCAATCTTTGCAAATAAGAATAAAAAAAAAGTGTTTTCTTTTTTCTATATGTTGTTTGTTCTATTATTTCTTCGATTTTGATAAATCAGAAATATAGAAAAAATTTGCGTTTTATAGGTAAATAAATTGAGATCTAACCTTGATATTTTAAAGTTTCATATTTGGCATTTCTTAAAATCTAGTTATTTTTTGTGTGGTTGTGTTGAAGGTTTTTTTGAACAAAGGTTAGGGTTTTCAAGGTAAGCACACACTTCGAATCAAAAAGCAGAAAAAAAGGCTCATCATTCCTAACATTTGTTATATATTCTCATTAATCCACTTGGTTGAAAGTTACTTGATTGAAGCCGAGGTATTAAGTACTTTTTGAAAATGTTCCAAACAACTTAAGTTATAACATAACTTTATTGTAAATATCATATCACTTAAATTATAAAAATGAATCACTGATAAAATAACTTTATTGTTATTTAAAAAAAATGGATCACTTATATTGTAAAATAGTAACTTATTTATAAAATTGAGCTTACAGAGAAAGTTAGAGAATACAGGGAGTTGTTTTTACTCACTTTCCTCGATATGCATCAATTACCCCATGTTCCAGCCTCCACCTACCTTGTGTCACTTTCGTTACTTTTTATGAATTTCTTAAAAAACACATAACTTTCACATCCAAAATCCATTTTCAATGTCATTTTTAAAAAAATGAAATAATAAAAATGACAAGTAGATAAATTAATCAAAATGTCCATATTTTGTGATATGTTGTTTCACCTTCAAGGAGTTGAAAAGTTAGATGAAACTTGGAAAAATCTAGAAATTGTGTTGGTAAACACAATTAGATTCTAATCCACCAACTCAAAAACCAATATATTTCCTTAAATACAAGAGATTTCTCTTGTATTGAAGATTATCTAAGTTTAAAACATTTAGAGTTTTACTTGAAGAATGCAATCCAAACAAAAAGGATGACCAACTTATATGCGTTATTCTTTATGTTACCTATTCTATTTTCTATATATGTTTCACTCCACTAAATAAGTACTAGGGGCTACCTATAAAATGATCTCTCTTGAAGCTTTTTGTGACTCGATTATAGTGAAAGATAATTTCTTGCATATTGTATTCATCAACACTACATATACATGTAACAAATACTTAGTGGTGTGATAAAAGGATAAAGCCAAGCATTTGATGAAGCAACATCCTCACAACAACAAAAAAACAAAGGCATATCAAAGTCTCTTAGCCAACTCCTACTACAAATAGAGATCAATTATTTAATTCAATTAGTAAGAAAACAAACATACATTGTAATTTTTGTGGGTGATAGGGTCATCTAGAGTCTAAATTATTCAAGAACATGGAATCCTTAAAAAAAATGAATAAACATAATGTATCAATATTGATTATTCTTCTTCCAACTATTATTCTCATGGACATGCACTTATTTCATTTGGTTTTTTCGTCAATGCAACATCAATTGCTTCTTCTAATTAGTAAATTATGGGTTTTGGAGAATGCTATCATTTGATTATGGAGAAAGACATATTTTATTGTCTTAATGAATGTAATGGGAAACAAATAGTTGTTGGTGATGATAGATCTCTTAATGCTATATAAATAGGAACATTTCATTTAGAAGATGTCCATTTTATTGATGTATTATGTGTCGCGACTCTTTCTTGTGACTTTCTATAGATGTTTCAAAACAATAATTTAGGTGAAGGAAAAACAATAAAATTTTCATCCCACCACATTGTAATCAAGGATTTAAAAGATCATAAGCATGTCCTAGAAAATAGAATTGTTGATGATAATACCAGGCTATATCGATTTGATAATTTTGGGTCAACATTTCTCCCATTAGTATTTATTTAACATGGTGATAACTTGAGAAATATTTTGCACGAGAGATTTGGTCATCTAAACTATCACTCATTGCAAAAACTATGTAATCAAAATTTGGTGATCAGTCTTCTCTCATTTTCTGTACAGATGGTGTTTGTTCTGGATGTATTCTCCACAAATATCATCAAGATATTTTTTTTAAATGTTCCTCTTAACATGCCTTTTCCCCTTGAATCTTGTTCATAGTGATTTGTGTGGCCTCCATTATACATACTTTTATAATTTGAAGTACTTTTTAACTTTCATTTATGACTTATCCAAACACACTTGGGTTTATTTATTAAAACTTAAAAGTGGAATTTTTTACATGTTTTTCGACTGCAAGGTCCTTGTGGAAAAAAAATATGGACATCGATTTTAGAAGCTAATAACAAATATTGAAGGAAATATGTTAACCAAAATTCACAACTTATTACATTGAATAGGGCATTCATATGCAACATACGATTTGAGATATAATATCAAAAAATGGTGTTGTTGAGATAAATAATCCCACATTAAAAGAAATGGAAAATCATATTATCAAGTCTAAGGGATTATGTCCTCATATTTAGCTGGAAGCTTTTAGTTGGGATAATTACATGATAAATCATACTTACACAAAGGCTTTAAAATATATAACACTAGAAGAAGCATGGAGTAAAATTAGACCAAGTATAAGACACTTTCATGTGTCTTATAGTAAAGCATGGGCTCACATTTGAGATGAAAATATTATTATTAGGAGACATGTTAAGTTTAATGAATCTCTCTAGGACCATGAGGATACTAGTTAGACATTTGTGTCGTATTTTACTTGTAATCCATCTTCAATGTTTAAGCCATATTTTATTTCCAAATTTTTTGCTAGTGCTACTAATTTGTTTCTTCTTTAGAAGATGTTAGCACATGGATAGATTTTGGGCTTCAATGACTTAAATATATATATATATATATATATATATATATATATATATATATATATATATATATATATATATATATATATAATACCAATGATAACATAGCACCCAAGTCCTTGTACTACATAAAAAAGGGATAAAATATGCTAGCACAAGAGGGCTCGACCATGTCTAAAGGATAAAACAAAGTAAAGTATTTGGGAAATAAATAAATCTCAGAAAAATCAGCATTAGCGCTAGAAGTTAAGAAAGGAAGGTGATCATGGATGAAGAACCTATGGCGTAACGGATTTTATCTCCCATGGATGAAGATAAAAAATCAGGCGACGAAACACCCATAACATGAGGAACAAGGAAAAAGGTGCTAGAGCAGCGTTGAGTAAATCTTTAGTGGAGGCTTCTGGATTGAAGACAAATGGCTTAGAACTCTCTCTTGAGTTGCAAGAATATTTCATTGGTAATGCCTTGAGTCAACAAGATCTTGACACCACTTTTAACCTGAGGCTTTATCATTTTCTTGGGATAGTTAGTGCCCACACATGCATCGACTAGGAAGACAATTGGACACCAGATGAGCCCATCAAGCTAGAGACATTTATACACCTATCCCACCTCAAACACATTAGGACTAGAGGGACACATAGACACCGCGTGTACCACCCCGAGGGTAACAAATAGCTACCAGGGCCTAGAAGATGTCATCACGACATCATCCCAAATTTTCCCAATAAGGAGCTCCACATTAAAAATTCAAACTTCAATTGTTTAATCTAGGGAAAATGCATGGTCGAAATCTCGATTCTACATTTAACGATAGTGACACCAACTAAATCTACTAACAAAGAACATGCAAACACCTACACCTTTCAACCACCCAAACCTATAATTCTTATGAACTCGTAACCCTTATTTTATTTATCAGTTTAGTATTTTAAATAAATTGATAAGATTTAGTCCATATCTAGCCCTAATATTCCACCACCACCACCAGCCAAAACCAACCAAAAATAAGAGAACCTATGTGACCAAGAAGGGGAAATTTTCTATCCTTCCCTATAGGTTCTTAATTTCTATGAGTTTATTACGGAAGATGAACCCAATTTTAGCATTAGACATGATTTCTCCCACATATTGGAATCGAACCTAGCTTGAGCAGTCTGCCCCCAAACCTACCATTTCCCTAAATTCATAACCTAGTATATTGCTAACTATCTTGCTAACAATAGATATATCATGTCCTCTTATGGCTCTTGATCCATGCGAATTATCTCCAAAGAGGATATTTCCAAGATGCTTTGTTTCCCTAACATGCCAAATATGCTACCATGAGATGATGATACCTTGGCTCCTTCTTACCAAGCCTTAACCCAAGTTCAGAAAGAGTAGGTACTAACCAGCTTCCTAAACAATTATTCACCCTTACCAAGCATTCATGCACCCTTTAAATCCAATACATCCTATGATAGTTCCATAAAATACCTATCCCTAATGTGTACGGTCCTAATTTCAAATTAGAAACATAAATTTAAGAACAAATAAATACCTCCAAATAATACATTTAATAACTTAATTACCTATAATAGCATTTCATGTTCACATAAAATGATTATTAAGTGAGCAAACAAATGACATCGACAGTAAAACAATGATTACTCATAAACTTGTACTCCTAATATATTAACAAGATGTCACAACGTTTCTTACAAGTGAACTATACTTCCAAGTTAAAAGAGAAGAAGACATACCTATTCTAGGAATTTAAAATTATAAACATACTGTAGGAGCTGATAGGAACATGGCGGCGGCAATTGGAAAACTACGTTTAGGGACCACCGACAATTGGGAAACCATGTTTGGGGACAACTCTCCTCCCAACCAAATCCTCAGTCATAGACCGAGAGCCTCTGAGCCCTCACTCAATAATACCAAGCCATCCCAAACATCACAATCAGAATCATATTCTACCCTCAGCCTCCAAACCTCCATCTCCATAAAACCATCAAACCCCCCCCAAAAGACTACTCAATTAGCCCCAAATTCCCCTATTTAAGAAGAAAATTCAAATTTTAATTTTATAAGAAAGAAGTATGCATGAGGGCCACATGGCCTTCATGCCTCATAATTTATTTAATCAATTTTAAATAACTTTACCATAGATTAATAGCTATTTAACTTTATTAATATTTCCTTTTTATTTTTTTCACTGACTTAATTCCACTTTATTAATACTGCATTAGTATCTATTGAAGGATTAATAATTATAATCATTAATTAGATTTTTGAGGGGTGTTACATAATCCCCCCTTTGCTAAACTTTTCCCTGAAGTTATACTCCCAACAAAGATAGGTTCACAACACATAATAACATCATACACATCACAATACTTAACTAGTATAGTATATACATATTTAGTACTATTGTGAAGATGAAAACTATTGTGTGTGGACAACACACAAGAATTTTCCTCCTACACTAATACATTCAACGCCCTAATTACAATATGATCTTGTTTATTTACCTAGGGTCTAATATGCAACCATTCATACAAGTTATGCATTAACTTCATCATACACTTCATAAACAGTAAGAATAAATAGATAAGAAATCAAAACTCAAATCAATGAGATAGAAAGTCATAACAAATCTCCCCCAAAAATCCATCATTCCTTACTCACCCTCTCCCCGATAATCATACCACCGAAGCAACCTAATCCACAACCCTCCACACCAACACTCTAGGTGGTCTTGCTCGCCTTGGCACAAACCATCTACGATAACCTATCCGTGGATAGTACAACATGCATCCAAAGCTTCATTGTTATCATAATCGCTAAACTTATTTATGGACCTCATCGGTCGCACTGGACTTTGGGATACTTCAGGTCTCTATTTTGATCTCATCGGGCACACCATGTTTTGGTCACATCTGGTCACCTCATTGGCCACACTGTATTTTGGTCAACTAGGAATCTAAAAAGGATGGCCCTAACTCCCTCCATATACCTCCAATGAAACCAACCCCATGCATCAAAAGTCCTTCTCCATATACCTCCCTTTATGGCTAGTGTACCTCAAGCCATGGACTTCTAGTATTAGACTTCATCTGCTACACTATATTTTAGTCTCCTTTAGTCTCCTCATCAACCACACTAGATTTTGGTCGACCAACCATCAGAATCATAGTTGGAAAGGTATTACTGAGTGAGTTGGTCCCCAACCCATACTGTCTTGTGGTTATGGGCTCCCACGAGATCATGGTTTATAAAATGTCTGGGCCTCAAAGGCCCTAGAGTGGAATTCCTATAATGTTTCCATTCCCAATCATGTAATGTTTCCACTCGCAATCATATAGTCAATCGTTAATGATTACTAAACAAGTCCACATACAATATCACCTTACTTCATGATCATATTGTATCAACAAAGCCATAGTAGTTATTGCATTACATCATATTTACATGAAGGAACAAATGCTACCACAAGCCATTCCCCATCACAATAAAAGATGCCATTATCATCTATACTCAGTATATACTAATGAGCCAGTTAAGCATCACATTGATCAAATAAAATATCAATACATCACTCATGTTTTATGTTCTAACAATCATGAAGTAAAAATTTCATACTTGTATACTAGCATAAAATACCCACATTTTATGGATTACAATATGTCAAGTAATATCCATCCATACTATCAGTCATTATGCATAATGTTGCAATATTCCATTGTTTATACGCCATCCATTGTAATCAAGCCATTAATTATCATTTCAACATCACATATGACGACATAAAATATGTTAAATATCATCTGAAATCACAATCGCACTGAGTATTAATGTCATCATATCATTAATGAGATATTTTCATAAACATTATCAATGCAACTGCATTGTGTATCAATATCATAGCATGAAATATATCCAAACAATTATGCACAATCATAACATGCCAATGTACACCTCAACTCAACATATGTAATGTAACCACATGCATTCATTTAAACAACATAACCTGATGAATATTTAAAATAATCTTTTCAACATATAAAATATGTAGGACTAAATATGAAATTTCATACCACGCTTTAATAAACCATAACCAAATTCATAGTATGTATGAATAATCAACAATATATATTAATGCTAGAGAAAGATATCACACCTATTCTTACAAGATTTCTTAGATCATTTTATGCTCATAAGTTATATTTCCTAAATTAATTATTCAAAGAAAAAAACACAAATGAACATAATTGAATTGATATGATTTAACAGCACAATGTACCGGAATTTCAGCGTTAGTAGCTATCATAATTATGTTAAGTATGTGTATAATATTAAGATGCTTGTACATTCTCTGTATAATATTAAGATGTTTCCACGACTTTTAGACCGTGCAATGAATAAACTTTACTCTATTATTATACAGAGATTTATAAATTAGTTATACAATAATTTTTATATGGAACCTTGAAATAAGGATTAAGAAAAGAAGCGGATCGCCGAAGCAGGAGGAGATCAATAACGAGAAGCGCTCTCCTTTAAAAAAAAATTCTACGTGATGACCTAATCAACCAAATATATAATGTAAGCACATTTTCAATCGTATAATCAATAATAATGATAGTTATTATTATAGTTGGAATTTTAATAAATACAAATGAATGGACCTCAATTTTTTTGAATTCGGACGGACCATTTGTCAATTAACTTTGAGATGAACACCGACAACTACCAAATGTAGGAGCTGGCTCGGCTATTATAGCAGTTATCAATGAAGCACATAAATTAAGACATAATGCGTGTGACAACATTGGGCCCAAGGCAGAGGGCGTCATTAGACAATGTGCTCTCCAGAAGTGATTTCCCTTTCCTCAAGTTTCATCCACCCAAAATATTTTGGTGACTTATTGAGTTACAATTCAAACTTTTTCTGTGATGGTTTTAGTCAAGAAAAATCATGGCATGAAATGTAATCCAAGGCGTAGTATTACTATTATTACAGTGTGACCCTTCGTCACATCAATGTAAAAAAAATTATTTATTTATTTGTTTTTGTTTCTAGGTATCCAAAGATACATGATTAAACAAATAATAAATTAATAATTATGGAATAAATTAATCTTTGAATCTACACTATAGGGGAAATACATAGAGCGGGGAGTAGAAGTGATCAAAGAAATAGTCACATTAACACTCCATAAACTATACATATAAAGATCCACTCAAATAGCTTAAATACAATATTAAATATATACAAAAAGGCTAAAAGTTTATCACAAAATGCCCATAAATTGATTGGGCCTACAATGATCTAAAATTGAGCCTTTATGCCTAGCTATTTGTGCCTGGCAGGCCATCTTTACAAAACATCATGTCACTATCACCACCTACAATGTTCTGACTAAAAACCACCATCAAGCGTTAAACCTTCCTAATTAGTCCTTTCCAACAGTACACCTGCACTATCAAATCATTTCCAAAGAATGACATACTGAACCGTTCTACCAAGATTCATGCACAATACTAACCCAAGACTCGTCCCCACCTGCACAAGTAAACAAAATGAAGTGTTCAGCCTCACCTACTACATCATTCCACCACCCAACCCTGAAATGCAATAATTAGCATTAAATCAAGTAACTGCAAATCAACCATTAAATCAATCTACTGTAAATCAATCAACACAACAGGATAAGGAAGCGTAAATAAAGAGCAGGTAGCCTTGAATTTGCATGTTCAATCGCACAAGTGGAAAGCCAAACATGCTCAGTCATTTAATCAACCATTAAACTCCTCAAAAGAACAAGCAAACGGATCAAATAAATTGTTCAATCGCACAAGGATCAACCATACCATGAATTTAATGACAACCATACCACTGCACACATCTAATCAACCATTAAACCCATCAAAAGCACAAGGATCCATTAAACTGATCAAACACATAGGGATCAACCATGCTATCCCTTGGATCATTCTCCAAGAAATCACAACCACACATTCCTAAAAACAAATTTGCAATCGGATGTCAATACCAACTAACATTTTTAATTAAGAGTTAGAGGCTATAAATCACATGTAATCTCCAACACTTTTCATTGTTTCTGCATTTCACAACTAGAACCACTTAGCAGAGCACCCCCTCCCATAATCTAATCGACTTAGGTATTTTCACGTGCAACTTTTTATATGTTTTAAAATGTATAGAATTCCAATTATCACAATCAATGCTTTATAACTGTTCAAATGCATAGAATTACAATTTTCACACAATGTTTTATAAGGTTTCAAATGCACAGAATTACAATTCCGATTATCACAATGAAGCATTCATAATGCATAGAATTACAGTTCCAATTATCATAGTCAATGCTTTATAATTGTTCAAATGCATAGAATTATAATTTTCACACAATGTTTTATAAGGTTTCAAATGCACATAATTACAGTTATCACAGTGAATCATTCATAATACATATAATTACAATTATCATAATGAAGCATTCATAAGTTTATGTTTATGTTTGTTCCCAACTATATTTCCTTAAGCCAATGTAGACAAACTCAAATTTATTGTTTTCATGAGCGTCATCACCAAAATGACTCCAATATTCTAAAGGATCTAGTGGTATAGTACAAAGTAGTTGGGGGAATCCAGTAGCTAGGTTCAATATATGGATGTTTGTTGCAAGCTTGTTAGTGTCAATAACTAGGTTCATATATGGATGCCATGTCAACAAAAGCTACAAAATACTATCTTTCATTAATCCAATGTAGACAAACTCAAATTTATTCTTTTCATGAGCATCGTCACCAAAATGACTTCAATATTCTGAAGAATCTAGTGGTATACTACAAAGTAGGGGAATCCAATAACTAGGTTCAATATATGGATGCTTGTTGCAAGCTTGTTAGTGTCAATAACTAGGTTCATATATGGATGCCATGTCAACAAAATCTACAAAATTCCTATTGCAAGCTTGTTGCAAACTTGTTCGTGTTAATAACTAGGTTCATATATGGATGACATGTGAACAAAAGCTACAAATAAACTTTGAAACACTTAGTACATGACAAACTGGCCTAGAAAAGATTTCAGCATACCTACCCATGCAACTAGTCACCATTATGCTTAGCATGAAATGTATTAGAAGCTTTGGTAAAATGCAGTGGGGAAACATAGGAGAATGTGGTCATATAATTTTCAAATAAGCATTGTTGTATGCCATCTCATTGTTCTTATCACAATTCTGTCATGTTCTCATACAGGTTGTTGTAATCATGGCAAGAAGAAATTATGTTGCTCGAACAAGGAGGACACGTAGGCAAGGCACTAGAGGTGCACAACTACAACATGTTGCATCAGATGAGGAACCATAGGAGAATGTTGTTAGCTAGGATGGAGATGGAAATGGTGAAGACTAATGCATGTCAGAGCCTGATGGTGCTGCTCCACCTTCACTTGTAGTACATGTAACTGGTTCAAGCAAGAAGATCAATGGTATTAGAGGTTGGACAAAAGAGGACATGATGAAGGAAATTGACAATGTCGAATACAAAAGATATTATGTGAGAGAAGCTGCAAAAAAATATGGGATTGCACCAACCTCAATGGCTTATTAGCTAAATGCTCTCACTCATACAAAGAGGAAAGGGAATCTCACACTGTTAACTAAACATGAGGTGGATGAAGTTGTCAGTTGGTGTAAGGAGATGGATGAAATGGGCCATGCGATGGAGTTGATACAGTTGAAGTTGAATGTTGCAAAAAAAATATATCAATCAAGGCCAAATCCATTCAAAGATGGATTTCCAGGGAAGTCATGGTGGGAAGGGTTCAAGAAAAGACATCCAAAACTTGTTTTACAGAAAATAGAAGGCTTGGATAGAGATAGAGCCTTGAACTTGCGCCTTGCAATTGTGTCCAGCTTCTATGACACTCTTTCTAATGCCCATCAAAAACATTCATATAGTCCAAATCATATATGGAACAATGATGAGACCGGGTTACAAGCAGGAAGGAATTGTGGCATGTGGGTAATCGCGAGGAGAGGTAGCAGGAGCGTCCCAAAAATTATTCCCAATAGTAGGGAGTCGATAACCATTTTGTGTTGCGTAAATGCATCAATACCAGGGTTCTATCTATTCAATGGAAAGAGTAGGTTGAAGAATTATATCAAAAACTATGAAGTGGGAGCATGCATGGTCGTACATCCAAACGCATGGAAGAACAAAGAACTGTTTGTGAATTGGTTGTGCCACTTTTTTGCATCTATACCAAGTGGTGTATCAAGTGAAAATATACACTAGATGATATTCGATGGCCATGGTAGCCACATAGCCCTGTGAAACAGTTGAAGCGACAAAGACCATGGGCATTGATTTGCTAACCTTTCCTACAAATACCACCCATAGGTTGAAACCCAGGCTTGATGTGAGTGTGTTTTCACCATTCAAGGGATTTTCTAGGTATGAGAGAGCAACGTGGATGACAAAGAACCTAGAGCTAGAGGTGAAAAGGTTTGAACTAGCTGAAATTTCCAGTAATGCATTGAGAAAGGCTCTCACTCCCTCAAATATCAAGGTTGGGTTGAGGCATACTGGAATCTAGCCATTGGACTATGATTCTCTTATCCATGATATGGCATGAAACCAAGCTTTTGAGGTGCATAGAGACGATGAAGATGTTGCAGTAGAAGATGAAAATGTTGTATCAGAAGATGCAAATACTGTAGACAACATGTTATCCCTCTCTGAAGGAAATTCCCAACCATTGGGTGACAACAATGAATAGGTCAGTGCTACTTAATATGAAAATGAAGCTATGAAAGATGTCATGGAAGCTACTCAAATTGTACATGAAACGTGAACAAAATATGAAAATGAAGCTAATAATGACATTGCTGAAAGGAATTTGATCGAAGGTTTCCAAGCATTGGGAAGCAATGAGGAGCAACTGAAACTACCAAGCCAGGTGCAATAGCCTGAATGATTAGTTGAGGGCATGATGAATATGAACAAACATATTGTTACAAACACCAATGAACAAAGCATGAACATGCCTTCACAACCAACATTATTGAACAACGAAGTTGTCCATTATTATGTGGATGTCTGGGGTTTAGAAGAAGGTGATGTATGCAGTGAAGAACCAGTTGAAGGAGACGATGTAGATGTAACACAAGTCCTGGATGTTACTCATAGCCCCACTGGAAGTGATACACTCAAGTCATTCCTCAGGTTTCCAGTGAAGAGAGTGGTAGAAAAGGAAATGAGAGGACCAGTAAATGTCCTTCAGTTAAGTAGGAGTTCACAGTTACTCACTTCCGATGATTATATAAAACTATTGGATGTTTCAAAACAAAAGAAAAAAGAGATGCAAGAACTGAGAGATAAGAAAAAGGAGCTTGCAAGCAAGAGGAAGGCTTCAAGCATTGTTCGGGCCAAAGAAAGAAGGATTGCAAGGCTTCAAAGAGAGAAAGAGAAGTAAGAAAAAGAGCACCATAAATAGCTGGACAGGAAAGAAAAGGCTCAAAGAAAGGCACCACAGAGACCACAAGAGGATGAGCGTAGGATGGAGGAGCAGATGGTGTCCAACTCAGTCAATCAAATTGCAGATAATACACATTTATTCTAATACCTTATAAACATCCAAGTCCCCCAATACCACCCTACTCCTGTTGCATCCCATCTTCTTCATTACAGTGGGAGGCTTAATCCGATATATGCTTTTCCAAGTCCTCTAGTTAATACAAGGATGCTAGGGTCAACTTAAAACTATGCATTTTCAATGCCTCCATGGTAGCAAGGAGCAAACTGGTCTCAGGAAAATGCAGGCTTCTCAACCCATTTGTCTCATGCAAGTGCAGGAAAATCAACCCAATTATACCATGCAAATGTGGTAACTTCAACCTGCTTGGGCGATGCAAATGCAGGGAACCCTACAATAATGGGAAATGTAAACAATCAACCTATACATGAGTGAATATGTTTGTTGCTTATGTCTAACCACATCCAGTGTGGATTTTGATACCTCGACAATGTTTTGGAAACTTGGAAATGTTTTGTTGTAATCAGAACAAAGCCATAAGGGCTTTGGTACCCTATGTCTCCCAATTCCTAGTCCTATCTGAACCTCATAGCTATGTTTCCCAAGAATACTAATATAAACTGAAGTTCTATTACCCTTAATTTGTTTTGCAATGAATTATCTGATCATTTCATAGTTTTCAATTTTACCAATACAAATTCAAAGACCAAATTACATCGAAGACCAACATTTCAATTACCATTAGATTACATTACAAAATTCATTTCAACACCAAAGCGAGGCTCAGTATAAAGTTCAACTAAACTTGAAGCGTGTCACCCGTTTCATTTGTTTCAATGATTGCTTGATCATCTATGTTATAAATTATACTTAGGTTTTAGCAGCAACCTCTTTTTGAATAAAATTTGTCTTGACAATCTCTCATTAGCATATTTTATCACAACACGAAATCAATTCCACATGCATTTGCGCATTGGTTGCAATGGTTTCTTTAGACTTTCTCTCAGCATTTTTTAATGGCTAAAACAACTTTTCGCTGGTTTGAAAATAAGCTCATATTTCTAATGTGAAAGTATGTTGAAGTCATATTATTTATGTGTTTATAAACGTATATGGGGTGTTTTTATTATCTTGTGCACCATTATTCTTGTTTCTTGTTTTTAGTTTCGTGTTAATAATTTAACTCTTTAAATAAATGTTTGCTTTTATCTCTTTATCATTTTTACTATTTTAATATAATTATCATTTGATCGTGTTATTCATCATTTTTAAGTTCATTGTAATTAATAAATATTTTAATATTAGCATTTGCTTATTGAGGGGCAAAAGTGAACGCCATTAGGGAAAGAGTAAAGTTTGTAACAATCTCAGAACACGCATTCTCGACTGGAACAGTTAGTCGACTCATCGACGATCACATTTCTGGATGGAGTTGAATATCATAGATGGTGACAAGAAGTCGACAAAACACTAAGTTGGTTGCTAAAAGTTGTCTAGTCGATATGAAATGGTCGACCTTATGGTCATTATTATTAAAATTTGTCAACATTGTATCATGGATGATGCCAATATTTCTTTCTACCGATGGGAGCGATCAGGTGACAAATGTCATTCAAGCATGTGTCGTTCAATAATTGAAACCATGGATGAAAGATATCATTTTGTTGATCTCAACTCCCATTTTGCCAAAGCTACCGTAATCAATCAACTACTTGACGAATGAAGAAATCTATGAAGACTACATTGAGAAGATGCATTTGTTGAAAATAATATGAAATCCCGTCAGTTGCGGGTGAATCCATGAAGATGAGTGTCTATCTTGGGGGGTTCCGTGAGAAAATAATTCTGAATTTTTCATGTTTTCCATCTTTGGGCGAATAAAAGTGATATTTTTGTTTGGAATTTCACTTTTCACTAAAAAATAAACTTTTAGAGAATTAAGTTAGCTTGCTATCCATATTTTTTTCAATTTTTTATATTAATATTTGATATGTCGATTCAACAAATGTTTAACAGTGTGTTCTTATAAAACGAAAGGACTACAAAATAGCCATGTTTTGTCGCACACGTAAAATCATTGTTAAACTTGTGTTTTGCAAAAAACAAATATGCTATGACAATCTACACACAATATACTACTGCATGACTATAAGTTTGTAGCAAATGGATTTATATACTAATTATTATATTTATTTGAATTCGATCAATGGAGAAACCTTGTCGATTTTCATCATATGTTTTGTCGCAAAATTTTTCTCTCAACTGAATATAAAATTAAAAATTATTTGAATACCCTTTTGAAGTAGACACGCCAATTAACTGCACCATAGTTTTCTCAATTTTTTTCATGGTGTATTTTTAAAGTTATGGATTTTTCATTTCACTGCATTTTGAAAGAAATGAAACTAGACTCAACACCTGTTAAGAAAACAAAGAATTAGAAATATCAGATCTTACCTATACATAAAGAAATCTATATATTCGGAAAGTAGATTCAATAATGAAACTAATGGCATCAAGTCCGACAGTCGCCTTATAGTGTAAAAGAGATCATTTTTACCTTCCGAAAATGGAGAAACCGGAAAACTGTGAGTGGCAATCAAATTTTCAGGTTTCAGAGGTTATTTGGCCGAATAACTATTTTCCCTAACGGCGACGTCAATTTAATCAAAGGTTATTTGGCCGAATAACCAAACGTAAAAAAAAAATTGTCAGCCGAAAAAAAAATAAAAATAAAAATAAAAATAAAAATAAAAATTCTTTTCTACACTTATATAAATAAAACTAAATACTTCAATTAATTTCACACATTTTAATTTTGCATACTTTCTGGTCATAATATTTTTGAAGGGATTTTCTAAGGAGTTTTTTTTGCAAAGAGAGTTTTTTTTACGATTTTTTTTTTTTTTACTTCTTTCTCAAGAATACATTGAAATAAATTTTTTTCAAAATGAGTTTTTATTCCAAGCTTTTTGCACTTCTTATTTCTTTGCAATGGGTTTTTTTCCAATGATTTTTTAGGGAGTTTTTTTTGCAAAGAGAGTTTTTTTTATGAAATATTTTTTTTCAAGCTTTTTGCACTTTTTATTTCTTTGCAATGAGTTTTTTTTCCAAGGATTTTCTAAAGAGTTTTTTTGTAAAGAGAGTTTTTTTTATGAAGTATTTTTTTTGCTACTTCTTTCTAAGGAATACATTGAAAAATTGTTTTTCTAAGACATTTTTGCAAAATAAGTTTTTATTCCAAGCTTTTACATTTCTTAGTTCTTTGCAATAGGTTTTTTTCCAAAATAGCGATTTTAAAGAGTTTTTATTCCAAGTTATCTTTTCAAAGGAGTTGTCTTTTTCCTTCTTATTTATTTGAAAATGAGTTTTTCCAAAGGTTTTTTTTTCTAAGTATTTTTGCAAAAAACGTTTCTTTCCTTCTTATTTATTTCAAAATGAGTTTTTTCAAAGTCTTCCAAGTTATTTTTGCAAAAAAGTTATTTCGTTGCAAGGATTTTTACAAAGAAATCTTTTTCCCGGGTATTTTTTCAAATAAGTTTTTTTTTTTTTTTTTTACAATGAATTTACAAAGAAGATTTATTTAGAAAGTGTTCTTATTCTTTTCCAATGATTTTTTCAGCAAATGTTTCTTTCCAAAGTGTGCATTTACAGAGTTTTTATTACAAGGCATTTTTGCAAATAAGATTTTATTTCAAGTTATTTTTACAAAGGAGATATATTTTTCCTTCTTATTCATTTGAAAAATGATTTTTTTCAAAGTCTCCCAATTTATTTCGTTGCAAGGGTTTTTACAAAAAAATATTTTTCCCAGGTATTGTTTCAAAGATTTTTTTTTTTTTTTTTTTTTTTTAGTGGGTTTACAAAGAAGATTTATTTTGAAAGTGTTCTTATTCTTTTCCAATGAGTTTTTTAAAAAGTGATTTATTGTCAAAGAGTTCTTATTTCATTCAAAGAAAGTTCTTTTCAAAGGAAACTTGTTTCCAAAGACTTTTTCTTCAAAAGACTCTTACAAGATTTTGATAAGGTGAAGTAAATTTCAGTTCATGTGTTCATAAATTTCGTAGCTGTTTTTAAATCTTCATTTTGTTTTTTTACAATAAAATGATGATTCTTTAATTTATCATTTATATATTAAATAATCATGGGCAGTAAGAGAAACCGTCAAAGAAAATATGATCGTAAACGTGATGATGATGATGATAATAGAGAAAAGAAAAAACTTAAATATCATGCCAACGAAGCAAGCCTTGCAGAAACACAAGCAACGATTATTGAAGATAGAAATACAATTTTACATGATAATGTTGATGAAATGAAAATTGAAAATAGAGTACAAGAAGAACAAATTTAAGTTGAAGAAACCATTGTTGAAGATGTAAATAGTGATTTACATACTAATGTCGATGAAGTCAATATTGAAGATAAAGTTCAAGAACCAAAAATTAGACCAGGTATGTATATATTGAATGTATTTTCCAAATTCATTTTTTATAATGAATTGTATTTTTGGATACATGTTTTAAATTAAATTTAACTTGATGTATAGGTACTTTCACCATTGATGATGAAACGTTAGAAAACGTTGATTGCAATAAATATGGAAACAAATACCCATACACGCTACACAATATCGGACTCAAAAAATTTATGATGATGTTCTGAAGAATTATCCAACAACAGGACAAACACAAATTTTGAGATGTTTATTAGTGACCAAGAAGTTAGAAGATGCTACATCATTATTGGGTATTCACAAGGAGACCAAAGAGTCGAAATTAAAACATAATGTGATAGAAAATATAGGTGATGCAATAAAAAAGTTTGGAAAATCTAGGAAGAAATACATTAGTGTTGCACGAAGAGCAATTCATACAGCAATTATTTCAACTAATACTAAACAAAAACGTTTGACAACAAAGCTACCAAAAGTAGTTGTAACCTCAAGAAAGACATTATACAGACATAGCAAATTCAGAATGCAAATAGATGAAAATGATGAACTTGCTTGCTGGGCAATTATTTGTAGACAGCCTTACAAAGATAGAATGGGAGCAGGGATTAAAGATATTGTATGGGAATATTGGTTGACACATGCTCGAGTTTCACCAAATTCAAGAGATGTAATATGACAAAGAGTATCACGAGGAGTATATGTAAGCAGTCCAAAACATATAATGGATATGACACAAGTACAATTGTTCAATAAATTCAAGGAAGATCATCGTGGAATTAATGTGTCAATCACTACATTTGTGCAACTAAAACCATGGTATGTTAGACCTATTACTATCCGTGACACATGTTGTTGTCGTTATCATGTGCAACTCCAATTATATTACAACACATTTCTTGAATTTGGTAAAATGTTTTGGACAAATTCACCACCTTTGCCCACAATACATGAATTTATATCTCAAACCCTATGTGAGAGAAATCACGATGAAGTATTTTATAATAAGAAATGTGTTAATGGAAAACATTGTAATCGTTGTGGAAATTTGGTTTTATTCCACAAGAAATATCCTATCGATACTGATCACTCACTGTCAAATGTCGCCGTTGATTGGAGAAGATATGAATACATTACAAGTACTAGTGATGTACATTCCAAAATGATTGATTTGCGAGAAGATAAAATAGGTGTGGCAGATTTTCTCAAGAAATTCAAAAGTGAAATTTATAAATACACCAAGCATTCACATAGAGCACGATGGCAAGACCTTCAATTCAAATAGTCTCGTAAAATTTCTCCACCAGGAACAATTTTGTTAGTGGTTGATTTTGCAGAAAATTATACATTTGCTGCACAAAAAGAGATACAGAGTGAATACTATCATTCTGACCAAGTTTCAATATGCGTCCATGTTTTATGTAGACATTCTCAACAGGATATTGATGGCATTAAAAGCACGTGCGAAAATCGAGATGTGATTAAATAATATCACTTTTATATCAACGACGATCGTACACACGATACACATTTTGTTCAACATTGTATTGAAAGTATTTTCTACAATTCACTAAAGGAACGTAACATTAAATTCAATGAGCATTGGATATGGTCAGATGGATGTGCCGGACAATTTAAATCTTCGCGATCATTTTATTGGTTATGTCGACTTCATAAAGCATTGAACATTAAACATCACTGGAATTTCTTTGAAACTGGTCATGGAAAAGGTGAACGTGATGGTGTAAGAGCATGCGTAAAAATAACACTTCGAAGATGGCAAATGAACCATAGTTCTGCACGATTCCATTCAGCTGCAGAGGTTGTCCAATGGTGTAAATCACATCTAAACCATGATTATAATCAACAATCAAATGCGCAGGTATGTACACACAAATGTTTTAATTTATATTTTATTGTCAATTTAAAAAAAAGTATGTGTACCTAACATCAAAATTTGTCATTTGTGTACTAGGATTTTTTGGCATGTTGGGATCCAAGATATAAATAGATCAATACCATACGACGCTAGCACCATACAAGGGATGAGAGATTTTCACTCTATTCAAACAAAATCCTTCCAAAACATTTATGCATTTGACAGTAGAAAGCAATAATGATTTTGTCATATTTGCACTGAAAATATTGAATCTACAAATGTTTGTGAAAACATAACGAACAACTACGTGAAACATTGGAAACACACAAAGATTAATCTTAAAGGAAAAATGCCACTAGCAAGCATAGAATAATTAGAATCAGAAGATATAGCAATATCATCTGATGGGGACAGAATTTCAGATCTCGTTAGAGAAGGTAATGATCAAATACCATTGTTTTGTCGATTGTTCATTCTTGTCATTCACCTTATACACATGTATATTAGTCAATTTAATTGAATTAAAAATCCCGACATCAATTGTAATTTGCATAGGAGATGTTTTTGCTGTGATTGCACTTATAGACAACAACGAAAATGTGAAGTATTATTTGATGCGATGCACTGAAGGAAAAATAGAGTTATTGGAAGACTACAATGACAACGGATATACATACGAGAGATGATCCATCATTTTAAAGGGCTATTTTTTTCAGCAAACCCATATGACTCAAAATTATGTATACTTTCAAGATTATGAACCTGATGTCATATGTTGTCAATATAGCCATTTAGTATGTGCATCTCAAATAAAATTGGTTCAAGTTCTCGAATAAAATTGGTTCAAGTTCCATCGAAAAAATAATTAAAAAATAAAAAATGGAAACTGTCCAAATATGACCATGAACGGATAATTGAAGACGACATTCCATTGTGATGTTTTTAAAACTATATATTTAAAATTAATAGATCAATGGTTTTGTCGATGTCATTGTCAAATGTTGTGTACAATATATTTTTTTCTTTTTATGTTTATGATCTTGAAAGGAACTGGAGTATAAGAGTTTAAATAATCGTATTCTAGTATGGTGAAATTTGAATTCAAAAATTATTTCATAATGAAAACCTCAATGTGTAAATTTTTTGTCTTAATTCTGTATGAAATACTTTATTCGGGTCCCCATATGTCTATTAGACCACTTAAGGGATGAGATAACGGATCTGTGTTTGTCGCCACTCTCCGCACCGAATATTTAATTTAAAATATCGCTTGTGTAAAATTATTTGGTAATGAAAACCTCAATGTGTAAATTTTTTGTCTTAATTCTGTCTGAAATACTTTATTCACGTCCTCATATGTCTATTAAACCAATTAAGGGATGAGATAACGGATTTGTGGTTGTCGCCACTCTCCTCCCCGAATCTTTAATTTAAAATATCGCTTGTGTAAGTTCACATAACTGAAATCATGGCAAATGGAGGCAAAGATCATTTTATTTTTAATCACCAGAAAATATTCCAGGATTGTGAAGCTTATGCTAAAGTAGAGAAATGATTATTTACAACAAATCGATGAAAATTCATCAAATTGTTGTTTAAAAACCATTGATTTAATTTAGCACAAACTTCACAATCCTGTAATCTTCGCTTATGATTAAAAAACAAAAAATCGTTATCCCCATTTGCCATGATTTCAGCCACATCAAATGTACCTGAACATTGAAAATAAGAATTATTAATTAAAAATTCATATATCAAATTTTGAACAGATAATATTCGTTTTTCAACTTCCTAACATTCATATTTCAATCAAAACTTCCTAACAAATTCTGGAACTTTAATCTCAGGTAGCATTCATTTTTAAACTTCCTATCATTTATATTTCTATCAAAACTTCTTAATATTCATTCATTCATTGCACCTTATCATAAATTCTTTAACATTCATTCTTACCATCACATTCATTCTTAACATTCCTATCAAAATTTAAACCTAACATTCGGATTTCAATCAAAACTTCCTAACAAATTGCTAAAATTTGAACTTAACATGTTCATTTTTAAGCTTCCTAGTTCACCCATATTTCTATCAAAACTTTTAACATTTCTAAACTTCCGAAGATTCAAAGATAACTTTCATGTTCTTAACATTCATTTTTAGACTTCTTAGTTCATCCATATTTCCATCAAAACTTCTAACATTCATAAACTTCCTAACATTCCTAAAATTTGAACTTAATATGTGTTCCCTTTTAAGCTTCCTAGTTCATCCATATTTCTATCAAAACTTCTAACATTCCTAAACTTCTTAACATTCAAAGATAGCATTCATGTTCTTAACATTCATTTTAAACTTCCTAGTTCATCCATATTTCTATCAAAACTTATATAACTTTCATAATCTTCCTAACATTTCTAAGTTTCATAACATTCCTAAGCTTCCTATTTCATCCATATTTCTATCAAAACTTCTAACATTCGTAACTTTCTAACATTCAAAGATAACATTCATGTTCTTAAATTTCATTTTTAAACTTCCTAGTTCATCCATATTTCCATCAAAACTTCAAACATTCCTTAACTTCCTAACATTCATAAAATTTGAATTCAACATGTGTTCACTTTTAAACTTCCTAGTTCATCCATGTATTTCTATCAAAACTTCTATAACATTTAAAGATAACATTCATGTTCTTAACATTCATTTTAAACATCCTAGTTCATCCATATTTCCATCAAAACTTATAAAACATTCATAATCTTCCTAACATTCCTAAGCTTCATAACATTTCTAAGCTTCCTATTTCATCCATATTTCTATCAAAACTTCTAACATTCCTAAACTTCCTAACATTCAAAGATAACATTCATGTTCTTAAATTTCATTTTTAAACTTCCTAGTTCATCCATATTTCCATCAAAACTTCAAAAATTCCTAAACTTCCTAACATTCCTAAAATTCGAACTCAACATGTGTTCACTTTTAAACTTCCTTGTTCATCCATGTATTTCTATCAAAACTTCTAACATTCCTAAACTGCTTAACATTCAAAGATAACATTCATGTTCTTAACATTCATTTTTAAACTTCTTGGTTCATCTATATTTCCATCAAAACTTCTAACAAATTCCTAAACTTCCTAACATTCAAAGATAACATTCTTGTTCTTAATATATTCAATCTTAACATTCATTCATGTTTCAATCAAAACTTCCTCATTCATGAACTTAAAACCTATGTTTATCCATTTTTAAACTTTCTTTAACATTTTCTAAACTTCATAATATTCAAGAATATCATGTTCTTAACATTCATTCTTACATATTCATTCATTCATTTAAACATGCAAATATATATTCTAAACCTTTAAATCACACCAAATATGTTAAATAAACAAAAATAAACAAAATCATTTAAACCAAGATTCACAAAATATGTAAGTTCAAAGAACATGTATAGAATCTTCAAAAAAATGCTCATGAACATGCAAGTTCAATGTACATATATGTATCTAGTTCAAAAATAAATCTCCTCGACATGTCCAAAACAAATCTTTGCAATCTATGCATATCAACAAAAAAAAAATGTCCACCATGCTATAAAAAAAAATGTCCGCCATACTATCCTCCACTCGGGCCTCCCCCTATACTCAATCCACCCTGCAACATGTATAAAAACAGATTATGAATATCATTTAAATTATTTAAACTATATTTAGAAAATTAAAATATTAAACTTATATATCAAAAAACAATTCGATTATTTTAACAATATTACATCAAATTCTCCAAATACTTGTCCACCACCATTCTCCAAAGGAGTTTTCCCTTTGCCTCCAAAAGGCTTAAGAGACCAAAGCTGCAACATGTATAAAATCAATTTAAGAATCTCATAAATTACTTGAACAACTTTTAACTAAATCCATAAAAATTAAAATATTAAAGCAGTGAACAAAATTACCTGTTTGCCAATATCTGCTGCATGAAGTAGAGAACCTACATCTCCCCCCTAAAATTTAAATTGCATTAATAAATAAAACATAATGCAAATCAAAAAAATTACTGTGCCAATTAACTTAAAACTAAAACAAAAAGATTAAAAAAACATTAGCTCACAATAGATGGTAAATCATTTATAAAGTTCGTATCTAAAGAAACCTGCATGGATAAGTCAAATTAACAATAAGATGCATAGTTAAATTAAAATTCATATATATATATATATATATATATATATATATATATATATATATATCAAATTCAAACATAATTACAAATATGTAAATAATAAATATGTACCTCTCTCTCTAGATTTTTGCTAGTTGAAATATGGAAAGAATGTTCATTCTTCATTTTTGAAAACTGCAACCAATTTAAACATTTACATAATGTACCTATTACTTTACATCAAAAAACATAATTTATCATTCATATAATGTAACAAAAAAAATCAATTCAAAATGAATAAAATATTTAATTAAGATCAAGTCATATCATAATCAACAAACATCTCCCAAACTCGATGTGTCATTGGATATGACATTTGCCGCTAGGTCGCGACAAACCTTAGCATATGCCCTGAGATCTTCAATGCTCATTCCATCTATCTCATCATTAGTTTTGTAAACAAACTTTTGACGAATAGCAAAATGAGCCCTTTCTTGAACCAATCCCACATCTACTCCAACTAATGCTGATGATAAACCATCACTAACAAAATTCCTTGCAGTTTTCCCAAGTTGAGATGTGGGCTCTATCTCTGATCTTAATGCCACCAACCTAGGTGGACGAGATATCTACGGTGGAGGTCGAAGAGTTGTAGGATCTCTAAGAGCACCTTCTCGATTATATATTCGACCCTTTCCAACTCCATAAAATTTTGAATGAACATCGGTATAGTCTGGCTTCGTATTTAAAAAAAACTCAGCATAAAAAAATCTAGCAAAATATTGAGAAACCTCATCGTTCCATGGAAATTGACTATAGGATGCGAGAAACCGATCATAGAGTAGATGTGCAAGATCAGGATGCTTGAAATATTGCACTTTCAACATTTATCGCTTCAGACCTTCTTTGAAGTTTAACATTGATTTGGCCTGTTCTTTCGTCACTCTCTCCTTCACAACATCCCATTTGTCTGGACCCATCACTTGTTCCCTTCGTCTTCACATCAAATCAGCAAAACCATCTGTAGTTGGTCCGAGATTCTCATATGTCTGAATGAAGTTTTGCAATGATCCCAAAACAATCTCCAAACTTTGTTTACTCTCTGGAGGGAGATCCATAGTAGACAAATCATTTTCCAACTTGTCGTAGTGGGATCTACATCTTTCAAGAGTCATTTGATGATCACCACTTTCCCATGGAAGCTCCCGAGATAGATCAGATGGATATGTTGTAATGGGTGTACAACCCTTAGTTAATTCAACATATTGCGTCCTAGCTCGACCATCATCACCTCGTGTAAAATGATGAGCCTCTTGAGAACCTTGCTCAACACCCTCATCCGTCTCCCTTGCTTGCTCTGTCTCCCTCCCTATAGAATTACAAGC
This sequence comes from Larix kaempferi, assembly GCA_027924585.1. Classification (NCBI taxonomy): domain Eukaryota; kingdom Viridiplantae; phylum Streptophyta; class Pinopsida; order Pinales; family Pinaceae; genus Larix; species Larix kaempferi. The sequence continues at coordinate 479,436 of BSBM01001259.1, forward strand.
ATCTTCTGAACCATGCTCTGCTTCAAATAAAAACAAAGTTTTGTTTAAACACAAATACAGTTTTTGCACACACAAAAAAACAATTTGCATATACATGTAAAAAGATCGATATTCATATACCAATAGAGGGTCGAGATCGACGTTCTCCCATAGAATATATAGGGGAATCATTTGAACCCCTTTCACCTCATCGATGTGAACTATACAATAAACTAGAATCCCGAGGGGAGTTTGACAACCTTCGATTATCACTTGTAACACCAACCCCAAAAGTTTGTGAAGACCTCCTATGCTTTCGCCTCAAAGAATCCCCTCTTTCTATTTGATATATAATGCCTACACTTGCACAAATATCAACTAATTACATATTCAAATCCTACATGTTAATTCTACAAATTCTAAAACCTAACTGCTAAAGAGACTAAGTTATTTAATAAGGACCTAGATTCATCTAATATCATCTAATAGTTCTTAAAAAGAGTATAGCTAATATTGTTAGATGTGTGAATAATTAATGTACCAATGTTCTAAGTGTTTTTTATGTTTAAAATTAATGGAACCAATATAGTTAAGTATTAAGTGAAGGATTCATTTCTTTATCTCAAAGAATGAGTTCATGAACCTGTTTTAACTTCTAACCTAAATCTTAAATTAATAAATTAATTGATATTTTAATCCTTTAAACATAAATTACATCTTCAAATATTTTCATTATTGCATAAAATAAAATAAAAATTGACAATTCATGGTATTATGTTTTGAGTTTGACATGTTTTCCAAATTTTCCATGTTCGATAATGGTCTTCAGTTTCTTAAATTAATAATTTAATCAAGATATTTTAATACTCTAAACATAAATTATATCTACAAATATTCTCATTATTCCATAGAATAAAAAAAAATTGACCATTCATAGTATTATGTTTCGATTTAAATGACATGTTTCCCAAATTGGCCATGTTCGACAATGATCTTCAATTTCAACCTGATAACGATAACGATTCTTGGTATTATGTTCTCCAAGTTTGCCATGTTGCAACCAAAGAAAAACATAATACCAAGAATCACCACCTTTACAAAGATAAAACTCAATACCATTGTGGCATAATATCATCTAATAGTTTTTAAAATGACTATGACTATTGTTGTTCGAATGTATAAAAATTACTATAGTACATCTAAATTAAAGTCTATTCATGTCTATAGTTTCATTGTGCCTAAAGTCAATTTTAAAGTTTTGTTGTATCAAAAGTAGAGTTTAATTGTCTAAAGTTTTGTTGTATCTATAGCTATCTATCAACACAGTTTGTAATAGAATTAATATATTGATCTAGACTGCACTCTGTCAACGTAGAAAGATTTCATGAACTCAGTCCATGTCCATGTTGACAGAGTTCATGAACTCTGTCCTCGTCCATTTCGACAGAGTTCATGAAATCTGTCCATATCCATGTTGACAGAGTTCATGAACTCTGTCCATGTCCATGTTGACAGAGTTCAGCAAATAAAACAAGCCTATATATAAATGGGATATATCATTTGCAAATAAAATTACAGTCCAACTTTTATTTTCATTTCTAAACACACAGGCAAAATCAACAATTTTGTTCGGATATCCATCATCCATTTCGGGATACATATCTATTTCAGGATACATATCTACTTCAGGATCTTGCATGATCTATTTCAGGATATGCAGCCCAGTCACCAGTTTGATGCCTCCAGCACCTTATCCACCTTCTTCTAGCACCCGGGAGCCACTTACCACAGATTTTTAGCCCTCCTAAGCTGAAAGGCGCCCTCTTCTCACCTACTGATAGAGAAGGGCGCACTTGTTCACCTACCACTGCAGATTCACTTCAGTTACATTCAGTTAGCTCCGATTCTCCCTGATTTGAGGCTAGTTTCACTCCTGACTGACTGTTTCACCTCCGATTGACCTCCAGTTCGATTAGGTGACTTGCTCTGACTCCAGTTAGCCTCCCATGCGCCCCCACTGAGCCTCCAGATCCTATATCAGTGCTACACACTTCAGTTACATTTATTACACTCAGTTAGACTCAGATTGACACCTGGATGACTGGTTGTTGTGATTGATGAGCAACACCGATGATTGATGAGGACTCCTAGATAGAGTCAAGCTACTCCATTTTGTGATTCGAATGACCTCCTTAGGCAATTCGAATTGCTCAGTCATTGTGACAGTTTGTATTGTAATTCATTCACCCTTTCTGGGATAGAGAGCACTGCTGCATGTTTTGCACAGTTTTGCACCATATTTTCTATGTTCATCTGTTGTGATTGATTTACTTGTTCATTAGATCTACTATGACTAATTTTACATGGTATCAGAGCCATTGCAGGGACAAGATCTCTTTTCTACAGGTGTTTATACAAGAAGATTTGACTGAATTGCTAAAAATTGCAAAAAGTTTGGCATGAGATATCTCAAGGGCATTCGCTCCTGTGCATGCAAAGCTTGAAAAATATTCCAATACCACTCCAGAAGCTTGAGTTACCACATAATTCCTGGATCTGATACATTGGACCTATTCAACATTGCTTGAAATCCAATCCCAGGTGTGATGCAACTCTCAAAGGGTGGATTGTTCGACCTTATTGTGGTTGTTTTGATGTGATTTGCAGGTTTATTGTCTCCTTCAAGTGCACTCGCTATTTTCTGCATGCAAGGTTTCCTCCTTCAATTGCATTCACTATAGTCTGCATGCAAGCTTCCTCTTCATCAGTTGACTCAATCCTTGCAATGGAATACTCTTCTTCAAAGCCTATCCTCACCCCATTCAATTATTTTGATTGGAAAGATGATATGGAGATCATATTACGTTCAAAAGGTTACTACCGAGTCACTCTTGGTCTTGAATTGGAGCCAAACAATGTAGCAGAAAGAACCAAACACTACAACAAGCTTGATGAAGCTTACGGTCTTCTTTGTCTCTCCATCTCCAAGGATCTTCACTTCCATCTCAGCGGATTGAAGACTCCAAAAGCCATATGGGAGCAACTTGAAACACTATTCGGCAAGCAGGATGAGCTTAGGGCTTTTCAATTAGAGAATGAATTGATTGGCCTTAATCCTGAGAATTTCGAGACCATCAATGAATTCTTCACAAAATTCAAGAACTTGAACTTGCAATTGAAGAACAGTGGTGTTATCAAAGAGGATAAACAGTTGATCCTCTCCATTCTAAGCAAGCTTGGGAAAGATTATTCGGTATTTGTCTCCACTTTCAATTCCGGTCGGCTAACTACCCCGAATTGGAAGATGCCTACCTTGAATGCCTTCATTGAGTCCGTTACGAAAGAGCATGACAAGTTGATTCAAATGGGGTCCATAAGCTCCAAAGATTCAGCCCTATTTGTTCAAGGACCCAAGATCTCGAATGGTAAAGGAAAGCTAAAGAAGGAGAAGCCCAAATTCGAGCCTCACAAGCAAAAAGACAAAGGCAAGCAAACGGATGCACCATCCAGTTCGAAATCCAAGCAAAAGGGCAAAGAAGGTAACCAAAAATCTAAATGTTCCTATTGTAACCGTGGCTTTCATCCCGAAAGTTCATGTATGAAGAAGACTATAGATCAAATGGCCCTCCTTTTGGAAAAGAACAACATAACCCTTCCTGACGGTGCAAGGAAGAAAGATCAAAATGACGATCATGAAAGAGGACAAGCACTCATGGCAACGGTTTCGAAGCCCACTCTCTTGATAGATTCGGGTGCATCAAATCATATGGCTGCAAATATTGATTCCTTTTCCTCATTCGATCCAAACAGCTCCATCCCCATCCATTTGGGAGATGACTCAAAAATTTCTTCAAAGGGAAAAGGTACGATTCATGTAGATCATGGATGCTTTCAGAATGTTCTCTATGTGCCTTCCTTAGCTTCGAATCTCCTTTCTGTGTATCAAATGACACATACTGGTGATCCAAAGAAAGTCACATTCAGCCCTAATACAGTTGAAATTTCTGATATCAAAAGTGGAAGACTAGTTGCGGTTGGAAAGGCAAACCACACTGCTAAATGTTATGAGTTTTCGCACTTTATTCCGCTTGCAAAGCCCACTGCTCTTCGCACACATGGTAATGAGGTTAGTAGGCTTTGGCATGAAAGATTTGGACATCTAAATTATAAGTATTTTCTGCTACTATCAAATAAATCCATGGTTGATGGGCTTCCACAACTCCATTCCTCGAAGGGAATATGCACCGGTTGCATTATTGGGAAGCACCCCGAGCACAGATTCGACCGCGGCAAGGCTAGCAGAGCCTCTACTATTTTGGGATTGATCCATTCTGATATCAGCGGTCCGCTTCCCCATATGTCATTAAATGTTTCAAGGTATGTTTTGACATTTATTGATGATTATTCTCGCTTTACATGGGTATTCTTTCTCAAAAACAAGTCAGAAGTGCTTGGAAAATTCAAGGATTTTAAGGCTTCTGTTGAGACCACCACTGAGAGCAAGATCAAAGCTCTTAGATCTGATAATGGTGGGGAATATATCAAGTCCGAGTTGCTGCAACTTTGTGCCCAAAGAGGAATCAAGATCCAACATACAGTTCCCTACACACCCCAGCAGAACGGTGTAGCGGAAAGGAAAAACCGGTCACTGAAAGAGATGGCTACATGCATGATTGAATCAAAAGGTTTGGCTGCAAATATTTGGGCTGAAGCAATCAATGTTGCTGCATATATACAGAACCGAGTTCCACATTCATCCGTGAAAGGTATGACTCCTTTCGAAGCATTCTTTGGTCACAAACCGGATGTGTCAAATTTGAGAGTTTTTGGCTCTACTGCATGGGCTAGAATTCCTTCTGAGAAGAGACGAGATTTGGATCCACAAAGTATCGAGTGCATATTGATAGGATATGGGGAAGAATCAAAAGCATATAAACTCATGGATATCAGATCTAAAAAGATATTCATAGAGCGCAGTGTGCAGTTTGAAGAACCGCTTCAAGAATTGCAACTAGTTGAGGAGAAAACTGCCGATTCACCGCCTTCACCAGAAGAAGATTCGAGCAGCGATAATGAAGGTATGAGTTCTGATATTTCTGATATTGTAGCAGCATATGATGATCATGACATATCAGGTTCGGAATCCGACCAATCAGATCCCCCTCAGTTACCAAAGTGGGCCCAAAATACTCTACAATCTGCTGGTTCTAGTCTTGGAAATCCTGCTGATCCGAGACGAACAAGAGGAGACTTTCAAAGGGCAGGTATGGCTCTTTCTATTGCTGATCCATTTCTTCCTGAGATTTGTTATTTGATGGCTGGTTCAGATCCCCAATCATACTATTCAGCCCATCGAGATCCGAGATGGAAAGATGCCATGGATGAAGAGTACAGTTCTCTTCAAAAGAACAATACATGGGAGCTAGTTTCTCTTCCACCTGGAAGAAAATTAGTGAAGTGTAAATGGGTCTACCGTACTAAAGTTGCTGCTGATGGCACTATCAGCAAATATAAAGCAAGGTTGGTGACAAAAGGTTTTTCCCAAGTCCAAGGAGTGGACTACACAGAGACCTTTGCACCGGTTGCAAAGATGGATTCCATCCGCCTTGTTTTAGCTATTGCCGCATCCAAGCACTGGGAGGTGCATCACATGGATGTGAAGAGTGCATTTTTACATGGAGACCTTGCTGAAGAGGTCTATATGCAGCAACCAGAGGGTTATACATCAGATCCATCATTGGTTTGTAGATTGAAGAAGTCTTTTGTACGGGTTAAAACAGGCCCCAAGAGCTTGGTACGCAAAGATGGACTCCTTCCTTCTTTCTCAAAATTTCCAAAGATGCAAATCTGATCCAAATGTCTATCTTCAGCGAGTTAAAGGTAATTTGTTGGTTATTGTACTTTATGTTGATGATCTGCTTATTACTGGTAGCACACTTACTTCAATAAACAAGCTAAAATCTGCCCTAAATCTAGCTTTTGACATGAGCGATTTGGGCTTGCTGAGTCACTTTTTGGGCTTGGAGATAGCTCAAAATTTCGATGGGATCACTATATCTCAGCAAAAATATGCTTCCGACCTGTTATTGAAGTTTAATATGGCTGAATGTAAGGCATCCCCGTTCCCATTCCTCTCAGGAATCAGTCTTGAGGAGGGAGATTCCACACCGCTTGCAGATTGCAGTATGTATCGACAGTTGATTGGTTCACTACTTTATTTGACACATTCACGGCCTGATATCTCATATGCCGTGAGTGCCGTGTCAAGATATATGCAGCAGCCACATGAGCTTCATTGGCGAGCAGCCAAGCGGATCTTGCAGTATGTGCAAGGTACGAGACAGTTTGGCATACATTATGCTGCAGATTCTGAGCTAGATTTCATTGGTTTTACTGATTCAGATTGGGCAGGTGATAGCATTGATCGGAAGTCCACTTCCGGTTATGTTTTCATGATTGGTCATGGTGCTATTTGTTGGTCCAGCAAAAAGCAAGCAGCCATTGCACTTTCTTCAGCAGAGGCAGAGTATCGAGGGGCAGTCAATGCCTGCATTCAGGCAGTTTGGTTGCAGGGTATTCTTTCCGAGTTTGGTTTTGGTGGCACTACTTCGACTGTCCTATTTTGTGACAATCAAAGTGCTATCAAGATCTCCACAGATCCAGTTCAGCGGCAGAGGACCAAACACATTGAGATTCATATGCATTACATTCGACAGTTGGTGCATGACCGCACCATCATTCTGCAATATTGCCCTACTGATGAGCAAATTGCAGACATCTTCACCAAGAGCTTCACTGAGAAGAAGTTCTCTTACCTCCGTTCACTGTTGGGGGTGAGTTCCATCATGGTGGAGACAGATTGATTCATTATTATGCTTTAGCTTGAGGGGGGGCTTTCTTCCCACTGGGTTTTCCCTCTTTCCTCACTTAGTTTATTTTCAGCGTTTTTTTGGATTATTGTATTGGGGTGACCTTTGGTCTTAGTTACCAGGGCCCCACATTATTTTAGTTGGCACATCATAGTCTAGCTTGAAGGGGGGTGTTCGGATATCCATCATCCATTTCAGGATACATATCTATTTCAGGATCATCTATTTCAGGATACATATCTACTTCAGGATCTTGCATGATCTATTTCAGGATATGCAGCCCAGTCACCAGTTTGATGCCTCCAGCACCTTATCCACCTTCTTCTAGCACCCGGGAGCCACTTACCACAGAGTTTTAGCCCTCCTAAGCTGAAAGGCGCCCTCTTCTCACCTACTGACAGAGAAGGGCGCACTTGTTCACCTACCACTGCAGATTCACTTCAGTTACATTCAGTTAGCTCCGATTCTCCCTGATTTGAGGCTAGTTTCACTCCTGACTGACTGTTTCACCTCTGATTGACCTCCAGTTCGATTAGGTGACTTGCTCTGACTCCATTTAGCCTCCCATGCGCCCCCACTGAGCCTCCAGATCCTATATCAGTGCTACACACTTCAGTTACATTTATTACACTCAGTTAGACTCAGATTGACACCTGGATGACTAGTTGTTGTGATTGATGAGCAACACCGATGATTGATGAGGACTCCTAGATAGAGTCAAGCTACTACATTCTGTGATTCGAATGACCTCCTTAGGCAATTCGAATTGCTCAGTCATTGTGACAGTTTGTATTGTAATTCATTCACCCTTTCTGGGATAGAGAGCACTGCTGCATGTTTTGCACAGTTTTGCACCATATTTTCTATGTTCATCTGTTGTGATTGATTTACTTGTTCATTAGATCTGCTGTGACTAATTTTACAAATTTAACAAAAGTAACTAACTAAACACTCAATACATTCCTCTTTTATATTTAAATTTAAATAATTTTCGACATACAATTTGACCAGAGTCCATGAAATCTGCGGAATTGGACAGAGTCTATGAACTCTACCCATTTGGGCAGACTTCATGGACTCTGTCCAATTGGATGCAGCCGAAATGAAAACAGCCCAATTGGACAGAGTCAATGAACTCTGCCCAATTGGATAGAGTCCATGAACTCTACCCAATTGGATAGAGTTTATGAACTCTGCCCAATTTTGGGCAGAGTTCATGAACTCTGCCCATTTGGGCTGAGTTCATGGACTCTGTCCAATTGGAGACAGCCTACACGAAAGATGACGAAATGATTGCAAGCAAAACGAAAACATGTGAATTAGAAAAAAAAATTCTACTTACCTCTTCAGACGCAGCCGAAACAAAAGTAGGCGAATTGAGATCTGGCCGAAGAGAGCCCCAAGAGGAATTTGAAACGGCCGAAAAGAAACGAGCCAAGCAGACCAAAAAGAAAACCTGCAATAACAATAATAAATTAAATAAGAAACTTAAAGACAGAAAAAAAAAAATTACAAATGAAAGATAACAAAATATTTACCTCTGCACAACGCCAAGTCAATAGGTCCCCAACTACAGCACCTCACTGATGTTAGAACGTCCACAAGAGAACACTCCAACACCAAAGCTCCACCAAAATAAGTGCAAATGCACGCTAAACATAAAATGTCCAGACGCAAACTCCACCAAAGAGCATCCTACCACCGAAATAGAAATACGACCCAGGAGGAAAGGCAGAACCTCACGTACGAGCGGATGGCGGAAACAGAAGGTGGCGGACAAGCGAATGGCAGAGGCGAAAGCTGGCGGCCTAACACTCCAGCAACGACGAACCACCGAGCATATCCTCATGCATAGGGTGGCGGAGAAGTGACACACAGTAGTGAGGAATCGGGTGGCAGAGTTCACCAACGAAAAACTAGACGGCAGAACGAGTGGATAGGTGACAGTGCAGACAATTGACGCAAAGGCAGGGCCACCAACAGCGCCAAAGGGGTCCATAGAATCGAGCGAAAGTGACCAAAAATGGCTGCGCCCGAGATTTTATGCAGAATATTTATTTGGCTGAATAGTTATTCAGCCGAATAGTTATTCGGCCGAATAAATGCACACAGTGCCATGCGCTTTCTCCGTCTGGCTAAAACCTCGCATACACATCGAGGCCACCGTTAGGTCTAAAAGTGGCCCACTAATTGTTATTCGGAAGAATAAATACTAAGTTATTCGGTCGAATAATTAAACTTATTCGGCCGAATAATTGACTTATTCGGCCGAATAATTGACTTATTCGGCCGAATATTTAAACTTATTCGGTCGAATAACCTCCGCTATAGTTCTTCGGCAGTCGATTCTCACCAAAGTGTAACCTACCTTCGCGTTTCCACCCTTGCTCGCTGCCAGATGACTCTCGACCTTATCCATCGATCAAAGTTTTTGTAAATATGTCCACTCGACCAACTACTTCACCGAACACTGACATGAGGAGAATAAGGGAATGAAACCGACAACTGTGTCGACCAAGGAAGCAGCGTTGGAAGCTTGACCAATGAGTATTAATATCGAAGTTGCAAACGGTCGACTTGCAGATCTCGTCGTCACTTGTTGAAGTGCAGAGAAGCTATCAAGGTCATGTCGAACCTAGAACCTGTCAGGGTTGAGTTGTCAAAGTCGAGCCGCGAATGGTTGAAGAGGAACCTGTCAAGTTTGTTGGATTGTCGAAGTTGAATCGAGACTTGTTGAAGGTGAACTTGTCGAGTTTGCGAGTTGTCGGAGCCAGAAATGATCGTGAATATTGTCCTTAGTATCGGCAATGGAGATAGATCTTATCGAAGATTGATGGTGGCAAATCCATATCGTGGTGCCCTGATGGGAAGACTGGTGTTTCTGATGGCCTGCCGGAGCTTCTGTTTAGTATAACTGATCTGGCATGCCTAGAATTTACAGAATCACGTCGTGGTAATGAAGCATTTTCAGACTATTTGTAGGTAACGTTAGTTCAGAAAATTTATGCCTAGATATTAGCCATAATGGACAATACCACTTTGGTTGCATGGAAAAGCTTGGAAAGAACATACAAATATCGAAAAAAAACTATTTGGTATGGAGTAGAATAATAATTTTTTTGGATTATTTTTCTCAAATATAGTATAACCAATATTTAGAATTTTAATATTACATTATTATTTAGCTCTCTTCAATACAAAATCTAACCATTATTATTAAGGAAGAAATCAAAACAAAGCAATTAATTTTATTTTGGCATTTGTAATTCAAAATTAAAACTTTCCCAATTTGACATGAAAGTTAAATTTTGCAAATTATAATTTAAAATTCAAATTTTCCCAATTTGACATGAAAATTAAAAATGACAAGGCATTAAGATGAACTTTTAATTTCATAAATTTGTTTATTATGATAAGCCATTAAAGTAAATTTTGTTTCATGAATTTGTTAATTGTATATCATTAGAATTTATTGGAACATTTCTTTCATTTTCTCTTTTTACCATTAAATTTATATCATTGGAATTTCTTAGAACACTTCTTTTATTTTAAAGATGATACAAAGATTTAACTTCTTATTTTTTATTTACAATTCACAACACATAAATTCAAAAACTTATAACTCTAATTGATGAATTCTTATCCCTATCAGATAAACACACGACCTCATATTCCTATATTAATTCATTTATTTCAAAGGATGGATAGATATCCATTCATTCATTCAACAACCCATCTTAATAAATAGATTTGTAGCCCTATACCATGAATATACTTAAGAAACATGAACTGCAATTATAACTTCTATTAACTGGTATCAAGTCAGCTCGCAATTTTCAACCCATCACTAGTAGCTTATAGAGCAGCATCCGAGCGAGCATTAGAAAGCCATGTAAATTGGCATACCTTAAGCTTAAGCACGTTATATAAATTTAAATTATTTTTTTCCTACCAGGGGTACACCTTCACGTTCGACACTATTTCACTTGTCATGAAACAACTATTACGTTTGCTAAGAGCTATCATGGTCTCATGTTATCTTAGCATAAACATAGTTTTTTTGAAAGAGAAAATGTCAGATAAACGCTCAAGAATCTAAACTAAAACAAAGCAACTATTGAAGCATGGGAGAAGGAGCAAAAAGTGAAAGTGAGAGAGAGCAGGGAGGAGGTCGACGGAGGTCAAGGAGGCCGGAGAAGGTCAGAGGTCGGTGAGGCCAGCATGCCAGATCAGTTATACTAAACAAAAGCTCTGACAGGCCATTGGAACAGGAATCATAATGTACTGTAATTATCAATATATCAATCAATATTTTGATATACCAACAAAGGAAGAGTAAGTTTTAAGAGGAAAAAATGAAAACCTAGATAAGCGAAGGGTTTCTTCTTTCCCCGACAATCCCAATGCTCTTTCCATACAGTCGAAAATGTCGAAAGTCAGAAAAAAGAAAACCAGAGCATCTAGCTCTGCTCCGACCATTGTTATTACTGTTGATGTCTCAAATTTCCAAGAGAAAGTACTGAAATTCACAAGAATGCAATTTTCATCTTCATGTTCTCATTCTCAGTAGAGCACAAAGATCGAATTAGCTATTTCTGATGGGGCGATGCAGCTCATCAAGCCGATGCCTGAATGCCCATTCCAGAATCAGCGCCTTATTCGAACAGATCTACTCGTCCCGCGGAGATTTCTGATATATATAACATTTTTAATTCTGCATGGGTATCGCATCCACTTGCTCGAAGACTACAGCTGTGCAGTGAACCTTATAAATATGTTTTCATATAGTTGGCCTATGGAGTTGCTTATACATCCACTTGTTAAAACATGTTTGGTCGGTTGAGTGATCGTTGTCGACTGGTGTATATTTCATTTATTTAAGTGGGTCGACAGGTTGCGATCCCCGACAGCTTGATCCCAGACAATTCCACGATGACAGACCATCTCGACATGTCGAGATATCGACAAGTTCGTTTAAAAAGTGGAAAATAAAAGGGAATTTATTTCCACGAATTCTGCACTTGAATGAACATAACATTGCGATTTCCCATAGTGGGAGACAATTTTTGGAGTTATGTCTAACTCTAGAATTTGTCCAGCCCAATTTGCAAAATCGCAAGCTTCAAGTGGTTGATGATTGACTTCCATAATGAAAAGGATAACTTAAGCAGTTACTGTAAAACAAAACACCCATGATCTTCCACGAGCAAAAATCAGGCGGTAAGTATTCTTAAAATAGAAGTTCTGGCCTGCAAAAGACCCTTGAGTCAAAATTTTGGTAGTCTAAAATAGTTAATTGTTCCAAAAGGTACCTACTGCGCTACTACAAAAAAATGTTTATCAATATGCCTTTGACAATTTTCCATGTCAAAGAGGACTACAAAGTCCTTGAAAATTCCTTGTATACGACATTTGGTTAGGCATCCAGTTGTATGCTTGGGATGTCTTCAATACTAAAATGTATAGTTGTACCTGGCGTTATCATGACCATGTACAAATGACTCTACAAGCACACTAATAGTAGTACAATTTTATTAATACCATATAAAGCGTTTGAATGCCTGATGTGCATGCAATTTTCTGTTTTGGTATCTAGTTTACTTTTAGTGATGTTTCTCTTGGGTCCTGATATGAAATCCTATGCTTCTTAAAACATTTTTGTATGATTTTTTGCAGGAGTGAAATCATAAAGGCTTGCTTGTATCAGACAGTAAAAGCTCCAAGCAATCCTGCTATTTGTTCCTTCCACTGGCGGTATGCATCATGAGACAAATGACAGATGCTTGTAATGCAAGTAATTCTCTTTTCCTCCCCCTGTAGACATATATATACCAGTTAGTTAATTTGGATTTTTCCTTTCGGTGCTATGCATTTGTGAACGTGCAGCCACTTCTGCAAACCTGTATATATTTTGTTCAAATGACAGAAATTCAAGTGGATTGACAATGTATATGAAATGTAGAGCTTTATTTTTTTCAGATCATGAGGGTTATAATGTATACCGGTGCATGGATATTTATGTGGATGATATGATTGGTGGATGAAAAAATATGAAAATGGAGTAAAATAAAGAATTAAGAATCATGTACTTTTTGTTCTTGGTTTTGTAATTAAGATCCAAATATAGTTTTTCTTAATTTGTATATTATATCCATTGTATGTGGAAGGAAACCTCTGGATTGGTCTATTTTTATCCCGCTTTTCTATTTTTGATACTTAAAGCTTACCTACTCATCGAAACATTAAGCATATGCATTTGCATGTGGAAGGAATCCTCTGGTTTGTTGTATTTTTATCGCTATTTTGTATTTTTGTCACTTAAAGCTACCTACTCATTAGAACATTAAGCATACTTTAACCACGCCAGAGATCAACCTCTCTACTTGAATTGTTGTGCAGCGAAGGAGTGACAAACTATATATATTTTTTAAATCATTGTTTGTTATTTTCTTGGGTCACCAAAATATATATATATATGAATTGTAAGAGATAAATTTGAGATTAACTACAATAATAAGATGGTAATCAGATAAACATGAGATTACAATCACTCGGTCTATATATAGGTATCGGAAAATAAAGGAATTGTATTAATACAGAAGATACAATAATAGATGGTAATCAGATAAACTTGAGATTACAATCATTGGGGCATGAGCCTTGGATTGAAAGCTGTTATCCGACCTGAGTTTTGGAGAACTTTATATTACTATTGTTCATAGCTGTGTGTGTTTATGTCTAATGAAACGAATTGTAGTAATAGAAAATATGAAATAATAAATGGCCAGCCCATGGATGAGGCACACTAGTCTATGCTAAAGAGTTTATCATGGAGGTTTGAATCATAGAATGTAACTGCGCAGCTATCCTGAGTTCTGGAGAACTGAATTACTACTGTTCATGACTATTTTTAAAATGAATTCAAAGGACTTAAATCAATCTACAAACCAGCTAGCCTGGTCAATTAAAAGTAACTCAAGATTACTGCATGTCTCAGACTCGGAAACATTTGCTATCATGAATAAGTACTACATAGGCTTTTGCTTGATCTCTTGAAGTTTACTAGTTGGACATATACCTTTTGTAATTCTCTCACCAAAATAAACATCCACAACAATATTTATAGGCTCATATGCACCAACATTCACCTGTTGTCTTACCTGCTTAAGCTCAAATTTTGTAAAAAGACATGAAAACCCTACCAGGAGTGTCAAAGACAACATGAGTTAAATTTAATTGCACGGGAAGCTTATGGGGAATGTTACTTAGAAATCAACGACCAACCCCGTCAGGTTCCGAATGTTGTTGCATGGAGTCCATAGAGTAATATCGTCAACATATCTTGATGGTTAAATTAGTATTTTGGTTGTCGATATTAAACTTTTTCTCAATAAAATTTGTAAGATATGGTCGGAATTCAAAATGATCGGCCAAGCTTTAGGCTTATCTAAGTTCTGACATGTTGCATAGATGGTAAATCTACATGAGGAGTCAATTTTTTTGCACATACTTATACACTGTTGTAGAGTTGAGTTCATGTCCACAGGGATATATTATAATACAAACAAGCACAAATAATTACATAAATTCTAATTTCCATCCCAACCAATCTATGAATGTTGTCTGCATATAGACATGTAAAAGATACTATAAAAATATAAATGCGCGGAATGTGACTGTGGCTGGGATTTAACGGGAACTGGTGCTTGGGCTTCAACATATCCTTACATAGATTTTGAAAACCCTACAAGGAGTGTCAAAGACAGCACGAGTTAAATTTAATTGCAATGGAAGCTTATGGGGAATGTTAGAAATCAACGACGGTATGAAACGAGAATTGGGAACTTGTAAAGCTTAAATCATTAGGATTTATTTTCATTTACTACAGAGACAATTTCTGTTTTTTGTTAGAGTAAATTTTGGTCGTGTAGTGATTATGCTTCTGTCAATATAAATATTATTCTCACAATATTAAATGCTGCCATGTGATAGTTGTAAATAATGGTTTCCATCCTCGACCAAACCTCTGTCACTGCCATTACACATGACTGCAAAGCGCACAGGTTCTTGAGATTATTCGTGCACTGTCATAATGTTAAATTTCCACTCCAAATTTGTGTATGCTCTGCTTTACAAACTACACAAATTTACAGAATCACGTCGGAGCTTTAATGGCCTATTGGATCTTTCGTTCAGTATTACTGATCTGGAATGCCGAGAATTTACATAATCAAGTTGTGATAAAGCATTTTTAGATTATTTGCAGGTAACGTTAGTTCAGGAAATTATGAGCGTTGGCTATGACGATAATCAAAGTCCTACTAAATCTCAGCGATAATGATGGTAAAACATCAATCTTTAGCAGAATATACAAGCTGCCGCGACTGATATCGAGTTCGTGTACAGAGAAAATCAAGAAACAAAAAAATTTAAAAACCCTTGTTCAAACCAAGCCATGAAAACCAGGAAAGGGAACCCACCTAAAATTGATGGACGCAAAATTTAAAACCGCGTGAAAACGGTCAGCATGATCTGGTCAGCGTGCGCGAGAGGGGGAAAACACGCGGTACGATTCCATTGGATTTATAGATGAGGAATCTTTCCAAGGTGGAAGGTCACGCTTCTCGTTGGTGAACGCATATGGCGTAATTAAATTTTAAATTTTAATTATGAAATAATGTTAACTTAGTTTTGAAAATGGGGACTTAATAATCAATCCCAAATGCTTGTTTGGGATTGCACACTTTGCCATATTTTTGTTGTGATCTTGCTATAATTGTATTTGAGAAACCTGTTGCGGGTTGCTACTCATGTTAATCCTTCATGTTTGGATCCTCAGTGCATTTGTGTGTCTCAATTAGGGTTTAGCTGTCAGCATTAATGTGCAAAAAGGCATATACATGCATTTTAGCTTGGTTCTATCCATTTACCTCATCATATGTATACCATAACTACTCCCCCTTTCATATTGCCTTGAGTTGTATGGAGTTTGCTTGTCTCATCCCATAATGTGACCTAATTTCTCGGTCTCTATCTAATGCCTGGTGAACGTTAACATTTTTCATGGGTATTTCGTGGAACATGGAGCATCTCGTTTCCTCTTACCAATTACTCTTTGAATGAAAGATTTGGGGTGTTCTTAATAGTCTCCATGATTTCAAAGAAGAATCTCAACTTGTGGTTGTTACAACTATGCATTTTGACTTTTATTGTCCTCCGCTAACTCCGAAGCCAAAATTTTCTCTGGCAATGTTGAGTCCCATGAGCATTAGTGTGTTCTCGCACTATGTAAGAGCTCATGGATGGATTTTGAATCATCTCATATTTTTAGGCAGCGCGGAGCAGGGATCTATGTAATGGAGCATGGGATAGATCTGTTATAGTCAAAGGCTGGGGCATTAGAGCAAGAATGGTATTTGTATTAGAGCAAGAATGGTATTTGTATTGAAGAAATTTTTAGCATATTTTACAAGTTCTGTCCCCATATTATTGTTTTTTACCATTCTCTAACACTTCAAGGAATTGGATCCCTCTCAATGTTTAATAGATTTGGATTTAAGATGGATCTATACTGGTTATTACCATTGATGATGACGTTTATTGTCCCCTAAGGCCAATAAGTCGTATGAGACAACTATACGAAATTAGACAAAATATGCTTCTGAATATCTTCCTTATATTTGAACATTAAGATCATTATGGTACTTTGGTAAGCTAGGAGATCATGAAGAGTATTTAAGTTATGAAGTAGGTGAAATTATGTCTTATATTAAATCGGCATCCTTATTTCTATCACAATTTTTAAATACACCCATCCTAATGTGTTTTTAAGTTAGTTGAACTTCAGTTTCACTACAAAGGTGATTAGCATTTGTCTTAATCATAGCAATACTTATTATTTTTCTTAAAATCGTAATATTGGAAAAATAGTTCTAATCAATTTCATTAGAATGGATATGATCCTTGTAATATTTTAACTCTCTTTTTTTATTTATGTTATAATTTTGATTGTCTTATTTTATATTCCACTAGTGAAAACAAGCTTGAGAATATCTAGCCTAAAGGTGCTTATTGTTTATACTAGAATTAGCAGGAAGATCCTATCCTTATTCAACTTTAATGATTATACTTATATTCCAAATATGTAATAACGGCTTTAGAATCCATGAATCTAAATCTTTCTTCAAATAAAGAAATGAGGTAAAGAGCTTTGCCTTTAATTTTTCAATTTTTTAATTTTAGGTTATAAACTATTTTTGGATTTGCTCATTCTATTTCAAAACATCAAATTATATAGAAAAAAATAGGATAACTAAAATGTTGAAGATGATTTTTTTTCTTATCTTTATCTCAAAACTCAACATTCATACATTTTATTTTTATCGGAGAAAAACAATATTAATTTTTCATGAAAAAAATACAAATACATTCTTCAATGTTAAAAAAGAGAGTGGTACTACGACCATATATACCTATATTCCCTACAGTAGGCTTTCAATGCAGTCATTTACATCAACTAGTCCTTAAGAGTGTAGTACTAATGTGGCCCCAATTTTTAAAAAAAGTCATATTGCAAACCAACATTACAACATCATTGTGAAGAAAGTTCTAATCCAAAAAAGGAAAATTCCTAAGGATTCTAATCAAGGAAAACACATGATTTCTTAGTTCAAAATAAAAAAGCCACAATGACACGTCTACAATATCATCATCCAAGAACTAACAATCTGCTGAAGAGCAAATAAGAAACACATTGTTGTGTGTCACCAATCTAGAAATAGAGTTGCTACAAGTAGTTTGACAATAGTCTCATATCAATCCCATCAAAGATCTAGAAACAAAGAAAAAATATATAGATCAACAAGGCCAATAGATCTATTAGTAATTTCATCATAAAGCTTCAATCTGTATATGCAATGTATCGCTATATTCTCTAATTGTCCTAATCTTCATAAAAAGGTTAGTGAAAGTATTTTGAAGTTGCTCCCTTATCACCTTCCATTATAAACCACTAATCTCTATGCATCTAAAGTCCTTCCTTCAAGCATTGATATAAGATTCTTGTTTCCTATAGATATGAGCCATTGAAATCTTTTTTAAGAAAGAACTAGGTCTCAAAACCTTCTCCAGAATTTGAAGTAAATGAAGGTTTTAACATTACTACTCCTTTTTTTCCCATTCAATGACATTTTGTGACTCTCCAAACACTTGTAATTCATCAATCCCCAACTCTAAAGACAAAGCGAGAAGCAATTTTAAATCTATTACCTTTGCAAAGTTGTTTGTCGCCTCAATTCCCAACTCTAAAGCCAAAGCGAGCAATAACTTTAAAGTCGTTACCTTTGCAAAGTTGTTTATCGGATGCCCCAATCCTGCTTTAAACTTATACTTGCAACTCTCATTCTTATAGAGTATTCCACGAGTTCCCCTTATGCTTTGGGTTACACCATCAAATAAATTCTAGGGACATAGTTGTCAATGATTTCTAGTTGTACTGACGAAATATTTTTTCCCTTTCTAGCTGAGGATATAAATTTAAGATATTTAAACTTTGGGATGCAAAAAGAGAGGAATTAGTATCTTTATATTCAAATATAGATTTGTTTCTTGCAAGCCAAATAACCTAACTTATAATATAAGGTAGAGATAACGAGTCCTGAGATAGAGGGTTATTGTTCTAGATTATCAAGCCATCTTTTATAGATTGGCCTTCCTATTTTGATGGGAAAAATGTAAATAAAACTAAATCCTTCTAGACCCGATAAGAAAAAAACATCTTTTAATAAGATGAGAGTTTGTTTCTTCATTTTGGCACTAAAGTAGGAATCTACCTATCCCTTGAACCAATCTCTTGTGCATATGATCCCATGTCAACACTTTATTATTAAGAAGGAGCCACATACATATTTTTTACTTTGAATGGCAATTTATACGCTGAATTCCTTTCCACAACCATTTTGGTGCTATATTATCATTAGAACATAAAGTGAGATATCCATCCTTGGGAGAGTAGGTTCCTGAAGAAGATTTTGTCCAAACTAGGCTCAATCTTCTTGAAAGTGGAGACGAATATGAGCAATTTTATGCTTTGTCACAAAACAAGACCAAGTTTGAGGGTCCTCCCCATCAATACCTATTGAATGTGCCAATAACCAACCCTGCTCCCACATATTTGTACTACTCAGCTACCTGTTGTAAAGCAGTAAAGCCTAAATTCTTGAGTCTTTGAATCAAATGTGCAGGTAAGAGATGATTATTTCCACTACCAACCCAAGGGTCAACTCCCAAGCAGATTTTTGAACCATTTCCTATTTTCCATTCTAGACCGTTTTCAATTATTGGAAAAGCTAGGATGATGGATTTGCAAATGACTGATACATTATGGGTGGATTTTCTATCTTTTTTGACTCAATCCTCGACACTATTCAGGCAGATATATTCCATCCAAAATACTTTCTTCCATAAGCATGTACCTTTGATAAGTCTGCAAGCACATTTTGCAGCCAATGATTTCGAAAAGAGGGAAAGATTCTTTAATCCCGAAGCACCTTGACATTTAGGTTTAGCAAGCTTTTTCCATTTAATCCAAGGGATAGTATTATGTTCTTTCTTAGCTTTCCAAAGAAATATGTAGAATAGTTTCCCCATAGCCTCAATAATTCATTTAGGAACCCAAGCTAAAGACATCTAATAAACTGGAGTAGCTTCTAAAACTTATTTAACCAATATCAATTGACAACTCCTAGAGAACCATTTATTGCACTAGATATTGATTATTCTTTCCAATTTTCTAATGAGCCACTTCCAATATGAGTTCAAATATCCATTAGGTTTGAGAAGAAAACTTAGATATTTCATTCCATCAGCAAAATTTTCTACTTTAAAGGGAAATAATCTTACATATAAATCTCTATCCATCTCCGCAATCGCAAATAAATATATGGTTGATTTATTAACATTAATTTTCATATCTATAGTTTTTTCACAATGTCACAATTTGATTGAGATTTACCATATCCTTCCTATTTCCATTGCAGAAGATCAAAATATCATCTACAAACAATAGATAGGTGAGGTAAAGGTTAGCTTTTATGTGAATTCCTTGAAAAGGTCCTTTATCCCTTGTCAAGGTGATGGTCAAGGTCAAGGTCAGGGTTGGATGACATTCATGATTACTGTCAAGTTCATGTTTGGGTTCGGGGTGAAGATCCGGATCAGGGATAGGAGGCAGGGGAAAGGGATCAAGACAAGAAGAGGGTTAAAGGAAAGAATAAGAATAGGAGACAGCATAAGAGAAAGATAAGGATAGGGATAGGAATAGGCATAGGCATAGGCATAGGCATTGCTCAAGCCTTCCACGATTAGCAAGGATAAAAGAAGCAGAAGTGGACAACCTTGTCTAACACCTCTCACCATATTGAAAAACCTTAAAGTAGCTCCATTAATAAGAATTGATAACGACACTGATTGAACACAGCTCATAATCCATGAAATAAACACAACACATAAACCTAAGTGTGTTACGAGAATTCTGATATGAAAACCATAATAAATTTTACCACAACAATTAATAACTAATATTAATATTTTATTTTAAATAAATATAATTATAAAAAAATCAATTAGATCCACCCACATTCCAGAAATAACATTTTCAATCGCAGGTGGCGTGATATCAATTGGGCTTGATACACAGGTTAACTCTTATATTTCTATGGAGTGGAGAAGTCCATAGTTTCTATGGTTAACTCTTATATTTCCCTTTCATCCTCGTTTGCTCAAGACTATTATTTTCCTTGGAACGTTCTTATGTAACTATCAAAACATCTAGCTTAGTCTAAATGCATGCATTCCTATTCACGCAAGTTAGGTGCATTTTCTTATATGCATGTCATGGAAATGTTTGTATTAAAACTATTTTTAAATAAATACTATGATGTAAATGTCATACCAGTGTTTTATATTATTGTTG
Source organism: Larix kaempferi (assembly GCA_027924585.1). NCBI lineage: Eukaryota > Viridiplantae > Streptophyta > Pinopsida > Pinales > Pinaceae > Larix > Larix kaempferi. The sequence goes on from BSBM01001259.1 coordinate 500,256, forward strand.
CGACTTTCAAGCCGTTATATTTAAATACTATGACGTAAATGTCATATCAACGGTTTATAATATTGTTGCGACCTTCAAGCCATTGGATTTAAATTTTGTTTCTACATCGAGATAGCGAGACGTTTATATTCGTTCAGTTGGGGTGGTATTTAATATATATTAAATTTACATCGTCTTGACATCATCATTACCTAAACAACTTTGACACGTAATGCCTTTCTAAACAACTTTGATACCTAATTTTTGTCATGTTCGAAGTTTATGAAGTAAACGCTCCTCTAGACAACTTTCTTTAGTTGTTGAATTTGGTGATTCAGAAAGCTCGAGTTTTTATGCATCGGGATTTGATTTTTATGATTTGGATTGATGTAAAATATGGTAAAAGCTTTAAGGGCATTGATACATCATGCAAATATTTTAGATTATGGTAGAACTAGATTCATAGATACTTCTTTTTTTCTTTATATTTTTAGTAGATTTATGGTGAGAAAATTGGTCTATTTTCTACCATATTATTTTCCTATATCAAAAAGCCAACTAAAACATAATATCTTCGAATGATATAAAATGTCATTATTATGAAAAAAATTATCGATTAATGTAGTGCTTGTACTTGTAAAATAAAATAGACATAATTAGGGTGTTTTAAGAGTAAATAGTGATAAAGCTACGGGATATTACAACAATATTGTAATATGTTCATTATCAACATATTTAATGATGTGAACATGATAATAGTAGAAAAAGTACGGTGTTTTAAAGTGTGAAGTGAAAGATAAGGAGATAAAAGATCAATACTGAGATATGGAGCATTAATATATTTAGTGATATGAACAAGATAGTAGTAGAAGCGTACATGTATTATCCACTAGTTTACAAATCATTGATATCCTATCACATCGTCATATAATCTATTAAAATCTCATCATGTGAAACATCACCAAATTATAACAAATAAGTAGATAGTGCATTACAAAAAATAACATATATGGAAAAAAGCAATTCATATGTGTCATTCAATAAATGTAGTTTAAATAATAATAAAATAGCATAGTAAATAATGGAGTACACATCATCACAAAACCCACTATATTGTATCAGTACCCAAAAGCAAAAACTCTTCTAACCATAATTTAAATATAAAACCATATTAATGTTTAACATTTTCTTGAATTCAATGTTGGATGATATAGTACATAGGGGATTATGAATGAAAGGAACTTAACGATTAACTCACAAAATACTACAAAACTACAAATACATTAATATGAACACATATTTTCACACACAATTTGTTCTAAAATTATTACAAAACAAAGACATTCTGCAATAGCCTTTGCAGTTTTTTGAATCAATGGCTAATATTTAGGTTTTATGACAGTCATAGATCATATTATGAATGGGTCTATGGATCACATAACACTACCAACAAATATGTAAGACCAAATCACTAAAGAGCCAAAGACCCTCACTACAGATCAAATTCTCAAATATTTAAAATATGACAAGATGATTATTTAGTAACCATGTTTTTTTCATTTCTTGGGGTACCTCCAACATTTTGTTAGTTAATGCATAGTTAAATATGACCTCTCTAAATTGCTCAGTGGGTTATCTCAAGTGTTTGAGTTCTATGTAAAGCAAGAAGAAGGTCTCGAGGTCAATTCCCCAAGTGGATATGCATATAAAGGGCCTCACTCGATGTCTATGTCGAGTTAGGTTGAAATTCACCGCAACCAAACGATTTACCTTGGGTACCATCCTCGAAATAAGCGGAAGTGCCATGAGGGTTTCCTGTGATGTATTCCATTAAAAAAGCACCTCTCTAAATTCCAAATACATCCCAAGAATTATAGTTTGAGTATTCAAAGTTAAACTAGAAAAAGAAGCATGTGAAAGAAATTTTATATTTTTTTGTTTTGCTCTGTAATTAAATTTAATCCACCCCAAAATCTTCATAGGTTCTGTTGAAATTTGAAGGGGATATACGAAAATATACCGTCTACATCATATAAGAAATTTAGACTCCAATTCTGAGTATTGGATATGTACAAGTCAAAATACTACACCTTTATTTCTATAAATGTATGGAAATTAATTCCATTCATAGTGTATAAACTGGGTAGGGTACTTAAATTCAATAGATTTTCATGAAATTTTGTGGGAAGGTATAGGAAGTTGCCTTCCATGATATATTTCCAAAATTCATACCTAGAATTCAAGAAATGAGTATGTATTAATGAAAATACTAATTTAGTTTTGGACTTGATTGCATTAGGATATTTAGATAGTTAGGAGTTAGTTAAGATCAAATTGTTCTAATATGTCTTTATTTAAAATGTGTTTCTTTAGTGTGCGTTGTAATTATCTAATCTAATGATCATAATTATCTTTAGTGATATGAAGTTTCATCTTCTCGTCGATACTAATAGCTATACTCATTTATTACTTAGAAGTTGATTGGACTATGATCTCTATTTAAAGACCATCGAGGGTCATTTTATAATGATCGATTGTGGAAAAATCATATGTACAATAGTTTTACTTTTAATTAATATATTTCCCCAAGTGGTCATATTGGTTGGGATTGTGGAGTACTGTTTTCTTCATTGATGGTTTTAACCACATAATACACTAGTGTACTCATCTTTAATTGATTTGTGTGAGTAATTTCCTTAAAGTGCTTAACCCATGAGGAAATACCATGTTTAGCAAAAATAGTATTAGAACCTCTATGAGAAAGCATTCTCATTTTTTATAAATAATTTGAACCTAGGTTACTTCATGCATCAAAGGAAATTTGGTTTCTACTATCTCTAAGCATTTATGGGCCTAGAGAACCATTCTCATGCATCTAGAACATTTTTTTCAATTGGAAACGGTTTCTTAATTTTAATCGAAAAATGTTTTAATGATTTCCTAAGGTATAACCATTTATAGCTATTATAATATTTCATTTTTATTTTCCTATTTAATTATTATTTATGTTTTCTCCCTTTCCATTAATCTTCACATGTTGTTTGTTGTGTACCTTGTGCAATCTTTGCAAATAAGAATAAAAAAAGTGTTTTATTTTTTCTATATATTGTTTGTTCTATTATTTCTTCAATTTTGATAAATTAGAAATATAGAAAAAACTTGCATTTTATAGGTAAATAAATTGAGATCTAACCTCGATATTTTAAAGTTTCATATTTGGCATTTCTTAAAATCTAGTTATTTTTTGTGTGGTTGTGTTGAATGTTTTTTTGAAAAAAGGTGAGGGTTTTCAAGGTAAGCACACACTTCGAAGCAAAAGGAAGAAAAAAAGGCTTATTATTCCTAACATTTGTTATATTTTCTCATTAATCCACTTGGTTGAAAGTTACTTGATTGAAGCTGAGGTATTAAGTACTTTTTGAAAATGTTCCAAACAACTTAAGTTATAACATAACTTTATTGTGAAGAGCATATCACTTAAAATATAAAAATGAATCACTGATAAAATAACTTTATTGTTATTTAAAAAAAATGGATCACTTATATTATAAAATAATAACTTATTTATAAAATTGAGCTTACAGAGAAAGTTAGAGAATACAGGGAGTTGTTTTTACTCACTTTCCTCGTTATGCATCAATTACCCCATGTTCCAGCCTCCACCTACCTTGTGTCACTTTGGTTACCTTTTATGAATTTCTTAAAAAACACATAACTTTGACATCCAAAATCCATTTTCAATGTCATTTTTTTTTAAATGAAATAATAAAAATGACAAGTAGATAAATTAATCAAAATGTCCATATTTTGTGATATGTTGTTTCACCTTCAAGGAGTTGAAAAGTTAGATGAAACTTGGAAAAATCTAGAAATTGTGTTGGTAAACACAATTAGATTCTAATCCACCAACTCAAAAACCAATGCATTTCCTTAAATACAAGATATTTCTCTTGTATTGAAGATTATCTAAGTTTAAAACATTTAGAGTTTTACTTGAAGAATGCAATCCAAACAAAAAGGATGACCAACTTATATGCGTTATTCTTTATGTTACCTATTCTATTTTCTATATATGTTTCACTCCACTAAATAAGTACTAGGGGCTACCTATAAAATGATCTCTCTTGAAGCTTTTTGTGACTCGATTATAGTGAAAGATAATTTCTTGCATATTGTATTCATCAACACTACATATACATGTAACATATACTTAGTGGCGTGATAAAAGGATAAAGCCAAGCATTTGATGAATCAACATCCTCACAACAACAAAAACACAAAAGCATATCCAACCCTCTTAGCCAACTCCTACTGCAAATAGAGATAAATTATTTAATTCAATTAGTAAGAAAACAAACATATATTGTAATTTTTGTGGGTGATATGGTCATCTAGAGTCTAAATTATTCAAGAACATGGAATCCTTAAAAACAAAAATGAATAAACATAACGTATCAATATTGATTATCCTTCTTCCAACTACTATTCTCATGGACATGCACTTATTTCATTTGGTTTTTCCGTCAATGCAAGATCAATTGCTTCTTCTAATTAGTAAATTATGGGTTTTGGAGAATGCTTTCATTTGATTATGGAGAAAGCCATATTTTATTCTCTTAATGAATGTAATGGGAAACAAATAGTTGTTGGTGATGATAGATCTCTTAATGCTATATAAATTAGAACATTTCATTTAGAAGATGTCCATTTTATTGATGTATTATGTGTCGCAACTCTTTCTTGTGACTTTCTATAGATGTTTCAAAACAATAATTTAGGTGAAGGAAAAACAATAAAATTTTCATCCCACCACATTGTAATCAAGGATTTAAAAGATCATAAGCATGTCCTAGCAAATAGAATTGTTGATGATAAGACCAGGCTATATCGATTTGATAATTTTTGGTCAACATTTCTCCCATTAGTATTTATTTAACATGGTGATAACTTGAGAAACATTTTGCACGAGAGATTTGGGCATCTAAACTATCACTCACTGCAAAAACTATGTAATCAAAATTTGGTGATCAGTCTTCTCTCATTTTCTGTACAGATGGTGTTTGTTCTGGATGTATTCTCCACAAATATCATCAAGATATTATTTTAAAATGTTCCTCTTAACATGCCTTTTCCCTTTGAATCTTGTTCATAGTGATTTGTGTGGTCTCCATTATACATACTTTTATAATTTGAAGTACTTTTTAACTTTCATTTATGACTTATCCAAACACACTTGGGTTTATTTATTAAAACTTAAAAGTGGATTTTTTTACATGTTTTTCGACTGCAAGGTCCTTGTGGAAAAAAAATATGGACATCGATTTTAGAAGCTAATAACAAATATTGAAGGAAATATGTTAACCAAAATTCACAACTTATTACATTGAATAGGGCATTCATATGCAACATACGATTTGAGATATAATATCAAAAAATGGCGTTGTTGAGATAAATAATCCCACATTAAAAGAAATGGAAAATCATATTATTTAGTCTAAGGGATTATGTCCTCATATTTAGCTGGAAGCTTTTAGTTGGGATAATTACATGATAAATCATACTTACACAAAGGCTTTAAAATATATAACACTAGAAGAAGCATGGAGTAAAATTAGACCAAGTATAAGACACTTTCATGTGTCTTATAGTAAAGCATGGGCTCACATTTGAGATGAAATTATTATTATTAGGAGACATGTTAAGTTTAATGAAGCTCTCTAGGACCATGAGGATACTAGTTAGACATTTGTGTCATATTTTACTTGTAATCCATCTTCAATGTTTAAGCCATATTTTATTTACAAATTTTTTGCTAGTGCTACTAATTTGTTTCTTCTTTAGAAGATGTTAGCACATGGATAGATTTTGGGTTTCAATGACTTAAAATGATATATATATACATACATACATATATATATATATATATATATATATATATATATATATATATATATATATATATATATATATTACCAATGATAACATAGCACCCAAGTCCTTGTACTACATAAAAAAGGGATAAAATATGCTAGCACAAGAGGGCTAGACCATGTCTAAAGGATAAAACAAAGTAAAGTAGTTGGGAAATAAATAAATCTCAGAAAAATCAGCATTAGCGCTAGAAGTTAAGAAAGGAAAGTGATCACGGATGAAGAACCTATGGCGTAATGGATTTTATCTCCCATGGATCAAGACAAAAAATCAGGCGACGAAACATCCATAACAAGAAGAACATGGAAAAAGGTGTTAGAGAAGCGTTGAGTAAATCTTTAGTGGAGGCTTCTGGATCGAAGACAAATGGCTTAGAACTCTCTCTTGAGTTGCAACAATATTAATGAGGGGCTATCCAAGCATCATTACCAAACCATGGTTATGCAAAGTAGCATTTCAATGGTAGTGCCTCGAGTCGGCAAGATCTTGACACCACTTTTAACCTGAGGCTTTACCATTTTCCTAGGATAGTTAGTGCCCACACAGGCATCAACTAGGAAGACAATTGGACACCAAATGGGCCCATCAAGCTGGAGACATTTATACACCTATCCCACCTCAAACACATTAGCACTAGAGGGACACATAGACACCGCGTGTACCACCCCGAGGGTGACAAATAGCTACCAGGGCCTAGATGATGTCATCACGACATCATCCCAAATTTTCCCAATAAGGAGCTCCACATTGAAAATTCAAACTTCAATTGTTTAATGTGGGGAAAATGCATGGTTGAAATCCCGATTCTACATTTAACGAAAGCGACACCAACTGAATCTACTAACAAAGAACATGCAAACACCTACACCTTTCAACCTCCCAAACCAATAATTCTTACCAACTCGTAACCCTGATTTTATCTATCAGTTTAGTATTTTAAATAAATTGATAAGATTTAGTCCACATCTAGCCCTAATATTCCACCACCACTAGCCAAAACGAACCAAAAATAAGAGAACCTATGTGACCAAGAAGGGGAAATTTTCCACCCTTCCCTATAGGTTCTTAATGTCTATGAGTTTATTACGGAAGATGAACCTAATTTTAGCATTAGACATGATTTCTCCCACATATTGGAATCGAACCTAGCTTGAGCAGTCTGCCCCCAAACCTACCATTTCCCTGAATTCATAACCTAGTATATTGTTAACTATCTTGCTAACAATAGATGTATCATGTCCTCTTATGGCTCCTAATCCATGTGAATAATCTCCAAAGAGGATATTTCTGAGATGCTTTGTTTCCCTAACATGCCAAATATGCTACCATGAGATGATGATACCTTGGCTCCTGCTTACCAAGCCTTAACCCAAGTTCAGAAACAGTAGGTACTAACCAAGCATTCATGCACCTTTTAAATCCAATATATCCTATGATAGTTCCATAAAATACCTATCCCTAATGTGTAGGGTCCTAATTTCAAATTAGAAACATAAATTTAAGAACAAATAAATACCTCCAAATAATACATTTACTAACTTAATTACCTCTAATAGAATTTCATGTTCACATAAAATTATTATTAAGTGAGAAAACAAATGACATCGACAGTAAAACAATGATTACTCATAAACTTGTACTCCTAATATATTAACAAGATATCACATCATTTCTTACAAATAAACTATACTTCCAAGTTAAAAGAGAAGAAGACATACCTATTCTAGGAATTCAAAATTACAAACATGCCGTAGGAGCTGATAGGAACCTGGCGGCGACAATTGGAAAACTACGTTTGGGGACCACCGGCAATTGGAAAACCATGTTTGGGGACAAATCTCCTCCCAACCAACTCCTCAGTCATAGACTGAGAGCCTTTGAGCCCTCACTCGACAATACCAAGCCATCCCAAACATCACAATCAGAATCATATTCTAGCCTCATCCTCCAAACCTCCATCTCCATAAAACCATAAAACCCCCCCCAAAAGACTGCTCAATTAGCCCCAAATTCCCCTATTTAAGAAGAAAATTCAACTTTTAATTTTATAAGAAAGAATTATGCATGAGGGCCACATGGCCTTCATGCATCATAATTTATTTAATCAAGTGTAAATAACTTTACCCTAGATTAATAGCTAATTAACTTTATTAATATTTCCTTTTTATTTTTTTCATTGACCTAATTCCACTCTATTAATACTTCATTAGTATCTATTGAAGGATTAAGAATTATAATCATTAATTAGCATTTTTAGGGGTGCTACATACTCCCCCCTTCGGTAAACTTCGCCCTGAAGTTATACTCCCAACAGAGATAGGTTCACAACACATAATAACATCATACACATCACAATACTTAACTAGTATAGTATATACATATTTAGTACTATTGTGAAGATGAAAACTATTGTGTGTGGACAACACACGAGAATTTTCCTCCTACACTAATACATTCAACGCCCTAATTACAATATGATCTTGTTTATTTACATAGGGTCTAATATGCAACCATTCATACAAGTTATGCATTAACTTCAATATACACTTCATAAAAAGTAAGAATAAATAGATAAGAAATCAAAACTGAAATCAATGAGACAGAAAGTCATAACAAATCTCCCCCAAAAATCCATCATTCCTTACTCACCCTCTCCCCGATAATCATACCACCGAAGCAACCTAATCCATAACCCTCCACACCAACACTCTGGTTGGTCTTGCTCGCCTTGGCACAAACCCTCTATGATAATCTATCTGTGGATGGTACAATAGGCATCCAAAGCTTCATGGTTATCATAATCGCTAAACTGATTTATGGACCTCATCGGTCGCACTGGACTTTGGGATACGTCAGGTCTCTATTTTGATCTCATCGGGCGCACCATGGTTTGGTCGCATCTGGTCACCTCATTGGCCACACTATATTTTGGTCAACTCGGAATCTCAAAAGGTTGACCCTAACTCCCTCCATATCCCTCCAATGAAACCAACCCCATGCATCAAAAGTCCTTCTCCATATACCTCCCTTTACGGCTAGTGTACCTCAAGCTGTGGACTTCTGGTATTAGACCTCATCTGCTACACTGTATTTTAGTCTCCTCATCAACCACACTGGATTTTTGTCGACCAACCATCAGAATCGTAGTTTGAAAGGTATTAGTGAGTGAGTTGGTCCCCAACCCATACTCTCTTGTGGTTATGGGCTCCCATGAGATCATGGTTTATAAAATGTTTGAGCCTCAAAGGCCCTAGAGTGGAATTCCTATAATGTTTCCATTCCCAATCATGTAATGTTTCCACTCGCAATCATATAGTCAATCGTTAATGATTACTAAACAAGTTCACATACAATATCACATTACTTCATGATCGTATTGTATCAACAAAGCCATAGTAGTTATTACATTACATCATATTTACATTAAGGAACAAATGCTACCACAATCCATTCCCCATCACAATAAAAGATGGCATTATCATCTATACTCAGTATATACTAATGAGCCAATTAAACATCACATTGATTAAATAAAATATCAAGACATCACTCATGTTTTATGTTCTAACAATCATGAAGTAAAAATTTCATACTTGTATACTAGCATAAAATACCCACATTTTATGGATTAAAATATGTCAAGTAATATCCATCCATACTATCAGTCATTATGCATAATATCGCAATATTCCATTGTTTATATGCCATCCATTATAATCAAGCCATTAATTATCATTTCAACATCACATATGATGACATAAAATATGTTAAACATCATCTGAAATCACAATCGCACTGAGTCTTAATGTCATCATATCATTAATGAGATATTTTCATAAACATTATCAGTGCAACTGCATTGTGTATCAATATCATAGCATGAAATATATTCAAACAATTATGCACAATCATAACATGCCAGTATATACCTCAGCTCAACATATATAATGTAACCACATGCATTCATTTAAACAACATAACCTAATGAATATTTAAAATAATCTTTTTAACATATAGAATATGTAGGACTAAATATGAAATTTCATACCATGTTTTATAAACTGTAACCAAATTCATAGTATGTGTGAATAATCAACAATATATATTAATGCTAGAGAAAGATATCACACCTCTTCTTACAAGATTTCTTAGATCCTTTTATGCTCATAAGTTATATTTCCTAAATTAATTATTCAAAGGAAAAAACACAAATGAACATAATTGAATTGATATGATTTAACAGCATAATGTACCGGAAAAAACAAATGAACATAATTGAATTGATATGATTTAACAGCATAATGTACCGGAAAAAACAAATGAACATAATTGAATTGATATGATTTAACAGCATAATGTACCGGAATTTCAGCGTTATTAGCTATCATAATTATGTTAACTATCTGTATAATATTAAGATGTTTCCACAACTTTTAGACCGTGCATTGAATAAACTTTACTCTATTATTATACAGAGATTTATAAATTAGTTATACAATAATTTTTATATGGAACCTTGAAATAAGGATTAAGAAAAGAAGCGGATCGCCGAAGTTGGAGGAGATCAATAACGAGAAGCGCTCTGCTTTAAAACAATTTGCTACGTGATGACCTAATCCACCAAAGATATAATGTAAGCACATTTTAAATCATATAATCAATAATAATGATAATTATTATTATAGTTGGAATGTTAATAAATACAAATGAATGGATCTCAATTTTATTGAATTCAGACGGACCATTTGTCAATTAACTTTGAGATGAACACCGACAACTACATAAATTAAGACATAATGCATGTGACAACATTGGGCCCGAGGCAGAGGCCGTCATTAGACAATGTGCTCACCAGAAGTGATTTCCCTTTCCTCAAGTTTCATCCACCCAAAATATTTTGGTGACTTATTGAGTTACAATTCAAACTTTTTCTGTGATGGTTTTAGTCAAGAAAAATCATGGCATGAAATGTAATCCGAAGCGTAGTATTACTATTATTATAGTGTGACCCTTCGTCACATCAATGTAAAAAAAATTATTTATTTATTTATTTTTGTTTCTAGGTATCCAAAGATACATGATTAAACAAATAATAAATTAATAATTATGGAATAAATTAATCTTTGAATCTACACTACAGGGGAAAGACATAGAGCGGGGACTAGAAGTGATCGTAGAAACAGTCACATTAACACTCCATAAACTATACATATAAAGATCTACTCAAATAGCTTAAATACAATATTAAATATATACAAAAGGCTAAAAGTTTATTACAAAATGCCCAGAAGTGGTCATAAAAATAGTCACATTAACACTCCATAAACTATACATATAAAGATCCACTCAAATAGCTTAAATACAATATTAAATATATACAAAAGGCTAAAGGTTTATCACAAAATGCCCAAAAGTGGTTAGAGAAACAGTCACATTAACACTCCATAAACTATACATATAAAGATCCACTCAAATAGCTTAAATACAATATTAAATATATACAAAAAGGTTAAATGTTTATCACAAAATGCCCATAAATTGACTGGGCCTACAATGATCTAAAAGTGAGCCTTTATGCCTAGCTATTTGTGCTTGGCAGGCCATCTTTACAAAACATCATGTCACTGTCACCGCCTACAATGTTCTAACTAAAAACCACCATCAAGTGTTAAACCTTCCTAATTAGTCCTTTCCAACAGTACACCTGCACTATCAAATCATTTCCAATGAATGACATACTGAACCATTCTACCAAGCTTCATGCACAATACTAACCCAAGACTCGTCCCCACCTGCACAAGTAAACAAATGAAGTGTTCAGCCTCACCTTCTACGTCATTCCACCACCCAACCCTGAAATGCAATAAGTAGCATTAAATCAAGTAATTGCAAATAAACCATTAAATCAATCTACTGTAAATCAATCAGCACAACAGGATAAGGAAGCGTAAAGAAAAAGGAGCAGGTAGCCTTGAATTTGCATGTTCAATCGCACAAGTGGACAACCAAACATGATCAGTCATTTAATCAACCATTAAACTCCTCAAAAGCACAAGCAAAAGGATCAAATAAACTGTTCAATCGCACAAGGATCAACCATACCATGAATTTAATAACAACCATACCACTGAACACATCTAATCAACCATTAAACCCATCAAAAGCACAAGGATCCATTAAACTGATCAAACGCATAGGGATCAACCATGCTATCCCTTGGATCATTCTCCAAGCAATCACAACCACACATTCCTAAAAACAAGTTTGCAATCGGATGTCAATAACAACTAACATTTTTAATTAAGAGTTAGAGGCTATAAATCATATGTAATCTCCAAGACTTTTCATTGTTTCTGCATTTCATAACTGGAACCACTTAGCAGAGCACCCCCTCCCATAATCTACTCGGATTAGGTATTTTCACATGCAACTTTTTATATGTTTTAAAATGTATAGAATTCCAATTATCACAATCAATGCTTTATAACTGTTCAAATGCATAGAATTACAATTTTCACACAATGTTTTATAAGGTTTCAAATGCACAAAATTACAATTCCAATTATCACAGTGAAGCATTCATAATGCATAGAATTACAATTCCAACTATCACAGTCAATGCTTTATAATTGTTCAAATGCATAGAATTACAAATTTCACACAAAGTTTTATAAGGTTTCAAATGCACATAATTACAGTTATCACAGTGAATCATTCATAATACATATAATTACAATTATCATAATGAAGCATTCATAAGTTTATGTTTATGTTTGTTCCCAACTATCTTTCCTTAAGCCAATGTAGACAAACTCAAATTTATTGTTTTCATGAGCATCGTCACCAAAATGACTCCAATATTCTAAAGGATCTAGTGGTATAGTACAAAGTAGTTGCGGGAATCCAGTAGCTAGGTTCAATATATGGATGTTTGTTGCAATCTTTTTAGTGTCAATAACTAGGTTCATATATGGATGCCATGTCAACAAAAGCTACAAAATCCTATCTTTCCTTAATCCAATGTAGACAAATTCAAATTTATTCTTTTCATGAGCATTGTCACCAAAATGACTCCAATATTCTAAAGAATCTAGTGGTATACTACAAAGTAGGGAAATCCAATAACTAGGTTCAATATATGGATGCTTGTTGCAAGCTTGTTAGTGTCAATAACTAGGTTCATATAGGGATGCCATGTCAGCAAAAGCTACAAAATTCCTATTGCAAGCTTGTTGCAAACTTGTTTGTGTCAGTAAACTAGGTTCATATATGGATGACATGTCAACAAAAGCTACAAATAAAATTTGAAACACTTAGTACATGATAAACTGGCCTAGAAAAGATTTCAGCATACCTACCCATGCAACTAGTCACCATTATGCTTAGCATGAAATGTATTAGAAGCTTTGGTAAATTGCAGTGGGGAAACATAGGAGGACGTGGTCATATAATTTGAAAATAAACATTTTTGTATGCCATCTCATTGTTCTTATCACAGTTCTATCATGTTCTCATACATGTTGTTGTAATCATGGCAAGAAGAAATTATGTTGCTCGAACAAGAAGGACACGTAGGCGAGGAACTAGAGGTGCACAACTACAACATGCTGCATCAGATGAGGAACCATAGGAGAATGTTGCTAGCTAGGATGGAGATGGAAATGGTGAAGACTAATGCATGTCAGAGCCTGATGGTGCTGCTCCACCTTCACTTGTAGTATAGGTAATTGGTTCAAGCAAGAATATCAATGGTATCAGAGGTTGGAAAAAATAGGACATGATGAAGGAAATTGACAATGTCGAATACAAAAGATATTATGTGAGAGAAGTTGCAAAAAAATATGGGATTGCACCAACCTAAATGGATTATTGGCTAAATGGTCTCACTCATACAAAGAGGAAAGGGCTTCTCACAGTGTTAACTAAACAGGAGGTGGAAGAAGTTGTCAGTTGGTGTAAGGAGATGGATGAAATGGGCCATGGGATGGAGTTGATACAGTTGAAGTCGAATGTTGCAAAAAAATTATATCAATCAAGTGCAAATCCATTCAAAGATGGATTTCCAGGGAAGTCATGGTGGGAAGGGTTCAAGAAAAGACATCCAAAACTTGTTTTACAGATAATGGAAGGCTTGGATAGAGTAGAGCCTTGAACTTGCACCTTGCAATTGTGTCCAAATTCTATGACACTCTGTCTAACGCCTAGCAAAAACATTCATATAGTCCAAATCATACATGGAACAATGATGAGACCGAGTTACAAGAAGGAAGGAATTGTAACATGCAGGTAATCGCGAGGAGAGGTAGCGGGAGCGTCCCAAAAATTATTCCCAATAGTAGGGAGTGGATAACCATTTTGTGTTGCGTAAATGCATCTAATGCATCAATCCCAAGGTTCTATCTATTCAATGGAAAGAGTAGGTTGAAGAATTATATAAAAAACTATGAAGTGGGAGCATGCATGGTTGTACATCAAAACGCATGGATGAACAAAGAACTGTTTGTGAATTGGTTGTGCCACTTTTTTGCATCTATACCAAGTGGTGTATCAAGTGAAAATATACACTAGATGATATTCGATGGCCATGGTAGCCACATAGACCTATGAAACAGTTGAAGCGACAAAGACCATGGGAATTGGTTTGCTAACCTTTCCTACACATACCACCCATAGGTTGAAACCCAGGCTTGATGTGAGTTTATTTGCACCATTCAAGGGATTTTCCAGGTATGAGAGAGCAATGTGGATGACAAAGAACCTAGAGCTAGAGGTGAAAAGGTTTGAACTAGCTGAAATTTCTAGTAATCCATTGAGAAAGGCTCTCACTCCCTCAAATATCAAGGTTGGGTTTAGGCATACTGGAATCTAGCCACTGGACTATGATGCTCTTATCCATGATATGGCTTGAAACCAAGCTTTTGAGGTGCATGCAGACAACATGTTATCCCTCTCTCAAGGAAATTCCCAACCATTGGGTGACAACAATGAATAGGTCAGTGCTACTTAATATGAAAATGAAGTTATGAAAGATGTCATGGAAGCTACTCAAATTGTACATGAAACGTGAACAAAATATGCAAATGAAGTTCATAATGACATTGCTGAAAGGAATTTGATCGAAGGTTTCCAAGCATTGGGAAGCAATAAGGGGCAATTGAAACTAGCAAGATAGGTGCAATAGCCTGAATGATTAGTTGAGGGCATGATGAATATGAACAAACATATTGTTACAAACACCAATGAACAAAGCATGAACATGCCTTCATAGCCAGCATTATTGAACAACGAAGTTGTCCATTATTATGTGGATGTCCGGGGTTTAGAAGAAGGTGATGTATGCAGTGAAGAACCAATTGAAGGAGACGATGTAGATGTAACACAAGTCCCATATGTTACTCATAGCCCCACTGGCAGTGATACACTCAAGTCATTCCTAAGGTTTCCAATGAAGAGAGTGGTAGAAAAGGCAATGAGGACTAGTAGATGTCCTTCGGTTGAGCAGGAGTTCGTAGTTACTCACTTCTGATGATTACATAAAACTATTGGATGTTTCAAAACAAAAGAAAAAAGAGATGCAAGAACTGAGAGATAAGAAAAAGGAGCTTGCAAATGAGAGGAAGGCTTCAAGGATTGTTTGGGCCGAAGAAAGAAGGATTGCAAGGCTTCAAAGAGAGAAAGAGAAGTAAGAAAAAGAGCACCATAAACAGCTGGCCGGGAAAGAAAAGGCTCAAAGAAAGGCACCACAGAGACCACAAGACGATGAGCATAAGATTGAGGAGCAGATGGTCTTTAACTCAGTCAATCAAATTGCGGATAATAGACATTTATTCTAATACCTTATAAACATCCAAGTTCCCCAATACCACCCTACTCCTGTTGCATCCCATATTCTTCATTACAATGGGAGGCTTAATCCGATATATGCTTTTCCAAGTCCTCTAGTTAATACAAGGATGCTAGGGTCAACTTAAAACTATGCATTTTCAATGCCTCCATGGTGGCAAGAAGCAAACTTGCCTCAGGAAAATGCAATCTTGTCAACCCATTTGTCTCATGCAAGTGCAGGAAAATCAACCCAATTAGACCATGCAAATGTGGTAACTTCAACCTTCTTGGGCGATGCAAATGCAGGGAACCCTACAATAATGGGAAATGTAAACAATCAACCTATACATGAGTGAATATATTTGTTGCTTATGTCTAACCACATCCAATGTGGATTTTGATACCTCGACAATGTTTTGGAAACTTGGAAATGTTTTGTTGTAATCAGAACAAAGCCATAAGGGCTTTGGTACCCTATGTCTCCCAATTCCTAGTCCTATCTGAAACTCATAGCTATGTTTCCCAAGACTACTAATATAAATTGAAGTTCTATTACCCTTAATTTGTTTTGCAATGAATTATCTGATCATTTCATAGTTTTCAATTTTACCAATACAAATTCAAAGACCAAATTACATCGAAGACCAACATTTCAATTACCATTGGATTACATTACATAATTCATTTCAACACCAAACTACATAGAAGACGAACACAAGAAATACAATTACATTACATTATAGATTTGATTACAAGGACCAAATTACATATAAAGATCATAATTCATTACAACATCATTGTTTTCACCATTAAATTGGATTACATAATTCATTACTGTCACCAAATTACCATAACATTGAAACAATTCGAATGCGTAAGACCTCAAGAGACCCGAATACAAGGGTATAATCCTCCCAAACAAAGGGTATGAATACAAGGGTGTTACATAATAGTCACAACCAACGGCAAACAAATGATGGAAGGCCACAAACAAATGTCCAGTTTTCGCATGAATTCCACAAACAAATCACAACTATTTGCTCGAAATCCCACAATCAAATCGCATATATTCGCATGACCAAATTACATAACATTGACCAAATTACCGTAATTGTGACCAAATTATCATAAAATTGAAACAATTACCATAACTGTGACTAGTTACCATATATTCACATGACCGAATTACCATAACTGTGACCAATTACCATATATTCGCATGACCAAATTACCATAACGGTGACCAAATTACCATAACATTGAAACAATTTGAATGCATTAAACCTCAAGAGACCTGAATACAAGGGTACAATCCTTCCAACCAAAGGGTAGGAATACAAGGGTGTTACCTAACTTTTGCAGCCAGCGGAAAACAAATGATGGAAGCCCATATAAAAATACCCATTTTTCACATGAAATCCAAAAAAAAATCTGAACTATTCACTAGGGTTTTGGCAGGGGCCTTCACATAGAGTTGTTTTGGCCAGACCTATTCAAACCGTTGAATCCCTAATACATACAGTGAATCCCACCACCCAAATCAATAGGTTCCCTGCAAAAAACTGAGTCTATCCTGCCACAATACAATCAAGCCCTACTATGGCCAAAAATGCACAAACAACGAGTTTGAATTTCTGCAGGGACATTAAATGCACAAAGGTGGTGGTCACATTCCAAAAAATAAACAATTCTTTTCATAACCCTACTGCAAATCCTTTCAAGATGTGGAGAAGCAGAATTAAAACCAAGTGCTCAAATTTTAACCCAAACATTTTTAACAATTCATTAAAAATTACAAGAAATTTTAATCATGAAGCTACACCAAAGCCCACAAAACCATGGGGAAGCTGAAGAAAAACAATTGAAAACACCATTAAAACCACCATGCAACTGGTTTAAAACCACACCAAGGGTAAAAATATTACAAATCTCCAAATAGATATGAAGTGTTTAAAAACACAAAGGGTAAGCGAACTCGAAATCAACACAAGAGCATAGCAAATTCCATCCAGTAGTGAAGGTGTTGTTGAAAAATGTAGTGGGTCATTGGCTGATAGGGTCAGACTACTACCAAGAAAACGTAGCCAAAACACCACCAAAGAGTCCACGCCCAAGCTCCACATGCAGTGACCAACCAAGCTCCGTGACTGACCTACACCTACAAACAGACATGCAATACTTATGAGTCGAGGTACAAAAAAAACCAAAAATGTAGTGGAAAACCCACAAACAAGGAACTACTTGATGCTCTGGGGTCGATGACTGGTCAAATACACATAGGAACACTCAACAACAATTCACAACACCATGCATTCTATCACAGGAACCTTCCTCCACCATGCTTCAAACCATGTGTCCAAAACCATCCACAAGGGTGAACTATGAACCAGGTAATAGAGGTCGAGGGTAAATCCGAAGACAAACCACCGAGTGGATAAGGCTGCACAACCCCCCTAGGGGGAGGCAATCACCCAAAAGGCCCGCTCAAAACTACACTACACAAAAACCCCCCTCCAAAAACCCTAGCGAAAACACTTTAATGCACTTTCAAAAAAATTTCGAATAATGGGTTTGAGGTGGGCACGTGGCGATCTTTTCAGTGTGGCCTTGTTGTACACCAAGTGGTCCTCCACAATGAATTCAGGGAGGGAGCACCACTACAGGTGTCCCTCTCCTAATCATTCTAACCTATATTAAATTTAATTAACATCAATGGCCATAAAAACTACTTAAATAGTCACAATAAAATTTCTTAATTAATTTGCACTATTGGTCGTCAAGTGACCTATGAGGTACATGTATCAAGCCTTCTGTCCAAGCAAAACCAAATATCAATAGGCCCACCATCTGAGCCCACAATGGTGTATAATTTCACAACGTATCTAGGAGGGACTACATTTACAGGAAAGAAAATCATTATCTATATCCTTGAGTGTGAGAAGTCATTTATTTACAGTAGATGTATAGCAATTATTATGGTGGAATGATGCTAATTTAGGCTATTGTTTGGCTCATCCAATGTTAACCAACATAGTTGGTTGTTCACCCATTTAAATATTGAATATAAGGGGCACATGCCATGTTACTGACATGAATTTTGTATGCTTTGTATTTACCCCATCTATGTATATTACTTCTTCAATGTGTTAAAGCTACAAAATAAAGGCTTTAGTTAGAACATTATGTACGTTAAAAGCAAGATAATATTCGAACTATGGTTTAAATATATTACGCAAAGGTTAACAAATTCAGAAAAATTATAAGTTTTGGGGACACTAATCTTACCGTCAATTGGGAATTTATCTTCATTCCCTACGTGAAACAATAGTATGCATCCCAATCAATTGGTTAGGGGTAGAAAAGGTAAGCTTAGAGGTGGCCACTTGAACAAATTCATCAATGAAGGAAAGGGGATTTGCAGATGAAATGTCACATGTCTGAGTGGCTCCCTATGGAAATGAGAGTAGGTTTCTTTGGAGACATCTCTAGGAGCTCGAGGATTTTACAAAGTAGAAAAGAGATGGGACAAAACGGGAAAAACTTAATTTCTCTCCCTTGCAGAAGTCTGTTCAATTTATGAGAATTAAATTGGGGCCCTAGAAGTGACTTACTCAGGATGCGTCGATGATACTCAAGGTACTATAGGTGGGGTTTTAAAAGTGGCAATCTCCTAATTTTCTTGGCGATGGCAGTAGGCTGCTTCAGATTCTCATCTTGAAGGGAGATCTACAACACTTAAGAATTTAGCAAACTCGATATAGCTCTCAGATGAAGTTCATTGCCATCATCATTGGAAAAATATAAGGTGTGTGGCTTTCAGTATATCACTACATATAGATAATAGGGCTAGTCATGATGATCCCAATAACATATCACCACCAGGGATACCAAATGGAGCAGACGTCCAATACTCATAGAGACACCCACTCTATGACACTAATAGTGCTAAGGCAGATCATCTAGTGACATGTATGGGATTTTAGCAGTCAACCTCTCTAAGTTATCCTCTGTCTCCATGAGTATATCACTTTCTTCTCGATCACGAGCAGAAGAGGCCCTACCCTCTCCTCGTCGTTGTATGGGGGAAGCTCCAGCTAATCTCTATGGTCCCACTTCTGCATTAGTGAAACAAAGAATTATTAGTAATACCAAAAAAAACATATATTCAAAAATACATAAATACTTGAAGGAGCATAAGTATTCTTTCTTACCTATCTCGCACCATAATGACCCCTCAGGCAGCACCAAATCAGGATCTCCTCGGAAATATGTGCCTGCATAGGCATAATCCTCTACCATAAGGAGTTGTTTGTGCATCCATAGGAGTAAAGACAACCCATAACTATGGGTCGGGCCACCATGACGACCAAATAATTGAGTCCACCTATTCATGCATGGCTCCCGTGGATTAGGACTAGCTATCTCGATATGTTGATGGAAGAAATGAGGGACCCGCTCCATAAATAAGGATACCAAGATAGACCGATAACCGAACTGTTTAGTTCTATCTATCCAAAACTTGGCCAGTTGGTATTTCATAATGCTCAGGAAGCTCTTGCACCATTTAAACACACTAGGTTCCATACAAATTATGGCACATAACATTTGAGGCCTGGTTGTCGGATGGTGGGACTTAGTCCTCGCTACTTGGACATTGTGAAGAGAAAAATCCTCAATGGTAAGGTACGAACAGGTGCAATTGGGATCTTCGAGGAGACCTTCCTAGTCCTGGGCTCAAAATACTGGTTGATCAACTCATCCGTGTTTCCATCACCTCCACTATGCCCAATGATCATGCCTCGAGCCCTCTCCTTGAAAAACCGGTCAAAAAATAAATTTCAAATATTTCGAGGGCAAGGATATGGACTCCCACTCAAAACTATTGTTCATCAGGATCCCACATATCCACTAAATACCCCAACAAATGCACTTTGGCCCTAAAGTAAGGAAGAATTTCTTCAAGCTACATTCTTGAAGAGTCAACATTGTATTGGCATCATGCAATCCTTCCAAATCCTCCCATTCGTGGTCTCATTCCTTCCATTATAACCCCATTTTCATTGCTTGAAAACCTAAAAGACCAAATAAAAAGGTCAAAATCCATTCACATCCAAGAAAATCCAAAAAAAATTGCATGTTTTTCTTCTTTTGGGTCGCCTTTCATGGCCGATGCGACCTAGCTTTGCCCAAAGTGCGCCATCGACGCGCCTGGACTTTTCGTGAGTCGCGTCGGTTGGCCACGATGCGGTTCCTGAAAAGGAAGGTCCCATTGACTGGGGCACGAATTTTAGGCCCAAAAAAGAACCCAAATCTATAAAAGAGCATGAGATTTGCAGAATTTTAGCTTAGTAAATGAGAGAGGAAGGTTAAGATGATTACCTCAAGTTGACAGAGATTGAATCCACAGCCTGGAGTTCCCACAATCTTCAACACCAATTTGCTACTACAAAGAGTTTTTTACCCTCCTTGGTAAAAAGAACAAAGGTAGAATGGTAAAATGAATCATTTTCAGTCCTTTTTATATAATTGAGGGTGAATATTGTAATATTTTAACTTGTAATTTTTTATTATTTCTTACCATTTCAATTTAAGTAACTCTTTGTTGACAAATTTCTATAGTTCTATTATTAACAACTTCTTGTTGAAGTTACAAGTCAAACCTACTAAACGAGTTATGGCTCAAATGGTCTTTTATGATGAAAGCTATTATTGGAGTTCTCTTTAAGCTCTTTTATAAGTCTTAAAATATGAAAAGATCGTTGAGAACACTTGCTTCCTTTCACGCTCATAAAAGGATTTTAAAGGGCATCTATTAAGTTTTGGTTTATCCCTTTTCTGGGCTGAATAATATTAATTAAGAAAAAGGAATACCTTAGTCAATCATTGACTAGGAGAATTCTTCTAGGCATTATTTTACACTTTTTCGAGCCTAGGGACTAGCTTTACGAAAATGTTCACCTTGGTCTCTTCTTTTGACCATTTCAAACTCTCTAAACATGAAACATCACTCAGTTTCCCTTCTTTGGACTTGTTAAAATTAAACATTGAAGGACCCTTATAGGGTTGAACCCCTCCTTTCTCATATTTGTAAAACATATGAGATTGGACTCGTCTAGAGGACAATCTATATCAAGCATCTGTTATCCTTGTCAAGCTCATTAATAAACAAAGAGGTACTTGTCAATAATGACGGGAATAAGGTAAGGGAAATGTGTTTGTATTCACATTTGTGGAAGCCTCTTTTTTCCTTTGAACATGGCACATGTTTGTATTTCAATTGAACAATTGGGTAATTTGCTTGTCCTTGAGTCATGTCAATTTCATGAGTCTCTGTACTCATTTTGTTCATCCAAAGAATACTCTACTCATATTGCATCATCTCTTGACCTCCATTTTACCAAGTCCATGATGCCAAGTTATTAGTTGAGCTGTAAAATGTTCAAAGCAATTCTTCTATTTAAGTCAAACTTTACAGTCGTTACTCTTGATGTTAGTGTGTTCTGAAGCAATTTATCAACAACACTTGTCCATACATATTTTGTCAGACCACACTCATTTGATTTACCACTCAAAATATTCTTCCTATATTGGTTTCGTGTCGATGATTTGGGATACATCATGGCACTCCTTCAACAGGTCTATCCCTATCGATGCCAATACATCATCCAGGGATTGGACTACCTAGTATCTTGAAGCATGCATGCCTCAATGGCAGGTTTTCTCGCTTTCGATAGTGGGTTCACATCATTGACCTCTGATCAGATGATTCCATGAATGTTCAACTCCAACCCATCTATTCGCATTCGTTGGGATGTACTGAGGTACCTTGGGGATCATTCTCCTCATTGGTGATTACCCTCGCACTTGTTAACGGTTCACATCATTGACTGGTATTCAAGTGGTTTATGCCATATTCAAATTCAACACATTGTAATCACATGGTCATATTCGTATCATCCGACGAATGGGTTGAAGACCCTGGGCTATTACCGCATGCAAGTTGCGATGGAGATTTTCAATAGGTTCTTACACTAATGTTATAGTGGAAACCTCATTGTTGTACTGTGACACGGATCCACTCCTATATTGGTCATGGTTGTGTCATTATCTCATCATGGATCTATGATTTTATCTTAGTATCCATGATTATGTTCAATCATTCAGGTATGGATCCATGTTGTACTTATGTGGCCATATCCTCAGTTAGTACCACCATGGATCTGTAGTGTATTGGTCGACAAATCTGTCTTGATTTATTGAGATATTTGGTTCATATATGTTAGACCTCGTATTACGAATCCTTTGATCGTCATTGTTAGTTCTCCAACCGATGGTTCTTCTCTCTAATAGTCACATCAAAATACACCACCTATCATTTTTTCTCTAGCTTTATACTTTGGGGGGCAATCTATTACACATAAATTTCATTACTCGTACAAAACCATGTGATCTTGACTTGTTACAATCCCTGAGGTCACGTTCATAGTGATGAGCTCTGATTGGTTTTCCCTACAACTTGACCCTTTTTTGTGGCTTCAACACATTTTTCATCGCTAGCAGGATGTGTCAAAGTCCATCAACGTGGTCTACTTCACTATCAACCTACGTTGATGACATATCTTGCAATCATGTCAACCCGCATTGAGTTCATTTGGTGCATGTTTCTCAATAATCAGGTCACGTTCATGTATCCACGGGAAAAAAATAGGTTTTTGAGAAGCTTCTATAGTGAAATATCGAATCATGGCCTTTCCTTCCTATTGTTATCGATCTAGATCGATTTCCACTATTGAGGGAGATCATATCTCATCCTCTCCCCTC
The DNA here is from genome assembly GCA_027924585.1 of Larix kaempferi. Classification (NCBI taxonomy): domain Eukaryota; kingdom Viridiplantae; phylum Streptophyta; class Pinopsida; order Pinales; family Pinaceae; genus Larix; species Larix kaempferi. The sequence continues at coordinate 523,812 of BSBM01001259.1, forward strand.
ATTTATCTCAACCTCTCCCTATCCACATTGTCCTATAAATTGCTGCTTTGGGAAATGGGTGAGAGAGGAGGAATATTTCCAGTAAAGAAATGATGTAGGAATTACTCTAGACTTATAGACTCTTGAGACTTTGTACTCAAGGTGAAAGTAACTCGTTGGAGCAAGAAGAACTCATCAGAAAGAAGCTACACCACCAAGGCGTAAATGGTTGTAATCTCTTTCTATATGTGTTAATACAATTATGTTTTCCTTCCCATACATCTGATCTTCTTGATGGTGTATTATGAGATTCCTTGGTCACTTGAATAAGTCAATTTTATTTTTTTTACTTCACTTGTTGTTGTCTCGTTCGGATCTTTGGCAGGTTCCTTTACATGTTAAGCTAGATCGTGGCTTCTCTTGGATCATTACAACAACCATCATATCAGTGGTATGTATATTCTATACTCATTCATTCTTATCATTTGATTGACTTAGGTGGAAGTTTGTACAATATGTTCCATTTTGTTCTAGATCTGAGCCATTTAGACTAGGGACCTTGATCTTTGTCCGCATCGATTGAGAAATCCTATAACACAGGTCATCCAATTCCGCCAAGGAAAAAAATGGCTTTGGATGATATGAAACTAATATTTAATGTGAATGGGTCAGAGGACCCAGAGCAACATTGGTTTCTATGTAACACAATTTGTATTGTTAAGCAAGCGCAATATAATAATGTCAAATTGATGCAACTGATTATGGCCATTAGGGGTCGTGCTCTAGATTCGTTCGTGAAGTTCTCAGAAGTAGTTAGTGGACAACCAATGAAGACTTTGGCAGAGATTAGAGAAGGGTTAAAAAGTGAATTTAAGAAGCCAAAATCTAAGTCACATTGTATTACTTAGCTCAAAGAAATCAAACAACTTCCAAATGAGACTGTCTAGGACTTCGACCAGAGATTCAAGATATTTATTGCGCGTGTAAATTTTCAAATGAATGATATTGAACATAAGGAGTGGTTTATAGCTTCCTTGCTACCTCATATTAGAGTTCCTTTGATGCAGTAGAAGATTGCATTTTAGATGCAGTACCTTGAGTTGTCTACGAAGCTAGAAGCATCACCTGTCGAAGATACTAGAGCTTGTATGGCTCAAATACAGTTGCAACTAGAAAAATTATCAATCTAGATCCAAGACATTAAGAAAGGAAATGGAAAAAGAGAAAATGTTTGGTGTACAATATGTAAGGAGGAGTGTCACTGAAAATATCAATGCATGGATTTCCATGACTATATTGGTATTGGAGCTCTTATTCCATTGAATCATGGAATGGGGATATGGTGTAGAATCTATCAAACAAGAGGAAATTGACCAGAAGAATGTTATTTTCTACATAAAATGGTGAGTACCCCACAAAAATTGATTTTTAAGTTATGTTGATCGGTCGGCCATGATGAAAAGGACTGTCGAGCATCTCAATTTCTCACAGAACGTACAACATATACTTTTCTCATGAAAGGGGAAGAGAAAGTTGAAAGAATCAACACGTAGTTTAATCATCCATGGGGTGGATTCTAAGGACGTGGATGAGGATTATCTGTTCAAGGAAGAGGCCAGGTAATATTTTATAACTGAAGTACTCCAAAACATTATGTAAGAGAATGCCTGGATCTCACTTCAACATGCACATATTGTTGCTCAGGAATTCTACCCTATAGCGAGGAGAGGGACACTACCAACTTCTAGGATGACATGTAAATGCATAGATCATATCACATAGGATTCTACAAAAGGAAAGAGATCAAGTTTCTTGAAGGCATACCTTATTAATGAAGTTTGATCCTAGCTTTCGCTTGCTCCTTTGATCGATCCTCCACTTGATCTTGTGTTTGGCGAACCTGCAATACAAAGATACCTTCTTCAACGTATCTTGGCTGATATAACAATGATGAAATTGAAATGCAATTTAGACATCAAATACAATCAAGCATTTAATCCAAACAAACATGCAATCCATTAGACATTTGATTGGGATGGGAAGGGCATTTCAACCTTTATTGTTGAAAGCAAATAATTAGTACAATTTATACCTGATCATTCAAAGTGCTTGTGCAAGTGGATCCTAGGCTCCTACTCTTCACACTAACTTTGGAATTCCTCCAGCGTAACAACCCTTAATGCATAGTTTCTCCCCCTCTCTCTCATATATACCCCTTGTATTTATGGGACAAGGTAGGTAGTTTGGATCGAGAGGTAGTTTGATTGAGAAGTTGGGGAAGTTGCAAAACCAACTTCAACTAATCCCAATTCCTCAAATTAATATATTTTTTATTACTTTTTAAGGTGTATGCTACTTTTCTTAAGTGGCGTAGCGTTCAATATGCAACTTCCCTGCTTTACAACCAGCGTTTGCAAGATTTTTGAAGCTGTACGCTACTCTATTGAAGCAAAGTAGAGTATTTCTGAGGGTAAACACTACTTTACTAAAGTGGAGTAGAGTATTTTAGCAGGAAAACGCTACTATCATGCTTATAGGGTAGCGCTTTTCCTTAAAAGTAGGTAAAAAGAGGGTTTTGTCAGCTACAGAGGGGTAAGTCTAGTCCATTCATCATCTGAGGCAATCATGCTCTTCAATCCCAGTTTTCCTTTTGTGTGATCGACAGCTCAAGGTGATCACAGATGGAGAAGTGCAAATTTGACCTATAACACATACTGTGGGGAATTGGACCATACTATTGAAGACTGTTCCCAGCTTATAGAAAAATGGCAGGCGAAAAATAACCAAAATCAGAACCAAAATATCAAGAATATTTCAGTTGAACTGAGACAGAAGTAGCCTATTGTCAGTATGGTCACCGGAAGAGGAGCTACGACAAGTGATGACAAGGGAAGTAACAACAACCAGTGCGATCATAGAGTGAGACCAGCAGTCCAACGACCGCTGCAATTTGATGTCTAAAAAGAGAAGGGATTTTTCTTTGAAGCCCGTTATGAATTTATGGGGAACCAGAAGGGATCATCGACATCCTCTCCACCACCAATATTTGCAGAAGGTCATGTCTACAACATGCCACTCCACTTCGATCAGTCTGTGTGAAGGAAAAGTCTAGGAAAGGTAAGTGCTCTCCATAGCTTTTTGAAAAGTTGTCTCGCTCTAATTAAAGATGAAGTTGCATTATGGGAATTGCATAATTTAATTGGCAATTCTGAGAGAGAAATGAGGAAATAAATATTTGTGAACCATGTTCAAAAGAAGGTAAAAACTAGATGGGATCTATGACTTAATGCACAAATAGAAGATTATGACATATATATTGTCATTCTAGATTATGGCTCAGATGTGAACATTCTCACTAGGCATACTTGGGAAAATATGGGGAAGCCTAAATTAGTGTGGTCTCTTATTCAACTGAGATTGTAAAATCAACAAAAAATCATACCCTTTGGAAGGATGGTAGGAGTCCTCGTCGAAGTGGAGGGACTACAGACTTTTGCAGATTTTGAAGTCATAGAACTTGTTGATGATACCAACCCATATCCTACACTTCTAGGAATATACTGGGAAATTTAGAACCAAACTATTATTAATTTCAAGAAGAGGATGCTAACATTTGAGAACTACGAAATAAGAGTTGCCACGCCTCTATATCCACTTTGAGGGACAAAGGTATGTCAATTTGGTAAAGGAGGAATATGATTCCCGAGACCTGGAAAATATTTACAATGTATCTTCAAGGGTAAATGATTATATCAACCCCACAACAAATTTTACATTAAGATGGTGGAGTGTTAGTTCATGTTCATCATATTATGGTGAAGCTCTAGAGAATTGGCAGAATAGGATACCTGGGGTCTCAATGAGAAGGTGTTCTCGGGTTACGAAGTCACCATGCTTGGTTGGTAAAGAAGTACGTGACCTTCCCACCTATGAAGTTTTTCCTAACCTAGATAAATTTATTGTTGAATTTGAAATTAAGGTACTAGAAAAACAACGGCTATTTGCATTAGATGTGGCTTTGAAAGTTGGACTAGCGAGATGGTGGGATTTTCACAAATAGTCTATAATGGCTTGGTCACAATGTAGGAAATTCTTAGAAATCTGATTTGGAGAGGGATTCCCATATTTAGGAGAGAAATATAATGGGTTAATTATCCTTGTTGATCATCTCACCATTTGTAGTGCAATATGGGAGAGCATACCTAAGAAATAAAGGGTTCACATGTTCATACACACATTGGATACTATACCAAAGGAATTGGTACACATTGCTGGAGCTTCGATAAGGAACCTCAAAATGGGATAATCTGACTATGAGTTTCAAGAAAAAATTTAACCATGAAGATGAAAGTATGATAGTAGATACAACTATGCAAATCATTAAAGCAAAAAAAATTGAGGATATTCCAGAACCATAGATCTCATCTGACAAATTCCTTAATCCACTAAAGATAAATAAGGTAAATATTGGGACCTTTGAAAATCCTAAATTTGCAAATATTGGAGATTATTGGGATGATGAAATAGTAGGTAAGATCATTGATTTACTCCATGAATTTCCATATTTATTTGCTACCAAGTTTTCTGAGATGAAAGGGATCACTGGCGACCTGGGAGAGATGAAGATCCCACTAAAACCAGGCACTAAGTTGGTTAAGCAAAGACCTTATAGACTAAATTCCTCTATACAAAGAAAAAGTTAGAGTCAAGATGAATAGAATGTTGGATATAGGCATTATTGATCTTGTCGAAGAGTTGGATTGGATTAGTCCCATGGTAGTACAAGATAAAAATACTGGCGAAATTTGAATTTGTGTTGATTTAAGGAAGTTGAATGATGCTTGTATACGTGATCCATTTCCAACATCGTTCACAGACGAAGTGCTAGAAAATTTAGGAGGTCAAGAAGCATACGCATTTACCGATGCATTATATGGGTACCATTAGATAAAAATTGTGAATGGAGATCGACACAAGACAATTTTTGCAATGGAATGGAGTTGCTTCCAATATACAGTAAAGCCCTTTGGTTTGAAAAATGCTCCTGCAATTTTCTCGAGAGTAGTTCTTACTGCTTTTAAACAATCTATTCATAAATTTCTTGAAGTTTACTTTGATGATTGGACAGTACTGAAGAATCACATTTAATGTTTAAGATTAATGTTAGAGCGATGTAGACAGTACCAGATCTCTTGAAATTTGAAGAAGTGTATATTTTGTGCTCCATTTGGTATATTGTTTGGTCATGTGGTATATAAACAAGGACTATTGGTGGATCCTGTGAAGATTGCAATCATAGTGGATTTTCCTCCACGTAATTTAGTTCGAAAACTAAGGACAAATTTTGGTCATACAGGTTATTATAGGAATTTTTAAAAGGGTACGCAAAGATTACAACCCTTATGGAAAAGCTGCTAAAGAAAGATGTGAATTTTCAGTGGAATGAAGAGTGTCAACAAATCCTTGACACACTAAAAGATAAAATGGTGACAACACCTATATTGATATTTCCTGAGTGGATAAAAGAGTTCCATATGCATGTTGATGCGTCTTCAGTTGCTTTGGATGTTGTTCTTGCTCAACCTAGTGAAGGATCTATTGATCATCCAATTGCATTTTCTAGCATAAAATTGTTGACAATAGAGAGGAATTATACTACGACGGAGAGGGAAGGGATAGCTATGGTATATCCCTACAAAATTTCAGGAATTATCTATTAGGAGGACACTTTAAAATGTTTATAGATATCTATGCTTTGAAGTACCTTTCCAACAAGCCAATGTTGGGGGGGAAGATTTTTCGATGCCTCTTATTGTTCCAAGAATATGATTTTGAGATTGTAGTCAATCCAGGAAGGATGAACATGGGGCCCGACCATCTATCGAGTGTAGAAATGGGATACGAACTCACCATCTTAGAGGATAAAATTCTAGATGCACATCTCTTCTTGATAAGAATGGTATATGGGTACTTTGAATATATTGTGGATTTATTATCTACAGGAATGGCACCAAAAGGATACATGACTACACAAAAGAAGTAGCTAGTTGTTACATTTGTGAATTATCAATTGATAGCAGGTTAATTGTACAAATTAGGAGTGGATGAGGTATTGCGTCGATGTGTTTTAGAACATGAACGACCAACGATTTTGGATGAAGCTCATCATGGTGTTATGGGAGGTCACTACACAGGGAAAGATACTACACAAAAGATATTAAGGGTTGGCCTGTGGTGGCCTACTCTCAATAAGGATGCTAAGGAGTATTGCAAGACCTGTGACATGTGCCAGGAAACCATGAAGGAGGGATGAAATGCCATTAGTACTGCAAGTTACATTATAGTAATTCGACAAATGGGATATTGATTCTGTGGGTTCGATAAAGCCACCGGGAAAAGGGACTAGGGAAAGGTACATTATCGGTGCAACTAACTACTTTACTAGATGAGATGAAGCTACACACGTGCAAGATTGTAGTGTTGTGACTGCTACGAAGTTTCTTTTTGAAAACGTAGTTGCAAGATTTGGCTGTCCTCAAGTTCTACTAAGCGATCAAGGTGCACACTTTGTCAACAAGACAATATAAGCACTTACAAAAGAATCCCAGATCTATCATAGGAAGAGCACTCTATATCACCCACACGAAAATGGGATTGTCGAATCATTTAACAAGATTCTGGAACATGCATTGATGAAGGTTTTCAATGTGAACCATGACGATTGGACTTGATGGTTCTTGAAGTTTTATGGGCTTAAAGAACAACATGGAAAAAATTGACAAGCCAGAAACCCTTCAATCTAGTGTATGGACAAGATGTTGTTATTCCAAAGGAATATATTGTACCAAGTTTAAGAATTGTTTCTTTCACCGGTATGTCTGATACTGGTGCTATCGAAGAAATATTTTCACAGTTCCTTCAACTAGAAGAAGACAAGTCTATTACAAGTTTCATCAACAAGTTCAGAAAGATAGGGATAAGGCATGGAATGATTGCCACATTACCAAGAAGTAGTTCCAACAAGGAGACTTAGTTATTATTTATCACAATAATTCTTTCAAAGACCCTGGCAAGCTAAGGATGCACTGGCTAGGTCCTTATGTCATCAAATATGTGATGAAGGGAGGTGCAATGCAATTGCATAAACTAGATGGAAAACTCTTTAATGGCTTGGTAAATAGAAGCCAGTTGAAACCTTACAGGCACAGTTGTTTTTTCTTGCAATGAAGGTCTTTGTACGTATGAAAAAAAAGTATTTGTATATAGTTTTTGGAAACCCTGAGTTTTTTTATTGTCAAAACTAACTTTGTGTTGCGGTCAAAAATTTAGGAAACCCCAATTTATTTTAGTGTCAAAGTGGAATTAGTGTCAAAGTCATAGTTTAGAATTTTGTTGAAGTATAGATTGTCATAGTATGGAATGTCAAAATTAGTTAAGTTAAAGTTTGAAAGGAAATGGGAAATTGAGCATGAGGTATATGTTTGTCGAGGTCTAGTTTGTGTCATAATTTCCCACGTGCTTAATAAATGTTATCTTAATTATGACAAAGCTGGTGGCATTAGTGGAGTATCTTGCATTTAATGAAGACAAGACACACTTGTGTGAACTAGATTGCTTCCAAAAATGGGTAATTATTGCTAGGATTTGGTCCTATCTACTCAATTTATTGGAAAATAACACTAACGGGATGGATTGGAGGATAGAATTAAAAGACAGAAAGCGTCCAAGGGACGCTCTATTGTTTGTTCATGTGGTTTGTAAACAAGGACTGTTGGTGGATTCTGTGAAGATTGCAATCATACTGGATCTTCCTCCACCTACTTTAGTTCGACAACTAAGGACAAATTTGGGTCATACATGCTATTATCGGAATTTTTAAAAGGGTATCCTCAAATTACAGCCCCTATGGAAAAACTGTTAAAGAAAGATGTGAATTTTCAGTGGAATGAAGAGTGTCAGCAAATCCTTGACACTCTAAAAGATAAAATGGTGAGAACACCTATTTTGATATTTCTTGAGTGGATAAAATAGTTTCATGTGCATGTTGATGTGTCTTCAGTTGCTTTGGGTGCAGTTCTTGCTCAGCCTAGTGAAGGATCTATTGATCATCCAATTGCATTTGCTAGCATAAAATTGTTGAAACAGAGAGGAATTATACTACGATAGAGAGGGAAAGGATAGCTAGGGTATATGCCCTGCAAAATTTCAGGAATTATCTATTAGGAGGACACTTTAAAATGTTTACATATATCTATGCTTTGAAGTACCTTGCCAACAAGACAAGGTTGGGAGGGGAATATCTGTTGATGGCTCTTATTGTTCCAGGAATGTGATTTTGAGATTATAGTCAATCTAGGAAAGATGAATGTAGACCCCGACCATCTATCGAGGGTGGAAATGGGATACGAACTGACCATATTAGAGGATAGCCTTCCATATTCACATATTTTCTTGATAAGAATGCTAGATGGGTAGTTTGAATATATTGTGGATTTATTGTCTACATGAATGGCAGCAGAAGGCTACATGACTACACAGAAGAAGTAGTTAGTTGTTAAATTTGTGAATTATCAATTGATAGAAGGTCAATTGTACACATTAGGACTAGATGAGGTATTGTGTCGATGTGTTTTAGAACATGAACGACCAATGATTTTGGATGAAGCTCATGATGGTGTTTTGGGAGGAAACTACACAAGGAAAGCTACTGCACAAATGATATTAAGGGTTGGGCTCTAGTAGAATACTCTAAATGATGATGCTAAGCAGTATTGTAAGACATGTGACATGTGCCAGAAAATTGGAAAACCATCAAGAAGGGATGAAATTCCTTTAGTACTGCAAGTTACATTGTAGGCATTCGAAAAATGGGCTATTGATTTTGTGGGTTCCATAAATCCACCGAGAAAAGGGAGTACGGAAAGGTACATTATCAGTGCTACTAACTACTTTACTAGATGGGATGAAGCTGCACGAGTGCGATATTGTAGTGTTGGGACTGCTACGAAGTTTCTTTTTGAAAACATATTTACAAGATTTGAATGTACTCAAGTTCTACTAAGTGATCAAGGTGCACACTTTGTCAACAATACTATATAATCACTTACAGAAGAATCCCAGATATATCATAGGAAGAGCACTCTATATCACCCATGAAAATGGGACTTGTTGTTGCTGCAACATCCCACCCTAGATTTTTTGAAAATATTGGGGCCCCCCTCCATTTTGTTTTGAGAGGAAGTTTGCCTAAGAATATCTGAGCATCATAGTCTTTCTTACATAGCTTTTCCCCTAAAAAAAGGTCGTTTACTTGCCTTAGTATTTAAGTTTTTTTTTTTTCCTAAAATAAAACTCAAGATCCTGAGCCGAAACGGCGAAATTTTTTAGCTAACTTTTCCGCAACGGCGGAAAGGTTGGTCCAAAATTTCCAAAACGGCGGAAGAAAAGGACCAAGTCAAGCCACAGTGGAAGACTCATCTTAAGTTTCGAAAAAGCAAAACCTTTGACCAAGTGAGCCCGCGGCGGAAGCAATTCACCAAGTTTCTATGCAACAGCGGGAGAATTCATCTAACTCTTCCGCAAACAATTGGAAATTTACAAATAAGTCATCTTTGCGGGAGGACTCATCTATCTTTCCCGAAATAGAGAAGTTCTTCAAGTAACTCTTCCGCAAAGGCGAACAAACTCACTTAAGTTGGCCAATGCGTAGTGTCATGCTTTCCTTTCTTGGAAAAGTTCAGACAATTCTCCCGCAACGACAGGAAAACTCAGCGTTTCTTTCCGTAGGAGATGGAAACCTTAACCGAGTCTTTCCGATTTTTGGCAGTCGCATTTATTAAGAAAAAGGTCGATTTGAACCGTCCGTATGCTGCTTTAACCCCATTTTAATGGCTTGCAACCACCCTAATAATGGCTCGCACGTACCATCTTTATTTATATAGGGCATGAACCCCGTTGGGTTTTCATTACTTCCATTGGTCAAGAGTACTCATTCCATTCCCATCCAAGTTTGCAAACACCTGCTATAGGCTCACCAATTCCGCCGAGGTATCAACGCCTACCTACCATCGTATTTCAACAAGTAACTACCATGTTGATCCTCATGTACTAGATTGTGTGGTTAAGGTAAATGTTATGTGCATGGTTCTATTCTTTTCTCCTTATCCACGTCAAGTTGTGTAGTTTGACCATGGCCGAAGCAACCCATACCTTTTTTTTTCTTCGTTCAAACAAACCAAAGTCTTGCTCGTATGAACATGGACACCCTGGGACCCTAGGCACCAATTAAGCCATCAATTTTGTAAATCTCCAAACTAGCCCCGTCCACCCTTCTATGAAGAGCATCGGTATTCTTACACAACTATGAAAGTTTATGTTGTTTTGTGCTTTGGAACGTAGTACTCATAATCGCTTTGCGCTTACGGTTTGTCATTTTGAAATGCATGTCCTTTATTTTCATAAGTGCAATATAGTGCCCTACTGAAACAATTTTAGTTTTGCACAAGGATTATGAAATAGCATATATAGATGTTTAAACTAGAAAAGAAGAGCCATTTAAAGTTTGCAAATTAGTAGTGAAACGAATTTGAAGCTTTCAGTCGGCATTTTAGGCCTCAATAATATGAGTAGAATGATAATCGTTGACACTGCGTCGTATGCCTACAAGATTTTTCAAAAAATGGCCAAAGGTGACAAGAGAAAGTCAAACGAAACTGACGAAAGCACAAGAGTAGAAACTACATTCCAGGATACCAAGTGCACCATAGGTGTGCCCCAAGAAGTAAACTGGGGAGACGTATACCGTATGATAAGAGATCAGGACTTCCCTGAAGCTCTTCTTGAGGAAAACTATTTATATCAGAACATTAGAAACTCTTGTATATCCAAGGCGGCCACACGTCCAGAGCTCTTCCCATGCTCAGAAGTAATTGGATGGATTTTGCAGCATGCGAACAATGAGACAAGAGTTCTAGCAGACATCAAAGGAAAAGATTTTGCCTCATTTCACCCATCCTATATCTCAACGGATTACAAGTTTCCCAAATCCTAGCAATGGCTTGATGATGCATGGTTGGAAGAGATCTAGATGGATAATCTAAAGATGGATAGGAAGCTGTTAATTTCGGGCAAACAAATCAGAAAAAGGATAGTGAGGAGTACGAGGTACAGAATCTGAGGCCCCCTTTCAGACTGATCGCTCTCAAGTTGTGCAGAATCTTTGGAAGACCCGATGGGATGATGTTCATGCTGCAATGGGTTCCCATCATCCACTATGTAGCTTTCAAAGGGACGATTTTCAACTGGACTGATATTTTCTCAGACAGCCTGTCATCAGCTATAATGGCTGCACGAGAAGGGTTAGTGGAGAGGAAGGCAGAATGTTATATGGCATCTTACTTGATAGATTTTATTGTGGCGAAATGCCCCTTTCCCAAGTTGGGATGCATATGGAACTTGGTGGATAGCTCGGTGTTCATCGCCTACAAAATCTTTTGGGCTCAGAATTACAAAATGCATTACAAACACATTTGTGAGGAGTTTATCATGCCCCTATATGAATTAATGTTTAATGAAGAACCCAACTACCTATCTGAGAATGCCATGGAAGTTTTTGACAAATATGGTGATTTCTATTTTTCGCCAAAAGGTACCTACATAAGAATGTACGGAGGCTCCAAAACCTCGTATATCCTACCTAGGTATGCTACTGATTATATAGTCCACAAGAAGGCAGTAAGACAGGTTTTCATTGATGGAATCGGTAGTACCTTGTATAAGTCCAAGAAGGCTACTTTTCCGCCTTTACCTTTCTATGTTGGGGCCTACAAGTTCTCAGGAATTGAAACTGTAGAATATTTTGTCACAAAGTTTAAAAGCTTTCATTTTGGGTAAAAGAATTTCCACAGAAATGATCGACAAGGCAAAGCTACACAACATTGCCAAGAAATATCCACTCCCTTTGAATATCCTAACTATTATGATCAAGAGGAGGAAGTATACAGAGGGGTTAGCAATATGACTGAGCTACGGATTTGTCAATTTGGAAAAGGAGGAGCCAACTAGAGCTCTAATGTTGTGGAGAAAATAGATCAACAGTGAGAAAAGGGTACCTTGGGTACTGATGAGGCTCTCTCGAAAGAAGAACAAAGGCTCCAGGAACAAGCCAAGAAAATCCGAGGGGAAGCTGAGAAAAGAATCAATAAGGAAAAAGAGGATAAACTCCGAGAAGAAGAGACTTTAAGATCCCAAGCAGCTGAAGTTGAAGCAAAGAGGGTTCAAGAAGAAGAGAGGATCATATTGGAAAGAAATGTGAAGCAAGAGGAAGAGGACAAACTAAGATGGGAATGAGAGGAAGAGGCACAAAGGAAAGAAGAAGAAGAAAATAAATCCAAAAAAGATGCTGACCCCAAACGCCCAAACATGCAAGACTTAGAGATGGGTTCCCCCATAAAGGTCCTCCCCATTCTCCCTTTTACACCCTCCAAGAATAGTACAATGTACCAATGGGATAATTTTATTTACAACAAGAAAAGGAAATCCATTGTTAAGGAAACAGTGACCAGAATGAAAAGGCCTTTTCAACAAGACGTTGTCACCAGGCATGAAACCATAGTCATGCAAGGTACCCAACATGCACACAAACTCGTGGCATCTATCTATGTTGCCTCTATGCTAGCAACTACAGACAATGTCGACATATTATCAGATAAGTTGGAATCAGAAAAGGAGAAAGCCCATCATCTACAGGAAACCCTCGTTAAAGAGTAGAATTATTCAAATTTTATGGTTGATAAATGTGACACCCTTGTGCAAGAAAAGGAAGAACTTAACAGAAGGCTTTAGCATCTAGAAGCTGAAAGAGAGCTTTGGTGATACAAATGAGAACTCTGGAGATGGAGAAAAAATCTCTAGAAAGCCACAACCTATAGTTAGAGTCAGAGAAGTTTGATACCGCTCAACAGATTGATGACCTAAAGGAGAGCATTGAGAACCTAGAAGAAAAGGAGGAACTGCTAGAGTATTAATTACAACCTGCAACCAACAAGGTTGGAGACTTGGGATCCTTTCATGAGCAGGCTTGTGAAATTATGAGGAATACATATGATATCCAAGAACTCATGATAGAGGAGGTTTGCAAGTTAAATCAAGTGGTGGCCAGAATCAAAGTAATAAATGCTGAAGCCACTAGGCGTAGAAAAAAATATGCACGCATTAGTGAAGACATTCAGAGGCAAATGGAATGGAGAGAAGGAAGGTCAGGATTCCTTAGCTACACTTGAGTAGTGTGGGAATTTGTATGTGAAAATATGAACCACTGATGAAGAGTGCCAGGTGAAAATGCCTCAAACTATAGAGGAGTTCCCAAACAAATCCCAACGTTTGTCTGATCTAAAGGATAGGTTGAATGCTAAAATAGATTATGTAAAGAAGATAGATGTTCTGACTGCTAAGGATCTCCATGATTGGATTATCCAGGCTGCGATTCACACACATATCCTAAGTTAAAGTATCCAAGCTATAATGATGGAAGTCACTAATCTTGAAGAAGAATTGGCCAAGTATGAGGTTTCACTGCAAACCATGCTTCCCCTGGATGCAAACAATATCATAAAAGAAACGGTGTCTAGGTGAAGTATATAGAAAATATAGACAGCATGCCAACAGCCAGATTACAGCAAGTTACAGCAGGAGAAGTAGAAACATCAACTTCAACAGCAACACTAGTAATTCAAGCCCTAGCAGGAGTATCAGCCTTAGCAGAAGCGCCCAAGTCAACAAAAGGAATTAACTCATGAATAGTCTATCTTCTGCCTTACTCTGTGGGTCTGCGACCAACATCTATTCTTTTAGTTTTCCTATGTATTAATGATTAAATCACATCGGTCCCTCAGTAACATCCATTTTTGTAATATTTTGGGTTTTATTATGTTTTTGTGACATGGGCACTACAAGACAAATTAGAGGAATATAAATGGTTAGGGTTTAGGTGGCAGCTCTTGGAGCATTTTATAAAGCTATATATAGTTGAATAGAGGTGAATAGAAGGACTTTTGGCAGGTGAAAGGACATTTCTGTCTTGTATGTGAACTATTTATGCTACATGAATAAGAAAATCGTTTTGGCCTGTGGAATCCTGCACAACACTTTGATTAGGATCGTGTTGGGTAATTGCTAAACTATTTCTGCATCTTTCATACATTTCTTGTGAGATCTTTTCTGGCTATTGTGAATTAATTCTCTGCTATGAATGGTTTCATTTTCTTTGCAAAATTTTTGTGTTAAATGGGTAATAGAATGTTTGTCTCTATCAGAACTATCTGTGATAATCTTTATTTTCTATTGTAAATGCTTCTATTCAATTTAACAGCTATCTATGGAATTCTTGGTTGCATTTCCATTTTATTACTCATTCTTTAAATTTCCTCCTTATAAGGATAGGTTAATTTAGATTTAATTAGCTTAGAATAGATTTGTTTAATGCATGCATTTAATTTAGGGCACATGCATATGATTCTCAAATATAAAATATAAACGGCAGATCAGGCCGCAAGTGGTAAAATAAACAAATCTTTAAAACTTACACGGTAGCCAGGCCGTTAACCGGACGGATTCCCTACACCAAACAGTGAGAGATCTAATTGGGATCGCTTGCTGGGGAGAATCCCTAGCTGATTTATGTTGCAATATTCGAGGCATCAACAGTTTTTGGCATTAGAAGTAGGGCCAACAATGCATGGCTAGCAGAAAAGATCCTTTTCTTAGTAAAAATTCCACTGAAAACCCATCTGAAACAGTTATCCCGGACATTCTAGATTTGGAATCAAGAAATCAAGAAAATCCTAAGTCTGAAACAGAACAACAAGAAACATTGTATGCTATCCCTTTTGAGGAAGTAAATCGCTTCAAGAGACATACTTGCTCATACGTTAGAAGTCTTTGAGGACTAACCACAGTTCCTCTGTTATCCAGAATCAGAGCTCCTCAAAAAAATCCTCAGTGTACAAGGGATTCCGTTCTCGTTCAAAGTCTAGAAGAATTATTAGATTTATCTCTAGAAGAAATCAATGAACCTTTTGATGAAGTTAGACTCGAGACTCCCACGAATCCAGAACAGCAACACAATCCAAGGCATACTCCTCTTAACTCACCACCACATTCTCCACCGAGAGTCATGGTCGTACCCACATGGAGAGCCAGGGGAGCATTAAATGTAGTCAGACCATTCCATGATTTGCCAAAAAACCCAGAAAAGGTTTTACCTCAGTATGACCCTGGAAAAGGAATTTCTGCTGAAGATCACCTTAAAAGTTTTTATTTAGGTCTAAATCTTCTAAATGTGGAATACAAAGACGTGTTTTGTCACCTCTTTCCTTATACTTTCGAACCCAAAGTATCTTCCTGGTATTTTAGTTTGCAAGCTAGTTCGATAACAAGTTGGGAAGATTTTGAGAAATGTTTTCTTAAAAACTATGGCAATCAGAAAACTGTAGCTACTCTTATGAAATAATTGTTGTCTATGAGAATGGAAAAGAATGAGAAAGTTCAAGAGTTTAACCAAAGGTTCACAACATTGTTAAATAATTTTAGTGATGCAAAAAAGCCTGCTGAGGAATGCTTGGTAGAGTATTACACAACAACCCTTAAATCCCCACTAGCAATGTTCGTCAAAAGAACGAAAAAGGTTACCCTGACAGAAAATTTTGAAGAATCCAAGAAAGTAGAAGAGGAGGATAACATCATCGCCAAACATGATCTCGATGTAGAGGCCAAGCCAACAGCTATTAAGAAACCTTTTATGTTAACTAGGGATAAAGAAGAACCCATAGTAGATTTAGAAAATGTCATAAAAATGATGCAGAAACTCTCCAATAAAATTGTGGATTTGGAGAAGGATAAGGCAACGAGTTCTTCAAGGCCACCTTTCAAGCCTTTCTATAAAAAGAAAGAAGAAAATGGACAGTCAACCCCACCAGTAAACAATTCTACTATACTAAATTTAAATGAAATAGGCATGGACCACTTCTGCACTTTCCATCAAGAACAACACTCGGAGAAAAGTTGACCACAGTGGATCAATTCAATGAGCTTAGTAATGAACCAAATATTAGATGCACAAATGCCTGAGCAGATGAACCCCCAACAAGAACCAATTCTTGAGAGTGAATAACCTGTTCTCGACACTACGATGATCCTTTTGGATTTGACTCCTACCCAGGAGCCATCTTGTGAATATTTCGTAGATGAAGTGCAAACCACATCTATCAACATCACTACCAGAAGTAAAGGCCCAGTGATCGATCCAACAATAGAAGCATCGAAAGCAAGATCTAATCAAATACCGAGGTGGCACATAATTGTCATTCCTCCCCAACCCAAGACAAACCTAGTAGTTTCCCCTATGGTGACTAAAGAACCAAACTCAGAAATAATCAAACAACCACAAGCTTCTTCAAACAAAACAGAAAATCAATCGAAGATTTCAAAAGAATGTGACATGAGCTATGATATAATCAAGGATATTAAGAAAACAAAAGAAAACATTTCCATTTTTTATATGTGTAGCTGACCGCAACAGAGGAAGAGATTGATGGAGGCCTTTGATCCACAAACGAAAGCCTCAGTAGAAAACACTGACAAGAACCCATAAATTAATGAAGCAAGTATTGGTGGAAAATCAAAATCTCAAACTCGTCCTTTTCTCTTAACCTTTGATATTTTTAATCACAATGTGCATAATTGTTTTGTAAACTCAAGTGCTAGTTCGAATGTCATGCCTTTGTCAATTTGCAAAAGGATTAATGGACAGTCAATCCCATCCCCATCTCAAATCATTCAATTAGATAGAACTATTTTCAAGGTTATTGGTGAACTGAAAGATGTACTTATTAGGTTGTCATCTAATGCTAGAGTATGTCAATTCATTGATATAATGGTGGTTGATACCGCTGAGGCATATGGTTTAATTTTGAGTAGGGGCTGGTCTACGAATTTGAATGGCTATTTTGCAATGGATTGGTCTTATTTGTGGCTGCCCTATCAAAATAGGCAAAATCAAATCAAGATATTAAGAGAGCCACACATGAAACAAAATGTTACTCAGCTAGAGGAAAAAATGAAGCTGTAGCTTTTTCATCTTCAATTTTAGGGAATTACTTCTTGGAAATTGAACCTGGGAATTACCAATCAGAAGAGGTTAGCCATATCTCAGACAAACAGTCCGATCTCCTTCAGTTTTCATGGACTGATGATATTGATTGTAACATAGTAGATTTAGTTACTAATTTAGACAGTAATGAAACTAACTTAGTTAAAAAAGAGAATATTTTTTGGACCCTTTACTTTGATGGCTCCAAGATTCAGGAAGGATCCGGAGCCGGTTGCATTTTAATTGATCCTGATGGAAACAAACATTTTTTATCATGTAGATTAGAGTTTGAGTGTACTAATAATACCGCAGAATACGAAGCTCTCATTCATGGGTTGAAGAAAGCCATTGGTCTTAATGTCAAGTTTTTGAAAGTCTTTGGTGATTCTGAAATTGTTGTTAAGCAAATAATAAATATGATTCATTGTCTTTCACCACACTTAAAGGGTTATCAAGCTGAAGTTTGGGATTTGATTTCATGTTTTGATGCTTTCAATATTAATTATGTTCCTAGATTGAAGAATGTTGCAGCTGATTTGTTAGCAACCTCCGCTTCTAGATTAGTGCCCACTAATAACAAATTCCCATTGAATTAATTTTCAGGCCCTCTGTTTCGGATAACATCACAAATCTCAGGGTATTTGATGATGATGATCAGATCATTAATTTCTTAACAAATGAAGATGTCTTCCAAGAGGCTATAATAGATGAAGCACAACATGATTCAGATTTACAAAATAAAGATACTGTGAGAGGGAACTTCATGCCCAAAGGCGTAAGACCTATTGAAGCATTATTTGATTTACAGAGCAAGTTCAGAAAACCTATAAATGCTAAAACTTACAGCTCATCCACGTAGCATGAGTTAATAAATCTGGGCACGGAAGCTAAACCGAAATATATTAATCTTGGTAAGTGTTGTACGCTGGGCGAGAGAAGTAGATTCATCAAATTTTTCCAACAATATAAAGATGTGTTTGCTTGGACCTATGACGATCTGAAAACATACGATACCCGCATCATTCAACACATAATACCAATGAAGGAACGTGTCAAAACTTTTCAGCAACAGTTAAGAAGGATGCATCCGACACTCGAGCCTCTAATACAGAAAGAGTTAAAAAAATTGTTGGATGCCAAGATTATTTTTAAAGTCTGACATTCTGAATGGGTGGCTAATCTAGTCCCCGTGCGGAAGAAATCGGGAGAAATCAGACTGTGTGTAGATTTCTGAAACTTAAATAGAGCTTCCGATAAAGACAACTATCCTGTGCCCCCAATGGAACAAATCTTGCAAATGGTGTTAGGATCATAACTTTTCTCTTTACTAGATGGTTTTTCTGGTTACAACCAAGTGCTAGTAGCGGAAGAGGACCGACTCAAAGCCACTTTTCGTACAAAGTGGGGAACCTTTGCATATCGAAGAATTCCTTTTGGTTCAATCAACATAGGAGATACTTTTTAGTGAGCCATGGATATTGATTTCCGAGGATTGGGTGGTCAATGTGTTGTAGTATACTTGGATGATGTGACAGTTTTCTCAAAGAAAAGGGAATACCATGTTTTCCAGCTAAAGCAGATCTTTGATCGCTACAGGAAGTATGGTATTTTTTTAAACCCTAAGAAAAGTGTTTTCGCTGTTCTTGAGGGGAAACTTTTGGGTCATATCATTTCAAAGGAGGGAATCTCAATAGATCAAGAGAGAGTACAAGCTATCGACAAGATTCCCATGCCCCACAATAAAAAGTCTATGCAATCATTCATGGGCACCATAAATTTTGTTCGAAGGTTCGTACCAGACTTCGCTCAGATCGTTAAACCTTTGCAACAAATGGTCAAGAAGAGTGTATAATTTAAGTGGATAGACTTGGAAAAGGTCGCATTTAAAGAAGTCAAGGCTGCTATAGCCAAGGCACCTTCTTTAAGAAATCCAGATTTTGATAAAAATTTTATAATGTACACTTTTGCTTCTGATAACTCTCTCGTAGCTGTGCTTACTCAAAAGGTGGAATCAAGAGATGAATACCCAATTTCTTTTATGAGCACTGGTCTACAGGGCACCGAATTGAACTACCCCGTGGTATATAAGCAAGCATATGTAGTTTTCAAAGTAGTAAAATAGTTCAGGCCATATATTCTAAAAAATAGAACTAAAGTCATAGTCCCTCATCCCGCTATCAGATCTCTTTTCGTTCAGAAAGAATTGGGAGAAAGAAGAGAAAACTGGGTCACTGCTCTTCAAGAGTATGACTTAGAATTCAAACTAGACACTATTATCAAAGGTCAAGGTCGGTGCAAATTGCTTACTGAAAACCCAGCTGATGAAGAGCTAGATTGGAGGAATGAAGCCGAACTGAACATGATTGATGTATGTCCAATTTTTACAATGCTGGAATCTTGGTACAGGGACCTAGTGCATTATCTATAGTCAGGTTACTTTCCAGAGCACTGGAATCCAAAGCAAAGAAGAGCTCTCCATCTCAAATCAGCAGTATACCAAATCATTGAAGGAGTGCTCTTTAGGAAGAATTACGATGGCATTTTCCTCAAATGTTTGGAGAAAGAATATGCGAGCAAAGTGGTCAAAGAATTACATGATAGCCCTGCTAGGGGAAATTAATCCGGAGATACTACAACTCACAAAATTCTTAGAGATGGATACTATTGGCCCACTCTTTTCAAGGATGCTCACACCTATGCCAAAAATTGCGACATATGCGAAAGGAGTGCCGAAAAATTACCAAAGGCAGCTAGACCCTTGCAGCTAGTTATTATATCTGAACCATTTGAGCAATGGGGTATAGATATTATCAGTGAAATAAACCCCAATTCCTCGCTCCAACACCGTTATATTCTGACGGCCACTGATTATTTTACAAGATGGGCTGAGGCCATCTCGCTGCATAAATTTAATGAAGATGCAGTCATCAACTTCTTGGAGGAACACATCATAACCAGGTTTGGGGTTCCAATTTCCCTAGTCTTTGATAATGCACCTTATTTTTCATCAATAAAAATTAATGAATTCATGTATGAGAAAGGAATTAAACTGCACTATTCAGCCAATTACTATCCCCAAGGGAATGGATTAGCTGAGTCTACCAATAAAAATCTCATCCAAATTCTTAAGAATACTGTGATTGAAAACCAGAGAAGCTGGCACATAGCCCTCCCGAATGCTCTATGGGCAGATAGAATCACTCCCAAGAATACCATAGGCATTTCTTCTTTCACTTTGGTCTATGGTAAGGAATCCATTCTCCCTCCAAATATTTTACTCCCATCCTTACTACTGTCCCAAGCTTCCTGAGGTTCTAATAGTCAAGCCCTCCAATCATGAATCGACACCCTGCTGAAACTTGAAGAATCACGATAGAAGGTCAAAGACCAATTCCACCATCACCAAGACATAGTCAAAATATGGTTTCATAAGAAAAAATATGGCAAGAGGAATTTTTAAGTAGGTGACTTAGTTCTGAAATGGGACCACCAGCATGATGGTAGGGGAATGCACACGAAATTTCAACACTTATGGGTTGGACCTTACAAAATTTTCGAAAAGCTTGGCTCATCGGCTTATAAATTGAAAGACCTATAAGGAGAAGAAGTAAATCTTCCTTTCAACGGCCTCGCCTTGAAACAATACTTCACGTGAGTCCTAGGCGGGCTCTTGTACATAAATAAAACACTATATTTTCTGTTTTGGTTTGTTTCTTTTGTTTTATTTTTCCTTTTAGTTTGCCAGTTAGCTTGATCTGTTTTCTTTTATTTTGTTTGTTTTCCCTTTTGATTAAGTCCTTTGTTTAAATAAATCCAAGCTCAATTGTGGTGTAGCTAAATGAATGAGACTCCAGAAAAAACTCAGAAGGATGGTCATAAAGAAGCTCACTAATAAAGGGAATACATATTTGTAACTTTACTTTCACTGATTTGTTTCCTAGAATGCAGCGATTCTCTTTTCTATTTGGTCAAAGTAACCCCTGTCAAATAGCTAAGATCTAGCATTTCCTTGCGACTATCTCAGGGCCCCATCCACTCTACATTAATAACTGTCTCAAGAAGTTCACTATGGCGGATCCATGGAGAGGAAGCATGTCTCACAGATATATGGTATTTAAAATGATCCCCTGCTATAAGTAAAAGTCAAATGGCATATGTCAAAGAGTTTGGTTTCCAGAAATTCTCACCTCAATCAAAGCATGGCTGAGAAAAGCAAGGAAATTTCCAAATCAAGGAAGCTATTCAAATAAAACCAGACCAACAAGGTTCTTCTCCATCCGTGAAGTATGAAATCAAACAAATATTTCTCTCACACAAAAGGACATTTTGGATTGAAGAATCTATATAAGATGTTGAAAGAGGGATAAATTTATTTCTGGAAGACTCAAAGTAGTAAAAGCCGTGAATTAAAGAAACATCCAAAAGGATGCGAAATAACATGGCAATGAGGAACAAATGAATATGCCTGTGAGATATTGTCACAATCCTGTGGACTCCTATACTAGTAAGCTTCAGGAAGACAAAATTTTAAAATAAACCCCACACTTTGGCCGTTAGAGAGTTTTAAAGAAATTTGAGTCAAAGCTTCCTTTCCCTTTATCACCATTATGATAAGAGTGATCACTGCATTCTTCGAAGCGGAACTATGGAGACATTTGGTTGCACATGTAGCTATCACTTTGTAAGTTTCCTAACCTTGAGATGAGTTTGTTTCAAAGATCTATGTTCGCTAGTGAATCGCCATTTGTTGCTGCTGCAACATCCCCCCCCAGATTTTTTGAAAATATTGGGGCCCCCGTCCTTTTGTTTTTGAGAGGAAGTTTTCCTAAGAATATTTGAGCATCATAGTCTTTCTTACTTAGCTTTTCCCATGAAGAAAGGTCGTTTACTTGCCTTACTCTTTAAGTTTATTTTCTTTTTTGCCTAAAGTAAAACTCAAGATCCTGAGCCGAAACGACGGAAGTTTTGAGCTAACTTTTCCGCAACAACGGAAGGGTTGGTCCAAACATTCCGAAACAATAGAAGAAAAGGACCAAGTCAAGCCGCGGTAGAAGACTCCTCTTAAGTTTCAAAAAATCAAAACCTTTGACCAAGTGAGCCCGCGGCGGAAG
This sequence comes from Larix kaempferi, assembly GCA_027924585.1. NCBI lineage: Eukaryota > Viridiplantae > Streptophyta > Pinopsida > Pinales > Pinaceae > Larix > Larix kaempferi. The sequence continues at coordinate 546,048 of BSBM01001259.1, forward strand.
CAATTCACCAAGTTTCTCCACAACGGCGGGAGAATTCGTCTAAATCTTCCGCAAACAATAGGAAATTTACAAATAAGTCATCTTTGTGGGAGGACTCGTCTATCTTTCCCAAAATAGCGAAGGTCTTCAAGTAACTCTTCTACAAAGGCGGACAAACTCACTTAAGTTGGCAGATGCATATCGTCACGCTTTCCTTTCATGGAAAAGTTTGGACAATTCTCCCGCAATGGTGGGAAAACTCATCCTATCTTTCCACAGGAGACAAAGACCTTACCCGAGTCTTTCCGATTTTTGGTGGTTTCATTTATTAAGAAAGAGGTCGATTTGACCCATCCGTATGCTGCTTTAACCCCTTTTTAATGGATTGCAACCACCCTCATAATGGCTCGCACATACCATTTTTATTTATATAGGGTATGAACCCCATTGGGTTTTCATTATTTCCATTGGTCAAGAACGCTCATTCTATTCCCATCCAAGTTTGCAAGCACCTGTAATAGGCTCACCGATTCCGCTGAGGTATCAATGCCTACCTACCATCGTATTTCAACAAGTACCTTGTCAAGCCTCATGTACTAGATTGTGTGGTTAAGGTAAATGTTATGTGCATGGTTCTATTCTTTTCTCCTTATCCGCATCAAGTTGTGTAGTTTGACCACGGCCGAAGCAACCCATACCTTTTTTTTTCTTCGTTCAAATGCACCAAAGTCTTGCTCGTATGAACGTGGACACCCCAGGACCCTGGGCACCCATTAAGCCGTCAGTTTTGTAAATCTCCGAACTAGCCCGGTCCACCCTTCTATGAAGAGCATCAGTATTCTTACCCAACTGTGAAAGTTTACGTTGTTTTGCGCTTTGGAACGTAGTACTCAGAATCGCTTTGCGCTTACGGTTTGTCATTTTGAAATGCATTTCCTATATTTTCATAAGTGAAATATAGCGCCCTACTGAAACAGTTTTAGTTTTGTACAGGGATTATGAAATAGCATATATAGATGTTTAAACTAGAAAAGATGAGCCATTTAAAGTTTGCAAATTAGTAGTGAAACGAATTTGAAGCTTTCAGTCAGCATTTTAGGCCTCAATAATATGAGTAGAATGATAATTGCTGACATTGCATCGTATGCCTACAGGATTTTTCAAAAAATGGCCAAAGGTGGCAAGAGAAAGTCAAAGGAAACTAACGAAAGCACAAGAGTAGAAACTACATTCCAGGATACAAGGTGCACCACAGGCGTGACCCCAGAAGTAAACCAGGGAGACATATACCGTATGATAAGAGATCAGGACTTCCCTGAAGCTCTTCTTGAGGAAGAATATTTATATCAGAACATCAGAAACTCTTGTATATCCAAGGCGGCCACACATCCAGAGCTCTTCCCATGCTCGGAAGTAATTGGATGGATTTTGCAGCATGCGAACACCGAGACAAGAGTTATAGAAGACAACAAAGGAAAATCTTTTGCCTCATTTCACCCATCCTATATCTCAACGGCTTGATGATGCATGGTTGGAAGAGATCCAAATGGATAATCTAGAGATGGCTAGGAAGCTGTTAATTTCGGGCAAACAAATCAGAAAAAAAAGGATAGTGAGGAGTACGAGGTGCAGAATCTGAGGCCCCCTTTTAGACTGATCGCTCTCATGTTGTGCAGAATCTTTGGAAGACCCGATGGGACGATGTTCATGCTGCAATGGGTTCCCATCATCCACTACGTAGCTTTCAAAGGGGCAATTTTCAACTGGGCTGATATTCTCTCAGACAGCCTATCATCAGCTATAATGGCTGCATGAGAAGGGTTAGTGGAGAGGAAGGCAGAATGTTTTATGGCATCTTACTTGATAGATTGTAATTTGGATAAATTCCCCTTTCCCAGGTTGGGATGCATATGGAATTCAGTCGATAGCTCGGTGTTCATCACCTACAAAATCTTTTGGGCTCAGAATTACAAAAAACATTACAAACTCATTTGTGAGGAGTTTACCATGCCCCTATATGAATTAATGTTTAATGAAGAACCCAACTGCCTATCATAGGACGCCGTGGAATTTTTGGAGAAATATGGTGATTTCTATTTTTCGCCAGAAGGTACCTACATAAGAATGTACGAAGGCTCCAAAACCCCGTATATCCTACCTAGGTAGGCTACGGATTATATAATCCACAAGGAGGCAGTAAGACAGGTTTTCATTGATGGAATTGGTAGTACCTTGTATAAGGCCAAGAAGGCTACTTTCCCGCCTTTACCTTTCTATGTTGGGGCCTACAAGTTTTCAGGAATTGCAACTATAGAAGATTTTGTCGCAGAGTTGAAATGCTTTCATTTTGGGGAAAATATTTTTCACAGAAATGATCAACAAGGAAAAGCTACACAACATTGCAAAGAAATATCCACTCTGTTTGAATATGCTAACTATTATGATCAAGAGGAGGAAGTATATAGAGGGGTTAACAATATGACTGAGCTACGGATTTGTCAATTTGGAAAAGGAGGAGCCAGCTCGAGCTCTAATGTTGTGGATAAAATAGATCAGCTGTGAGAAAATATTACCTTGGGGACTGTTGAGGCTCTCTCAAAAGAAGAACAAAGGCTCTAGGAACAAGCCAAGAAAATCCAAGGGGAAGCTGAGAAAAGAATCAACAAGGAAAAAGAGGATAAAATCCAAGAAGAAGAGACTTTAAGAGCCCAAGCAAAGAGGATTCAAGAAGAAGTGAGGATCATATTGGAAAGAAATGCAAAGCAAGAGGAAGAGGACAAACTGAGATGGGAACGAGAGGAAGAGGCACAAAGGAAATAAGAAGAAGAAAAGAAATCCGAAGAAGATGCTAACCCCAAAATACCAAACATGCAAGACTTAGATATGGGTTCCCCCATAAGGGACCTCCCCATTCTCCCTTTTACACCCTCCAAGAATAGTACAGGGTCCCAATGGCATAAGTTTACTTACAACAAGAAAATGAAATCCATTGTTAAGGAAATAGTGACCAGAATGAACATGCATTTTCAACAAGACGTTGTCACCAGGCATGAAACCACAGTCATGCAAGGTACCCAACATGCACACAAACTCGTGGCATCTATCTCTATGGCCTCTGTGCTAGCAACTGCCGACAATGTCGACATATTATCAGATAAGTTGGAATCAGAAAAGGAGAAAGCCCACCATCTGTAGGAAACTCTGGTTAAAGAGAAGAATTATTCAAATTTGATGGTTGAGAAATGTGACACCCTTGTGCAAGAAAAGGAATAACTTAACAGAAGTCTTTAGCATCTAGAAGCTGAAAAGAGAGCTTTGGTGATACATATGAGAACTCTGGAGACGGAGAAAAAAGCTCTAGAAATCCACAACCTACAGTTACAGTCAAAGAAGTTTGATACCACTCAACAGATTGATGACCTAAAGGAGAGCGATGAGAAGCTGGAAGAAAAGGAGGAAATGCTAGAGTGTGAATTACAACTTGCAACCAACAAGGTTGGAGACTTGGGACCCTTTCATGAGCAGGCTTGTGATATTATGAGGAAGACATACGATATCCAAGAACTCATGACAGAGGAGGTGTGCAAGTTAAAGCAAGTGGTGGCCAGAATCAAAGTAATAAATGTTGAAGCCACTAGGTGTAGAGAAAAATATGCACACATTAGTGAAGACATTTAGAGGCAAATGGAATGGAGAGAAAGAAGGTCAGGATTCCCGGAAAGACTCCCTCTCAAGTCTATCTCTGGTTTCAAAGCAGATATCCGCCTCTTGGGGTTTTGCTAGAATTATGGAGTAAGGTTGAACAAAGTGGCCTTAGCTACACTTGAACAGTGTGGGAATTTGTATGTGAAAATATGAACCACCCATGAAGAGTGCCAGGTGAAAATGCCTCAAACTATAGAGGAGTTCCCAGACAAATCCCAACGTTTTTATGATCTAAAGGATGGGTTGAATGCTGAAATAGATTATGTAAAGAAGATAGATTTTCTGACCGATGAGGATCTCCATGATTGGATTGGCCAGGATTTGATTCGTACACATCTCCTAAGTGAAAGTCCCCAATATACAATGATGGAAGTCACTAATCTTGAAGAAGAACTGGCCAAGCATGAGGTTTCACTGAAAACCATGCTTCCCCTAGATGCAAACAATATCATAAAAGAAACCGGTGTCTGGGTGAAGTATATAGCAGAGATAGACAGTATGCTAATAGCTAGAACACAACAAGTTACAGTAGGAGAAGAAGAAACATCAACTTCAACAGCAACACCAGTAGTTCAAGCCCCAGCAGGAGTATCAGCCTCAGCAGAAATGCCCAAGTCAGCAAAGGCATTAACTCATGAATAGTCTATCTTCTGCCTTACTCCGTGGTTCTGTGACCAGCATATATTCCTTCAGTTTTCCTATTTTTTAATGATTAAATGACATTGGTCCCTCAGTAATGTCCATTTTTGTAATATTTTGGGTTTTATTCTCTTTTTGTGACATGGGCACTACAAGACAAATTAGAGGAATATAAACGGTTAGGGTTTAGGTCGCAGCTCTTGGAGCATTTTGTAAAGCTATATATAGCTGAATAGAGATGAATAGAAGGACTTTTGACAGGTGAAAGGACATTTCTGTTTTGTATGTGAACTATTTCTACTACATGAATAAGAAAATTGTTTTGGCGTGTGAAAGCCTGCACAACACTTTGCTTGTGATCGTGTTGGATAATTGTTGAACTATTTCTGCATCTTTCATACATTTCCTGTGAGATCTTTCTTGGCTATTGTGAATTAATTCTCTGCTATCAATGGTTTCATTTCCTTTGCAAAATTTCTATGTTAAATGGGTAATAGAATGTTTGTCTCTATCAGAGCTATCTTTGATAATATTTATTTTTTGCTATAAATGCTTCTATTCAATTTAACAGGTAGCTGTGGAGTTCTTGGTTGCATTTCCAATTTATTACTCATTCTTTAAATTTGCTCCTTATAAGGATAGGTTAATTTAGATTTAATTAGCTTAGAATAGATTTGTTTAACGCATGCATTTAATTTAGGGCACATGCATATCATTCTCAAATATAAAATATAAACGGTGGATCGGGCCGCAACCGGTAAAATAAACAAATCTTTAAAACTTACACGGTAGCCGGACCATTAACCGAACGGATTCCCTACACCAAACGACAGGCGATCTAATTGGGATCGCTTGCTGGGGAGAATCCCTAGCTGATTGATGCTGCAATATTCGAGGCATCAATAGGACTATCGAAGCATTTAAGAATATTCTGAAACATCCATTGATGAAGGTTTGCAATATGAACCATGACGACTTGGACTTGAAGGTTCTTGAAGTTTTATGGGCTTAAAGAACAAAATGCAAAAAATTGACAAGCGAGACACCCTTCAATCTAGTGTATGGACAAGATGTTATTCCCATGGAATACATTGTACCAAGTTTAAGAATTGTTGCTTTCACCGGTATGTCTGATACCGGTTCTATCGAAGAAATATTTTCGCATTTCCTTCAACTAGAAGAAGACATGTTTATTCCAGGATTTCATCATCAAGTTCAGAAAGACAGGGAGAAGGCATGGAATGATTTCCTCATTACCAAGAAGTCGTTCCAATGAGGAGACTTAGTTATTCTTTAAGACAGTAAGTTTTTCAAAGACCCTGGCAAGCTAAGGATGCATTGGCTAGGTCCTTATGTCATCAACTATGTGATGAAGGGAGGTGCAATGCAATTTTAGAAACTGGATGGAAAACTCTTTAGTGACTCGGTAAATGGAAGCTAGTTGAAACCTTACAGGGACATCCATGTCTTCTTGCAATAAAGGTCTTTGTACATATGAAAAAAAAGTGGTTGTATATAGTTTTTGGAAACCCGAAGTTCTTTTAGTGTCGAAACTAAGTTTTTGTCGAGGCCAAAAATTTAGGAAACCCCAAGTTCTTTTAGTGTCAAAACAAAGTTTGTGCCAAGGTCAAAAATTTAGGAAACCCAAAGTTGTTTTACTATCGCAGTGGAATTAGTGTCAAAGTCATAGTTTAGAATTTTGTTGAAGTATAGATTGTCATAGTATGGAATGTCGAAGTTAGCTAAGTCGAAGTTTGAAATGAAATGGGAAATTGAACATGAGATATATGCTTGTCAAGGTCTGGTTTGTGTCACAGTTTCCCACTTGCTTAATAAATGCTATCTTAATGATGAAAAAGTTGGTGGCGTTAATGGAGTGTCTTTCATTTAATGAAGACAAGTCATGCTTGTGTGAACTGGATTACTGCTGAAAATGGGTAATCATTGCAAGGATTTGATCTAGAACTAACATGATGGATTGTAGGATAAATTAAAAGACAGAAAGAGTCCAATGGACGCTCTATTGTTTCCTGAGTGATTGAGTGCATAGAAAAATTTGCTAGAAGAGAGACAAGCACATTAGATTGCTGTAGAATATTGAATCCCACTCTAAATTCATGGAACCATTGATGTCCAACGTGAGTGTTGACCATATTTCAGTTTTAGAAGTTTCAACCTATGTGACCGCACTGGTTGTGGAGGAATAGCCCAAAATGATATCAAATCATGTTCCAGTAGATCCGTCGAAGAAGAAAAGATCCTTTGCAAGGAAGGCGACCGCCTAGATGAGTTTGAAGAGAAGAAATTATCGGGAGTTGTTTGGGTCTAGAGTTGGCTTGGCGTCATTGTTGCCACCATATGTACCACCGAGGAAGACATCTTCCAGACCAGTGAATAATGGAAGGAATGCGAAGTACTTTGTTGTGCTTCCCGCCATTCTGAAGTGTATTATTATTTAGGGAGATATGATGGGGAATATCTGCAAACTACCGTATGCAAACCATGAAATGAATAAATTCCTAGAGTTCTCACAAACTAAGTATATGGAACCAGCATTGGAGCCGACAACGAAGACAAATTTTTTGGAGACAATGCCATGGGCTCTTGGGATGCAATGAGCTGTTGTTTGGTCATTGCTCGATATCCTGCATTTTGGGAGGACAACAAAAGGTGAATGTGTGTGTTAAATAGGTGTTGTTATGTGTACATGGATGGTTCCTATGGATCGATAAGAAGATCTCCCTGGATTCGTACCTCATAGCGGAAATCACTGGGTTACCGAAGGATAGGCTCACCCTGCCACATTATTTATTGGAAAAGAAAAAGATATAGAATTGGTGTACAGAATTGCCACGAATTATAATCTAACGAAGGATAAGCAGGGCTACGAAATCACCTCAATTAGTGACCCAGCGGTGCGATTCAAAAAAAAGAAAATGGAAAGTAAGTTACTAACTAAAGTTATACCAAATAATGTACCTGTGACAACTATTGCAGTGGCAGAGTAGTGTGTGTAGAGGGTTCATATGAATTGGGAAACTTTCTTGCTCAATGACTTTCTGAGTGATTGCCAGGATGCTTTAGATGATGGTAATCCATTCCACTATTCCTATTTAATTTTATTAATTTCATTTGTTGCATGGGAAGAACTAGAGGATTACCAGGAAATGGATTGTCGCACTGGTCAGTGTTTAGCTGCACGTTATGCAAACCTATGGTTTAATGACAAGTAGGGAGGAAGATTGAGAATAATCTACAGTTTTACTGACACTTGGAGGCACTTCAGTACTATGTTCCCATGGTGTCGTAGCTCCAAAAATAAAAGCTAATAAGGTTTCGAGGGTTCATCAACTTTATGGATGGGCCCCATCATATGTATATTCAGACGCAACATGATACAGACAAGCAATGGTTGGTATCAACATTTAAGTTATCAGAGCCTAACATATTTGCAATAATAGAAGAATGGCCAATAGAATGGAAAATTGTTGTCGAAGCTGAGAAAATATCGACATAAGAGTCAGAGCAGGATCAACATGGTGATCATAGAGATAAATATATGGCTCGGAGTGCTAGGGACGAAAGCCATACACAAGAAAAATCACAGGAAGAAGCATGGGATTCGAGTGTGATAGAGTCAAATCTAGATCTGGGTGCAAAGAGAAAAATATCAGCGACTCAAGGAGAAAGGAAGAAATCAAAGGCATCAAAGGAAAAGGTTGTCTTGGCTTTGATAGAAGAAAACGTCAACATTTTGCATGACAGCATGACAGAGGTTGTTGAGAAAAATTCTAAGCATGTTGAGGAAAGAAATATGTAGTTGTTTAGGGGGGTAACGGATCATCTTAAAGGAATCTGGCGAGCTATTAAGGGACTTATTCTAGTTCCTACTCAAATTGTAGCTTTGTAGTATACTGAAAGGAGATATGAGAAAGAAGTGATGCCGCAAGAATCTACATATGCGACAGGAAAGGAAATACAATTGTTTCCAAGAGAATTAGTTTTGGGGGATTTGGGACTACATGAGAAATCTCACACGTTGAGCTTTGTTTATTTGTAGTTCTCGATACTTCCAATGTTCATGTTACATAATATTCAGTAGTAATTCATTCAGGAGATCAAGTCGAGGGAAGAAAATACCTATGTTGAACTGATCAAGTTTCGAACACAACATACCACATTGCAGGAAGAATGTGAGAAGATAAGGAAGGAACATGAAGAAGTTTCCAAAGAAAAAGAGAAGCTTCATAATGTTGTCATACTAGCTTGCCGCGTTGTCCTGAAGCTCAAATTAATTGATGAAGTGGCACCATAAGATAAAATACAGAAGTTGGCTAGAGTCCCGTCGGGGTTTTGGTAGAAGGTGGAAGAGTACACCACCTAAAGTGACATAGCAGTGACAGGTAGAGGTACATGGGGCCTCCAGAGTATCTAGGAATCCAAATCTCAGTGCATGAAAATGTATGAATAAGTGCCACAAAATTGCGTTGCTTTGTTATAAGATGTAGAACATTAAGATATCACTATCAGGATAGGGAATGCGAAGGAAAAAATGGTAAATATGCGGGGTATTTTAAAGACTCTATCACCAATGGAAAGGATGAGGAAGGATACACAAAATAAGGATTTACATATGGAAATCAACGAGTTAAGGGTACAGCAGAAAAAGTGAATGGAAAGGGTCGAAGTGCTTCAAACTGAAGTTGAATGTGTCTCTGAAATAATTGGGGGTGAGCATGTAGAGATTGAGAAGGAAGTCACCTGGATAGTCAAGTAGAGTAAATACCATGTTACTTATGAAATTGTCGATGAAATAAACCAGCAAAAAGAGGCTACTCAGTGCTTGGTCGAGGAAACAAAGAAAATCTATGAAGAGTGTTTTTGTCGAAGATGAAGGAACTAGTGGAACAACCTTGAACTGGCTCATGACGAGCCACATGTGAGTGTTGGGGCTTGTTGGCCCTAGGAATTTTTGGGTATATTTTGGAAAAACACATTTCTGGTGTGGATAGAACCAAGGAAAAGAGGTTCGACGAAGTGGTCAACCCCAAAGAAGTGGCTGAGAAACTAGGAAAATGGTCATTTTAAATGTGTCAAAGGGAGGGGTTAAGTAAGTTAGTTAGGGTTTTTGTCCACTTGTATTAATGAGTTGAGTAGTTAGTTATTGGCATATTGGGAGTGGGGCAGGTTATGTGTGCCCTATAAATATGTAAGAGGTAGGTATTTTTGGGGTTAGCAAGTTGTTCATAAAAGTGTTAGATATCTGTATATTCAGTGAATTGCTTATTTTGTTGTCGAAGTTACTGGTTAATGTGAAGGGAAGATTCGCATGATCTCTAGGATGTGTGTGTAGATCCCTTGTAACAGAGGAAGGAAGGTCCATAAATGTTTTTAAACCTAAAGTGCTTATTTTTCACTGGGACTCATCAACAAAAGAAGCACTGCCATGGTTTTTCTCGTATTGGGTTTCCACATTAAAATCACAGTGTCAAATGTGTTATGATGTGTTCTGTGGTGTTTATGTTGTTTACTATTTGAATAAGTTGATTCATCGGATGTGCTTATATGAAGAAATGAATGAATGTGATCTATGTGAAATGTCTTAAGTCACAAGTTAATGCATGGTATCCGCTGAAGTGCATGGTTTTTCTTAGATCTTAATATGTTGGAGTTATGATTTGTATAATGAATGATGACTGTGTTGAACTGTTCCCATTCCTCGCTACAGAAACCTAGTACCTACAATCCCCATAGGTACTTTGGGTGAGACTTCTTCTACTTTGTAGGTGTTACGGAAAGGCCCAAACCCCTTTCAAGATGGTATATTGGGTTTTGTTGGTGTTTAGTTTCTGGTGAACCTTGGTCGAAGAAGAAGTGTCCCAACCATTTTCAAAAAAATTCTTTATTTTTTAAATTAAAATATTATAAAAATAAATAACATTTAAGATATTATGAAAATAAACTATAATAAGAAAATATAGACAATTATATTCTTAATATATTAATAGATGGATTTATTTCTATATTATAAATTTTGTTTTGTTTTTTATATTTTTAGTAAATCCTCAACGATATGATGCTACCTAACATTCTAACTATACCATAGATAAAAATGTCATAAGTTAATTTAAATTCTCAATTAATAAAATCTAAATAAAAATATAATTGATATATACTAATTATCATTTCAACTTTCAGTAAGTATACCATGAATGTTAATTAAAATTCTAATTATACCATTTAAAATATTAAGATAGAATCCTTTTAATTGATGATGATGATGAAAGTTAACGTCTATTAGACCAGCTTTGGCCTAATAGACTTGGACCTTAAAAAGAAAGATGTTACTTAGTGTGTTGTAAGTATGAGGGAGATGTTGTTACATAATGAAATGTAACATTATGTTACATTACAAAAAGTAAAAATTAATTTAAAAAATTCATGTCGGCTTATAAAAAAAATTATAACCAAATAAAAAGGAATTAAAAAATCCTTGTTAAACTCACTTTTACTAAGCAAAAGGTGTAAATGTTTTTGAATATGTAAAAAATTTATGGTAAAAAAAATTACACCTCAAAAAATTGGATCCCTCATGGTACTTGGTAGATCTATGTTTAAAATGGATCTATGCTAGTAATTAAGTAAAATAAATAATTAATTTGATTTTTAATGTATTTTAATAACATTATCATAAATATTTATGAATCTAAAAATCTCTTTCAAATATATCTTCTCATATTTTTCTTTTAAAAATAAATGGTATCATTTTTTTCTTAAATTAATTTCAACATTGTGAAATATAATCTTTGATTTTGATAAGTAAACATTTGATTATGTAGTATTTTCTTTATCAATATTATATTTATATTAAATGAAAGAAAACATATAAATATAAATTTTTTCTTTTTTAATGCAAAAAAGGACACAATGTGAAGATGACCAAACAGTGCCTGATTAACTTCAAGGTTGGAAAGTTAGAGGATAGCGTACTGTGCGACATAATACCAATGGACGTGTGCCATCTGTTGTTAGGAAGACCATGGAAATATGATCGGAAAATGATCTATGATGGTCGAGCCAACACATTCACTGTGTGGAAGAATGGTGTCCAGAGGACTCTTAAGCCGATACCGGAGGAGCAAGCCGACGGTAAGCAGGGAGAGAGCAACTTTTGGGAGAAGCGCATGCTGATATGTTCAGTGAAAGAATTCCTTGTGGAGGATAAAAATCAGTCGGGGTGTTATGCTATCATTCCGAAGGGACCATATGTCAAGAAGGCGACAATGGAGGAGAAAATTCCAGTCGAAGTTGGAAATATGCTCTAAGAGTTTCGCATCATAGTGGTCAATGAGACACTGAGGGGATTTCCTCCGACAAGGAACATATCCCATCGAATTGACTTGATTCCAGGGTCGAGTCTACCAAACAAGGCACCACATAGGATGATTCTGACAGAAGGTTAGGAACTCAATCGACAAGTCCAGGAGTTGTTGGACAGAGGGTTGATCAAGGAGAGTCTGAGTTCATGCGTGGTACTAGCAGTATTAGTGCTGAAGAAAGGTGGAGAATGGAGGATGTGTACAGACTCCAGACCTATCAACAAGATCACGATCAAGTATCGGTTTCCATTTCCGCGAATGGACGACTTAATGGATTGTTTGAGTGGAGAAAAGTACTTCACAAATATAGACCTGAAGAGTGGTTATCACTAGATTTAGGTTAGAGAAGGAGACGAATGGAAAAAAAAATTCAATACAAAGGAAGGGCTATATGAGTGGTTAGTCATGCCACTCAGATTGACTAATGCACCCAGTACATTGATGCGATTGATGGATGAAGTACTGATACCATTCTTGGGAAAGTTTGTTGTAGTCTACCCAGACGACATTCTGATTTTCAGTCGAACCAAGATAGAACACTTGGAGCACATTCGACAGGTATTGCAAAAATTGTGGGAAGAAAAACTGATGGTGAACCTACAAAAGTGTTTCTTCATGAAGGAAGAACTAGTATACTTGGGATTCATAATCTCGGGTAAAGGGTTGGGGATGGACCCAAAAAAGGTGAAGGCGATATTGGATTGGCCTAAACTGACAAGCCCAACTGGAGTGAGGAGTTTCCATGGACTTGCCACTTTCTACAGGAATTTCATCATGGGATTCAGTCGAATTTGTGCACCATTGACAGAGTGCATGCGCAAAGGAGAATTCAAGTGGACGAAAGGAGCCCATTGAGCTTTCGATAAATTGAAAGAAAAGGTCACTGAGAGCCCAGTGTTAGCGCTCCCATATTTCGACAAAGTTTTCCAGGTCGATTGTGACGCAAGTGGAATAGAAATTGGACCAGTGTTGAGCCAAGAGGGTCGACCAATTGCATTCTTCAGTGGAAAGTTGGATGAGATGAAGAGGAAATATTTAGTCTATGACCAAGAATTTTATGCTATTCTCCAAGCTTTGAAGAAGTGGAGGCATTATTTGTTTCCCAAGGAATTTGTGTTGTACACAGATCACCAAGCGCCGAGGTATCTGAATACTCAGTCGAAGTTAAATTGGAGGCACATTAAATGGGTCAAATTCCTACAAGGATATACGTTCATGTTGCAACATAGGTCGAGCAAGTCGAATAAGGTTGCCGATGCACTGAGTAGAAGAGTTGCATTGCTAAACACAGTGACAGTTCAGGAAACAGGAATAGAGTTGGTGAAGACAAAGTATGCTACTGAAGAGGATTTTGTGAAAGCATGGGAGGCTTGTCGTGAACCATGGAGTGTCGACAGAACTCCATACTTGGATTATTTTATCCAAGAGGGATACCTATTCAAGGGATAACAGTTGTGTATTCCCAGAGGATCAGTGCGAGAGAACCTAATCCGAGAGTTGCATAGCGGCAGATTCGCGGGTCATTTTGGAATCGACAAAACCAGAGCATTGGTCGAGGAAAAGTATTATTGGCCAAGGATGGCAACAGATATCGGAAAATGGGTTCGACAATGTAGAGTTTTCCAGTTGGAAAAAGGGAGAAGTCAGAACATGGGGTTGTATACACCGTTTTCAGTACCAAATACTCCATGGGAGCACCTGAGCATGGATTTTATGCTAGGATTGCCGAAGACACAACAGGGAAGCAACTCAATATTTGTTGTAGTGGAGAGATTTTTGAAAATGGAGAACTTTATTCCGTGTCAGAAGACAAGTGATGCCACAGGCATTGTTGTACTATTCTTCAAGGAAGTAGTAAGATTGCATGGGTTTCCAAAGAGTATCACATCAGATAGAGATACCAAGTTTATGGGTCATTTTTGGAGAACCATATGGAAGAAACTGGACACGAAGTTGTAGTTTAGCTCGGCATATCATCCGCAGATAGACGGATAGACCGAGCTAATGAACAAAACTTTGGGAAACCTTCTGAGATGTTTGACAGATGACAGACCCAAGCAGTGGGAGAACGTGTTGGCACAAGCAGAGTTCGCATACAACAATTCTGTGAATCGGTAGACAGGTTTGAGCCCATTCCATATTTTTCAGAAAAGAAGCCCACATGGATTGGTGGATTTAGTCGAGTTGCTGACAGAAATCAAGAAAAGCACGAATGTAGAATCATTTGCAGAACAAATAGCTCAATGTGAGTCTAGAACAAATAGAATGGACTATAAACCACTTTCCTAGATCTAGTTAAGATAAAGTTATTAGATGTCTTACCTTAAGTTTGTAACCCTTTCTCCTAGATGTTGTTCCACGACTCGCGGTCGTCAGATCTAAGCTGCAAGACCTACCAAGATACACAAAACAATACAAACAAGTAAAAGCATCTAAACGATAACAGATCTAAGTAAATAGTTAAGTAGTTAAACTACACAATATCAGTAACACAACAATATTGGTGGAAAGCATTTATATTACTATAAAAATAGGAAAAGTACATAAAAGAGAACGACTACAACCAGAGCTTAACGAAGTAATCCTTCTCCATCCAAGCCAATGCCATATCCTCCCAAGGAAGTGTGAGTCTCTCAATGGATGAGTAGAGATCTCTCTAATATGATTTCACCAGCATGTAGACACTATAGACTTCCTTCCTTTGGAATGGGAGTGAGCTTCACTTATATAGGAATAACTGGATAGGGTATGGATAGGGTAGGTTGAGATATGGTAGAAGAGAGATAGGGGATCCTTCCAAGAGGTTATGAATTGAGTGCCAACTCTCCCAAAAGGTCAGTGATAAGGATCCATGTCAGCTGGCTTCGAGAATGGGCTCGAAGGAACTATTTTTGTCCATTAACTGACATCATCGCACCCTGCAAGTGGACAAGCTGCGATGTCGCAAGTTGCATGAGGGAAACCTGCGACGACCTCTCAAAACCTAGTATGAATGAGTTCACATCTCTTCTCAATAACTTAGTCAAGGAAACTTTAGGGATTTATACATTGAATCTCATGATGGTAATATTTTAGGTGTAACAAGGTCGACGTGTTGTCGGGCCGTGATATCGACAGTTTGGGTGTGAGCCAAGAAAGGAGGAAGGGGCGAAATGGCAAAGCCTTGGGTTGCGAAGGAAGTCGACAGGTGAGTCGAAGCTGACAAAAGACAGTATGGCTGACATGATGATTTACTGTAGCTTGTCAGAAGGAAGTGTAGAAGTCAAGGTGAGTACTAGGCGACCGTTCGGAGTTGCCGAGGAAGTTAATGGAAGTTATTGCAGGTGGTTGAGGACATGACAGATGTTGTCACAGATAGAGGCTGTGCAGCACGCTCAGGGGTGCTGACAGTTTCAGGTTTGCAGGATCGTCAAAGGATCGAATGACAGAGGATACGTGTATCGGGGATCGCAGTGGCCTCGGAAACAGCAACAGCCGAGTAGAAGACCAGGGAGTTTGGATCAGTTGAGAACGGTTTCATTTTGTTGGAGTTGCAGAGTAGAGCTTGGGGAGAATTTTTGGACATTGGAGAAAACAGTCACATAGCTTCTAAACACAGAGGAGATCGATCCATAGCTCAGAGTTCTGCAGCGAACTAGGAGAGGGTGAGGTCGACACACTGAGAGAGCACACTGCAGTTACTTCTGTATTGTAATGGATGAGGCCGACAAATAGTTAGTTATTTGTATTTACAGTTATTCTGCATTGTAGCTGATTGGTTGAAGTAATATAAGCCAATTCTGGCATTCTGATTTACATCTTGTTTGTGTGAGCATTGTGGTCGTGTCATGTGTAATGTTAAGCAAGAACCTTCTTATCGAAGGCACCTTGCATAAGTTCATCAACTTCATGGATGGGCCTCACCATATGTATCTTCAAAGGAAACATGATACAGACAAGTAGTGGATGGTATCAACATTTAATTTATCAGAGCCTGACATATTTGCAATAATAGAATAATGGCCAATACAATGGAAAACTATTTTCGAAGCCGAGAAAATATAGACATAAGAGTCATAGCAGGATCAATATTTTGATGATAAAGATAAATATATGGATAGGAGTGATGGGGGGCACATCCATACACAAGAAAAATCATAGGAAGAAGCATGGGATTCCAGTGCGATAGATTTAGATCCAAATATGAGTGAAAAGAAAAAACATCGGCGACTCAAGGACAAAGGAAGAAATCAAAGGTATCAAAGAAAAAGGTTGTATTGGGGGGTGGTGGATCAGCTGAAAGGACTCTGATGGGAAATTCAGGGCCTTATTCTAGTTCCTACTCAAATAGGATCTTCGCAACACACTGAAGGGAGAGACAACGAAGAAGTGATGCGACGGGAATCTACATCTATGATGGGAAAGGAAGTATAATTGTTGGCAACAGAATTAGTTTGGACGATTTGGGACTAAATGAGCAAGCTCACAAGTTGAGCTTTTTTTATTTGCAGTTATCGATACTTCACATGTTCATGTTACAGAATATTCGGCAGCAATTGATTCAGGAGATCAAGTCGAGGGAAGAAAAGACCTATGTTGAATAGATCAAGTATCATATGCAGCATACCACATGACAGGAAAAAAATGAGAAGACAAGGAATGAACGCGAAGAAGTTTCCAAAGAAAAAGAGAAACTCCATGATGTTGTTGTAGTAACTTGCACCATAAGAGAAAAGTTCCCGAAGATCAAAGTAGTTGATGAAGTGGCACCGTAAGAGAAAATAGAGAAACTGGTCAAAGTCCTGTCGAGGTTCTGGGAGAAGGTGGAATATTTAGAAGCGAAGCTAGTACCAAGTACACCACCTAAAGTGAAAGAGAAGTGACAGGAAGAGGTATAAGGGGCCTCCAGAGTATCCAAGAATCTGAGGCTAAGTGCATGAAAATGTATGAATAAGTGTCACAAACTTGGGTTGCTTTGTTCGAAGATGTAGAACTTCAAGATCTCACTACTAGGGTAGGGATTGCGAAGGACAAAATGGTAAATCTGCGGGGTCTTTTAAAGACTGTGTCACCAATGGAAAGGATGCAAAAGGTTGCAGAAAACAAGGCTTTACAACTGGAATTCAATGAGTTAAGAGTACAACAGTAAAAGTGAACGAAAGGGGTCAAAGTGCATCATACTAAAGTTGAATGTGTCTCTGAAATAATTGAGGGTGAGCATGTATAGTTTCTCAGTCACTCGGACTGTTGAGTAGAGTAAATACCATGTTACTTATGAACTTTTTGATGAAATAAACCAACAAAAAAAGGCTATTCAGCGCTCAGTTGAGGCAATGAAGAAAATCTATGAAGCAATTTTGTCGAAGATGAATGAACCAGTGGAACAACCTTGAAGTGGCTCAGGACAAGCCACATGTGAGTGTTGGGGGGTTGTTGGCCCTAGGAAGCTTTGGGTACAATTTTGGAAAAGTGCAGTTTTGGTGTGGACATAACCAAGGAAAAGAGGTTCGACGAAGTGGTCAACCCTAACGAAGTGGCTGAGAAACCAGGAAGATGGTCATTTTGAATGTGTCAAAGGGAGGGGTTAAGTAAGTTAGTTAGGGTTTTTTTTCCTCTTGTATTGATGAGTTGAGTAGTTAGTTAGTGGTATAGTGGGAGTGGGGTAGGCTATGTGCGCCCTATAAATATGTAAGAGGTTGGGATTTTTGGGATTAGAAAGTGGTTCGTAAAATTGTTAGATATTTGTATTCGGCGAACTGCTTATTTTGTTGTCGAAGTTACTAGTTAATGTGAAGGGAAGAGTCACATGATATGTAGGTTGTGTGCACAAATTTAATATAACAAAGGAAGGAAGGTCCATAAGTTTTTATAAACATCAAGTGCTTATTTTTCACTACAACTCATGAATAAAAGAAGCACTTCCATGGTTTTTCATGTCTTGGGTTTCCACATTAAACTCATGGTGTCAAATGTGTTATGATGTGTTTATGTTGTTTACTATTTGAATAAGTTGATGAATGGATGTGCTTATAATGAAGAAATGAATGAATGTGATTTATGTGAAATGTCTTAAGTCACAAGTTAATGCATGGTATTTGCTAAAGTGCATGGTTTGTCGTAGATATTAATATGTCAGAGTTATGATTTGTATGATGAATGATGAGTATGTTGAAATATTCGCCTTCCTTGCTACAAAATATTGGTTCCTACAGTCTTCATAGGTACTTTGGGTGAGACTTCATCTGCTCTATAGGTGTTGCCGAAATGTCTAAACACCTTTCAGGCTGGTATCTTGGGTTTTGTTGGTGTTTAGTTTCTGGTGAACCATGATCGAAGAAGAAGTGCACCAACAATTTTCATAAATTTTCTTTATTTTTGTAAATTAAAAGATTATAAAAATAAATAACATTTAAGATATTACTAAAATAAAATATAATAAGAAAAAGATAGACAATTATATTCTTAATATATTAATATATGGATTTATTTCTATATTATAAATTTTAGTTTGTTTTTTCTATTTTAATTTAATCCTCAATGATATGATGCTACCCAAAATTCTAACTATACCATAGATAAAAATGTTATAAATTAATTTAAATTCTCAATTAATAAAAACTAAATAAAAATATAATTGACATATACTAATTATCATTTCAACTTTCAGTAGCTATACCATTAATGTTATTTAAAATTTTAATTATACCAATATATATAATATTAACATAGAATCATTTTAATTGATGATGATGATGATGAAATTTAACGTCTATTAGACCGGCTTTGGTCTACTAGACCTAGACCTTAAAAAGAAAGATGTTACTTAGTGTGTTGTAAGTATGGGGGAGATGTTACATAATGTAACGTAACATTATTTTACATTACAAAAAGTAAAAATCAATTTAAAAAATTCATTTCCACTCATAAAAAAAAATTATAACCAAATAAAAAGTAATAAAAAAATCCATGCTAAACACACATTTACGATACACAAGGTGTAAACTTTTTTGAATATGTAAAAAATTTAAGGTAAAAAAAAAATTACACCTCGAAAAATTGAATCCCTCTTGTACTTGGTAGATCTAGGTACAAAATGGATCTGTAACTAAGTAAAATAAATAATTTTAAAAATTTTAATTTATTTTAATAACAAATGTATCATAAATATATATGAATATAAAAATCTCCTTCAAATATATCTTCTCATATTATTAAAAATAAATGGTATCATTTTTTCTTAAATTAAATTCAACATTGTGAAATATAATCTTGGATTTTGATAAGTAAACATTTGATTATGTAGTATTTTGTTTATCAATATTATAATATTTATAATAAATGAAAGCAAAAATATAAATATAAATATTTTATTTTTTAATGCATACATAGATTGAAATAGTCAAATTTTCAAATCTATCAAGATGTAAACATTTTTATTTTGAAATCTAAAATTAACTTATAATATATTCAAAGTTAAGGTGAATATATGTTTATATACTATTGGACTATGAGTCTTTTACATTCTTTGTTACATTGATCTCTTGATTGGGTCACCTTTTACGCATTTTTCCTTCTCCATTACTATTTCGTTGGGTCTTCCACTATCCAACACTACAAGTTCATTAGTCGCCCATGTAATCTCAGTGGCATAATTATTAGCATTATACTATTATTTTATTCAACATCATGTTTGTTTATACTAAGATGTGTTAGGGATCATGTTTGTTACAACTTGATAATATGATAGAAAGGGGTGTTAAAAATGGGTTGATAAAAATGGATACCTACAATATCCACTAAAACTAGGGTTTTCTTAATTGGAAAGATATATTGAGAGGGGGGTCCAACAATACAATTTTAGGAGGCATTTTCCAATATTTAGTGAAACTAGGGATATTATTTAATATCCTATGAACACTCATTCTATGTAACAAGTTCATTGAGTGAACCCTCTGTGCACTATTCACATCTCCAAAATCAATCTTGCTTCTCTTCGAGCATTAGAAAATGTGACATTAGGCCTATAGTTCATACTAGTATCTTATTCACAACGTTTAAGCAGGTTGTACATATATATCACACATGTAACAAAAAGGAGCACCCATGGCCAAAGTCCAAATAAACATCCAGTGCAATTTCATTTATCGACACTCTCCTTGCCAGTTTTAGTTTCCTTTAAACACTTGATATTCCTCTTCCTTGAGCTCGATGCATCTTCCCAACTACTCAGTTGAGGGTTTATCCTCATCTCTAGAATCTGCACATGAAACACCAACATTTATAAATTTTAAAACAAAATCATGTTCAATTATTATAATTGCAATTGAATACAACAAAAAATTAATGAGTGTGCATAGGCGAGCACCAAAGGTGGTGTGAGCATACATGGAGCAATAACTTGACTCTAAAGTTGCGAGGAGAAATTACTTGACTCTTCAAGGGTATGTGGAAATTCCTACTCAACAATGGGATGCTAGCACATTAAAATTATACAGATGACACTCACATATATAATATTTTTTTGTGTGTACGCACCTATAGTGACCTTTTGTTTAAGAAAGGAAGATACATCCTTGGAGGTTTTGTGGGACCGCATGCCTATGTCTCCACTCATTGGATCTTTGGGGCCACCATGATCTTATCCAATATTGCATGAAAAACACACCACAACGAAACAAAACTCAAACAAGCAACATTGTTACTTAAATATAAAAAGTATTATAATGATGCACTAAAAGACATAAAAAAATTATCTTGTTATCCTACTGTGGTTTTGTACTTCATGGAGACTTATCTAGCATATCAAATTGTTTGTAATCGTGTATATAACACATTATATCAAAAATTAGGTTTTTTCATCCAATAATTGAAATATACAGAGATCACGATTTAAATTAAAAAAAATATTTTAATTACCTGCAATACTCAATGAGCAAAGTCATATGAAATATCAACAACTTCATCTACATTTAAGGGATGAGTGTGTCTAGTGTGTGATGGAGACATCTCCATAGATACCAACTAAACGTGTGAACATCAAGTGTCAAAAAAATAATAAAAATATTTTGCATCAAATCAAATTCTACAATTGATATAAAATGAACTATCTGAAGATGGAATCTAGATGGACTTACATGGTTTTAGTCTCTAGAAGCATGATACTCAGATCAAGACCAATAGCACATGCTACCACATGATGTACAAAGATGTGGGACCAAACGATGCTTTGTATCCCTACGTTTTGTAGCATCAGATGACTCCCCTATATCCGCTACTCAATGGTTCTTCCTTGAATGTACTAGTGACTATATGGATCTCGATATATGTTCCAGGTTATACAAGTGTTTGTGATGACTGCAATAGTGCCCCCTAGGTCTCGTCAATTAGGATTGGTGTACAACAAGAAATAAACCTAGGGGGTTTCAAGGGTGAGGAGGTAGATGCACACGGTGGGATCATCCCTTCAATTCTCTCTATCTTGAGGCATCCCCCAGCCAATTCCATGAAACTCTAGAATATCAAACTAGTTTATGTGTTTACCTAGTATAAACCTGGCATACAACTTCCTAATAAAGTACAATGGCATATCTCTATTTCCATACAAGTGTTCATTGAAGAACATACACCACCTGTCCATCTAGTTTTCTTTTATAATTTTCTCTATGCACCAGTCAATGGATATTTGATGTCTACTCGTTGGAAAAACCATACTAGTGGAAGAGTCCTTGAACAAGGAATACAACATGTCTTTTGTAATTTTCAACTTCTTAAAGTCTTGGTAGCTTAGGTCATTTGCATAAAATTCTCCTCTTGATTACCTATAAGAGGAAATTTTATACAATGCTCCTTAGGCATCACTAATCATGGAATAATTGTATCAATTGTTTTCCCTAGTGAGCAACACAATTGAAAAACATCATTTAGGCATCTCAAGGACGCCAATGCTGCTACTATTTCTACATTTTGATTTAGCAAAGGTTCTTCTTCTCTTTGAGGGTTTACTTGTTCTTCATGTTATTCAAGGTTTACTTCTTCCCCACATCTTAGAGCAATGGGTTCCATGTTTGTTTTTTCCGGATCAATGTTTGGGTTTTGGGACTCCATTCTTGGGGTTTGGGTTTCCATGTTTGTAATTTGGGGTCCGATGTTTTTATTTTAGGGTTCCAAAATCTATCTACTTTTTAAAGAAACAATAAATTTGCATTATTATCAAAATTATATGCAATTTATATAGTTTAGAATTTAAAGACATGATCAATTCAAATTATATACAACATTTTATAAATTTATGAAGAAATTAAAACAAATTTACAATATTCCTACCTTGATACATTGAGATGATTGTATGATTGATCCTTGATAGAGAAATCAACTAGTTAATGGGCTCTAGAACTTCAATGCATTATTCCTCCCTCCCTTTATCTTGTACTCACGAAACGTAAACCTGTTTTGTGAAAAATGGTTAGGGCTTCTCTATCGGTCATTTTAATAGAACAACAAAGTGCATATGCGTTTTATAACACATATGCGTTAAAAGACATATGCATTAAAATGAATATGCGTTAAAATGTTTGTTTGTTAAAATGTATATGCGGTTTGTTCCCATTGGATTTGGTCTCAAGCTCAGGAAGCCCCAATCCTAGTAAACATAATGCACTCACGTTATTCATATCTAGGACTCACCCGCATTTGTAAAATTGTGGTGGCCCTAAAAGTGGAAAAAACTTTGCGTAGATGACCTAAGGGTCAGTGCAAGCTAATGAGGGTCACTTTTGGCACGTTAGATGCAATAGAAAACTGAAAAAGCAGGCATCCCTCAACTTACTTGGATTTTTTGATTTACTTACGGAAAATATCTTGCATTGAGTAAAAAAGATGAAATGTAGGAAATTGAATCACGTTTCTGAATATATAACTTTTATGTATTGAAAATTTGCATAGCTATGTCAAGTTTCATTTTTCCTAACAGACACTTTTTATTTTTCAGGCAAATGATAAGGTATATGTTTTTGTGGGTAGAGCCTTTGAGGGCCTAAATGATGGAATCAAGCTACAAAAATCGGCATGCATGTAGAGAACACATAGCACTTGTGCGCCATTATTTTTCGAAAATTAAATTAGTAATTTTATAATTGTCTAAGTGATCAAACCTCGAAAATAGTACCTCTTTTGTGGGTAAAGCCTTTGAAGGTCTTAATGCAAAAATCTTGAAATGGGTTTTTCATAGAACGTGGAGGTTAGTGTCCTCTTGTGCACCATACAACTTTTTTTTGAAATGATTGAGAATTGAAAAAGTTATGGAAGAAACACTAACAATGTGTTTCACGAGTTAAGGAGGTAGGACAGAAAATAAATTGAAAGAAAATAGGAAAAATCAATATTTCAAAATAAAAGTTACATATTTGGAATCTGCAGAAAAAATGCTATTTGTGTCTAAGATTTCGTCAAAAATGACTCTATGTAGCATATGGTAACGAGTGGCTAAGCACAGGCTTCTCCAGAAACTGGAAGAAATACCCAATTAGCTTTGGTTTTTCATTAACATAGCACAGGTTTGGAATTACCGAAGCAAACTCCAAAGCATACACATAGGATTATTGTTGACATGTGAGCATGTGACTCGGCCTGTTTAAATTCAAAAATATTGTCGCGCTTTTAGATTTAAATAATGCGTACGCGTTATATAACTAAATAACGCGTGCACGTTATATCAATACTTAACGCGTACGCGTTATATAACTACATAACACGTACGCGTTATATAGTTACAAAACGCGCTCGCGTTATTCAAATCATAAAATACATGTTTAATACTTGAGAAAGAGGGGGTGTGGAAGTCAAGGGAATTTTTGTTTAATATTTGAGAAGGGGTGGGGAAGGGTCAAGGGAATCTATGGTTAATATTTAATTGGGGTGGGAAAGGGTCAAGGGCTTAGAAGGATGTTGGAAGCTTGAGTGGGGATAGATGAAGGGAATGAGAACATGATGGGCTACAGGGGGTGAAGGGAAGTGGAGCTTGAGAGCACTATTAGGAGTAGAATAGGTTCTGAAGAGGTATAGGGTTAGAAGTTGAAAGTGAGACTTGAGTGACAAGGGGGAATGGATGGAGGCAAGGGGGATGTGAGAGAGAAATAAAGAATACAAGGGGGGGAGAGACATAGAGCGAGGGAGGGAGAGGGACAATGGGGAGGAATGGATTTGGAGGGAGTGAGAGATAGATGGGGATAGAACGAAATAAGAGATAGGAAGGGAGGGATAGAAAGTGTTGGTGGGAGACATGCAGAGAGTGGTGGCGATGGAGAGAGAGGGAGTGATGGAGAGATTGGGATAGGTTGAGGGAAAGATGAGGGAGGGATAGAAGGTGAGAGACAGGCGATGAGAGAGGGAGGGAGAGAAGGTACGGTGAGGGATGGAGGGAGAGAAGGTAGGGTGAGGGATGGAGGGAGAAAGTTGGAGATAGATATGGATGGAGGGGGGATGGGTTTGAGAATGGAAAGTGACATAATGTGTGTGTATGTGTGTGTGTTTGAGAGAGAGAGAGAGAGAGAGATTGATGGTTGGGGAGAGAGAGACTAGAGGGAGTTGTGAGCATCATATTCTCCATCAGCATCATATTCTTCATCATCATCATCTTCATGACCATCATCGTCATCATCAACATCTTCATCATCATCACCATCATCATCATCATCATCATATTCCTCATCAAATCAACATCTCCATCATCATTATCATCATCATGATCATCATCTAAACATCACCATCACCATCATCATCAACATCTTCATCATCATCACCATCACCATCATCATCAAAATCTTCATCGTCATCACCATCACCATCACCATCACCATATTCATCATCATTGTCATATCTAGGTTCCCCATCAACATCAACATCTCCATCATCATCATCTTCTTCATCATCATCATCTTCATCACCATCATCATCATCATCAACATCTTCATCATCATCACCATCATCATCATCATCATCATCTTCCTTGAATCAGATCAACATATCCATCATGTCACCATCATCTTCTTCATCATCATCTAAACATCACCATCACCATCACCATCATCATCATCTTATTCATCATCATTACCATCACCATCATCATCAACATCTTCATTGTCATCACCATCATCATCATCATCATTGGCATTTGTAGGTTCCTCATCAACATCTCCATCATTATCATCTTCTCCATCATCATCATCTTCATCACCATCATCATCAGCATCAACATCTTCATAATCATCACCATAATCATCATCTTCATCGTCATCAGGTCAACATCTCCATCATCATCATCTTCTTCATCATCTTCACCATCATCATCATCATCATCATCTTCATCGCCATATCCATCATCTTCAACATCTCCATCATCATCACCATCACCATCATCATCATCTTCATGACCATAAACATCTTCATCATCATTGTCATCTCCCCCTTCCTCATCAACATCTCCATCATCATCATCATCATCATCATCATCATCATCATCATCACCATCTGAACATCACCATCACCATCATCGTCAACATCTTCATCATCATCATCATCATCATCATCATCATCAACATCAGCATCATCATCAAAATCTTCATCGTCATCACCATCACCATCTTCATCATCATTGTCATCTCTAGGTTCCCCATCAACACATCTCCATCATCGTCATCTTCTTCATCATCATCATCTTCATCACCATCATCATCGTCATCTTCTTCATCATCATCATCTTCATCACCATCATCATCGTCATCAACATCTTCATCATCATCACCATCATCATCATCATCATCTTCCTCATCAGATCAACATCTCCATCATGTCACCATCATCTTCATCTTCATCATCATCATCATCATCATCATCATCATCATTACCAACACCATCATCATCAACATGTTCATCGTCATCACCATCATCATTGGCATCTGTAGGTTCCTCATCAACATCTCCATCATCGTCATCATTGGCATCTGCAGGTTCCTCATCAACATATCCATCATCATCATTTTCTCCATCATCATCACCATCATCACCATCATGATCTTCTGAACATCATCATGATCATCATCTAAACATCACCATCACCATCATCGTCAACATCTTCATCATCATCGCCATCAGGATCATCATCAAAATCTTCATCGTCATCACCGTCACCATCTTCATCATCATTGTCATCTCTAGGTTCCCCATCAACACATCTCCATCATCATCATCTTCTTCATCATCATCATCTTCATCACCGTCATCATCGTCATCAACATCTTCATCATCATCACCATCATCATCATCATCATCTTCCTCATCAGATCAACATCTCCATCATGTCACCATCATCATCATCATCATCATCATCATCATCATTACCAGCACCATCATCATCAACATCTTTATCGTCATCACCATCATCATTGGCATCTGTAGGTTCCTCATCAACATCTCCATCATCGTCATCATTGGCATCTACAGGTTCCTCATCAACATATCCATCATTGTCATTTTCTCCATCATCATCACCATCATCACCATCATGATCTTCTGAACATCATCATGATCATCATCTAAACATCACCATCACCATCATCGTCAACATCTTCATCATCATCGCCATCAGCATCATCATCAAAATCTTCATCGTCATCACCATCACCATCACCATCACCATCTTCATCATCATTGTCATCTCTAGGTTCCCCATCAACACAACATCTCCATCATCATTATCTTCTTCATCATCATCATCTTCATCTCCATCATCGTCCTCATCAACATCTTCATCATCATCACCATCATCACCATCATCATCATCATCTTCCTCATCAGATCAACATCTCCATCATGTCACCATCATCTTCATCATCATCATCACCATCATCATCAACATCTTCATCATCATCACCATCATCTTCATCAACATTATCATCTTTATCATCTTCATCTGCATCATGATCATCTTCATTGTCATCACCCTCCTCCTCCTCATCATCTTTATCATCTTCATCTACATCATGATCATCTTCATTGTCATCACCCTCCTCCTCCTCATCATCTTGTGCACTTATGCACTTAGGGATTAATGTTTAGAAGAGGGTCTAAAGGCCTTTATGGGGGAGGGGCTCTAGGAACAAGGTAAGACAGAGAGGGCAGGGGGGAGGGATAAAGGCGTAGAGGGTTATTGATTAAGGGAGAAGAAGGGAGAGAGTGCTATAGGGAGGGATAATGACGAAGATAAGGAGAAGGTGGAGAGATGGAGAGTGGGGTGGTAGAGACATGGCTGAAGGGAGAGAAAGAAACATGAAAGAAACATGTAGGGAGAATGAGGGACAGATATTTAGAAAGAGATAGGGGGTATCTAGGGATTATTGGGAGAGAGCTAGGGGGTATTAAACCATACAAAACATTTGTTTTGTATGCAACCATATAAATTATTAGTTTTCTTTGATTTTGTTCGTTGCCCTAGCCGTGCACCTAACCTATTTATTGTGCTTGATTATATCGCGTTCGCATTTTTTCACTACATATCGCGCACGCGTTTTGTATTTCTATAACGCGTACGCATTTTGCAACTCCAGAAATAATGGCCTGTTGCTGTCCGAGAGCAACTTCACTCTGTCCGAACGAAAACAACAATCCTGCAATTTTTCGAACAGCACGAGCCCGCGTCTGAAAATTTCCACATTCTACACCAACTCCATCATTTTTTTTTATGCACGTGCAGCATTGAGGACATCTTTCATGGTTGCTCACTGTGGTGTTGGGTTATATGGCCATATTTGAAGAAAATAATTAGCAAGCTTGAAGAATCTCCAATTGAAGAACACCAAAGATAAGGCCTTTGAAAGATTCATTTTTCTTATATTTGAGGAGCACACAAGATAATATATCAAGCTTCAAGACCAACAAGGAAGAAATTCCATTTGCTTATTATTGAAGAGCTTGTAATTGAGGAGCAACAAAAACAAACTATATTGAATTGATCATTGTGGTGATGGGGAATGCATGTAACCGAGTAAACAAATCAACAAGGAAGAAGAGATCTCAAGAAGTCATTGAAGAAGAGAAAGAAAAGAAAAGAATATACATGATGAATCGGAGGCTTTCTTTGGAAACTAATCCAAATCCAATTGTAGAGGATACCATGGTTCATCCTATTAATCCACGACAAGAGGGACCTTCAATTTCCACAATAGTTGTTGAACAAGCACCCAATGGAAGTAATAAAGAAGCAAAACGTAGGTGCTCATTAGGGGATGTGTCAATTCCCACTTCAAGTCAAAGTGATAAGTTACCATCTCAAGATGAAGCTCACGAAGAAACACCCAATTTGCTATCCGGATGTGGTTATACAAGCGATGAAGTCAGAGAGGCATTGGAAATTTTGCCTACTGTTGAAGAAGAGAATGTTATCCACACCATCGATGAGGATGTTGGACTTCCACAAGGGGATGTTGGACTTCCACAGACCATGGATGAGGATGTTGGACTTCCACCATCCAACTACCAGGAAGAGAATGAAGGACACCAAGCTACTATTGAAACGCCAGAGCGTCTTGGTGATGCGCTACATGGTACAATTCCAACCCCCTTACCTCCATTAGCAAGCACACATCGAAGAAATCCGAAGCGTATACAAGTTGATGAAAGACTTATGAATTCTATTGAAGGTACGCTATCTAAACGTAGTATTGCTTATCAAACTCAACAGATACTTGATAAATATTTTGTTTCTAAATGTGATGGAGATAAATGTAGATTATTTTTATCATTGTTAAAATCTAGGAGCATGAATGTTGTTAGGAAAAAGTTAGGGATAAAGATGATAAAGAATTCTGAACCAAGTTCTCATATAGTTAAAAGCCTAGTAGATGCATTTGGTAAAATTGGTAAGAACACACGTTCAAAGGACCACAATGTTGCTCGTCGTGTGTTGTCACAATCAATTGCAGATAAGAACACCAGGGCCCTTCATATTCTTAGGCCTACATCCGAACTAGTTAATTTGAATGTAAAAACCCTCCGTAGGTATTCTATTAGAAGAGAACATCTTGACACAACCGATCAGACAGATTTTTGGGCCTTTGTTGGTCGGTTGCCACGTCGTGACATGAAGCTAGTTGATGCAGTAAAGGGACTAGTGCACAGTTTTTGGCATGATCACACAAGGCCTTCTTCAAACCGAAAGGATGTACTAAAACTAAGAAGGGGTTCAAAGGATCGTGAACCACATACTAAGCATCTTCTTGATATAACACAGACAGAGCTTTACGAGAAATTTAAGATTGAGCATAGACA
Source organism: Larix kaempferi (assembly GCA_027924585.1). Lineage (NCBI taxonomy): Eukaryota > Viridiplantae > Streptophyta > Pinopsida > Pinales > Pinaceae > Larix > Larix kaempferi. Next base: position 575,048 of record BSBM01001259.1, read on the forward strand.
ATTGAACTTGGGGCAAAGATCTTTTGAGAAATGTAAGCCATGGTATGTTAGACTAAATACTCTTTGTAACACTTGTTGTTGTAGATACCATGTAGAATATGAATATTACTATGAAACATTTTTGTACATTCGTCGTGTGTTGCATACTAACATTGTGCAGGATTGCTCCATGACAATACCACCAACTTCATCAAGAGAATTCATTCACAGCATCATGTGCAATAGGCCCGAGGGGCAAACATACTATGCAAAATCTTGTTTGGATGGAACATGCTCCAACTGTGCTGGAATGGCATTATTGAGCCAATGTATGCACGAGAATGGAGACAGTGAATTTGGGAAAATGGTTACAGACATGAAAAGTTTCAAATCTATCAACTATGAAATAGTCCCAGGGAAAGAAAGCAAAAAAATACAATTGGTGACATCTCAGGTATGCATTTATATCTATAAAATTATGTTGTAACGGTTACATTTCAATCCTTACTTTCAACGAAAAACTGATATTGAGATCATTTTGTGTCACCAGGTACAAGTTAGTGACTTCATCAAGGAATTTATTGAAAAGACACATCAATATGTTCAACATGTCCACGTGGAACGATGGCAGGATGAGAAGTTTAGAATATGCAAAGATACATTTCCCCTTGGTACTATACTTTCAGTTGTTGATTTTGCCGAGAACTACACTCTGCAACCTCAAAATGAGATCCAAAGTCAGTATTATCACTCTGAGCAGGTTTCCTTGATGGTCCATATCACATATAGGCATGGCCCAAATAGCACTGAAGAGCAAAGAGAAATTCTGAAGGAATATCACTTCTACATAAGTGATGATAGGTGCCACGACTTCCACTATGTACGTCATTGCTTCATCATGTTCTATGATCACTTGAAGGGAAGGAACATACAGATGGACCGACACTGGATTTGGTCTGATGGGTGTGCTGGTCAGTTCAAAAATGCACGCATATTTCAGTGGTTGTGTTCATTGCATAAAAACTACAAAGTGCCACATATGTGGAACTATTTTGAGACTGGGCATGGTAAAGGAGAGCATGATGGAGCCGGAGCATGTGTCAAAACATCCCTACGAAGAGAGGAATTGAAAGTATCTACAGAATCTACTATTCTAAATGCTCAATCTATAGTCAGGTGGTGCACGTCAGTAATGGGAGAGGAATCAACTATGCGAGTAGAATCCACAAGAAAGAGACATGTGGAGAGATTTTTTTGGGAGGTGGTAGACATAGATCGTTCACATGCATGGGAATGCAAGACTGTGCCTGGGACTCGTGGCTTTCATTCGGTTCGAAGCTCTAATAACCCAGTATTTGAAATTTGGACCAGAAAACTCGCTTGTTTTTGCCCGCTTTGTTGTGATGGTGACTGGGATGGGTGTGAATCATTGGATTGGGTTGATGGATGGGATCGCATATCACTTCCACTTGATCAGCGTGCAATTGTTGAGTTAACTCCGTTGGAAGAAGACCAATCATCTATTTCTGCAGATTTTGATCATGTCTCAGACCTTGTACAACCCGGTATGATGCATTTCCTTAACATTTTTTGTTTGTTTACGTAGTCTTCAAATGCACATTAATGGCCTTGTATCGCACGAAAAATATTTTGATCATATACCTACAATCATATAATGCAGGGCACATATACGCAGTGGTTGCCTCAAAAGATACCGAATGGGGTGATGAATACTGGTTGGCACGCTGTATAGATGGAAAGAAAACCCTCATTGTGTCCATGACTGACGATGAAAACAACCACTTTCCAACTGGGTCTATGGTTGTGAAAGGTGAATACTTGACACGGGACAGCAATGGAAGAAAGAAGGGTGGATATGTTTACAGGGATTACAAACCAGGTGCAAGTGTGTATCACTTTACCAACTTAATCATTGGCACAAACCTTCAGGTACGGACAATGCCTAGTCGAAATACATCGAAGGTACGCTACTTCTTACCGGATACAAAGCACGAGAGACTAATGGATACCATCAGTATAAGAGATGATCCGGAGGGCTTGGTTGTATGATAATAGGTGGGATCTAGCATGATGAGGTACGTTACATACTTTTAATACTATACTATTTATACTATTTGTAATTGAATATTGATATATGCTCAATTTTCACATGTATGTTTCATATGAATATGTCAATTTTGCGTTCTTGATATGCCAAATTTACGTTTACGTTGTTTATAAATATGCCAAAAGTTCTCTTGTATGTCAAGTTTATGAATATGCCATTTTTTACATATGATCAGTAAACCCTAAAATTATATTATGTTCATCATGTTCGTTATTGGCTTCACCCAACAAAATTAATTCAATTCATGCTCACTATATTAAACAATACACTTATATTAAATTTAATTCATGTCTTGTTAAATATTTCATAATGAATTAGCTAGTTGAGAGCACCACCTTAGACCAAGCCATCATCATCAACATCTTCATAATCATCACCATCATCATCATCATGGACCTGCAAAACCCTAGTTTCCAAAGTTTCTAGGCAGGTTCGGGTTAGGAACACTAGCCATACCCACCCGGAGGATGATTTTCCAAAGTTGACCTCCATGTGCAAAAATTGCACACTCCCACACTGAGCAAAACCCTAGTTTCCAAGATGGACCTGCAAGGTGACATATGGGCCACCGGGTAGGAGGGAGGGGCACCCCTGGCACTATCCCGGTGTGTTGAATCCAACGGAGTTGACGGTTCGTCGATCCGAGCCACGATCTTCATTCTATGGCTCGTCCCATCTCACTACCAGAAGGCCTTCAGGGACACCTGCTGGATACCTACCGGGGGCATAGAAATCCAACCATGCAACAAAACCGGGTTCCGGGGAGACCTACAGGTGTGTCTAGACAGGTTCAGGCTAGGAACACTAGCCATACTTGCCCGGTGGATGATTTTCCAAAGTTGACCCCCGTGTGCAAAAATTGCACACTCCCACACTGAGCAAAACCCTAGTTTCCAAGATGGACCTGCAAGGTGACATGTGGGCCAGCAGGTAGGAGGGGAGGGGCACCCCTGGCACTATCCCGGTGTGCTGAATCCAACGGAGTCGACGATTCGTCGATCCAAGCCACGGTCTTCATTCTATGGCTCATCCCGTCTCACTACCAGAAGGCCTTCAGGGACACCTGCTGGATACCTACCGGGGGCATAGAACTCCAACCATGCAACAAAACCGGGTTTCGGGGAGTCCTGAAGGTGTGTCTAGACAAGTTCAGGCTAGGAACACTATCCATACTTGCCCGGTGGATGATTTTCCAAAGTTGACCCCCGTGTGCAAAAATTGCACACTCCCACACTAAGCAAAACCCTAGTTTACGAAATGAATGCACAATGAAGCCACTAGGCCATGGGGAGACGAGGGAGAGGGCCCCCTAGAGGTAATCGCACACCAGGAGACCAACGGAGTCGACGGTTCGTCGGTCCGACGTCCGGTTTCCGAGTTATGTTGAGTTGCAAGTCGCATGAAAATGTCGTTCAGGGACACTTGGTGAATTTCCGTCCGGGAGCCAAAAAGAAAACAGAGCAGGAAGATTGCGTGCCGTTGGCTCCCGCAAGTGTGTGTGGGCAATGCCGATGTGGGAACACTGCCAACACTGGCTCGGGGGAGGTTTTTGCAGAGTTGACCCACCAATGCGAGATTGCATGCAATTAAACTGAGCAAAACCCTAGTTTACGAAATGAATGCACAATGAAGCTGTTGGGCCATGGGGAGACTAGGGAGATGGCCCCTAGAGGTAATCGCACGCCAGGAGACCAACGGAGTCGACGGTTCGTCGGTCCGACGTCCGGTTTCCGAGTTATGTCGAGTTGCAAGTCGCATGAAAATGCCGTTCAGGGACACTTGGTGAATTTCCGCCCATTTTATAATTTAAGCCACTTTTAAATATTTGAACTTCCATATTATTTTTGAAAGAGTATAATATTTCAAAACTCCTAAAGAGACAAAAACACATGATCAAAACTCCTAAGGTTGCAATTTAGAGTACCAATAATGGGGGTGATGGAGTTGAATTTGATCCTATGGAAGATAATGATAGTAATATTATTGAGAATAAAGGGATAATAGGTTGATCCATGACACCTTTGTTTGCATGGATGAGGATGCACCTATGTATGAGACCTATGATAATATTCATGATGTACATCTTATTGATAAGGAACACAAAGGCCTATACAAGAGATCAAAGATGAGTCACTTTGTCTACTAATTTGATGTTGATAAAATTGAAGGTATTGAATGACATTTCAAACAATGGTATGACAAAGATCCTAATGTATACACAAGGTTAATATATAAGGTGCCCCATAAGGTTCTTTGTCATATCCCTATAATTATAGGTTTTTTATGATTGTTTAGGTTAAAAAACATAGCACATTATATGGATTATCATGTACAAAGATAAGTGAAGATGGTATTATATGAGTGGCTACAAATGGTTCTCAATTTACGATCATCAAGGAAATATTACCCATTTTTAAAGAAGAACCTCATAATGTTAGACTTTCATTGGTAGTTGATGGCAATGGGTGTGCATGAGTGAGTTCGTTGAAACCTTGAAAACATTGTATTGCATTTAGTTTGATTAAATTACACGAGCAAGAACTTTGACATAACTTGTAATGATCATCCAAAATCACAAATTTTAATTAGATACCAATTAGTGCATGCATGTAGTGAATTCGTTGAAACCTTTGAATATAATAGTTTGTTCTTTTGACATGGTGCATTCATGAGTAATAGATAATCCACACAAATCAACACATTAGATTGACACAAGTACATGTATCCAAAAGTACATATATATCCAAAAGTGCATGTCTCAAAAAGTACATGTATATCCAAAAGTCTCCAAAAGTGCATGTCTCCAAAAGTACATGTATATCCAAAAGTATCCAAAAGTACATGTATCCAATGAAGTCAATGTACATGTCTCCAAAAGTACATGCACAATAAAGCCAATGTACATGTCTCCAAAACTGAATGTATCGAAAAGTACATATATATACAAAAGTATCCAAAAGCACATGTGTCCAAAACTATCCAAAACTATCAAAACTCAAGCTTTCTCTTGTTCTTTCCCAACGTTGATCCTCTAGGCACATCCCTAGGATCAATGTGCATCCCTGGATCCTGCAAATTAAATATCAATTGTTAAATTCAACTAACTATGTACAATAATACATTAGCTCAACAATTATCAACTGGTGCATGGAAAGTGCATGAAACACTTGGTCACTGAAGGACATCTCACCTCAACTGACAAAGGAGATTGTGTTGCTTGTGTAGCAGATGGAGCCGTCGGTTGAACATCCAGGATGGTCAAACCAGGGGGGCCAGGCACTGCTCCTGCTGGTGGTGGCTACAATGAAAAAATGTTGAAATAGTTAGAAATGCATGAATAAACAATAGGTCCAACAATATTAAACTATGTAAAGATAATGTTGAAATAGTTACATACCTGTGTGTGATTAGTCGCCACTGCAGATGCGGCACTAACTGCTGCATCAACCATCGATGCGAGGTTCTTAGTAGACAACTCGGGTTCCTGATGCAGTAAACATTCAATTCAAACATTAACAAAAACAATTTATGCACTGGATTTCAAGTTAAACAACAAATATCATCGAAGGATATACATTACCATGGTGTGAGTAAGCCCATGGTCGTGGGCAGCTGGAGTCTTTCTAGGAGTAGAACGCCTCACATACACACGACCCTTGTTCACGAATGGCCTGGAGGGAGATACAAATCCAGGCAATTATCCAGATGTCTCGGATGGTGCCTACAGTCAGCAAGTGTTCATGTAGTTAGACATGCATGATTCAACAAACAAACATGTATTTAAAAAATGTCATTTTTAATTGTTTACTTGGAGCCCAGATGTTTCAGGGGACGGTATGACCATGGGTACTACCTCCACATTACCTTGCCCCAGTGAAGGATCTGCCATCTGCAAGTTTAATAATTGTAAATATTAGACCGTAGATAGCATTAATGAACTAAAATGTAAAGTATGTGGAAATTAACAAATTAACAAGTATTAAAAAACTGAAATTTTAAAATGTTTACCTCGGTGTGAGATACGGCAATAGGTGGTATATAAGATGGGCCTACCGAATGGGTGGCATCATGCCCCCCTGTAGAGTCTGGAACATCCGGCTCTGGGGCGTCACTGCCGGCATAAAGCATCAACTGCAAGTTCACAAAATTAATATATTAGCTCAAACTATATATATGTGTACAAAGACGAAAATAAATGAAGAATTTATTACAATTAACCATCAACATACCTCTCTCAAAAACCCACTGAAGGCAACATCTAAGGCAATACCATAGCAGGGACAACCACATGATGTGCACTCGTGAGGATCAGTACTAGGATGGGGAATAGTCGATGGTCCTGCACTAGTGGATGGTCCTGATGGTCCTGCACTAGTGGATGGTCCTGATGGTCCTGCACTAGCTGATGGTCCAGCATGGTGACGAGCTGGTGTATGTACCACACAAGGGATAGATGTCCCTTCCTCACCCATATGTTGAACCATCATTCCATGGCGAACAACCGCCCGTGCCAAACTCAAAAATGCATCCCGTGTCTGCAGAATAATGCGACGTGCTGGTGGGACATCTGGCCCAGGCAACTGCCTGCGAGGTGCAGGGATAGGGAGATCCTGGTCTCGAAGCCTGGCATTGGGTCAGTTTTGGGGCATCCCCCCACCGATCCCCTGAAACTGTAAGATGTCAAAATAGTTAACGTGTTTATGCAACACGAACTCTGCGTACATCTTTCGAAGGAAATATAAGGGAATTTCCCTGTTGTTGTGTGGTGGCATATCAAAAACCATGTACCATCTGTCCATCTAGTTATCAACAAATGGTTGAAACGTGCACCACTCAATGGAGATATGCGGCTTGCTTGCATTTGGGATTTCCCCCATCCGTGGGTCCCTAAACAATGCAAATATAAGCTCTTTGGATATTTTCAACTTTTTTACTGCATTGTAATCTAGCCCATCAGCATATTGTTGTCTTTTTCTTTCTCTGTAAGATGCAATATCATATAGGACATTCATAGATTATGAAATGGTGTCCACAATTGCATCCAAGGTTGATGCAAGTGAACGGCGAATCCTGTCGCCACCACTAAAAGCTGCACTTATGCCCCTCAATTGGGCAAGCTCAATCAATATTTCAGCATTGGTATCCATAGCCGCAACTACAATAAAGACATTAATACGAAAATCATTAGAAACATATACATGGTATATAATGACGTCTCTTCAAAATTGAACATGTATTAAATCAAACTCACATAAGCAATTTAATGGCATTCACTTACATACATTTAAAACTTAAAATTAAACATTTGACAATTAAAAAGTAAGTTAGTCAGATTGGCAGAGAGGAGGAGGAGGAGGATCAAGGCAGTGATGAGTTTGTTGATTCAGGCATGGAGGAGGAGGATCAAGGCAGTGATGAGTTTGCATCTATGTGTCTCAATGTCTCATTGTGTTTTGTGATTGTGAATGACAAATGTGTTGTGATTTGTGAATGATCTAATTTCTATTGAATATTTCATATTTGTAATTGTAAATGTAATTTCTATTGAATATTTGTAATTGTAAATGTTAAATTTTATTGGATGATCTATATGTCTATATTTTTAAATTTTAATATATTTTAAAAATATATTAATTCCGGGGGTCACCGTGTCCTACATGTCATAATTCTGGGGTCACCGTGTCTAGTGGGGACTAGGGATCAAATTTGAAGGGTGGGGTCCCATTTCACTATGAAGGGCTATGAGATATTGAACACTATTGAAGGGCTATGAGAAATTTATTAATATTTATTCTATGTGTATATATGGATGTGTTCATGTTGCATGGATTGGATTCTAGGTTAACCGAGGCCTTTTTAGAGCAAAGAATGGGGTAATTACTATTTGGGAACAAGTTTTTTATCAAATGTAAATTGCAGTGATGGAAGATATTGAGGGTGCCACATGTTGTGGAGAAAGTAGTATTGATTCCTATGACGTAATAGGGAGTTCAAAAAGTCTGGTTTCAAGTATTGTCATGCGTAGCTCGATTGATTTTTCTCGCGCTAGGGTTGTAGCAACTTTTATGGCCATTACTGTTAAAAGGATTGATGGGGTGGAATCCCATGAAACGATGAGTTCTTTTGTTAAGACGCAGATTCAGTGAAATTTGGTGGGTCTTATGTTCATTTTATGCACAAAATTCGATTACTTGATTTTGTTGCATTGTTAACTCTCCTCCTAGTCATAGCTACAATCTCTTATATAATTGTGAAGGTTATCAATCCACTCAATATATTAAAGTTGTAGTAGGCCAAAATCATCCACATATTTATTGTACTCACAAATGTTGACATTCCAATTTCTATGTAGAGCGCCCATTAACATTAGATTGTATGGGACATGTTTTTGAGGCATGATGTCATTATCTCATAACAACAAGCTTTTTATCCATAAATATGTCATATACAAGCCAACGGAATTGTTCCTAATCCTTTATAAAACTTTGTCATAATTATATCAATACCAACATCCCTACCTATTGACTTAGCTTAGAAGATATTACACCTTCGGATAACCAAACCTGATTCCAAGGTTGGTAATCATAAACGTAAAAGCATCATCATAAGGAAATAGCATGTTGTGTTGAGGAAATTCCTTTTTTTCCATTTCCTTCTCAGGATAATATTTGGTTGTGGATCATTTAAAATGTATAATTTATTTTAATATTGGGAAGCTAACTTCAAATTCATTAATATATTAATATGATTTGATTTTTTTATTAATAACAAGTTATTCTTTTCATTTGAAAATGTAATAGTACATCAAAATTTCAATGTTTACTGACGTAGTAAATTTGAGAGGCTTTATTTTTCAGTGGATATAGTAGACCTGTAAATTCATAGGATGTCAAAAATCTAGTCAGCCTTGAAGTTGAGCTCCTCAAAGAAAACGAATTTCTTTAAATATGTTTATGGCAGGCTGGCATTGCCAGCTTCGCTCCACAAACTATCCTGGAGGACTGGAGGAGATAGGGTAGGTGGAACTTGGAAGTAGCTCAACCACAGTGGAATAGGGGTATAAGAAAAAGCTTGTTTCTATTCATGCAATATTATATATTGATGGTCGGAGCCATGGAAGCATGGAATTCCAGCATTGACTTGATACAACAAAGAAAACAAAAGGTGGAACTCGGGAGCTGCAGGATTGACTTGATACAACAAAGAAAACACAGGGTGTGAGGATGGGAGCCGTAGACGGTAGGATTAACTTGATACAACAAATAAAACACAGGGCTATAGGTAGGGGCCACGGGCAGGAGCAACAACCTGCAACATTACAAGAAGTTTATGGATTGTGTATTTTGTCTGAAATGCCAAATTCGCGGGGGCACATTAACATAATATATTATACATTGAATACTCAATTAACTCACGGAGTCAGCATTCACGAATTGGTATGTGATAACTTGTAACTTGGTAAGCCCGCTAGCAACAACACGTATGAGCCACCTTCCAGGTTTAATAATTTTGTTGATGCCATTAAATGTGTTAAACACGTAAGCGCTCGCTACAAACACGAGAACTTCGAAGCGTTCAAGCCATGGGCTACTCAGTGTAAGCCCGTCCACGTAAGTTGCTCAATGATATTATTAGAGGCCCAATGGTCCATGATCCATGGATGATCGAACACGTGGATATTGGAGAGTAACTGAGTCTCACTCCCAAGTCACCTAGCTAGTAGCCACATTCCCAATTTCCCACTAAAAATTGTTGATGGGTGAAATTTGAAGCTACCCTTCTGTTGCAATTTTAAAGAGTAGTGGTTAATTTAATTATTGAAGGGATTACCATGAAATTAAATTTTTTTTGCATGGTAAAATTTGAAGTGGCCTTCTATGACGTGTGGGTAAAATTTGAAGTGGCCTGAAGGCTTCAAATTTGAATCCTGGTGGGGACACTCGTGTCCCGTGTCCTCGTGTCGGGTGACTTAGATGAATACATTGTAGAAAGGGGGGAGTTTTATTTTTTTCAATTTTTGGTTTGATTATGAATTTTTGAGTTTTTGAAAAGGGTTTCATTTTAATTATTCACTAATCTTGGTTGAGGGAGGTGTGAATTTAATTAGAAATTGGGTTATTCCCAATTTTATCAATATTACAAAACTACGTTAAACAATAAAAAAATAGTAATTTGGATTAAAAAATCACAAAAAAATGGTATGGGTGAATGAATTACCTGACTAGATGAGAATGCACCGGTGAATTTGTCTCCCCTCCAGCTAAATCGAGCAACATGGATAGTTGAGTGGGCCACAAACCGTCCTCGTCCAGGGTCAATTTCGCCTCTATTCGCGTTTCTGATGCGTGAGTGTCGCGGGTGGTCGACAATCGTCGGGACTGTGTTTTTAAATTCATTTTTAGTTTTACATATCGCGTACGCGATTTTTAACTACATAATGCGTACGCATTTTGTAACTACATAACGCGTACGCGTTATGGTTACCTAGCCTACATGTCCAATGACATGTTAGGCTCGGGTCTTACCATGGCAGGTGGTAAATATCAGAAACGCGTTATGTTTTAGGTATCAGGAACGAGATTTGAAAAAAGTAGCATTGCATCTAAAGTGACCCTCATCTTCTTGCACACACCCGTAATACTAATATTAACATTAATTACTTATATATCAACATTAATAATATTATTAAGAACAATAACATCACTAAAATTAATAACATTAATAATATTGATATTAACAATATTAATATTAACATTAATAATGTTAATAAAAATAAAAATATTAATTATGTTAACATTAATATTAACAATAATATTATCATTAAAGATTAATATTTCTTAATATATACATAATAATTAATATTAGGAAACATTTTTATTAATGTTAATGTTAATCTTAACATCAACATTAACATTAATTAATTGTCGCTATATGACAATATTTTTACGTTATTACTAGATATCATGTCACTGCTTTCACTATCCATGTTAGTCTCTTTTCTAATGTTTTTTCTTCCACCATCAATATTTTCATTTCTCAGATTAATGTTAATTATGTTGCAACTGTTTTCTTTGGCAATCTATATTATCAACCCAAAACATGACCTTATAAATTATTACTCTCGCACTTCAACCATTTGACATAATATTGATATAAATTATTACTCTCACAACCATATTATTATTAAATAATATAAATTGTTACTCTCTCACTTCCACAATTTAACATAATGTTTCATAACCATATTAAGATGATGCAATCCAACATAACAATTTAGGAATCTCACGTTCGTACCTAACCCTTTACAAGGTTTGTAATGTAACATAACTATTCAAATGCATAACTACTATACATAATTTAGCTTAGATAAACATTGCAATGTGACATATCCATAGTCAACCATTCCAACAAACATAAGGAAAACACAATCAACATAAGTAAACCATAAGGAAAGCATGAACACACATTGTCAACCATAGTCAACCATGGCCAATGATGGTCAACCATGAACAACCATGGTCAACATAAGGAAACCATGCAAAACCATGGTCATCCATAGAAAACCATAGTCAACCATGAACAACCATGGTTAGCCATAGTCAAGCATTAACAACCATGACCAACCATGGCCAACCATACTCAAGCATGAACACAAGTCAACTATAGTAAACTATTGTCGGCCAACCAATGGAAACCATAGTCAACCATGGTCAACCATTAACAATGAGAGTCAACCTTGAACAACCATGGGAAACCATTAATAATCATGGTCAATGATTGTTAAACAAGGTCGACCATAATTAACCATTGTCAACCATAGTCAACCATGAAGAACCATTATCAACTAACTAAGCTCAACAATAGTCGACCATAGTCGACCAACTATGGTCAACCACAGTCAACCATGGTCAACCATAATCAAGCATGGATAACCTTTGTCAACATTGCCAACCTTGAACAACCATAATCAAGCATGAATAACCTTGGTCAGCATTGCCAACCTTGAACAACCATTGTCAACCAAAATCAACCATAAACAACAATGGCGAGCCATAGTCAACCATGATCAACTATCAAACATAGTCCATGATGGTTACGATTGGTCAAAGATAGACAATTGTAGTCAACCAAATTAAACTATGCTCATCCTTGGTCACTACAACCACAATCTATGTACTTCTCATAGATGGTGTTGGACAATTCCTAAAACTACAATATATGTACTTGTGCATTGTAAACAAACTATGTCAAAATTGAATAGTTAACAATGAAATAATTGGAATGGTTTTACAAGATAGTTTGATTTTTTTCAAAAAAGAAACAACTTCATGTTTTTACCTACATGTTTTTAAGATTAAGATTGATAATCTCTTTTCAGTATTTTAATTTTCTCTTATCCTCTAATTTTTTTTATAGCACCACACATTCTCATGTATTAATATTTAAATATAATTTTAATTAAAAAAACTTTCAAAATTCAATTAAGATTGAAATTACAAAAACTGCCTCAAAAATATACCATTTCACCAACCGATATACATTCATGAACCTTTGAACTACTTATTTTAAAATGAAACGGTTTAATCAAATAGAATCTATGTTTATCCATCATCGTATATAAAACTTTTTATTGGGAATCGATACATAGAGCCGGTCGAACGATCGTTTTTAAATTTCCATGGAGAAATCATTACGATTGCAAAATTCTACACCGAAAACCTAAAGCAGAGAAAAAACCGTAAGATTTTCAATGTTTGTAGCAATATATAAGTAACTTCAAAGTTCAGGCAAATATCCGCTGTCGTTCAATGGCTCACCAACCGACAAATTTTTTCATGGATTTACATGTTCCGAGAAAAAAAAACCTTCGAGAGAAACAGTCATATGTTCTACTCTCTTAAACCTACGTCACAGATGGCAGATGGCGTTTCTCACTATCTTTCCGCGTCCTAAAACACTGCCAAAAGCAGGCAATTTTTTATTGGTGTTGACAACTCCTCAACCTCACATGGCCAGCTAAGATCATAACTGTGAACTGCTTTTCAACTTCTATATATAATCCTCTCCGCGATCCTTCTACCCAACAAGTAGAATAAACAGACATTGTAATGAGCACAACCATGGATCTACTGTCATCAGTCCAGGCATTTGGTACAAATCGTAGAGGTCAAAAATGACGGTTTTGACACTAACATACGTTTTACAGTTTTCTTCATTTTTTCATTTTTTTCTGACAAGTAGTATAAAATATAGGCCGTATTTGATGAACAAAATGGATTATAATTTTAATCAAATTATAATCATGCTCATATACCATACCATTTATCATATCATGGTATATAATTGAATAAAACCTTCTTGGATAACAATTCAATACATAGTTTCCCAAGTAGTTATTAATTTTGTTGATTATGCCATGTATGTATCTCGTTTTACTGCTTAAGTAAACCAAATTCCTATGGTCCACTAAGTACTAAAATTTAGGGGAAATTAACAATTGATGAACCATATCCACAGGTAGACAGAAGAAAGAGATATCGACACAAAACAAAAAAAAATTGATGAATGTTGGATTTGAATCCACCAATTTTTAACAAAATGCCAAGTAAAAATATGAAGTCAAAACTTTACCAAGATCCATAATATATAGGATTAAATTCCTATCAAACCAATTATATCCCTCTTAATGACATCATTATACAATTTAAATACCTTATGCCTCACAAAGATAGTTTACCCACACACTTGACCAGCCACAAAGTATATTGGTTGTGGAGCCTGATTTCCCAGATTCAGAGATATTATTATTCAGCCGTGTTTGTACCCCAGTTTTATATGATATTGAGGTGGACTGTACACTCAACCCAACGGGGGGGTGTTGGGGGGCATCGCCACCCCAAGGGGTTCCAAGGGGGATCATCTCCCTTGCATGGGGGGTCCGGGGGCTAGTGGAGGTTCGAGGGAGAATCCCCCAAAAGAAATTTTTGGGTTGTTTTCACCAACAGATTACGAGCCCATGGTTTTGGGTAACCGTGGTATTTTCCCATTGTATTTCCCATTTAAAAGAAAGACATTGTAATACGGCTAGTGTTGATGTATTAGGTATTATGCATTATAAAGATCTATGAGATCGTGAGAGAGAGATTGTGAGACTGTGAAGAGGAAGTGTAGTGGATGTGATGCAGGTTGTATCCCTTCACTTTTTTGGATGGTATAATAATAAGGATTGGCAATTTCAGTGTTGACATAGCCCATCTTGGGTGAACCATGATATATTGGTGTCTCTCTTGTAATGTGTTTGTGTAATTTGTATTTGCATCTTGTTTATTGTTATTGCTCTGTAATCTTGTTTTTCTAACAAAGTATACATCAAATTTCATTCCAAGAGTGGCTTCTCTCTCTCTCTCTCTGTCTCTCTCTCTCTATATATAGAGACCCAAAGTTAATATCAATGATTAGTTAAACCTTTTAATCTTAGTAATATTCCATTTTATTTTCAAGAGTGGAAGAATCCAAACTAATAAAATATTTCCTTTGTATCAATTATATTTTGCTATATTTAAAAAATGTTTCAATTGTATCAATTATATTTTGCTATATTTAAAAAATGTTTCAATTGAAATATTTATATTTCCTACAAAAGTTGTTTTGCAAAAGATAATGAAAGTAGGTCAATATGAAATAGATCAAGTAATAACAATTAAAACAAAACAAGCAAGTTTCTCCACTTAAACTACAAAATGGTCCATATATTTTATAGACACATTCATCAACATTGGATGGAGAGTATTCCTATATGACAATGGATAACATTTTAGATATGCATCATGAGTATGGAAAGGCACCACTGATACATATAATATAAAATAATATAAAATATATGTTGTGGTAAAGGCCTCAACAAAATTCAAATTATTTATACTTCCCAGACATTTATCATCCAATAAAGTTTCAAGGGATTAAAAGGAATCGATTCCAAAATATTGATCCTACTGTTGATGTATATGTAACTTCGGAATGTATTTCACCCATGTATTTCATCTATGTAAATTTGTACTGCTATAGAGATGTTAGTATTCCTCTATACGGAAGTGTTGTCATTTGTATTGACAAGTGTCGCAAGTGTCGTAACTTGCCGATGGGTTATTAGACCACCATGTGTGGGGTTGGCCTTGATTAAGTTAACATTGGGTTATTGTACTAAGCTAGACAAGTCGGCCCCATAAGTTTATTAGGAAGTTAGGACAAGTATAAATAGAGATCTCCCGATCTCTATTTGGATCACTTCATAACTCACTCTTCCTTCACTCGGAAAGTGGCGCACATATGAGGAGGAGGATCAACTGCTAGGAGGAGTCTATCTCTGTGTACTTTGGTTGTACTATTTCTCTATCTATCTCTGAGGAAGTTATGGGGTTTGTCACCTTAGGGTTTTCCCCACAGAAACTCTATGTGTCTATTGTCTCTTATGTTTTGCTTCTTGTGATGATTGACATGCTTGCTATGATTGATATGCATTGATATACTGTACATGTTATTCTCTCAGTAAAGATCCTAGAGTATATTGAATTAATGCTAAAAAATTAACATGGTATCAGAGCTAACCTCAGAAGAGGACACTATGCAGTTGCGGAAGCTAAGGCTTCTTGTTTTTGGGTTTCTCTCCACAGTTTTTGGAAAAGCAGTAAGGTAGATTGACTCTACTCATCAAGGAGAATCTATCTGTCCAATCAGAATTCAATTCTGAGCACTTTCAATTTTGGCCCTAAAAATTAGGGTTTCCTCAAAAATAGGAAATTATGAAATATGAAGACATAGCTGGAAGCCCCTTAGAAAAATCAAAGTTTAGAGATTTGGATCGATTTTTTTGGTTGGGTAAATCTTCGGGAAACTCAAACCCTAATTCAGGGTCCTCCCTAGTGAACCTAGGAAGACTAAAAGGCATTTCTGAAGGGTGAAGCTTTGTAGATCTCAAATTATGAATACACCAGGCTGATCAGCTCATCAAGGCGCATCTTCTATCCTTTCAAAAAGTTGAAATTCACATTTTGAATTTTTAGGGTTTCTCTGACAAACCCTACTCCAAGACTAGATCCAATTTTCAGCAAATCAAGTGGTAAGACCTAAATCTTTTCTATTTCCATTTGCAGTACTCTTTAAATATGTCTCACGACACCAAGCTTGAGGATAAGCTTGAAGGGGCTAATAACTTCTGAGCCTGGAAGTATAGGATTGGGTTAATCGTGGAAGAAAATGAATTGGATACATATATCAGTTCTAAAGTCCCCGTCTCGGAGGATGAAGAAGCTAAAGCATTGCATAAGAAGAACTTGGTCAAGGCAAAGAGAATGATTTCTGATTCTATCAAATACCATCTCATAGCACATGTGTCATCTTGAAGTCACCCAAGGAGATGTTTGACTCTTTGACCAAGCTATTTGAAGGGAAGAACATAAATCCGAAGATGACTCTACGGAACCAATTGAAAGGGGTCAAGTTGTTGAATGGAGAGACCATTCAATCTTATTTCTCCAAGGTCTCTCAGATCAAGGAACAACTTGAAGTTGTCGATGAAGTAGTATATAATGGTGAAGTGGTTATGACTACTCTAAATGGCCTACCTAGGTCATGGGATTCTTTTATTCAAGGAATCTGTGCTAGAAAGAAATTAATCTCTTTCAGTAGATTATGGGAGGAATGTTCACAAGAAGAGGCTAGGCCTGTAACCCGAGAAGAAAAGATGGGAAATGAAGATCAAGATCTCACAGCTCACACCAAAAGAAGCAAGCCTAAGAAGGAACACTCTCATTACAAGAAATCCTCTCACACCAATCATAAGAATAGGAAAGAGATGAGATGTTTCACATGTAATGAGAAAGGACACTTTGTTGCAGATTGTCCCAAGAAGAAGAAAGACAACTTCTACAAGAAGAAGAAGAACAATAAGAAGAGATATCATGCTCATGGTGTTGAGGATGATGAACCTCCCAAGAAGAAGGCTAGAGAAAAAAGTGATGATGATGACTCATCAAGCGAAGAAGAGTATGTTCTAATCTCTGCTCTCACAGGTACTATTTCTCATGGTTGTAATGATTGGGTCATTGACAGTGGGGCTTCCAAACACATGACTGGGTTTAAAGAATCTTTTGTAAATCTATCTGAACATGAATCACCCCATAAAGTGAAACTTGGGGATGACTACCAATACCCCATCAAAGGAAGTGGTGAAGCCTCCTACAACCTAGATTATGGAAAGTCTTTGAAGATGAAAGAAGTTCTTTATGTACTTGGGCTCAAGAAGAACCTACTCTCCATATCCGCATTGGATGCAAAAGGTATGAGGGTTGCATTTGTAGATGGCCAAGTTCTAATGTGACCAAAATGTAAAACTATTGATGATGCAGTAGTGATTGGAGAGCAAGAGGGAGGATTGTATAAATTGAAGGGACAACCTAAAAATGCCATGGTGCATGATTCCATGGAGCCAAGTGAACTTTGGCATAGAAGACTTGCACATATGCACTATAGAGCATTACCAATTGCAATTAAGGCTGTAGAAGGTCTTCCTGAAATAAAGACCAAGCATGAAGGTGTTTTCAAAGGATGTGCAAAAGGAAAGAACATAAAGAAGGCATTTCCAAGTAGTGAAAGCAAGGAAAAAGGAATCTTGGAAATCATCCACTCTGATGTATGCAGTCCAATGTCATCTAGTTCTCTGAGTGGGTATGTTTACTATGTCTCTTTCATTGATGAATTCTCCAGGAAGACTTGGGTTTACTTCTTGAAGAACAAAGATGAAGTGTTTGATAAGTTCAAGGAATTCAAAACCTTGATGGAGAACCAAACTGATAAGAAGATCAAAACATTCAGATCCGACAATGGTGGAGAATTCACTTCAGGTGACTTCAAGAAGTTATGCAGTGATTCAGGGATTAAGAGGGAGTTGACTTCTCCTTACAATTCACAACAGAATGGAGTTGCAGAAAGAAAGAATCGAACAATCATGGAAGCAACAAGGGCAATGCTGCATGACCAGGATCTACCTATACATCTATGTGCAGAAGCAGCTAGGACAACTATATATGTGCAGAACAGAACACCCCACAAGATATTGGACAACAAGACATCAGAAGAGGTCTTTTCTGGTAAGAAACCTGAAGTCATCCATCTCATAATATTTGGTTGTCCAGTATACACACATGTCCCAAAGGAAAAGAGGACCAAGCTAGATCCTTCAGGAAAGAAGGGTATCTTTGTGGGTTACAGTGAAAGCTCAAAGTCTTACAGAATATACTTTCCAGGGTTCAAGAAGATTGATGTCAGCAGAGATGCGACATTTGATGAAAACTCAACATTCATCAAATCAAGGAAACTTGCATGGGCTAGAGAGCTCATTCAAGATGCAGAAAGATATGGCATTCTAGAAGAAGAACACAGAGCAAAGAAGAGAACTAGATCACATACCAGCTATGTTGCTTTACTCTGTGATATCATGAACAAGGAACCTTCCAATTATGAAAAAGCAGTGAAAAAGAAAGAATGGAAGGATGCCATGGTCGAAGAATACCAATAAATAATGAAGAATGATGTTTGGGATGTTGTCCCAAGACCTGAAGGGAAGTCTGTTGTGACTTCCGAATGTATCTAAAAGATCAAACATGTTGCAAATGGAAGCATAGAGAAATACAAGGCAAGATTCATAGCTCGTGGCTTCTCTCATAAAGAGGGGATAGATTATGAAGAAACTTTTTCTCCTGTAGCCAGGTACAATTCCATCAGAACAGTACTTGCTCTGGCTACAGTGATGAAATGGAAGATACACCAGATGGATGTCAAGACTGCTTTCTTGAATGGTGTAGTTGAAGAGGAAGTGTATGTGGAGCAACCAATCGGTTTTGAAACACATGATAGTAAGTCATATGTGTGCATATTGAAGAAAGCCTTGTATGGATTGAAGCAAGCTCCTAGGACTTGGTATGGTAGGATGGTCAATTTCCTATCTAGTTTACTACAAGGCTGAGGAAGGCAATCGTGTGATACTACTCCTGTATGTGGATGACCTATTTGTTATAGGTAATGATATTTTGATTGATGATACTAAGAGGAAGCTTGCTGCCAAGTTCGAGATGAAGGACTTGGGGATGATGCACTATTTTCTAGGCATGTAGGTGTGGCAGAGTGCAGATGGTATCTTCCTTTGGCAAGGGAAGCATGCAGTAGATATTCTGAAGAGGTTCAGGATGATGGAATGCAAGGCCGTGGCCACACCTATGGCATCAAACCTAAATCTTTTATGTGATGCTTCATCTGAGCCAGTTGGTGTCACTATATATCGTCAGATGATTGGGTCCTTGATGTACCTGACGAACACGAGACCATATATTTGCTTTGCGGTGAACACATTGAGCCAGATCCTGACGAATCCGACGAGTGTTCACTTGGTTGCTGTAAAGCATATTCTGAGGTACCTGAAGGGTACGATTGAATATGGGCTCAAGTATGATGCGAATCAAAAGTTTAACCGGCAGGGTTATGTTGATTCAGATTGGGCAAGCAGTGCTGCAGATAGGAAGAGCACTTCTGGGTCTACTTCAGTATGGGATCAGGTGTGATCTCTTGGTTTAGCAGGAAGCAGTCCTACATAGCATTGAGTACAGCTAAAGCAGAGTATGTTGCAGCTTGTTCAGCTAGTTGTGAGGCAGTATGGCTTCGGAAGCTACTGTCTGAGTTATTTGATCTATCGCTAGAGACTACTGGTATCTTTTGTGACAACCAGAGTTGTCTGAAGCTGTCTGAGAACCCAGTGTTCCACGACAGGTCGAAACACATATATATCAAATATCACTATATCAGGGATATGGTGCAAAGAGGAGCAGTGAAGCTCCTGTATGTGGCGATGGATGATCATATTGTAGATGTACTTACGAAGCCACTAGCCAGAGTGAAGTTCAAGTACTTCAAAGAGAGGCTTGGTGTTCTTTAGATTGACTACACTTAGAGGAAGAACTGATGGACACATTTGCTGAAGCCATTCCAAGCATGTTGGAATGGGGATCCTTCACATGGTTGTGGATGTAAGCACTAGATGATGAGCATCAGGATGATGCTCTAGTTAGTGCTCTATATCTGTATGTATGCATCATGTTGGATGCTGGATATGATCAGTTGGATCACTTATATATATATGTATGTACACATCATGTTGGATGCTAGATATGATCAGTTGGATCATTTATATATATATGTATGTACGCATCATGTTGGATGCTAGATATGATTAGTTGGATCATTTATATCTATATGTATGTACGCATCATGTTGGATGCTGGATATGATCAGTTGGATCATTTATATGTATATGTATGTACGCATCATGTTGGATGCTGGATATGATCAGTTGGATCATGTGTATGTATCTGTAGATGTATCAGGTGGATACATTGTGTAATCAGGTAGATCATGTATGTTGATATGTATCAGGTATGATCAAGTGTATCATGTATTTGTATATGTATCAGGTGGATACATTGTATGATCAGGTAGATCATGTATGATGATATGTATCAGGCAGATACTCTGTATGCATCAGGTGGATGCATTATATGATCGGGATGATCATGGATGACGAGCTTCACGATGTTGCTCCAGATGACATGCATCAGGACGATGCAATGATGATGATCAGGATGATCATGTGTACATCAGGATGATGTATGATGAGTATCAAGATGATACTCTGTGGCCGCGGAACAGGTTGTGCAGATAAAGCATATAATCCTATCCCTGGGAGTTTTGCAGATAGTCTTTCGAGGTTTTGCCTATGGCATGTAATACTGACCCTGGGATATCTAGAAAATGCTCTTTTGAGGTTTTGCTTTGGAGGACATATAATCCTAGCCCTGGGAGGTTTGCAGATTCTCTTGCTAGGTTTTGCTACTCGCATATAATAGCTCGCTGGGAGATTTGGAAAATGCTCTTTCGAGGTTTTGTCCTATGGCATGTAATACTAGCCCTGGAAGATCCGATAGGTTGAGCTGTGTGCTCATAATCAGTCCTGGGATGCTCTTTCGAGGTTTTTCCATGACCACGTGTAATAAGTCCTGGAGATCTGGATAGGATGAAAAAGGCCTCAGATGCTCTTTAGGGTTCTTGCTTGGCAAGACACTCTTTTAAGTTTTTGTTGTGGGGGTCACATGTAATAAGTCCTGGAGATCTGGATAGGATGAAAAAGGCCTCAGATGCTCTTTAGGGTTCTTGCTAGTCAAGAGACTCTTTTAAGGTTTTGTGACAGTCACATATAATACTAGCCCTGGGAGATCCGACAGGTAGAGATGTGTGCTCGTAACAGCTTGCGATTCTCTTTCGAGGTTTTGTGACGCACGTAATAAGTCCTGAGAATTCCACAGTATGGCCAGTGATGATGAAGACCTGCAGGTGGTGGGCCTACATCCAATATGAAAAAGGACTGGCTCTGTAGAACTTCCTATGACAAGTAGATTCAGATATTGATTGAGATAGCAGCAGCTGTGACGATGACGATGATTCGAGGATGATGATTCGTTGATGATCATCCAAAGAAGAAGACTTGTGCTAGTAGATCTGTGTCGAGAAATGCCTTCCTAGTTAAGAGGGAGTGTTGATGTATATGTAACTTCAGAATGTATTTCACCCATGTATTTCATCTATGTATGTTGTACTCCTATAGAGATGTTATTATTCCTCTCTACGAAAGTGTCGTCATTTGTATTGACAAGTGTCGCAAATGTCATAACTTGCCGATGGGTTATTAGACCACCATGTGTGGTGTTGGCCCTAATTAAGTTAACATTGGGTTATTGTACTAAGCTAGACAAGTCGGCCCCATAATTTTATTGGGCAGTCAAGACAAGTATAAATAGAGATCTCCCGAACTCTACTTGGATCACTTCATAACTCACTCTTCCTTCACTTGAAAAGTGGCGCACATGTGAGGAGGAGGATCAGCTGCTAGGAGGAGTCTATCTCTGTTTACTTTGGTTGTACTTTGGTTGTACTATTTCTCTATCTGTCTCTGAGGAAGTTGTGGGGTTTTTCACCTTAGGGTTTTCCCCACGAAAACTCTATGTGTGTATTGTCTCTTATGTTTTGGTTCTTGTGATGATTGACATCCTTGCTATGATTGACCTACATTAGAAAAGTATATATTACAACAAAGAAGAAATTTGAATTGACTCAATGGTGGTAAAATTTCTCTTTCCTTGTAGGTTTCCAACAAGACAAGAAAATAAATGATGATTAGTATGATGAGTAATTATGTGGTGAAGGTAATAGAAAAACAAAATAAACTGTGACCTATTAATGAACAAATTTAAGTTACTAAAACAACATTCAAACAAGTAAATGGAGGGACGCTTCAACTTTAATGCAAATGTCCATGGAAGACATAACTAAAATGGTATCACCTTAAGGAATGATGTTGGTAGATGGTAGCCAATAGTCCCTTAGTCCCTTTGATATGGTCCTTTAACTTTCTAGGTTTCTCTTAAACAAACTTGGGAATGATGAAAAAAGTGCTTTGTCTTGGAGCAAAGGAGTCAAGCAAGCATGAAGGTAAATATATAATAGGAAAATATAAGGAGATGATGTCTTCCAAGTTCCATTTCCTATGGCATATCCTTTTTATGATTTTTCATTATGAAGTGCATACTAATGGATTCCTTTTATAGCCAAAATATAGGTCCCCAAAGAACTAGTTCCAAATGTTAAAATTTCAACCATGAAGTGACTCCAAAGTACAAGAATATGGCCCATTAAGGACCAAGTACTTGGTAAGTGAGCCTCATTCAATCTTTTTGACACCCAAATTCAATTGGTGACTACTAATGTCCCATGTAATTTGTGAGTTTGTGATTCCACAAGATTGTGTGGGTATTAAGGGATTTTCCCCACCATTTTTCTTGTTCAATAGTTTTGATAGTTTCCCAACAAGAGTAAAAGTCACTACAAATTGGTCTTTCTTTTTCATATGTTGACTAGTGGTGAATGGAAGGATTATGAATGGTATTATGTATGGTAATGATTTTTTCAATAATGGATGTGAAAATATGAAAATTGTGTGGAATTTAGGTGGTAATAGTTATCCCCTAATGTGTGAGGATGAGAATAGGTCATATAACTGAAATACATCATCATTTATTCCCCTCGTGATGTTATTTATTAGCAAAGAGATTGGGAGAGAAAATTGGAGGCTATGGGATGACCCACTTGAGAGTGATGGTGACCACCTATATACAAAACATTTGGAGAGGTGATACATAAAATATTACATTTTTATACAAATGAGGTAGGGATTCCGACACTCATGAAATTTTATCAAATTAAATTACAATACTTGCAGACCATAGGGCCCACTCTAAAAACAAAGGGGGTGAGGATTAAGTTGTCTTCAATCCTAGACTTGATAGGAAGTGATTGGTTACCTTTATATGATGACAATGACACTAGAATGGGAAAACAACTGATACTGAAAACAACCCACTAGAATGAGCGACCGAAATAAGAGGGGATGCACGTGATGGGCGGATCTTGCTTGGAAGTGGTATCAAATTATGCATAATAGTTATCATCCATATCTAGAAGTATTTAACAATAAATGAGAAAAATCCATTGGATTGTATGACTCACCATAATGTGATGAATGACTTGGTATCAAACACAGGAGGATAAATACTAAGGAAAAGAGTAATTATGACTCTCTCTATGTTGAAATTTGGTTGTCATTGATGTCAACTGATTTAGTTTATGGCATTGATGTCAAATGATGTCAAAGAGGATTCGGTATGCCTGTCCTAGTTTGAAGAATCATATAGAAAATCTACTTTGAATAAGTATATGTGCAAGCAAGATGAAGAAAGGTATGGATGCCAATATGAAAAAGTATATCATGAAGTGCATCCAATATGAAGAAGTATGTTCATAAGTACACCATGTATATTTAGTTTAAAGGAATACATCAAGTCATATTCCTTCAAAGCACAAGCTAAAGTGTTGGTTGGACAAAATATTTAAGAATGCGCAAGCAGTCAAAGAGTTCATTGGTCAAGGTTGAAGTGGGAAAGCAAACAAAAGAATTGATTGGACAAGGTTTGTGAATGCGCAAGCAAGCACAAGAGTTGATTAGACAAGGATTAGAAGTGCACAAGCAGCATGAACCATGAAAAGGTTGAACGGTGAGGCGAGTCCTGAAAGTGTGCATGTCTCACTAATCAAAGAAATCTCTCAATTGTTTAAACGCGCACAAGTACCAATTAGGGTGTGGCAGTTGAAGTTATCATATGCGCAAATTAGACACGCAATGGTACATCAAAGGCGTAATAACAAATCGTGAGGGTTAAAGTACCACTAAGTCAAGGACCATGTATGTGCAAGACCCATAAGAAATGACACATCAGCAGCACAGAACATGACATGTGGCAGAATCATAAACCGTAAAGCAAAGAAGAAGGAAAGCCACAACCAACTTGTAGACATACAATCCATGCAGGACATGTATAAATAAGAATTCAAGTTGGATATTTGAAGTAAGCTTGATGGAGAGGATGAAGAGCATGTAAGTGGAAAATACAGATTTATATTCAGGACATCAAGGGCTCGTGGAACCAGAACAACACTATCTAATAGAGAGCCAAGTGCACACAAGAAGAGGAATGGAATAGTTGATGGTGCATAGAATGATACTGTAGATTTGTGATGATTGCGCAAAGAAAAAAATGCAGAATGAAGAGGATGCATAAGTGAATGAGGATCAAATGAAAATATCGTAGACAACACATAGATAGTCACAGATATTCTAAGATAGATCTACGCAGAGACAAAAATGAAACATATCTTGCAGTGCACAATGTGAAGAAGTTTAATCGATGCATGAAGAATAAGTTGATGTGTGCGAAATAAAGAATTCCATCAAATGCGCAAAGGCTGAGTTGCAGCAGAATCAAGTATGTATGTCATGATGAGGATGATCTGAGACAAGTGCATTAAACCAAAAGGATGAATCATAGGATCCACAAAAGGGCGCAGATTGTCTAAAGACTGTGGCACTTAAAAAAAACATACATATCTCAGAAAGTGTGCAGTTCCATTTGATACCAGTGCGCAAATTGAAAACAACAAATTATTAGTTGATGCACAATATTAGTTGAAAGAGCATATGCGCGGTTGCATAATGGAATATTGACTATTGGCACATTTTGTAGCAGTTGAAGTAGCATACAGTATATGAAGTGTGATGTTAGATGAAGTGAACTTGAAGTGAGGTGTTGAAGTTGAAGTGAAGTGTTGAAGGTTAAGTGAAGTATTGGTGTTAAAGTGAGGTGTTGTATGCAACATGGTGACAACAATTCTACTGCAAACAGAAGGTGCACACTGAAGAACTTACATCATAAGATAAGAAGTGTGCAGGTATCATAATTTCAACATAGTAGCATCCTATTCTTATATATCTAGGCGGAAAGACTGGGCAAGGAGTAGGGGGTCATGGCCTCCTTCTAGTTGGTGTTGGAGTACACAAGGAGTTGTATCTTCCTTTAGGTCGATGCCTGAAAAACTAGGGGTTCGATTCCTCCTTCCAGTTGGTGCTGCTAAACAAAGGAATTTGGTGCTTCCTCGAATGTAATATTTTCATTGTAAAAGAGCATTATGTGGTTTTATCCCATTTGGGTTTCCACGTAAATATTTTGTGTGTTCTGCGTTCTATGATTTGGTGCATATATGAATGAATGATTTATTTATGGTGGATGCATAATTGAATATCAAGTTAATTTCATATTAATCTATTAAAGAAGTTGAAAAAATTTCATAACTACACTAATACAGATTCACCCCCCCTTCAGTAATGGATTGATAGACCAGAAATGCACTACTGTATGGATTGATAGACACTGAATTTGTCAAAGTTATGCATTGCACATCAGCCAAGGAATTTTAGGACAAGCTCAGGGGTGTCTATGAAGGTGACGAAAAGGTAAAGATAGAGATAAAGGGAAAGAAACAAGTTCATGATCTAGTCATAAGTGACACTCCGATATGTACACATCTAAAAGCTGACAAGGCTAGGATTGAAGATGAAGTAAAGAACAAGTTCAAGGGAAACACACAAATTCTGAACAAGATCTTGAATAATTAGAGATTAACAAAAGCTAAGTCAGGTTTTGGTTATGAAAGAACATCTAAGAAGGATTGCGCCAGGGAACATCATCCAAATCAAATGAATACTTTTAGTTATGGCAATTCCTTCAATAACTTTCATTATACTAACCAGAGAAGGATTAACATAATGAAGTGCGCAAGGTGCAATCACATTGGTCATATTGCAAAATATTTCCAGACTATGAGATGTTGTGCATGTGATGGTTTTGGACATAAGGCTTTGTATTGTTGAAAATAAATAAATGGTCCTGATGAAAACATGTTACGCAAAATAAATCACCATGAAAGAATTCATAGAGAAGACAGTCAAGCACAGAATAAGAATGAGAGTGTGCACATGAAAACATGGGTAAGGAATTCTCCTAAAAAATGCACAAAAGAAGTTGATAATTCAAGTACATCTAAAGAAGCAAGCGATTGTTGCCCCTCTTGTTGATATAAAGAAGATTAAGTGATATCCTTGAATTCAACATGATGCACCTTATGAATTCAAGGTGTATGTTAGTAAAGGTTATGGTCTAAAAATATTTGTTGTATAGAATGTTAATTGCTGCAAGAGGTTATATGTGTTTGTTGTAGAAAAAGAACTTCATTATGTGTGCATGCATTTATCCAGTTATTTGCTGAGTTATGTTGAAGACAAAGTATCACACAAAATACACATACATGCAAGATTACAAATGGTACTATGAAGTAAATCATGTGTGCACAGAAACATAGATACACAATCGCATATTGCATTATATTGAAAATCTGTGTTTTTACAAAATGCATGAGTCTTTTACAAAGAGAATATCAGAAGCGACTTCATGCCGAGGTCAAGAATATGGAAAAATTTAGAATTACAAATAAGCTAAAGCCGAAATTCGAGTTCCATTTCTATGTATGGTTGGTGTGCGAGTCGAAGCTCCAAATCCACTAGAACCAACACGTCACAGTTAGAGGTTGGGTGCATAGGAAGAAGTTGTAGAGCTGCAGACGGTGATTGTTTAGAGTGTTGAGATCGAAGTGAAGAAAATTAATCCATAATTATATTTTGTTGTCTCTCAAGGATTTCAGCTCGATTGCTTAGATAAGTCAATTGATCAGCATGCCCATAATTCACCTACGACTGAGCATGTTGGTGTTGGAACTTTGTTTCTTCCATTCAGCCCCACCATACTCCCATGTCAACTCTCATACGAATAAACTCCTATTGTTGTGATTGGACAACAAGGCACAAACTGTCAAGGGAGTCAGCCATTCTCCTATAGAAGAAAGACATGACCAAGAAAGATTAAAAATTAAGAGGGAATGCGATGCAAAGCAAAAATACTGAAGAGAAAAGGGTGTTGAACCAGTCATTTCACAAATATTTTATAGAATTGAATGAATGGTTTTACATGCATGGATTTAATATTAAGAGATGTGCATTCAATACCACGTGATTCGAAGAAGGTGATGGTGAAGCCAAACATAAATGATGGATTTAATGAGTTTAGGGAAGGATTAAAAAAAGAGGAAATCAAATTCATTACTCTGTGAGATGAATGATGTTTCCCCAAAAGCTCAAGTATGATCATGACATGTCAAAAAGTGCCACACAAATGGTGAGTCATATCGTTTTATTATTGATGTATCTGGAAAATGGAAAAACGTGCCAAATATTTTATCAACATGGAAAGGGATGCGAAGTTAATAAATGCAACAAGGCTTGGTGACACCGCAGTAAATGTGATGTGTGGAACAATCAAACGTAGAAGGAAATTGATGGAAAAGACAGTACAAGACCAGTAAGAAACCAAGTTTGGTACTGCGGAATTAATGTGATGGGATGATTGCATGAACTTCTGTGAAAATAAAGATGAAGTACTATGATAGGAACATGAGATCAATATACAAAAGGAATACAACAACTGTAAAGGGGGATCACATAAGATATTATTATGAAAATAGTGTACCGATTGCAAGGATATCGGCATGACAGCAAAAGGATAAAGCATAGAGACAGGGGGATTTATCCCTTTGAGTAGTGATCGTAGAAAAATGCAAAATAGAAGAAAGGAGAACCTATAATTGCGCAATAATGGTACCTCTTTTGCATTGATTTCAAAGGGGGATAAAATAGCATGAAGGTGAGAAGTAATGCAGCTGAAGAGAAAAAACACGAAGTTGATCAGGGACAAATAGCACTAAATATTAGAAGAAAAAATGAAGCTGGAAGCTGATCAGGGGAAGAAAGAAAATGAAGCTGAAAGAAAATCATAAAGTATTGAATAGCATAGTAAGAATGATCATGAATCATGTGGTCTACGCAAAAGTAACGGAAAGTAGAAGAAGCATTGATAGCAGAATGTGCAGATGTCAAAGGATCACACTGGAAAAGAACACAAGGGGAGCATACACACAGGGGGAGTAATGCGACAAGAACAAATGAAGCATACAATATTTAGGAGATGATTATGCATAGCTTCATAAGGTGTTGACATTAATGCCAAATGGGGATATTGTTGAACTTTGGTTTTCATTGATGTCAACTGATTCCATTTATGTCATTGATGTCAACTCATGTCAAAGAG
This sequence comes from Larix kaempferi, assembly GCA_027924585.1. Taxonomy (NCBI): domain Eukaryota; kingdom Viridiplantae; phylum Streptophyta; class Pinopsida; order Pinales; family Pinaceae; genus Larix; species Larix kaempferi. The sequence goes on from BSBM01001259.1 coordinate 603,899, forward strand.
GATTCAGTCTTCCTGTTCCAGTTTGAAGAAGCATATAGAAAATCCACTTTGAAGGAGTATGTGCACAAGCAATATGAAGAAAGGTATGGATTCTAGTATGAAAAATTATATTCTGAAGTGCATCCAATTTGAAGAAGTATGTTCATAAGTACACTATGTATATTTAGTTTAAAGGAGTACATCCAATCATAGTCCTTCAAAGGACAAGCTAAATTGTTTGTTGGACAAAATATTGAAGAATGTATAAGTAGTCAAAGAGTTCATTGATCAAGGTTCAAGTGGGAAATCAAACAAAATAATTCGTTGGACAATGTTCTTCAATGCGCAAAAAGCACAAGAGTTGATTGGATAATCATTAGGAGTGTGCAAGTAGCATGGACCATGAAAAGGTTGAACAGGGATGTGAAACTTGAAAGCACGCAAGTCTCACCAATCAGAGAAAGCTCTCAATTGTTGAAGTGTGCACAAGTACCGTTGGAGGATCCTAGTCGACGAGTCGACTAGGTCGTTGCCGACTATGGTTAGCCTGAAGCAGTCGGTTAGTTAGTCGACCGACTATTAATTGTATCTGAATAATTGTATGTAATCTCCATAAATAGGTTGTAGATCCGACACCATAACATATCTTTTCAATGATATTGTACTCTTCTTTAGATATATTTATATAAAACTTGTTGTTGTTGTCCCAGTTTCTCTCATATATGGTTGTGTGATGAATGTATGCATGTGTCTCTTTCTCTATATTAGTATAATGTGCTACTGATAACCGATGAAATCCCCTAGAATACAACATTGGTTCCATTGTTGGTAGTAAATATCTTTAAGAAATGAGAAATACGGACAGATGCTAACAAACAGAGAAATTCGAGAGTGGTGGGACAGGAAACTAGCGAACTACATTCAAAATTATGCACGATGAAACAAGATGATGTTAGCACAAGCAAGGTAGAAGTTCTTCACCGAGGCCCATGAGAAATATTTAGAGTATGTTCCTGGAGAAATAAAGAAATTTCTGATATTTTTTCATGACCGGATGGGATTCTGAGAGTAAAAAGTTGCTGATGCGAAAAATCATTAATGGCGAAAGAAAAAATCTATGCGAATGGTTCACGAAATTCTGTGAAGACTTTTGTGAATCTCAAGCCTTTGAAGATAGAGTATATGCTGACAAAATATGATGCAATTTTTACACTGACCTTCGTGAGAGATTTTTTTGCTTTGTCCCCAGCCTATTATTTTTTATCAACCCAACCACATCATCGAACCAAGGGAACCCCTAGAAGAACACACCACGACTAATTGGGATAAAAATAAAAAACAATGGGAATACTTTTTGAAAAAATGATGCCCATTGTTGATCACGTATTCGCCGGTCAATAAGAGTCAAGTTGGAAATGGGGGGTTCAATGAAGATGTGTTTTGAATAAAGAAGTTGGAGTTAGTCGACAGAATAATGAAGTCTTGTAAGAATTTGAGTCTACCACGACGAAGTAAATTTCTGGTTTCCCATAAACAAAGAACACACATTCAAAGATTAGAAAGAGAAAAGAGATACACACAACGAGAGAAATTAAATGAGATTTCCAGTCTGTGACATTTTTAGGTGAGGCTTGAAGAACTCGGAAGAGATGGTTGAGTATCCAAAATTCCTACCTGAGTCAAGGGAAATTCGACCAATTGATGAAGAAGGTGAGGCATAGACAATCACAGATCGGTCAAACACAATGTTTTTGACCCCCCATAAAGTGTGCATAACATTTCCAGATGCCTCAACTCCCGTTAGTTCTTTCCCTATGATCATGATTACTGGACTGAGTATTCGATATATCATTGAGCGTGACATGGGATTACTCTGAGGTGATATTATTATTTGGAACTGACTAGACCAATGTGGTAGAATTGCAAACAGATTGATAATCCAACGACCAAAGAGGTAATTGGATTACCTTCACTACTGAGTTTGGGAGACGTTCTTTCAATTTATTTTAATCAGAACACATCAAGTTATCCCCCTTCCAACAACCTTATTGATTGAACCTGCCAACTTGTTTGAGTCCCAACCGAATGCAGAAGATTCTATAGAGGAGATACGTTTGTCTTGGCAACAGTCGCATTCATCATAAAACACCAATAGTCGGTTAATAGTAAGTTCTTCTAATAATCAGTCGGTAAGCTCAAAATATCATAAAAGTAGTAATATGGTTGTACGCCTTCCAGTCAACACTCATATTTTTTAAGGAGATGGAGATCCTAAAAAGCATTATTTTGTATGTGAGTCCCTATGGAAAGTTAACTTAATTGATGATGAAAACTAGAAAATTGCTCAGTTTACAGGAGGGGTTAGAAATCGTGCACTCATGTGGTATATGAATTTTCTGGAGGAAGGAACGAAAAAAAAAAGTAGGATCAAAGATGCCTTTCTAGACCAATTCAAATTCCATGATTCAAAGCACTTGGAAGGCCACCATATGAAGTAGATCAACTAAATACTAAGAGAATCTATCCAGGAATATGATCGATGATTTAAAGATGTCCAAAGCCAAATGCCCTCCAAAATCGACCCTGTTGTAGTCATCCAATTCTTTGTCGACGACCTAGCCAAGAAAATTAGAACTCCTCTATTGATGCACTATTACATAGTCTACAAAGATTCCCTAAAGAAAGAATTGAGAATTGAATCAAATTCAAACCATTCAAGTTGCACCATCGATCGAGAATTGCAGGATAGACTTGAGAGGATGGAAAAATAGATGCAACACTTGACTCTCCGACACAACGATATATGGTGCACAAAATTCTCTAATGAAGGGAACATGAAGGATCATTGTCCTTATGATTATAGGAGAACTTATCAGAATATTTACAGCATTCTGCAAAGAGAAAGGAGACCACCAGAGGAACGACTGAACATATTTACTGAAGAAAGGAATCCAAAAAATGTCGAAACGATGCAAACAACATATTTTTGTGATATCTGCGAAATATTTGAGCCCCATATGAAGAAATACTTCCGATACAATACTGATAATGTTAAGCCATAATGGTGTGGAATTTGTCGGATGACACAACATTCAACTTCAGAATGCATAAACAATTTGAAAGTTAAATCAAATCACCACACCGTCTATCAGACACAAACAGTCGATCAATGAGGATGAGATAATCGTAATACCTACTACCATAATCGGGTGTTCCGACCATAATCAGGTGTTCCGACCATAATCAGGTGTTCCGACCATAATCGCGTGTTCCGACCATAATTGGGTGTTTCGACCACCGGGTTGGAACCAACCACATTGCTATGTATGTTTCAGTGAAGCACATTTAAGTCCCAACTGTCCATAGAAGTACAGGGCCAACTTAAAATTTTGTACAAAGTGTGCATCTGGGGAGCACAATTTTGAAGAGTGCCCTATCATGTTAGATTCCCTTACTAAAAGAAAAATAGTTAATATTTTATCATGTGTCTCTAAAACTGAATAATGTAACACTAAAAATATGCATGTAATTACACGACAAGGCACAAGGATTGGGGAGAATAATACGCATATCACTCGACTGCACAATACACCACAAGATTATTCTAATCCCTCAAAGAAAAAAGATATATTAAAAAATGCCTCAGAAATATTCTCACAACTAGCATCTGATGAAAACAAGGAAGAAAATAAAAGCAAAATACTTAATGACTTGTTTCACCTATTAACAAAACAGGAAGTTGTGGAAAAGTTAATCGACTTAATGCATATAATCATAAATAGTGGCCAAAATGAAAAAAATACCAAAATGTTATGCAGTCTGAATCACAAAGACCAAGCTGATATGGATCCCCTCGTCGACCTTGAAGTCAACGGGTTTAAAACAAATACCATTCATTATTGTCCCATGGTATTTGTGGAAATGAACTAGGCTAGATTTAAACTTCAACATAATCATTTAGACTTCTTTGGATAAGCAAAATCAACCTGTGTTTTTTAAATACAAGATACCATTCTATGAAAGGCATAATAAAAAAGTCTTAACACATGGTAACTGTTTTCAATTACCAATGAAGCAAGATAATGATAATTATGTGCATTTCAATGCAATTACCACTCATTACCAGTCTGTGGTTTATAATTTCCATCCTATGGTTTTACAAATGAAAATACAATTCAAGGTAAAACATATTAAATATACTTTTACCCACCAATGCAACACATAAGATATGTAATTACCATTTCAACCTATGCACTAGGTATTTATATTGATTATTTATCTATTAAGCAAGATAAGGTCATGCCCATATTTTACAAAAATATGTAAATCTCTTTGAGAAATTATTACAATAATTTTGTGTGCAAACACCTAGAAAGTATTTCCATCCACAGAAAACCCATTCCCAAATAATTTAAGAGCAAGGAACCATTAAGGAAATTATACAGAAAGTAAATCTCTCACTTAATTAAAGAATGAGCATTCATACAATTTTATTTTCAATTGTATAATTTATTCATTACTATCATGCATAGTGCAAAATTAAAGTCACAGTCATTCAATACTTAGGAATCCAACCAAACAATGCATGCATTCAATCTTTACATCTAATTTCATAAATTAAAATTGGAAAACCATGGAAACTTTTTTATCATTCATTAAATAAGCAACATTGAGAAATTAAAACATAATTTCCAGGAATTAAAACTTATCTGGAAACACTTGAATTGGTAAACTGGATCTATGTGAGGAACGCTCTACCCAACCATAGGTAATTATGTATATTTATCTCTCAACAGAACGCCACCCCTGAGCTGAGATTCATGCATTCACCAAACAGACATCTCACCAGTCCCATAATTTCTCAAGATTAAACTCTTGGCAATCAGGAAATTGGCTTAAATCCAATTCCATACCAAACAATGCATTTCACTTCCTTGATTTCCTTCTAAATTCACAATAATGAAAGCACATCACTGACATTTGTGCTCAAAATTCCACCAATTTAGATTCCTACATCATTTTCCACTTCACTGGTACAACTAGAGACAAATTGTTCTAACTGCACAACAATGAAAACACATTATTTTCATTTGTGCTCAGAATTCCCCCAAGATAGTTATCTACACCATCATCCATGTCACTGGAACATTACAATGACAAATTGGATAGAGTTTCAACAGAAAAAATCCAACAACTAGTTTATAGACTCAAGAATTCATAGAAAATTCCCTTCTCGGGAAATCATTTCCTCCCATGTTCACTCATACCTCCCACATGTGTGCATTCTTCTTCCCAGATGAAGGAATAGTCATAATAATCCAATTTCCATTTGCATGCATTAGTTTTATGAATGTCAAGATGAAACCACCTGGGTTCTCCAAGAGACCCATGTTTCCCACTTTATTATTTTATTTTTATTTTAAAAATAAAAACATATAATCTCTCCCCCTAATCCCACTTAAACCCATTTAAATTGCAATCATGATTTAAGGCAAGTATTAAATTAATTAAAGGGATTAAGACTTGATTAAGACATATGATAACTGTAGGGACTTAAACTTGGTTTAAAAGGGTCATAACATGGTTCCCTCATACGGCATTATAACCCCCTTATTGTGTCTGGTGAATACATGATTCCCCGATCTTTTCAGCGTAATACCTCAGCACAACCAGTTGTGAATTTTAAATTAATAATTACAAAATATAAATTTTTTATGCCATACATGCATTTTCATATCAATATTTACATCATACATATGATCAGTTCAAGGGTATTAAATTACAGAAGCTCCAACTCCCTTATTTACTATTACTGACTGGAAGGAGGCACCGACCCCCTGACTTCTCTAGCACCAATAGGAAGGAGGCACCAACCCCCTTTGTGAACACCAACTCACACTTTTCAGCAATTGACCTAAAGGAGACTACGATCTCTTGTCCTTGCCCCATCCTTCCACCCTCATATGAATAAGAATGTCAACCTGTCTATGTCACTGTCTCTTTGTCCATGTTCCTATCATTGTCTATGTCAAACTGTACCTGTATCATTGTCTTTGTCAACCTATACCTGTATCACTGTCTCTATCAAACTATATATGTATCACCGTCTTTGTCAACTTGTACATGTATCACTCTCTGTCAACGTGTACCTACATCATTGTCTCTGCCAAGGTTTACCTGTATCACTCTCTATCAACCTGTACCTGCTCCAAATCTACTTGCAATTTCTTCCAATATAATCTTCAAATATGCAACAAAATCCTATTGTCCAAAACCAAAAGATGTCTTCCAAATCTTCACTAACAAGGTTGAAATGTGTCCTACAAATCTATCTTCAAATCTGCATCAAAACCTTCTTGAGAAGAACCATAAATATGCCTCCAAAGAGTGTAATCCAATACCAGAAACAATCAGCCATATACTTCATTTTTTTTTCTTCTTCAAAACTTTAACATCATTATCACCTTCAAACCCTAGGTCATTCCAAGAGAGAAACCTTAGATCATGCTAATAACATCATCATGATTTATTCCTTCACCATGATTTATTCCATCACCATGATCTATGCCAAGAGCATCACCATAATATATGCCAATAACATCATCATGGTCTATTCCATCACCATGATCTATAACAATATCATCACCATAATCTATGCAAGTATCATTATAATCTATGAAAGATATTCAACAAGATTCACCAAGAGAGAAGCTCTAGTATACGTACAATATTCATACCATTGTCAATATAATAAGATGGAACCTAGTCCATGAATGACATGTATCATCAGAAGAGAATCCCATAAGTAAGAGCCATACCTTTTCCAATATGAAGAAACAAGAAATAAATCCTTCACCAAAAGAAAAAATGGATCATGTCATCGCATATCCCTTACAATAAAGCTTTCCAACGAGCCAAGAAGTTTGTAATTATGATATCATATGAGAAAGTTATGAAAGTTTTCGTGAATCTACTTGATCCTCCTCAAAACTTCACTCTTCTCCTCTTGAACTTTCATCCTTCTCCTCAATATTTTGCACTTTTCTCCTAGAAGTTTCACATTAGAAAAGAGATACTTGAATGATAATAAAATGAGAAGTTTCAATTCTTATTTAGACTCTCCAAGATGCCTTTAACTTATTTTAGGGAAAAAAATTACTTCTCCTTAAAATTAGGATATCCATATTTTAAGCGGGACTTTAATGAATAAAATCCCAACTTCGTGGACCATTTTTAGAGTTTTAACATGGAACTTTATCTTTACTTCCATATCACTCCGAAACATCATCAAGGGGCTTTTGGGGCATCCCCTCCCCCTCATACTTAGTGGACAACTCTTTATTACTTTCGGGGTCATGTGGACCCAACACCATTATTTTTGTGGTTATGTGGACCAAATCACCATTACTTTGGGGTTTTTTTCATATTTCACACCATCATGGTCTTGTGGACCAATCCTTATTACTTCAAGGGATACTTCTGAAGTTCATGTGGACCAATCATCCTAGTCATGTGGACCCAACACCATTATTTTAGGGGTTTCTTCACACTTTACACCAATATTACTTTGGAGAAAACTTAGGGACTTCATTAAGGGATTTCTCTATTTGTGTACAAATCAAAGTGTCTTCCCGTGAGGGACATGCATAATCACTACCCCATAAGGGGACGATTTTGGAGTTGTATATACTCATGTGAAGGATCCTTTGTTGTGGAAAAAATTGTACAAGTGTGCACTCTTCCACTTGGTAAGGGGCTAAGCCTTGTAGGTTGCAGCAAGGCCTCAATCCTTGGAACCCCTTTGTGGGTGGTTGGTTTTCCTCCAAGTGATCCTGCAATAGATTGTTAGTGTAATTCACATCAAACAAAAAAATATGGACGAGATTCAAAATAAAAGAGATGGGTGGAGAATGAAAACTCCAATAACAATCCAAGATATGCCAAACAACTTTTGTATTACCCAATGTTCAAGCTGTACAACACCTAGGAGGTGTGGGATTCAAGGGAAGAAAACAATCTCCCTTAGGGAGGCCTTTTTTGTCCAAACTATATGCTAAATCAATGATATAACAATGGAGAGGAACTCTTGCACCTTGAAGGAAGGTGGCAAGGGATCTTGGGAATGCCTCCAATGATAGGAAGAGGTGGGTTATGAGGAAGCTCCAACACAAATCCAATTGCATAACCTTGCTCTTGAATTCTCTCTACAAAATGCATGCAAATGGATTCCTCTTCTAGGCCAAGAGGTGGGCAACAAACAACTAGATCCAAATGTGAACTCATCTATTCCATGAACCAATTCCAAGGTACACTAAGGGGTCTAGTTAATGCCACCAAGTTTGTGAGGATCCAAATTTAGATCCCTGGTGATGATGGAGCCTTCAATGCACCATGCGAAGTAGGTGGTCCCACTATTTTTACAGTAGTGCGGCTATCAAAGGATTAGTCGTGCGGGTATCACATGGGCTTTGTACTGATAACCTATGCTACATCGTGGGTCAATAGTGGTTTATCCATGTGACCCTTTCTTTTGATTGTTTTTTTAGCACTTTTGGACTCATGTTGTCTTTTGGATTTGCTGAAGATACCTACGGTGAGTTTCATTCTTTATGTTGATGATGCCTTAGTCGAAGAATCATCGAAATGTCAGATGTGCGTGAAATTTTGGCATTAAGATCCTTCAAATCTCTTCAAGGATTCAAAAAATATACCTTTATTGCGGGCATATAATCCTCATCATTGTCACAACATCATCACCATTTCCACCTCATCATCATCACTTCCACTTTGAAATCAATGACAACATTGCTCAACAATTCATAAGCTCATGATGTAATATCAATGTCATAGATATCTTGACTGTGTTGACATCCATAGCAACGTTACTCAACAACAAGAAGTTGCTTCCCCTTTACATTGTAATAGTAACACACTCACGTTGAAAAAATAGAAATGCATGTGTACTATAAGGAATGCACACATTTTCTCATTTAAACACTTTTAGGTCCCTTCTGAACACCTGCATAACCAATACCACTATTTAAGGTGAAAGCCAAGTTGGAGTAGGAACAAATGTGTACTCGTGAGCACGCACAGGAACACAGGTGCAATCCTATTTGTTAAAATACAAAAAAGGATGATTGATTCACATTTGTTGAATCAACCTCTTCAAAATTGACAATGACCCCCCCTACTAAGAGCGAACACAAGAACGTTATAAGTTGCTCTCAAAGAAGACAAATGGGGAGCCACAGTTCTAATGAATAAGAAGGACTACATATCAAAGATGATATACCACCTCAACTCAATTGGAAGTTACACGAAGCTGTGTAGAAACCCCATAGCAAAGGTTATCAAGGAAGTTCATAAAATGATCAAAGGTTCCAGCCTGGATGACAGGTTGAAGAAAGCACTCACTCCAACAAATGAGATTACCCCACAAATATATGGTGTTCCTAAAATGCACAAGGAAGGTATCCCATTAAGACCAAGTGCAAATACAATTGGCTCTCCAAACTACGAGCTAGAAAAACTGGTAGAAAAATGCCTAAAACCCCTTGTAGGTCAAACATATTCCTTCATTAAAGATTCTAATGAATTTCTGAAATTGATATCTGAAGAGAAAGTTGAACAGCATTATATCATAGTTAGATTTGATGTGGTTGCACTATTTACTAAAATCCCATTGGATGAAGTCATGGAGGTCATTAAAGAGATCGTTGACCCAGAGATAGTAACACTCCCAAAAATTTGTCTCTGTTCCACATTCTTTAGCTTTCAAGGGGAATGCTATGAGAAACAAGTGGTGTCGCAATGGGGTCCCCTCTATCACCAATCGTAGCAAACATGTTTATGGAGAAATTTGAAAATAAGGTGCTTGATTCTTATCCTATCAAAACAAGAAGATGGAAAAGGTACATAGATGACACAAATGTGATTTGGCCCATGGCAAGGAGGAGCTCAATAAATTCTTGGAACACCTCAATTCCCAATCTGAGGACATTAAATTCACTATGGACGTATAAGAGAATGGGAGCATTGTGTTTCTTGATGTTCTTATCAATAGAAAACATGATGGATCTCTAGGACATCAAATCTTTAGAAATAAAACACACACTGATAGGTATCTACATGCTACTTCACATCACCACCCGGATTAGAACACGGGATTCATCAACACCATGGCCACTCAAGCGGTAAGGAACTGTGACAAGAAACACCTTCCAAAAGAGCAAGACCACCTTTATAAAGTCTTCAATGGCATAGGCTACAAGGAGAGGGATGTTAGAAAATCCATAAGAAAGGCGCAAAGGGCTAGAAGGAACCCTATACATCACAGCCGACAAGAAGGCAACAAAATATATCTTCCATACATACAAGGACTCATAGACAAGATAGCCAAAGTTTTAAGACGAAAGGATATCTTCACCTCATTCACACCATTGGAAACCATTAGACACAAGATGAGATCTGTAAAAGACAAAATGGATGAGCACCAACAAAAAGGGGTCTAAAGGTTACCTGCTCTTATGACTACAATTATATTGGAGAAACAGGTCGATCATTCCACACTAGAATCAAAGAACATAGTGCATACATTCGTAATAACTTACTATCACCTCAACTCTCGTGGAACATGCAAAAATGACCAAGCATCACATCTGCTTGGAAGATACCTCGATCGTTAGTAGAGATAACCGTTACTACGAACGTCGATTTAGGGAGGCCATAGAGATCATCAAACATCCAGAGAACCTAAATAGAGATGGAGGACTGGCGGTAAGTGAAAACAGGATGTCACTAATCCGTCGGTAAATCCACCACTAACAAGCACTAATAAACCTAAAACAAAACAACAATTACTTAAAAACTAATTAAAAAAATTAAAATTTAAATAATATAAAAAATAAAATTTAAATATAAAAAATTAAACATAGCTAACAAAATTAATTATAAAAATAGACTTTAATTATTATTATTATAAAAACATGCATAAAAATTATCAATAATTATTAACAAAACCATTCACAATAAGCATTATTTATTATATTCCTAGCCTAATAACATTTGAAATGAAGGTGACTAATTAGATTTAATAAAAAATAGCTAACATAAAAATATCTTTAACATATAAGTACAAATTTAGGGTTAAGCAAGCGCTACATAATTGCATTAATGAAAAATCAAATTAATGGAAAAAAACCCTATTTAAGAAGTTAGAATGCAGCTCAATCAAACTTGACTCATTGTCTTGAGGATGGTTCCTGATCTAGAATCAAAATGTCGATAGAAACAATGTCCACTGCGGATTATCCGAAAAACATATCTGAACATGAATCCCTCCATCATCCACTGTCATCGTCATGTACTACAACTAAGCCTATTTTTCTCATTAATTTTATATATTTTTCATTTTAGAAATTTTATTTTTGTTTTAAAATGTTTTATTATGTAATTGAAGTTATTATTCAACGAATATGATGGAAATCCATGACGCAAATGTAAGCCAACACCCTAACCCCCCAAAAGACCCAAACATAGAAATAAATTAATGTTTAAATGAGTTGAGAAACTTAATTAGGGAACTTAGAAACACAAGAAAACCATCCTGCCTTTCATTAGCCACTTCCCTTGATAGCATTGTTTCTTCCATTGGCCATGCCCGTGACCAATTATCTAATATATCTGACTATAGGGAAAGGATGACATAATTTTACTCAACTAGAATTAGTAAGGAAGAGGTTACAAAATTAAAAATAACCAAAGAATCCATTTTTCAATTTATCATTGACCCTAGAACCAACCAACCACGTGATCTAAAAAACAAGTGTCTTTGCATGGATTGTTGCACATTCCAACCATGGAGAGATCACTGGATTGATCGATGGTTCATGGTGTTTAATAAATCTCCCTACAATAATAGGGATCAGTTTTCTTACAAAATTATGGCTTGAGTTCATTCTTGGTCTCCATGTCAATTATTTCGACATTGGTGGATTCTGCAAGGTTGGTCTTAGCTCATCTTAGGATCAATAAAATTCTAGACATAACCCACTTGGAAGGTCTCCTTCTCCTAAGTGCATTCCCACACCCTCAAGTCACCTTAGCTCGAAGATAGGATCTAAGCCAATAGTACTATGATATCATCCTTGACATGTAAAGTTAGTACAACACAATGCATTTGTAGCAACATCTCATCAAGATACATCCTTTGATAATGTTAGACCACCTGGCATTGAGCTATAATCTAGCTAGACTATATTTTATAGTTCCAGGCTAGTTTTTCCTCATTGATTCTTGCATTGTGGACATACTTGCTATGGCCTGAGAGAGGATCCTATTCATGAAAATTTCTTGGACAAGATACATAATTTATATGTATTCATTGTTTTTGAATTTAATGTTGCATTTGACAAATATTTGGTGGACCTAACTTTAAAGGATTTTTAAATGTGTTTTATTTTTATCTCTTCCAAGATGACACTCCCATGTCTAGGTGGTGTGTTTCCTCATCTATTGGACTTGATGCAACTTGTTCACTTGGGGATCCTCACACCTAAGTATTTAGATGACTTGATGTTTTTTCACCCTATATGTGTGTCTATATATTTTCCTCAACTTTATTTCCATATTAAATGCAAATTGAACCTCGACTCTTGTTCTTTTATAATTGTTATTAGATGGCCTATGTAATCAAGCCTTATTAATCTTCAAATATGTTGATTAAATCCCTAGTTTAGCATTAAATGTAGAGCCTTAGATTCCTTCTACAATGTTTGTGCCATGGTCTAGATCCTTAAACATGGACTGTAATCCCTAAAAGTAATAGTTATGATAGAAACCCATTTTTTTTTTCCTAAACCATATATTGGGTGATTGAACCCATCACTACTATACATAATTGTTAAACTTGGAGGCATAATTGTCTTATAGGCCAAATGTTCTATATGTAGGGACAATTTTATTATCTACATCCCTATGCATGATTGGCGAGGGCTAGAAATAATGGTTTGTGAAAAAATCCATAGTTTTACCCCCAAACCACAACTTGGACCATGTCACCCATCCTTGTTGTGTCAGGTCCTGAAAATTGAGCCCATACTTGAAATTTAGGACAAAAATCCATTTTATAAGGCATGTGTCACGATGTAAGGCACAAATCCTTTAGTTTTTTCCCCAAACCATGACTTATGACATGTAACCCATACCTAATACATCTAATCCTCAAAATTTATTCTATATTCCTCTTGCAAGCCAATCATTCATTACATAGAGCTTATTCCATGGCCTTGGGCCTTATGCATAACTTATGAGCCTTGAAATCTAATGGTTAGGGAAAGAACCCATGGTTTTGTTGAGAAACCACGACTTAGACAATGCAACCCGTCCTTTTTGTCCAACCCTCAAAATCATGTCCTTATTCCTCTTGTAGGACAAATATTTCTTATATAAGTTATGTGTCATGGTAAGAGGTCATATTCATGGCTTATGTTCCCTAAGAATGATGATTAGGGACTAAATAATTAGTTTTTATCCCAAAAATTATGGATTAGGACACAAAATACATTTTTTTTATTTCCAATCCCCAAAATTAAGGTCAAGTTCCTCTTACAAGTTAAGGATTTCTTATATAGGGAATGTGTTTTGATCTAGGGACCCACACATGGTTTGTAAGTCTTAAAAGAAATGGTTTAGGTGTAAATCCCTAATTTTTGGACCAAAAACAAGGCTTGTGACATGCGGCCCATCCCTTTTGCATTGTATCATCATAATTATTCTCATTAGCCAAAAATTCCATCTTGAGGGATTATGTCATGGTTAGGGCCACATGTAAATCTTTTGAACATTGAAAGTAAAAGTGAGGCTTTGAAACTCTAATTTTTAACTTTGACCATTCCTTAGGCCCCAAGGTCAATCTATTCTACACCCAATCCTTGATATTAGGCCAATATTATTCTAATATGCTAAATTTCCCCTCTATAGGTCTTGCATTAAGGTTGAGGGTTAACTTAGGAATTGTGTATGAGCCCAAAAGTAATGGTTAGTGCCTAAATTCCTAGTGTGTGGGTTTGAACCATTACTTGGGTCGTGATACCCACCCATGCGATGCTAATTCATAAAAATGAGCCCATATCCTTTTGTTGGCCTAACATTCCTTGTTTAGGCCATATGTTGCGGCAAAAGGCCCCATGTATGGCTTATCATCACAAAACATATTAGTTAATGTATAAATCCATAGTTTTGGCCCAAATAATGTGTTTATCAATGAGACTCGTTATTGTTTCTAATTGTTAAAATCAAACCCATATTCTCTCCTAGGAAAAAGAATGATTCTCAAAGGCATGCTTCATGGGTAGACCTCATGCGTGGCTTATGGCACCTGAGAGCAATGATTATGACCTAAATACATTTTTTTGACTTTGAACTATGGCTTCAAAATCCCATCCTTTATTTAATTAATCCTTGAAATTGATGAACTATATTCCTCTTGTAGGTCAAATATTACTTCTACAAGGTCTGATTTATGGTTTAACTGCTTGTGCAATGCCTATGAACCCTAAAATCAATGATTAGATAATAAATCTCTACTTTTTAGCCTTAAACTATGACTTGGACCATGAGAACCATTGTTATTATGTCCATAAATTGTCATGATACTCAAATTCCTCTCATATGCCAAACGCTCACATTCCATTACTGTGCATGCCATGGTCAAGAGCCCTATAGGGCTTAAATCCTTGGTTTTGACACTAGACCGAGGCTTGGGCCATCAAATCCATTCTTTATATCTACAATTCTTGAAATCACTTTAATACTCCTTTGATAGGTCAATTATTCCTTCTTTAGGGAATATGCCTTCGTCTAATTCCCTATGCACAACTTATTAGCACTAAAAGTAATGGTTTAAGATGGGATTAAGTCCCAAAATATTAGTTTTTGCATACATGCTATGGATTGGGTCTTAAAAACCATCTCTACTATGCTAATGAAATAACCAATGATGTTAGTACCCGAGTAAGAGTAGATGTTATTACTCCAACTTGAGTATTTGCACCTAAAATCCAAATTCTAGATTGGGAAATGTTTTTGTTTAGGTAATGCCTTATAAACCATCTCTATTACATAATATCTATTACATAATATCCATGTTTATGATACTTTTCACAACACACACCCAATGTGAATGTTAAAAAAAACATATACACACTATTTCTTTTGAGAAGAATTCAGTATTAATGTCGAGAAAAATTAAATATAGTAATATGTAACTATAGTAAAATAGTTTCTAACATTACACATATAACATTCAAAGACTAAATAAAATCAAAACAATCCATAAAACGTCATAATGAAATAGATAATAATATTCAGTATTAACATCGAGCAAAATTTAATATAATAATATGTAACTATAGTAAAATAGTTTCTAACATTACATGTATAACATTCAAAGACTAAATAAAATCAAAACAATCCAAATAAAACGTCATAATAAAATAGATAATAATATTAATATCACAATAAGTGGGAATTCTATTGCACCGACCTAAAACATAAATACAATAACCAACTCCAAATTTTAAAAATATGGAATATAGATAAAACCTAATATTATATTCTAATTCATTTCTTCCTTTGTATCTAGAAATACAATTTTTATATAATTCATAACATATAAATGAAAGTCTTACATTTCACTTGTATATTGAAATGTACATTCTATATAATTCATGACATATAAATGAAAATCTTACACTTCACTTATATGTCAAGGGTAGCGTTCAAAGTAATACTTACCTATAAAATATTAAGAGGAATAAACATTACATGTTATAGTGCTCATATTCAATCATTGGAGACATTGATTTTCATGTTGTTTTTTCCATTAAGCGAAGAAATCGTTGGTTTCAAACCATTTTTTGGCGCGACAAGATAGGTCATCACATCATTATCACCATCAAGTTATCTTTTTATTCAAAACGTCACGTCAATATTTCTAAAAGAGTATAAGAAATCAACAATGGCATAATATTTTCCATATTATTAATTGTAAAAACAAAAAATTTAAATGTTGTTGAGTATGCATTGTTTCATTTTTACATATTGAAACTAAGGATAGTGAGGAGCCATTTCCACCTAGGGTAGATATAGCACCCCATGCTAAGGCATTATATGTTAAGTTACATTTGGTTTTAATCTAAAATTTCTTCTTTTTTGGTTGATTTTCATCTTTTGGTACTAATGATCATATTAAAAAATCATATGCAGGCACTCATATTCCACATCCACTCACCACAACCACCTTCCATCAACCCACTCCTTGGTCACCTTGTACCATCCAATGGCATGCCCATGCCCCCTGTAGGTTTATTCCATCCATTCACAACCCATGGGGGTTTATTGCCACCCACCCTAGCATCCTTTTATGTTGGATTCACCCATCCACCCATGTTGCATCTACAGTGTGTGCATTTGTTCACCCTGCTATTGCATCCATTGTGGGTGCAACTTCCCTCCCCACTTCATCCCATCGTATTGGATCCACTATGGCTACACCCATCGATCATATCCCCTACTTCCTTGTGATATCCCCTACAGTTACATCCACTATGCTCTGCACCTATTGACCCTTCACCAGTGGTTCCCTCAAAGCTATTCATGGTGAGATCATTAATTGCTGAGAAATTTATCGAGCATGAATTCAATTCATTTCAGGCATTCTGATTAAAAATCATTCATTGATTCTTGAAATTGTTGTAGGGAGGCATCATACAACAATTAGGGACATAGAGGAGGGAAATTCCATCACAACCTCTAGGTCCCCATCTACAATGATTTTTTTATGAAATTCTAAAGTTATCATTTTCTAAGTGTTAATTGATAGAATTGTGGAAAAAAAACTCAGTTTACTTTTTTTAGCATTTTCTAATCTCTAGAAAGATGCACAACTCTGAGATGTAAGAAGACTTGAGTTGCCTCTAGCTTTAAAAGGAGGAAGATCATCTTTGGGGATGTACTTGGTAATGGTGAAGGGATGAGGGTCAGTTACCCATCCATTGTGTATATTAGCCATGATAGAATAGTTTTGGGCATGAGGTGCCGTTTTGTGTTTGCGACATGAGGTGCCATTATTTCATGTTTGGGCACAAGGCACCCTTTTGTATCTCAATCACAATGTCCCATTCTGGAAAATATGTATAGTTTGATCATTTTTAATATATATACATTGATTTCTCTATGATTACATGGTTTTCGTTTATTTGATGTTTATGTATGATTGTATGATGTATTGTTTATTTGATTTGAATATGTGTTATTTACATTAACTCTATCACACATTAAAAATACAATAAAAGTACCAACTTTTTTTGTCATTTGTAACATATATTCAATGATTATCATTAACACTTCCACACTTTATTTTACATCAAAATTTTCAAGCATCAAATTAATAACAACTTTTTCTATTGAGAAACCTAAATTTCTTTATAATTTTATTTTCCATATTACATATTACAAGAAAAACCCCTAAATACTTCATCTTATTTTTGAAATGGTACTTAAAATAAACACTAAAAATAAGTCCAAATATTTAATCAAATAGTTATATAAAAATAAAAGATATATTACTTTTAACAATAAAAACGTCAATCCACAGAGCAAGTAAAAATGTCACTCCACTATGCGCACACCATTATTCAAATAGCAAGTAAAAAAGGCCACTCCACTATGCACGCACCATTATTCAGCATTTATTCACAATTCATACACAACCCATAATATGGATAACAAAATACACAAAAGGATGGAATACGTATCATTAAGAAAGTATCATTGTGGGGACGAACATGAACAATTTTCTTTTAGTTGTAAGCATCCACTATTGACATTATCTGCTATGCTATGGTGCAATTTTTTCCTTTAGCAAATCTTCCTTGCTGAAACAATAATGGAAGAAAATAAAACCTAAACCTTGAAACTATGGAGGGTTTCTATAGGGACCATGTTTCCAGCCGTCTTCCTGCCATTGGTCGCTAGTACATAAAAGCCTTGAGTAGCGCTAATAGTTTACCTTTGTCTCGACTCCATTCAAAAAGACAAAGGATTCCTACATTGATGCCTATGTTTACCATAAAGGATTAGGACAAGGCATAGACTTTCCTTATCCTTGTTCTAAATTTCTAATGCTGTAGACAGGGGATTACTATTGCGGTCTGAAATTGCGAATATGTTTATTTTGTCTCCACTCAAATCACATTGAAATAATGATAAATCAAAGAGTATTTAACTTTCATGAAAAATGATATTTTGTTGTTTCTAGAAGTTTGAATGCATTTGTAAGATCTTAATCTTCATGTTGGAAATTCAATATATATTGTAATTTCAATTATTTGATTTCTCTTAAAACATCCTTATATTATAATTTCCACCATAAATAACTGTACTACTATTTCAACATGGTTGGAATTTCATTTCAATTCTGCTTTTCTAACTAATTTTTTTTTTTTTACTTTTGAACTTTTATCTTGCCCATCACATAATGTTTTAGTGAAAAAATAACCCTTCAACAATGAAGTTTTATTAAAAAAATACCCTTTAATAATAATGTTTTTATTAAATAAATTAATTTTCAATTAAAAAATATGTTTTAATTTCCAATTAAAAGATAACAATAGACTCATTTATCCATTTTTTCATTGATCATGTGCTTTGAAATCAAAGGTTGAAAAAAACAACCTACTAAGAGTAACATAGATAGCTCAAAAGTAACATGTTTCTCAAGTACATTAAGTGATAAACTGAAGAAACTTGAACAAAGCATGGAACATATAATCTTTTGCAAAGGTTAATGTTAAGCCACATGTAATGCAACATATACAATTTTGCAAGGTTAACATGTTGCATCAATGGTGTAATTGAAATTGTAAAATTTTAATTTTCAATTAAAAGATATGTTTTTATTGAGGAGTTTAATTTCCAATTAAAAGATAACATTCAACCCTTTTACCCATGTTTTTTGTTGATTATGTACTCTAGAAATCAAGGGTGGAAGGGTGGAACCTACTAACAGTGACATAGACAACGCCACAACTCAAAAGTAAAATGTGTAGGCATTATGCATCTGAAGTACATTAAGTGGTAAAGTTAGGAAACAAACAAAAGGTGGAACCTAGAATCCTTTCTTGAGGTTAATGTTAGGCCACATGTAATACACCATACCAAATTTTTCAAGAAACTAACATGTTGCATCAATGGTGTAGTTGAAATTGTGACATTTTGTTCCAAAGGACTTGAGTTAAAAGGTGAGATAAATATAATATGCCCTTCTACTGGCAATTCATTAAAAAACACATTGAAATTGAGATTGTACTATGATGTTCTCCCCTTTCTTTATCAAAAAAGATTTAATAAGGATGTTTTTCCAAGTTATGGACTATTTTGGATTCCTCAACTATTATTGCACGTGAACTTGCACATACCAAGCTACAATCTTTCATGGAAGTGGAGTTGTCTATGTATTATCCATGATGCAAATCTTATGGTAAAAACTAATTTTTGGGCACAACTTTTGCTAATATAGAGCCAATGATGTGATACATTTTTTTCCATTCAGATTGAAAACCATGGGATTCAATTTAATTTTCAATGTGTTTTTGTGGGGGAGGGTTAAAATTTGTACCAACCAGTTCATGGTTCCTTCTTTCTTTTTATGGTCATTTAGTTTCCCTTGGCTATAAATGGATAAGAAGAAATCACTTTCATCTTCAAACTTGTTTAGAAGCTTTTTACCCATGAGTAAAAGTAATTGTTTCAACTGATTATTAAGACTATAAGAATAATAAAATGTTATTAAGTTTTAACATATATCAAATAAAGCATTTAAAAAAAGTGTGAATAGATATGTGAAAATCTTTTAGCAACAAGACCTATAAATTGTAACTTGGAAGTATTGGAAGTGTACAAAGTGGGATTGGGAGCTTCCCACAACAAAACCATGTTTATGTGCCTTTGTCCAGTCACAAGTGTTAACCCAGCTCAATATCAAAAATAACAGACACAATTTCATGTGTAAAAAAAAAAACAGATTCTCAATCCCATAACCAAAAAGAAAGTGTGTCTGAAATTCCATAGGTGAAAGAAAGTGTGTCTGAAATTCCATAGGTGATGCTTGGTAGATTCGATACTATGATAAATTGATACTGCTTAGTAAATTCGGTAGCTAATAAATTGTTGATGTTTGGTGGGTGGTTGGGTTAATTCCTTCATTAACATAGTTTAAAATTGACTTCTTTTAAAATGGTACTCACCTCTCTCTTGGAGTTGCACTTTCGAATTTAAAAAGTGGCTTATCCTCTAAAAGAAGGCCACAAAAGCTAGATATGAGAAAGAAAGAACAAATGAAATGTAAAAAAATCCATCTCCATTGAAGACAAACTCACCCACCTACTCTTCAATAAAAAACTTTTAATAAGAAAATTTCACTCAAATAAGAAAGTTTCAATCTCCATTATTACATATATAATAACATGACACCTAATGCGAACCACTTATATAACCATACACCCTTGTCCAACAAATTATTTGCACATTCGATTTGTTAAAATTTGTAACCATATTTTGGTGGGTAAAATGCCTCATGACGATCATATACCCGTCAAATTCCATCCCTTCAACAATCAATTTCAATGATGTGTTTATATTTACGACTGTTCTGATACATCATCGTCACTGTTGATAAAAACTCCGACAGGTTAAAAGTCTTCGCCATAAATTGGCCAGCCGTACTCGCTGGACACCTATGATATTCCTTCTACATGAAGACTGCGTGACGGTGACGACAGACCGGCCGAAAGAGAGGAAAGATAAGCAACAACACATCAAATGCCGGGCATGTGGGCCGTGTTCCTCTATTAAAAAAACCAGACCGTTAGTCTCAACCCTCATAGTTTCCTTCATTTCTACCTTTGAAATAACGCCATCTCTGGGCAAATCTCATTCTCTCTTTTATTCCATGAGCAGGCCATAGATTACAGATTTCATTCGCGGCCTTGGCAAAGAACTCATACATTGTTAAAGAAATAGTTGAGTCAGCATTATCAGTCATTCATGGGGAACTGTATGCGATCTGGATCCAGTAAGGTCTCTGCAGATTTAACAGGCGACGAGTTAATAATGGTGATGAAAATGGACGGAAAGATAATGGAATTCACGGCTCCGCTTCTCGTTAGTGATCTCACGGCGGCGTACCCACAGCATTCGGTCGTGCATTCCGGGGACCTGTGCCTCGCTCTTTCCCCGGACTGCAAGTTGCTTCCAGGGCAGCTTTATTGCCTACTAATTCCTAATTCGCCTTCTCACGTTTCAAAGAAGAATAATAATCCAGAGGAGGCCATCTTATCAGAACCAAAAAGCTTCAACAATGGCAGAATTAGCAGGGAAAGGGAAGAGAATAATGCCCTTTCTTCACTTAAATCTATGCAGAATGGCGGCGATATTATTCGGGTTAAGATGGTAATCTCGAAGCAAGAGCTGGATGCCTTGCTTGCGAACTCTTCTCTGAAGGATAAATCAATGGAACGGTTGTTGCATCAACTTGAGTCGAAAGCCCAAAACGTTAAAAAAGATTATGCTGTCAAAAGATGCAACGGTGTATGGAGACCATCGTTAGAGAGCATTCCAGAGATCATTTAAGCCTACAGATTCCTTGTGTCAATGCATTGTGTCAATGCAGCTGCTGTGACAATATTTGTTATTAACTTATTGTATATGCAGCTGCTGTGACAATATTTGTTATTAACTTATTGTATATGTAAAAAATATGAGCAGAGATTCATCTTAAATTTGTATCTAATCAAGTATTCAGAGGGATCCAATTTCTTCAGGTGTATTGCTTTTTTTAAATTTAAACTCAAAAAATTTGATTTGATCAACATTTAAGTTTTAAGTTTTTATTTTATAAACAAACATTTATTTTTTAATTACTTTTCATTTAATATTTTATTTTATGGGCCAACATGGATTTTTTTAAAATACTTTCCATAATTTTTTATTTTATGAGCCGACATAAAGTTTTTTAACTATTTTGTTAAGAACAAACGTTACAACATCTCCCCCATACTCAAGCAATAAATTATATGTAAGTGTTTATGGTTTGCTTAGTTTTATTTATTCTTTAAATGCTCACTATATAAAAAATTGAAGATTGATCATGTTGTTAAATTATTTGGTTATCAAAATATTTTTGGTTATAAAAAAATCATAATTAAGTAAAATAATTTTATTATATGATTAGATTATTTAATGATAGTGGTTGATTGTTAATATAAGATTAATTTTAGTTTATCTAATCTTAAAGGATGGAAAATGGTTTATTTTTCCTTAAAATTTTATTTCTATGTTCTCAAAGTTTTAAGAAAACATTTTTTTAAATATTCTTTGCTATTCATTATGAATTAAAAAAACATATGAAAATAAAATCTGGTTTGTAACCACACAATGTTAATAACTACCAGACTATTCAAAAGATTTACAATATACCACTCATACATAAAGCATAACTACATAAAATACAAAATGAGATTTACAACATTCCTTCAAGTTATCAAATATCCTAAAAAAAACAACTAATTACTCTTCCAAGATAAGAATAGAACCCCTATTATGTAAGTAGATATCCTTAAACTCTTTAAAATAGAGCATAAAACATTCTTAAATTCATGATTGTGATAATTAAAAAATGTAGAGATTAAAATTTAGCAAATATGTTGAAATTAAGATTTAATGTAAATATATGATAAGATATTTTAAGATGACAATTTTTTCTTTTTCCAGCAGAAAAAAGTCGTACTATTGTTATTCATCAGAATCAAATAGTATAATGATAATCTGATTATCTGATACCATGATAATCAAAACAGTTACTGATTACATGATAGCATTCTGATGCTCTGCATCAGATGACAATTTTTTCATTTCACACATTGTCGATTTTTTTAATTATTATACATAATTTTAAAGAATACAAACATAAATATAAAATCTCTTTATAATATTTTTAAAAAATTAAAATAGATTTATACTTCTTTTAAAAAAAAATTCAAATAAACCTATACTTATACTCATAGAAAGTAAACATGAACTTACATTAATTTATTTTATAATATTGAATTTTTTAAGATTTTTATTATGATCAAATATTGTTACGTTCTTAGACATTTCAAAAGTTTTCTCTTCCAGACACCATTTTTTTTTCTTTACAATGCCACGAAATTAAAAAGACAACAGTAACATCGAAAAAATATTTTGGATGAGCTTTTTACGCTATTGACAGCAGTTGTTCCATGCTTGTGGTCATATAATGTCCTTGTATTCAACTTTATGGGTGGAGGGAGTGGGTGATGGGGAATAAATTTAAAAGTTGAAAACCAGTTAAAGTTAGGCTTGTCAAAGTTGGCCATGTGAGGTTGATAAGTTGTCAACGCGATGAAAATACGAAAGTTTATAAAGTGCCTGGTTGTGTCGGGGCTTGGAAAGGTAGAGAGGAACGCCATCTCTGACGTAAGGGTTTATATATAAAAATATATTATAGATCCATGGAAACTTTTCACTGTTGATGGAGCCATTCGAGGGCAATGATATCCTCAACTTTAAAGTTATTTTTTAGTTTAATTTTGAAAAGTGATATAGTTTTGCTAAAACCATTGAAAATGTATATGGTTTTTATCTGAGCTATCGTCTAATTTTGAGAAGTGATTAGTTTTGCTCAAACCATTGAAAATGCTTAAGGTACTTGCGCTTTAATGGTCACACTCTTATATTGTGGAGTCAGTTTAACGTTTGGATCCAGTTAGTTCAGGACCTCCATTTTGGCTATGAAAAGAAGCCATAGGCATTCATTTCATAAGAAAAAATTATAGCAATGTTATGCTATCAGAATTGAATTGTAATTCATCATTTCGATTTATTTTATACTATTTATTGGTCTTCATGCTTGCTTGACTCATTCTCTTAAGGAGAAAGCATATTTCTTCATCATTCCCAATTTTGATTGAGACCATTTTGGAGAGTTAAAGGGCCCTTCCAAAAAGTATTGCCGGATTCCATCTATTAGCATAGTTCCTCAAGGTGATACTATTGTATTTACACTTTCCGTTAGACATTTATAATAAATTTCAAGCCTCCCTCCATTTGTTTATTTGAATGTCATTTTAGTACCTTGAATTTGTTGATAATAGCTCACATGTTTTATTTTCTTTGTCGAATAGCTTCAATAGATACGAAAATTTCATAATATTAATCATGTTCTATGTTATCTTATTTGAAACCTAGAGGGAAAAATAAATTTGCTCACCAATAATGAACCAATTCCTCTACAACAGAATTGATGACTCCACTTAGATTTTTATTTAAATCTTCTTTATAATTGGTGTATTTGCTTGCTACTAAATTGGGTATTGTTGTAAGGCTAATATCTTGTTCTTGCTACTAAATTGGGGATTGATTTTTGTAGGTTGGAAGCTAAGATATTTCATTTTTTCAAGTTGCATAGTATCTACATCCTCTATGTAGAACCACTTAGCATGATTTTATCATCAATAACTAAGCCATCTCTCGACACTCACATTTCTCAAGCCATGCTACATTTTGACATGATTTCTATATCTTGTTTCTTGCATGGTTGCTGGATTGTCTACTCAATATACGGCATGAGCACAATCAATTTTTGTCTCTCTGGTTTGCTTTCCCTCCAAACTATAGCTCATATAACTGCACATAATTTCTAAAAAAAAAATCAATTACCACTATGGTTTTTATTTGTTAGTAATTAGATCACCTAGATTAAGTAGGGGACAAACACTGATTTGTACCTTTTCCCTTTTCTAGGCATTTGAGAATTGTATTTGGGGTTATCCCCTAGCCGTCATTATCATAGAGTGAAATTGTATTTATTGATTCCAAGTTAAAAAAAACCACTAAGCTTAGAAAATGGAATGAACTTGATTGGTATAACCACTTGTGAAGAACCTGCAATAATTAATTAATGCAAATACACGAGATATCATAAATAATAGAACTAGAATCACTTTTATATTGATCACGGGCCACTTCGAGGGGGCAACCTCCTTTGAGCAAGCTCAATACAATTAACTTCATGGTGCCTTCAATGACCTCAACAGACACTTATATACTAAGTCTATGCCCAATACTATGAGTCAAAACCATGGGACATATAATACTATGGGACGACTTACAAAGTATATGCGTCCAATACTATGGGTCAATACTATGGGCTAATATAAACTATGGATCAAAAAATACTACGGGACAACTTACAAAGCATATGCATCCAATACTATGGGTCAATACTATGGGCTAATATAAACTATGGATTAACAAATACTACGGGACGACTTACAAAGCATATGCGTCCAACAACAATATACTAACATAGTAAAGAGAAGCGTTGACATGGGTTCCTAACATCCCCTCTCCCTTAGAAAAAGCTTTGTCCTCAAAGCTTTGGTTGGAGAAATTGCTGCAGAATCTGAAGAAGTGGTTCCCCGGTAGCATCCTCGGGTTGCATTTCGGGCCACTGACACCTTTGGAGTGTCAGGGAGGATTGCTTGGAAGGCTGTAGACGAAGAAGAACCCCATCAGCTACGCGGAAAATGCGCTCAAAACGGTGTTGATTGGCTTGTTGTTTCAGGCGAATTCTGGCCATGTGAAGATTGTCCTGCAGAATGAGAAGAATCTGATCGTGGTTTCGAAGAACCGAGTGAATTTCCTGAACTGGGGAGCTGCTAAGGGTGTATGGAAGAAGAACTGGCGGTGTCTGTCCATAGATTGCTTCATATGGTGTCCTTTGAGATGTGGTATTGTACCACCAGAGCACTCCGAGGAGATCCATAGAAATAGTTGGCCAAAGCTGTGTAGGGATGGGCAAGGATTTGAGCAATCCCGAAAGGAGTGCCGTTTCACCCTCGTTGACCTGGAAAGTATCATAGTCAGCCACCATCTATTGAATTCTCATTTTCAGTCCCTGCTAAAAGAAGTTACATTGTTCACGATCATACATTTTGAAGAACCCAGAGTGCCCTGCTGATGAAGAAGCATGGAGTTCATAGAAGAGATAGCCCTGTTGAACATATTGCAACCAATTTGGAACAAGCAAAGAAAGAGATGTAAGAGAAACTGGGTCATCAATTGTGCGAGAACGAGCATCTGCCACCATATTGTCCTTACCCTTCTTCTAAGTGATTGCATAGGGATAACACATGAGCTGGATAACCCATTTCAGGTGTGTTTGGGAGGAGACCCATTATTCCAGAAAATTTTCCAGACTCTGGAGATCAGTCTTGATGCAGAAATAATTCCCTAATAGTTATGGCTACCACTTTTGTACTGCATGCAAAATAGCCATTAGTTCCTGCTGAAGGTAGATGCGACTAAATTCTTACCGGAAAGGTCTCTTGAAGGTGGAAAGCTCATTGGTTCAGCAAAGACACCTTCATATCTATCCAAGGAAGTAGTGGAGACCATTGATGGGTGCATCTGAAGGGAATGGAGTTGAGCTATGATACCATGTGAATTCTTCTTAAGGATTTTTTCCAGGCGATGTGAACTGATGATGCAGAGAGACCCTGGTTGTAAGCCCATTAATTTGTGTTGTGCCCCATTTATTGAAAACTGCATCCAAAGTTCCGAAAAATCCCATAAGATGGGGCCAAGTGTGCGTAACCATTGAACGCCCAAAACCACATCACATCCGCCTAAGGACAAGGCAAACATGTCAGAGCGCAGGTTATAATCTTCCATAGAGATACGCGCATTGTGACACTTCCCCTTGCAAGGTAAGGTGCCCCCATTGGCAACCATGACTTCAAAGTGGGAGAAAGGATCGACAAAACAATCAGCTTGTTTGGCAATCCGAGGGTCAATGAAGTTATGAGTGCTACCAGAATCAATGAGTATGGGAAGAGGGAGCTTCTTGAAGTCTCCCATGTCTCGCATTGTGTGTGGGGTGGTGACGTCGGTTACATCATGGAGAAGAGAGCTCAGGTGGGTCATCCTGATATGGGGTGTCAACAGGCGGGTATTGAATGTCGACCTGATCATCTACTATATCTGGAGCTTCTTCATCAAGTTCTGAGGCAGGCGGAGAATCCACATCCAAGAGATAGATCTTTTGTTGAACACATCTATGTCCCCGAGTGAATTTCTTATCACAATTATAACAAAGCCCTTTTTCTCGGCGTGCCTGCATCTCTGTTTCAGACAAATGCTTGATAGGAGTTGGTTGCGGGGTAGGCGTGATGGGAGGTCGTTGGGAACCCATATTTCTGAAGGGAACAAAGGTGGGTTTGGAGCGTTGTTGAGCTGCAATCTTGTCCTCTTCCAACTTAGCCAATCCTAAGACTTCCATCATTGTGTCGGGACAGAACATTTTGACCTCTGAGCGGATTTCATCCTTGAGACCACTGATAAAACAACTCCTGTAGAATTCATTAGACAATCCTTCTGTGTGATTAGCCAGTTTCTCAAATTCTGTCTGATACTCTCTCACTGTGCCAATTTGGTGAAGTTTAGTGAGTTCTCCTGTGAAGTCATCAAAAGCACTAGGACCAAATCGTGGCAAAAGGAGTTGGAAAAAATCTATCCAGTTTGGCTCGGGATGAGCTTTGATGTACCAACGGTACCATTGAAGGGCTTCTTGTTCCAAATGAAAGGATGCAAGTGGAACTTTCTGGACATCAAAAGTGTTATGCAGGTTGAAATATTGTTCTGCTCAGTATATCCATCCAATCGGAGCAGTACGATTGAAGCGAGGAAAATCAAGCTTCGGCCTGCGAAAATTGCTGGAAGAAGAGAACCCAGTGGCTGCAAAAGATTATGGCTGCCAGTTATTGTTCATGGTCGAATGCCGAAGATGGAGGCTGAGAAACTTTTCATCTAGATCTTGGAGTTTGGTTTGGATGGCTGCAAGTGCTTCCTCCATGGTTTTTTTTTTTTTTTTGGAAATGGATAGAAAAACACAAACAAAAGCTTATTTAGTAAAGGAATATTTGGATTTGGAAAAAACTCGGATGGCTAATTGGGGTTTGACTAGGTTTTGGACACTTTCTGATGGATAGGGAATAAAAAAATGGGGATTTCAGAAGCGGGGTGAAAGAATGAGAAAATTTGGTAGAGAGGGACAAAGAAGCAGTATTAGAAAAGGAACACGGTGGCAAAATTTGACAACATTTGGGTGAAAATGGAAGGAGTTATGGGAAACCCTAAAAATAGACAAATGTGAGATTTCTGGTCTTGGGAAGTGGAATTTGGGATAGGGTCTTCGGGAATGAAATATGCAGAATGGGATTGCAGGGATGTCAGTGAAGTTTACAGAGTTGAAACAAGGGAGATATGGTCGAAAAACAGATTTTTATTTTTATTTTTATTTTGTCAGAAATGGATCAGCAACAGCGACGTGGAAGGGATCCGCAACAGATGGATCTACAACAGTGCGGAAATGATTGAAAACGGCTGGATCTGAAATGGCGACTGGATCTGGAATGACTTTCAGAATAGATCTGAAACAGCTGGATCTGGAGCGGAAGTGATCGACAACAGTTCAGCTGAAAATAGATATGGACCCCAGGTATGTGCGGCTTCCTATCGGTTCAGGGGATTCACTCGGCCACCAATGTTGTCTGATGGCTTGCGTATTGGGGCAGTACCCCTCACTCCATGGCTCAGGTAAAACTGATAACCGCTTTGCCACAAACAACAGCTCTTGGTTTACCTCACAGGTGGGAACTAGTCAATCAAGTAGGGGTCGTTGCCCTTTTCGCTGGCAGGTCCTTTCAATGGGCCAGCTACTTTGGGGTTCCTGTGGTACTCCTCACAATGAGTTTTAGGGCTTATTCCCAAGTACTTTCCATAGTTAAGCGGATAGGGGTTATCCCCAGATCCGAACTTGCAACAGATGCGAAAAAAGAATTTGGCAGAAATTCCACCCAACGAGCCCAAGAAAGTGCTCTGATACCAGATGTGAAGAACCTACAATAATTAATTAATGCAAATACATGAGATATAAGAAATAATAGAACTTAGAATCACTTTTATATTAATCACGGGCCACTTCAAGGGGGCAACCTCCTTTGAGCAAGCTCAATACAATTAACTTCATGGTGCCTTCAATGACCTCAACACACACTTATATACTAAGTCTATGCCCAATACTATGAGTCAAAACCATGGGACATATAATACTACGAGACGACTTACAAAGCATATGCATCCAATACTATGGGTCAATACTATGGGCTAGTATAAACTATGGATCAACAAATACTACGGGACGACTTACAAAGCATATGCATCCAATACTATGGGTCAATACTATGGGCTAATATAAACTATGGATCAACAAATACTACGGGACGACTTACAAAGCATATGCGTCCAACAACAATATACTAACATAGTAAAGAGAAGGGTTGACATGGGTTCCTAACACCACTTATTTCTTGCACTTATTTTTTCAAGCAAACTACACTTTACACACAAACAAGGAATTTAAAATCCCTCCCAATTTTCAATATGCTCTTTTCCTAATGCTGATAAAGAAATCTTGGTGAATAAAAAACGATTGCGAAAATGAAATAACCTTCTTTGTGCATTTCATTTAATGGATTAGTATATCAAAAAACCAATGTTAGCTAGGAAATTAATTAAGATGGAGTAAGAGATAGTAAAATTTCACATATCTTGTCTTTGTTGATCTCTTCAATTTATTTTTGCAAATTTATTTTCCAATGCATTTCAATCATAACCATTATTTCACGACACAAAGCACACATAAAAATGACCTAAAGACTCTTTCTCATTCTAGTATGCTCTTCATCATATGCCTCTAAAGCAATCTTGATGAATCATAAAGAGTAAGGTGCATAAAACACCTCCTTTTCCAAACCTTTTAATTCAAATTAGACACCTAAAAATCAATCAAAAACCTAATTCTATCAACTTGATGCCTCCATAGGTGTCCACAAAATAATTGATAGTTTAAGTTAGGTTTTTTTGGATAGTCATATAGATAATACCCCTCAATAATTTTTCACATCAAACTTTAGTTGTTGTCATCCAGATAATACCAAGTGTGCCAAAACTTGGATAAGAAGTTGTGGTTCCCCAAGATGCAAAATTTGGCATAAGTTTTTTTTCACTACATTAGGCCAACTAGATCTTTGTAGAGATCACAATTGACCATTCGAGGATTAATCAATTATCCACACTAGAGGTAGGTATCTTCATGGCCAAAACCTAGTATTTTCAGCAGGTAACATTTGTGGGATTGAGTTGCACCTGAATCAAATTTTATTCGATTATATAAATGTTCTCAATTCTTGTAGGACATACCCCCAATGCCCCTCACTATAACTAATTATATCATACATTCACTATCTATCTTTGTTGGATTCACAACCATTTGATAAGAGATATTTTGGAAGGCCTATTTTCAAATATTTAGTGGAATAATGTTAATTCAATAGGGGCATGTTATCTTCCATTGAGTTCAAGGAATCCCATGTAATTAAAGCTACATGTCATAAATGACATCAACACTATCTTGCGAGTCGTACTTGGTTGCATTGCACATGTGTGCCTTTTTCTTTCAATTATAATTTCAATTGTTAGTTTAATGTAATCATTATCTTTTGCACATCTCATTACCCCATTTTCCCTCAAATTTGGAATCATAGTGAACACATTGACATCCTAGCATTATCTAAGGATACAAGGAATTCCTCCCATCATACAAAGGGTTCCATCCATACCAGGTCCTCGTCAAAGGTGGGGTTGACTGGAACACTTAGCACTCACACACATGCATCAGCGATCACATCAATTGTGCTTAGATATACCTTGCTCGGCTTTCCTTCTCATGCACCACCTCTAAATTCATCCATGTATAAAAGAACCAACTCCTATTCACACACCACGACTAGGAGAAATGTTCCCAAATCCACCCTTCCATTGATGGCTAGCCTAAATACTCTATATTTATCCAAAATCATCAATGATCATATCTACCATGACATTGCATGGCCTAATATGACATCCAAATTACCTTTGGACATCCCTAAGTTCAAAGGAAAAGGCAAGGAAGGAGACAATATCACTAACCATGTTATGTCATTTTAGTTATGGTGC
Source organism: Larix kaempferi (assembly GCA_027924585.1). Taxonomy (NCBI): domain Eukaryota; kingdom Viridiplantae; phylum Streptophyta; class Pinopsida; order Pinales; family Pinaceae; genus Larix; species Larix kaempferi. The sequence goes on from BSBM01001259.1 coordinate 635,078, forward strand.
TCATCCAACATAATAGTGGAGGACGCCATTCACCTCCACCCATTTCAGTGAACCCACACTAAAATATCCAATAAATGGTATGTAAATTTTCCCATGGACACTCACACCACCTTTGAGTTATTTTCCATAGTTTCCCTCACATATTTTTATCTCCCTATTCATTGTGACATGGTGCCAATTTGTGATATATAGAGACATCAATCCAATAAAATGTTTCTCTTACAATGGTTTCCAATGTAAGAAAAATATTTTAGTTTAAAAGCTAGAGTGCATTAATGGGTTCATATGACTTAAATGCATAATTACAAAATATTCAGGTGATTGAAGGTTGTACTTAACATTAAGTAAAATGTTTGGCAAGTATATTATTGGTACTAAAGAATTTTCTTAACTTGAGTATAGAACTAAGAAAACCATAACACATTTTACAAGATGAATGATTGAATTTCTTAAACTCAATAGCCTTTTGTCATTTAATTTTTTTCTATAATTTGGTAGAATAGCTTGCAGACTTTATCTTATTCATAGATGAACCTTCTAAACTTTTTCTTGATTAAAAAAATATGGTGATTTCTATGTCTCAATCTCATCAGTCTACATTTAAAAGAGTGGATACTAACTAATAATTTTTACATTATTATATTTTCTGCAGCATCTTGTTGAGAAATTCGACCTTGATGGGCAATCTTAGCTATAGGTATGTCTCAAATGCCATAGCATAGTTATGTTTAGCCCTATTTGAGTCAACTATGGATATAAGAAACCTCTAATGCTATGTTGTTTACAGGTGAATGTTATTAAATATACGGGTGGATATCCAAGAAGGACTCATATGCAGGTTACAAATAGTAATCCATCTTTAATAATACATTGGGGTGTTGTTAATTATAGCGAGAAGTAAGTTTCTTTCCTTTTGTTAGAAGCTTTCCTTTTTGGGGGCATTTATTTTTTACATTGCTTTGAATCTATTTAAATGAGAAAGGTTTTGATCAATCATTGTCATTCCAGAATTGGATTATTTCATCTCATAGGCCCAATGGAACACACAATTATAAAATTTTCATCAAATGTTCATGGTTTTAAAGCATAATTTGGTTTCCAACCTAAAATCCAGTTTTACTGTATGATTTATACATAGACACCTGTGGTTAAAAGCAAAAATAGGGATTGGGTGGATTTCAGTGTTGATCAAGCCCTATTTCATATTCACCATATTATTCACATTCACCAGCAGGAATATCATGATAGATATTTTTCCACCTTGCCAATATTCCACATCCCACATATAACTATTGGGGTTATCCACTTACCCCTACGCTTGCCTAGTTAGGAATGGGTAGGTTGGTTGAACATACCCTATTTTGTCTTTACCTTATTCCCTTATTCAAGGCTATAGATAATCTAGTGTGACTAAAATCGAGGAGATTCCCTCATATTTCTAAAGCAACCTTTCATAATCAGTAAGTGGTTGGTTTATCCATAATTTGTGGAAGTGGATCCAACAAGTTGCTTTCCTACTTGAATTAATAATTGTTCAAGAAATGAATTACAAAAGCTTGAAAACAATTAAGAAGCTTCCTTTAGAACTTATGAGTGAACAAGAATTTGAAAATTACAAAAGAACTGCAAGAAAATGGCAGGAACAATGGAGGAAAACCAATGGTAAAAAATTTAAAACAACTGCTATGGTGATAGAAATTGAAAACTGCTCCTAATCAGAAAAGATCAAATTAGTGGCTTACTTAAGTCAACAGTAAATCATCAAACTACCAATGTTTCCCATATTAGTTGCCGTTATCCTAAAATTGAAGTGGCAGACATATCTCAACTCTAGCAAAAAACTAAAGATCTTCATTTTGCACTTACATTGAGTCATCACTTTCCATCATAGTTGGAATTATCCTAAAATGCAATTGGAAATCAAATATTTATTGTGAAGGGAAACTAAAGATATTATTTCTATCATTACTCTAAAATGCAAGTGCTAGACATCTCAACTGTTGAGAGACACTAAAGATTTTCATTATGCACTTACACAGAGTCAACTCTTTCCATCATAGTTGACATTATCCTAAAATGAAATTGGCAATCTTATAACTACTTTGAGGGGCAAATAAATATTTACGTTCTACACTTTCATTGAGAAATAACAAATGAAAAATAAATAAATATAATTGAGAAAAACAATGATATTTATCATTTAATTGATAAGTTGAATATCATAGATATAATAAAATAAATAAAGCTCAGGATATGCCAATAAACTTACGGTTAGTCACATCAATAGGAATATCAATATTGTCAAGAAAAACAATAGCATCCTTGAGAACTTTACTCCATGCTACACAAAAAGACTCAAATTTACTTAAGTGTACTTTCAAATAACTCTTAAAGATGATATACTACAAATTTTTAAACTTGCAAAAATACCATGAATGAACATAACTTGACTTAAAAGATAGGATTTACCTCTGCAAATTACAGTAGGATGAAATGCATTTTCAATGAAGGCTTCAGCTACATGCATCATCTCACCATCTACCAAAAGGGGTGAAATAGAAATAGAAACTCAACCTTGACCAGAGCACAATTGAATTATTTAACCACCCAAAAGGCAAACTAACAACTCTGCAAATTCTTTATTGAATTATTTAAATGCATTCCCCACATCCCTTCTGTACTGAAACTCTTAGAAAATAGTATGTTTAGGATATTTCATAAAAGAAAAACAATATATTCGGTTATTAAGCACACCAACAAACTAATCCATGATAATAATTTATCTGTTTTGAGATGGTTCCTCAGAGGCATTCAAATAGCACCATTCCTCAGATATCTCTTTCTTCTTCCTAATGATAGGACATATTGAATAATCCAGAATGACTTTCCATCTCATTTCCTCGACACTAAAGTTATGTGGCCTAAGTGTTTGAAAATCACTTAATTGAGGATATAATAATTTTGCATAACTTACAAGGATTTTTGTCAAGCCTGCATGTGTATTTTTGAAGGAATTGTAACTACTGACGTGCCTTTCATAAGCTATGATCAAATCCAAAGGTATTTTGCTACAATATACAAAAAATGTGTCTACTAGTGCCTATTCAGACTTTATTGTAGCCCTCGTTGCAATAAGGAAATGCCATTGTTTATTTACATATTCTATTTTATGTATTATATAAGTACTAGTATTTTATTTAAAAAATATAAATAATCAAATTAATTAATTAGTTAAATCAGAAAATAAGAAGTTGCAATAATTTTTTAATACCATTGGTCTAACCTGTATTTCTACACTTTTTCCTGATATTACCCACATCTTCAACATCTGTTATAGGTCTGATTTTTCTCCCACTGAACCATCTTTAGCATTTGCTTCAAAACTCTAGATCTATTGTTCTAAGTATGCCACATCTCCAGAGCACAACTACTCTAGCCCAGGTTTACCACACGAGTAAATATAAAACCATGCTCACTAACAACCTTGCCACCTACATCAAATTTCAATTGATTGCAGATCACATAGAAATATATCTTATATAGAAGAGTTGATCTACTGCTACAATGAGTGCTTCCAATTGAACTGTGTAACCCCATTACTATATGACCAATTCCATATATAGAATCAATGAGTGCTTCCAATTGAACTGTGTAACCCCATTACTGTGCTGCTACAATGAGTGCTTTCTGTTGTTTTGTAGTAATCTTTTCACTACTTTTTTTGTATTAATAAAACCATATTTTTCTACCTTTTGTCAAGTCGACTACCCATGCATAAGTTTCCTTTGAATAACCTTCTAGTGTGAACAAAAATGTTATTTCAAGAATGCTTTCTTTCTGCTATTTATTAGCCTTTATGACAGTTGTTTTTTGTTGTTTTAAACCTTTAAAAGGGATTTCTTTCCTTGCCATTTTCCCACTCTAACGATGGACCCCATACACTGCTCTAATTGGCTATTTAATTTAGCCTAACATTGTACAGGAACATGACTTCCAGTTCCCTGTTTCCAATGGTATATCAACATTTAATTGAAAATAATACGACATGACTTTAATCTCCAGGTAAATATCATTATTGTCCATCCACTAAAAGCTTTCAAACCAACACCTTTATGGTCCCATCATGCCATGACTTGCCAAACATCTGTGGAATATGGTACTGGGAAAAGGTTGATCTTTATTCCTAAGATGCATGGCAAATAAAGCCAGCATGAAGACCCTTCATCATCATATTAAAGATGTATACGACGTCTAGTGATACATAACACATCAAAATGAATCATGTCCTGAATCTCAAGTCCCCAACTCATGAATCACCAAAAAAATACAACCAATGTATCTCATTCACAATGAAATCAAGTAAATGAACTATTGACTCCCTCTATCCGTTTTACGAGAAAAGGTAACCTCTCTAGTACTGACTCTTACTCTAGATCTAGAAGGGAACAACTAACTTCTTCAAGAGTTTTCCATAGATAAATTCTTTGCTAGAGGCGAGGAACCTAAAAGGGAATTCCATCAAATGATTGTGTTTCCTTACTAAGCTTTTCCCTAGTGTGACTATCATATTTGGTTGCTATTGTGTCTTGTAATGCAAATGTAAGTGTTCCTTCTTCTCCCTTGTCCTATTCTCTCCATCTCCAACCCCAAGAAGTAATGCAACATGTCAATGTCCTTCATCTTGTACTTAGCTGCCATATCTGTCTTGCACCTTGCAATGAACAATCTTGTACCTGTAAGAAATTGGTCATTTACATACAACACCAAAATAAGCATATTAACCTCAACAAATATGAAATATAAGTTGGGATATGCTTCACTTTTGGTGAAGCCTATACTTAGTAGGAACCCATTTTTCAGCTTGTGTCTATGGACTGTAGCAAATATTTGTGACCTCCAGGTAAGGACTCTGGTTTTCACCAGGGCTCATCGGAGTAAATTCCCTTTACTTGCTGATGTGTAGAAAAAAGGGGGTTGGAATGCATTCTGCCCCAACGAGGGCTAGGCCTAGTTGTAGGGACAAAACCAGGAGATCTTAGTGACACATTGTCTTCCTTCAAAATTCCTGCATATGCCATCTTTCTAATCTCAGCTCCCCGCAATGTCTCTGAATTGCCTGGACTTTGGGATTTCCCAAGATTTAATTCTTGGCCATACAAAAGCTTATCTAAGCTTCTTAAACCAATAGATAGGCAAGTAATGGAGTATTATATTGAAAAAGGATCAGGTCCAAGGTTAACTTTGTTATATGGGTGTTTTGAGATGATACAAGAAAGCATCACTGATGAAAATCTCAAGCCTCAAAGTAGTCATTATGATTGAATTGTTCAAAAATATATACGAGGCATCACTCCTAGGACTGTATACAAACAAAAAAATCTTTGAGTTAATACAGGTGAAAATTCATCATTGATTAAAAACTAAAGAGTTAGGTTCTGATATTCGATCATAAATGGGATTAGAGAATAGGTTGTAGATAAAATAAGATAACAACATAAGATAATTTTATTAATGTCCAACAAGTGACCATAAAAAGTCTATGGGACTACAGAAATGCAAATAGCAATAAACTGTGGGAGCGTAGAATCACATCAATAAAATAAGACAAAAGGAAGAAGTAACATGAGAACTAGAATCTGATAGCTGAGAAAAAAGAGTGTGGATGATGAGGCTGAAACAGATCATGAACTATAGGGAGAAATGAGCGGCACAGCCCTAGAAGTATGCCACAAAAGAGAAAATGTTGCGGAGGCCACTGGATCTGTCTGCAGAACATAAGAACTTCGGGCCATCCACCACTGAGTGTGCATGTCTCCTACCATCCAAGGGCATGGAAGGATAGAAACAAAATACTATTCCAAAATTTCCTTAATGCCAAATGTCTGGAAAGATGTGGTATAATCAACTAGCAAGACATTTATATATCATTTGAAAACACAGAGAGTAGGTAGAAGTTATCAAGGGAGATACAAGGAAATTGAAAATAGACAGCTTAGAACTTTAGGAGTCTTGAGAAAGTTATCACAAAACCACCCTTAATTGATACACACATACACATCTATATTATATATTAATGTTTATAAATTGAATTAATCTTCATATAAAATCTCAGCGAACTTGGCCAACTTATACACAGGGTCCCTACGCCCACCAGGATTTGAACATGGCTCATTAGCATTGAAAAGCCTCGTCACAACCACTAGACCACAACCTAGACTAATAAAAATTATTCCCATGATTCTAAAGACATGCAATTTATTTTAATTAAATCTTGTGGTTCTCTACTTCTTGGTCATATGTTTGATGCCACTGAAGCTAGATTTTGTCAAGTTTCAAATTAAATGCAAATTCATAAGCATTTTCCAATACATCTATTGAACCTTGTTGAATGAAAAATACGTTCATGTCTATATCTTGTGTGCAGATAGTTTCATGGTTACTCTATTAAGTTACCTGCTGAGCCATAATTAGTTAAACCTGATTGTATTGTGACCTCAAAAGATGTTATTAATTATACTGCAGTTTCCTATATTAAATCATCAACAATTGTAGTATGGATTTTATTTTACATTGGAGGCATTTTCCTTTATAGGGATTTTCCCTTCCCTATACGGAGAAAGTATTTACAACTCCATTTTATTGTAGATTTTTTTTGTATTTGTTAAACCAGCTTCATGAATTTGAGATATTTTTTTGTAACGCGTTATTTCGTAGTATATGGTAATGGTTGATTTATCATTACTTTTGCTAAAATATAATTTCTGTGTGATTATGTTGATTTGAATTATTCTCTGTAACATATTTGGATTTTTTGGTGGTCACTGGTTACTATTGTTATCAGAGATAACTCTGCTAGAAAGATCAACTTTTAGACCTGCAAATTTATAGGTTTTGAGGAAAACTTTGTCTTACATATTTTTACTAAAATATACTATTTTGTTTATGTCATGATAAAAAGAAAGTAAAAACATAACTTGGGATTCACTCCATTGTTTGTTGAATTATCAAATATGCACCTCACAGGAAGTCATAGTACCAAGTACAAATAAATTCCAGATAGGCTGGAATAGGGTTGTCATCTCTTTTTTTTTATTTTGGATATGGTAAAAATGGAATATGATAATACAACATTGATACAGTAAACTATCTTATATATTTCCTCTTACTGACCCTAACATTAATGGTGTAGCTTGGGCTGAAGTTACAGGGACTACTAGATGAAGAACAAGTAGAAATGAAAATATAAATCAGTTGAAAATTTTGTTAGCAAAACATGTCTTCAATGTGTATATCTATTATCAACGTTGCTTTTGAAATCAGTTACTGAAAAACCCTGTTAAAATAGGTATTTAATACGTTTGGACTAGTTTGTTCCTATTTTATACATGAGGGTTCCTATTTTACTTATGGAATAGAGCAAAGTATCATATTGTCAATGTTTCTATTTCCTATGGTTTATAATGCTTATTGTTATTGTTTCTATTTCCTATTTATCTCTTGAGTGAAAATTTTAGATAATAATACTTCAGTTGCAGCAAGACCTCCAAGGCATTCTTCTGTATAAAGTAAAAACCTTAGACTAGCACCTAGTTCATTAGGTGGCCTGGAATTGTTCATTTCCATAGTAACTCCCACCATTGGAAAATGGCAAGATTCAATATTTTTACTAGTTGAAGGTGAAATTTATTTGTATTTTAAAAGGGATGCAATTTCATTGATTTTTCCTACTTCTGAACATCCTGGCATTACCATCATTCCTTCTGGAACTTTTAGGTACTCACAAAATTGAGATTGGTTGTATGGCTTGGTTTGAGGATGTGTCATAAATATTTCTTTGTAACCATGACTTAAGACATCTATAATATAACCTGTTTGTAAATGTGTAGTTGGTAAAGATGATTTGCACATAAATATGGGATTGAAAATTGAAGCATTTATCGAACCCAGAGAAGAATAAAGGGAAGGCAACATCTCATTCTCCCTCCCAGAAAAAGAGCTAGCTTCACTTCTGTAGGAGAAATTTGACAGTTCCAAAGTTGACAAGGATGAGGATGTCTCACTTCTAGATGGTGAGTGAAAGGTCATGTCCCCTTTGGCATCTCCTTCACTGCTACTACACCATAATGGAAAATTAGGCCAATCCTCTTCTCCAAAATTCAGATCTCTTTCCCGAAGTATCTCTCCCGTGTCCCTGTTTTTAGGAGAGTGACATGACTTTGAAATTAATTCTATTGTATCTTTTAACCCTTATCATTTCTCTATTTTCATGTTACTTTGACAATTTTCAGAAGACTCCTCACCCAAAATATTCTTAGCTGATTTTGGCAGGTTTTGTTTGATATGCACTACATGTTTCACTTCACATTTTGTTTTTTCCATATCCTTGTCCTCTTTAACATTGTTCCATCTCCATGACATCATTTTCTCTTGAAGTTATTTTGGAGTACATTGATAAGCAGATACCTTTATCACTTCCGAAACATATTCACCAAGTACTTTATGAGCAGAAATGTTAGGACACGTTATTTTCAATGGAATATTATCACAAGAATGTTTAAGATGATAGAAACACGAATTGCATTATGAAAAGATACAAATTGGAGGTTCTTTTAGTGACCTATCTCCAACTAGTTTCTCAACAATAGCTTTCACCTTTTTCTTGGGAAGACTAATTTGGGAGGTTGTCATCTTTATATGAAACCCTCATCTTTCTTTTTCATGAATAGAAGATTTTGATATCATTGGGCATGAACTATTTGTTGTAAGTCCCATCATAAGTCATCAAAACGTTCATAACTTTTGGGTATACTATAGCAACATGGATTTTGTTCAATATCACAATGCCAGAACTGCATAGCATAAACCTTGCTGGTTAATAATATCTGGAGCATTAGAAAACACATTTACCTTCACAAACAACCAACAAATCTTCCCTCAAAATTGAAAATATCCATATTTTCAAGTGGTGGAAAGATTGAACTATAAGGAGAAAGTTGACAGTCAATCTAGTCATTCCTGGGAGGGCTATGATAATTTCATTTTTATCCAACAATGAACTATAATCTTGAGATAGATGATTGAATAAGTATGGAGAACAAATGGATATGCATATCCTCACATGCTGTGGATATGCATACTTTTTATTTGGTTGCAACCTACTTTTGAGATGTTGCTTTGATTGTGCCTTGCTTCTCTCATTCCAATAGTTAGTCACTGTACTACAATGACATTTTTTGAAATACACATCATGGGGAAGCATGTCAGGCACTCTTCCCCTCATTCCAAGGATGATACCCAAGGTAAATTGGACTTTGCAAAAGCTCGAGGCTTTGTCATCTATGGTGCAATATTACTTGAGTCTCTATCTTAGCAAGCAAAATGGAAGTAGGTTATGTTAAGATTTATAGAAGAGTTATAGGTAGTATTCTAAGAAAATGGACTGTATAACAATTCTTGCAGGGATGCCTTTGTATCAGGAGATTGGAATGCCTTCACTATCTCCAACAATGTCAGAGGTGAATTTTGATGTCACATCTGGCAGTCCTATACTGACATTAGACTTTGTTGGTGTTTACAATTTATTATAGATAGCAATAAGGTCCATGCATCTTTCAATATCTTCCAAATTCGTACCATTTTCCTTTGTTAACATCGCCCAATTATGAAGTAAGCATTTGAAATTTATGATCATTGGCACCTAGGATATTGATAATCTGCATTCTGCAGGATAGCATTGCTAAGTGGAAAAATAAAGAGGGAGATAAAGTTTCAGTTGGGGATGTACTTTGTGAAATTGAAACTGTAGGCATTCTTTACTACTTTTTTAATGTTCTTTCTTTTTTCAAAGAAACTCCTAAGGTCAACGAATTTCCTTTCCTTGCTTATTTTGTAATGTTGCTGAAGAATGTTGATTGTTAAGAAATGGTTTTGGGATAAAGAAATTGTCGATATGGATAGTATGGAGGATGGATATTTGGAAAAAACTATCTATGGTGACGGATCAAAGGAAATTAAAGTTGGGGAGGTATACTCAAAATCATTAAGAATTCTTCTTCTCAGTCTACAGTTGCAAATGTCATTTTGAATTCTTTATTTGGGTTTAGAGTTGGAAAATGAGTTCTAATTGTTACATCAATGTGTGACTATGTTGGTGCATCTAGATATTTTAACAGTTTGTGTATAATGAACTGGTAGGTTTTATTCAAAATCTGGAAGGTTTTATTGTACTGGTTTTGAATCAGGCTGTAACAATTGTGGTGGAATATGAGGATGACATTGAAAAATTCAAGGAGTACACACCCTCGGGGCAAGGAGATACCATTGAAAAATCTCCTTCAAAGGAAGCTTCTCATCCACCACCTCCACTAAAAGAATACACTCCAAGCCCTGTTGTAACTTCTACAGCTTTGGAGGACATTTGGATTTTATTGATAGGAATCAACAAGTTCATGGCTACCTTCTCAGAACATTTTATTGAATCATACTGCACTGTATGGAGACGTCAAATACAACTACTAGTAAAAAACAACTAGTTTAGATCCATCTTTACCCCAGTATAAGTACTGAATGAAGGTGAGTTCATTAACAATTTTATGATTTCTTGCATTTCCTTTCATTTTCATTGGATTAGTATAATCTTGTAATGCTTTTATGGTTATGGTGTTTAGCAATTTTGAAGTATACCTTGTGGATCTAGTATATGATAAATGTTAATTATATGTTAACATGGCACTTAAATCCCAGTTTCTTTACCAACATAGATCCTATGTGAAATTACTTATATAGATTTTTGTGGTTAGACATATTTGGGGTCTCTTCAAACAGTTCCAAAAGTTAGAAGGAGCTCTAGGATTATTATGGTATATTTTTGTGCTTATCAATGTGTTTTGAAAAATAAATTGGATTTTAAGCATGGTTGTCTTTGGATATTATTGTATTTTCTTAGAATTACAAATGATGCAATCTGGGTGTTCATATTCTCCTCTCCACAATTCTAAAAGGGTTCTAGCTCAAGGAAAGAGTGCCTGCCTTACAGGCAGGAGGTTGGTGGTTTGATTCCTCCATGCCCTATTGATATTGCAATATTGGTATTTTTAATAAAATACATTTTATTATGATTTATTATGGCTATAGATGGGGTTTCAAACCATCTTTGTATGTTGCTACGAGGGGGGTTCTAAACCGCCTTCATATGTCACTACGAGGGGGGTTCTAAGACACCTTCATATGTCACTATGAGGGGGGTTCTAAATTTCCCTTGTATACGAGGGGGGTTTAGAACCACCCTTGTAGGTACCTACGAGGGGGGTTTGTAACCACCACCAAAGGTTTGTAATAAGTACTTTTAGGGGGGTGTTATGAACCGCCTCCATAGGTGTCTACGATGGGGGTTTACAACTGCCCCTAAAAGTCACTTTTAGGGGGGGTTCCAAATCGCTCCTATAGGCCTCTACGAGGGGGGTTTCAAACTGCCTCTATAGGCCTCTACGAGGGGGTTTCAAAACTGCCCCTATAAGCCTCTACGAGAGGGGTTCTAAACTTTCCCTATAGGCCTCTACAAGGGGGGTTCCAAACTGCCCTTATAGGACTATATGAGGGGGATTCACAACCGCCCCTATAGGACTCTACGAGGGACGTTTGAAACCTCCCCTATAGTCCTCTACGAGGGGGGTTCCAAACCACCCCTGTAGGTTTGTATGAGGGGGCTTATGAGGGGTGTTCACAACTGCCCTCGTAGGTCTCTATGAAGGGGGTTCAAAAGTTCCCCCATAGGTCTCTGTGAATGGGTCTATGAGCGGGGTTTAAAACCTCCTACGTAGACCTCTACGAGGGGGGTCACAAACCTCCCCCAAAAGTCACTTTTTGGGGCGGTTCCAATCTCGTCAAAAACCGCCCTTAAAGGGAAAAAAATTTAACATCGATGCCTTTAGGGGCAGTTTTTCCAAAACCGAGCCCAAAGCAAACCTCCCTCCCCCATGCATAGGATACTTTTGGGGCCGGAAGACAACCCCCCTAAAGGCCAAAAATGTAGTAGTGATCATTTCAAAGGCATCTACAAGTTGTTTATTCAAACCCAAAATCAGGTTGACAGTATTTCTAGTTATCACTAAATCATTAGCATACAATACCACAATCAAAGTATCACCATGAGCATGTCATACATAAATACTATGATAAGATTCACAACATTTGAATCCAAGATTGACAAAGAAATGATCAATCTTCTCATACCAAGCATGAGGTGCCTATTTCAAAGCATGCAATGACTTCTTGAGTCGACAAATAAGACTTGAATCTATCACAAAACAAAGTGGTTGTTCCATATATATTTATTCAAACAAATCCCCATGAAGAAAAACACTTTTAACACCCATTTAACGAATGTCCCATCCAAATCGAGCAGCAAGGGAAAGAATCAATCAAACCGATTTCATCTTCGCAATAAGAAAAAATGTTTCAGTGTAGTCGATTCCTTCAAGTTGAGAGAGTCCATTAGATACCAAATGATCTGTGTAACGTTCAACAACATTCTCAGAAGTAAACTTGGTCTTATAGACCCATCAACACTTGACAACATTCTTTTCTTACGGTCGAGGAATAAGTTCCTATGTCTAATTCTTTTTCAAAGAATCAAATTTAGTAGCCACATCATTTTCCCATTTACACACTCCCTGGGAATCAACATAAGTGTCAATATCACATGTTTCAAGATCACGTTCGATTAGTACAACACTACCATATTTTTTCTGATTATGAGTCTACTGACCAATACTATCATCTCCAACATCTAGTCCAGTAGCTTTGATTATTTTAGCACCCCACCGAGGTAAACAAGAAACTGGTGATTTAGGTTGGTGATTATTAGTTTAATGATTCGGTGTGTCAATGTCTTTAGTCATAGTAGACTGACTACTAGTCGAATCAAGAGAAGAATTCATCGATCTGGTCAAAACTCCAAGGAGGGGTTCAATCAATCCAAATTCCTCAAGAATATCAAATGGATCATTGTGCAATAGTCAAGAGGAGGAGTTCATCAACTTATTGTTTTTAATCATCTCATCAAATATCACATTCCTACTCAAAATGATCTATTATTTGACATGGTCAAACAATTGATAATATTTTGATTGATCAGAATAGCCCATCATGATGCAAGCATGACTCTTTGCATCCAATTTATTCCTGCAGTTATCACTGATATGTGCCAAGAAACACATATAAAGGTTCTTAAGTTTCCAAAAGAGGGTTTCCTTCCATTCCACTTCTCAACTGGAGACACGTTGGTTACATATCTACTCGATACAAGGTTTATGAGATAGTTTGAACACTAAACAATTTTTTCCCAAAATTTAGCTAGAAGATATTTGGTCTGCAGAAGGCACAAGGTCATTTCTACCAAAGTTTGATTCTTCCTCTCTATGATGCCATTCTGTTGAGGGGTGTGAGGGATATATCTATTCCAATAAATACCATTTTGCAATAGATATTCTTCCAACTATGAACTCACATATTCACCACAATTTTTTGATCTCAAACATTTGATGGGTCGACCACATTGATTTTCATCCAATGCCCTAAATTCCTTGAATCTTTCAAATACATGGCTCTTATTCTTCAAGAAATATACCCATTTAAATCTACAAAAATCATCAATAAAGTTCAAAATATACATCCCACCTTCTAATGAGGATTTATTCAGGCAATAGAGGTCACTATCAACAAGCTCCAAATGGTTCTTTTCTCATGCTTTCCAAAAATAAAAGGGTGCATGTGATGCTTTCCAAGCACACATACTCTACAAAATCCTTTAGGTGGAATAATGGCATGTCCCCATCTATGGTAAAAGTCTTATTTACTCAATTTTGTCTATTAACGCAAATTTTATTAAACTTGGACTTATTCTAGTCCAACTCACTTTGAAGATGAGTCAAAAATAAACTTTCTAAACCCCAAAATCAAGAAAAAACCAGTTTCAAAAGTCGCAAATATGGATTCCAAAAGTGCCAAAACTAGTTCCAAAAGTGCCAAATCAGGTTCTGAAAGTGCCAAAAACGGTTCCGAAAGTGCCAAATCAAGGTTCCAAAAGTGCCAAAAGCGGTTCCAAAAGTGACAAAACCAGTTCTGAAAGTGCCAAAAACGATTCCAAAAGTGCCAAAACCGATTCCGAAAGTACCAAATCAAGGTTCCAAAAGTGACAAAACCGGTTTCTAAAGAGCCAAATCTGTTTCCAAAAGTGCCAAATCCAGGTTCCAAAACCATACTTTTTCTTTTGATATTGACACTTTTGAAATTGGTTTTTGGTGTGTTCCAATATGATAATTATGACGGTCATTTGAAGTTGTAAAAAATATACAAATTATGAAATGAATCAGTGTCTGTATAATATGACGATCATTTCAAGTTGAATTTCATTAACCAACACCCCATTTTGAATGAGGCTTGAGATAAATGAAAGAAGGGTCGGCCGATCCTTCTTCTACCCACTATTATTTTCATAATAGCTCTAGACTGCAAGAAAGGTGGTTCAATCCTTCGTGTGTTCACCATTCTGGATATAGGTGAATTGTCGGATATTGGTGTTCTCAATTATCTACTAAAAGAAGGGGCAGCCAATCCTTCTTGTCAGTAGTCGGAAGTACGGAGAAATATTGTTTAGATGTTATAAATTAGGCAATGTCCCAATTCCTACCATATACTGCAGAAGTTGGTAGTGGGGAATTGTCGTCCCAGCCTTCGTAGATTAAATATTTTTTCATTTCTCTTTTAAATCAAGAGTCAGCCGACCCTTCTTGTGGTTAGTATTTTTGCAGTCTTCACTGTTCACGATATACATGAATTGACAACCTATACTTCATAGGTTGAATATTTGCACAATTCCCTCATAAATGAAGGGGAGGTCGACCCTTCTTCTGACCAATATTATTTTCATACTAGCTCTAGACTGCAAGAAGGGTCGTCTGATCCTTCTTATGTTCACCAGTCTGGATACAGGTGAATTGATGGATATTTGTGTTTGCAATTATCTACTAAACGAAGGGTCGGCCGACCCTTCTTGCGATTTTTTTTTTCCAGTCTTGACCATTCTGGTTATATGTGAATTGATCTCTAATTTGGCAGGCCAAAATCTCACACGTGTGAGCCTCGAAGAGAGAACTGACACCATAGGAAGTGATGGCATGGCATGTATGATGACATGGAATGTGTGATGAGGTTGGAAAGACACATGATGGTGTTCTGGTGCTATCATTAAGTCAATGTCTCAATCTGACATCATTCTAGAAAAGTATGACAAGTTTGTGAAACTTTGGAAATTGACAAAGTATGGAAAAAGTAGAAAAAACTGCTCTGATAGAATGCCCACCATAATTCATGGTTTGAGAAAAATGCATGCACCATCATATCATTCTATAGGTTGTTGAAGTGGCTATCTAGTCATGGTCTCAGTTTGCCTTAATCATTTCTGAGGAAAAAGTTATAAGTCTGCCAAAATAGGGTTTCAGGATCAACCTCGGAGAAAATCTTGGAAATGACCAAGTGTTGGAAAACTGGTTCAGGTGGCCTTGGGAAAATGCCAGCCATACCTCATGGGAGAATGATAAAAGCATGGTTAGATCAACGACTATTCGATAAAGGGCGGTTAGATCGACGGTCCATAATATTTACGCACCACCAACATGCCCGATGTAATGGAGGTCTGAGCGGTTGCAAAATACCATACCGTTATACGCATGTCATCTCCACATCATTCTGCAATTAGAGAAAGCGGTAAGGAAAACAACCATCCCATGCTGTGAAACCACCTTTGGTGGTGTATAAAAGAGAAGGGAATGTCAAAAATTGACTTTTGTGTTGTGAACGACGGAGGATTGGAAGATGTCTATGCTGCTCGAAAGCGACAGAGCATAGTTTATTCATCCTGCCTGTGCTAGGTAGGTCCTCTTAACTCGTGAAAGTAACTAGAATTGTTTACATAATGGAAGGAAGTAGTGAAATCGTCTGTCAGAACGTTGAAACTATGACGATAGGAGAAACCCTAGTGGACAGAGATAGTGATATTCGTGACCCCATAATGGTTAAATTCTCAATTTCAGAAATCAAAAGCAAGTTGGAGGGTTTATATAAACAAAATTTCGATGTGAACAATGTTGATAAGTCTCATTTTCTCCATTTTTGTCCCGAACAAACTTTAGGGTTTTCGGAATTCATTTCGTGGTGTGTAGTAAATTATTCTCAGAGTGAAAGAGTCGTTATGAATTCATCACGAAAGAAAATTCTTTGCCGTGTAAATGCGTCTACCGTTAAGAAAGCTCTAGAAGTACCCCTGTTTTCCTCCCACCACCAGGAAGATTTTGCCGAAGAAGCCCTAGTTAGATAGTACAGAGAGTCATCCCCTTAGACCAAACAAACCTTCATGACCAGTTGTCTGAAACCTGGCCTTGCCATTGACAACACCCCCTATCCACTTGACATTAATTTCTTTGATGAAAATTCACAGTTAGTTTTGTCACTCATTTCATATTTTTTAGGATTTGATGATGATTCCATGGTCACAGAGGTCCAGTTAAGTTTGATTTTTAGATTAATTTTTGCTAAACCAGAAATGGATTACAGTCAAGTACCCTACCTTAAATTTGATGAATTCTTGGCTCAGAACATCCACTCTCAGTTAGTGAATTTCCACACTTCGAGAAATTTCAGATTCCAGACACACCTGATGAAAATGCTCTTGTTTAGCAGTCGAAAAGATTTACATTGGCCACAATATGTGTTTTCAGAAACAGTGGAAGACAGTATGTTTAATTTTATGAATTTTATTTTATCAAAAGTATACAGATTGATGTTTCGAGAAAAATTTCCTAGAGTATTATCAGAGATGAAGACCTTGATGCAATAAGCACAAAAAAACAATTGGAGACTGGTTTTTAGGGAAGCAAGATACAGTAATCAGACTTTATGGATTTGTTAGGGAGCCCTATATTCTACAAGCCTTTTTGATTCCTAGATTTTTTGCTTTGGAGTTTATCAGACAAAAGTTGACAGTAGAAAATGACCATTTTCTACATTTCAAGAAAGTTACAGATATAAAGTTCCCTTTAAAAATTGGTCCTTTTATCATCAAGAACAAGAATGCTCTCCCTTTTGTACAAAAACATTTAGAAGCACTGATTTTTAAGAAAGTGACAACTATTAATTATGATCCTTATCATGTTATTTCCAACATAAGGCAAGAGAACAAAAACAAAGCCTTTGATCACAAAGAGGTTGAAGGATTGGTGAAGATGGAAAATTTGCTACAATATGAATCATACACGGAAGTTTCGGGAAGTTCACACGCTAATCCTTCTACCTTGGATAAAGTTTCAGCTGAGTTGGTACCTGAAATGGTACCTACCCTAGGAAAGGTTGAAGCAACAAGTAAAAGAAGTTTTTATGAAAGTACTGATATGCAGGTGGAGGAAGAAAGAGAATCCAAAAGATTAAAATCAAGCCAACAAGATGAAGTCGTATCTGACAAAGAAAAGGGAATGAAGAAAGAAAAATACCAAGGGCCAGGAATTGAAGTATAGGAATATGAATTTGACAAGGCAAGAGCTGCAGGTGATTCTAGCAAATTTCATTCAAGAGATGAAATATGTGTAAAATATGGCAAATTTCATTCTAGTAAGTTGTTTCCAGAATTTAGGAATGTTGTTGATTCAGAAATTACTCTGATGACTAGCAGAGATCTAGACAAAAATACTTTGAATTTGACCGTATCGTCTGATGATAAGGTCACATAAATGAAATTGAATTTTCAGAAGATAACAGTCCCTGATAAAATTCACCTACACAGACACACTAAAGAGGTGATTTATGCTGATATGATGAAAGCTACTTTAATAGTGGAAAAACTACAGAAAACAGTGAACAAGCTGCAAATCCAATTGAGGCAAGAGAAAATAGAGAATAAAGCTCATCAACTATAAATAAAAAGATTGCAAGATGACCTGGTGAAGAGCAATGATGAACCAAATAGAGGGGAGCCAATTAAAAATCTTTTAGCTGGGAAAGAAAAGAATATCCAATTACTTCAACAAAAGGTTAGAATTCTAGCAACTCAGATAATTCAAGCCTCTGAATTAACTGTGTTAGAATAAGAAAAAGAAACTTTATCTCGAGAATTGGATGATTGTCTTGCTAAGTTGCTCAAGTTTGAGGAAAAAGAGGAAAGTGGGGATAAATATAGATCGAGTCTTAAGACTGAAATTGAAGATCTAAAGGCCAAATTGGCAAATACAGCACAAGAGAAGAAAGGAATAGATCAAGGCAACAAAGAAGCAAGCACAGATGATATAGTTCAAGCTATGCCCCAAGTTAGCTTGAAAGAGGTGGAGATCATAGAACCAAAAGAAGAAAAACAAAGACTAGAAGAGGAAAATCAGAAAATGGAAAATGAAATAGAAGAGTTGACAAAAAACATTAAAGATTTGGTAGGCAAAAATCAGAGGATGATAGGCTAAGTGATAGGACAACTAGCATTTCAAGGTGCAAAGCATTTGATTTGGGATTCAATCATCGACGAGGCTGCAAAATTGAGGCCTTATTTAGAGTTTATTAAGACAAAGGAAGCCATAGCAAATGATAGGTTACAAAGCTGTAAAGCAATGAGAGAATTTTTAGATAAGATACCAAAAGATACATCCTAGTGTACCATAAGTTTCTTAAATACTCTGACAGAAGGTGATTTGAAAGCAATGGCTATCGAAAACAGGGTAGCAGTCATAACTTGGGCTAGGAAAGTCCTTGGAAAACATTCTCACATTGAGAATGTTCAGGCTAGTGCAAAACAGATGAAGGAACAAGTTGAAGCATTCGAAAAGGGATTTGAAAAGTTAATACAAAAGGGACTGCCTTCTTTTTGGGATGAAAATAATGAATTAATTTCCCAGGACAATTATAAGGATTTACTATATAACATCAGGAGGAACCATGAGCAATTTCAAGGTTTGACTCATGTTCTAACAAGGAAAATTCTACTTAAGAAACTCTCCCTTGACTTTGAAATTATAAACCAGTTGGCCATGATAGCTGAAAAGATTTCTCCAACTTCCATTGCAGAGCAGAAAGAGATGAAAGTTCCAGTTGAGGAGATGACTAGTTATGAGGTATAAAAAAATGATGTACACCTTGCACACTTGAAGACTATTGTTCGAGAAAGAAGCCCTGTCAGCAGCTACAACCAATAGAAAGACATAAAATGTTATATTCTGAGAAATTTTGGAAATTGTATAAATTTTGACCGAAATGGAATGTAATAGCTAGTTTATAATTTTCTATTTTTAGTTATGAAGCAGTTAGTGTTTTACCCCAAGAGGTTTCACAATGTATAAAAGACAATTTTTGGCAATGTAGTAAGTGTTGGAACCCGTGAAGAGATATTCATTTTGTATTGAGCCCTTCAATTTTGAATAAAGATGGTCGAGCAAAGTTGATGCATATTTTCAAGACTAAAGATTCTGGTGTTATTTTAGTCAAAGGATTAGATGTTTTCTTTGGCAATGTAGTCAGGGTTGGAAATCGTGAAGATTTACTCGTTTTGTATTGAGCCCTTCAATTCTGAAATAATATTCTCGAACGGAGTTCATGCATATTTTCAAGAGTAAAGATTCTTGTGTTATTTTAGTCAAAGGATTAAAAAGAATGTGACTATCCTGTCAATGATGAGCTAATTAACAAATTAAATTATGATGATAATGATTGCGTTGTGATTGCAGAATGTGAAACAATATAAATCAAGGAAAAAAATAGACTGGTGCATAACCTGCATATAAATCATATGAATGATAAATCAAGCACACAGATTTATATGTTTTATGATTTAACAATACAAAACAGAGTTAGTAGATGTATGTATGAAAAACCAAAATGAATCAAGGAAATTTGATTCATATAACAAAAGAAAGTAAAATAGAAACAAACTGAAAATCTTTAAAGATTGTAAAACATTACAAGTCTCCAAGTACAGAGTGTCTCCAGTTCTCTCCTTCGATGGTCCCCCCAATTCATGCGATTTTCCCATTAATATTTCCATTCTAGTTCTAGACTGCAGGAAGGATCGTCTGATCCTTCTCATGCTCACCATTCTGGATAGAGGTGAATTGTTGGATATCGGTGTTCTCAATTATCTACTAAATGAAGGGTCAACCGACCCTTGTGCTTAGGATTTTTCCATTATTGACCATTCTGGTTAGACATGAAATGAAGGCCTAGCCTTAGTATTTTTCCATGATTGACCATTCTGGTTTTCCATTGTAAATGTTTTCCAGTAATTGGGGATTTGATGCCCGCAACCGACAACCCGCAAATGTGGATTGCGGGAAGAGTATTGTAAATGTTTGCATTCTTTATTTCCACAACTCACAATGCGGATTGCGGTAACTATTTGAATAATGGATTTGCGACATGCGTTTCCGCAACCCGCAACCTGCAATGCGGATTGCAGAAACTTTGGTTTGTTTTCTTTTGAAGTTGAACGTCATTAACCAACACCCCATTTTTGAATGAGGCTCGAGATAAATGAATGAAGGGGCGACCAACCCTTCTTCCCAATATTATTTTCATAATAGTTCTAGACTGCAGGAAGCGTGGTTTGATCCTTCTTGTGTTCACCATTGTGGATACAAGTGAATTGTCGTTTATTGGTGTTTACAATTATCTACTAAGAGAAGGGGTGGCTGATCCATCTTGTTGGCAGTCTAAAGTTGGGATAAATATTGTGCACATGTTATAACATAGGAAATGTCGCGATCCCTACCATATTCTGGGGAAGCTGGTAGTGGGGAATTGTTGTCCCAACCTTTGTAGGTTAAAAAAAATTTCATTTCTCTTTTAAATGAAGGATCGACCGACCCTTCTTGTGATTAGTAGTTTTGCAGTCTTCACCATTCATTATATACATGAATTGACAACATATACTTCATAGGTTGAATATTTTCATAATTCCCTCATAAATGAAGGTGCGTCAGACCCTTCTTCTGCCCAATATTATTTTCATACTAGTTCTAGACTGCTAGAAGGGTCATCTGATCCTTCTTGTGTTCACTAGTCTAGATATAGGTGAATTGTTGGATATTGGTGTTCACAATTATCTACTAAACGAAGGGTCGGCCGACCCTTCTTGTGATTTATATTTTTCCAGTCTTGACCATTTTGGTTATACATGAATTGATCTCTACTTTGGCAGGCCAACATCTCACATGATAGGAAGTGATGACATGGCATCTATGATGACATGGAATGTGTGATGAGGTTGGAAAGACACATGATGGTGTTTTGGTGCTATCTAACATGATTATGGAAAAGTATGACAAGTTTGTGAAACTTTGGAAATTAACAAAGTATGGAAAAAGTAATCAAAACTGCTCTGAGAGAATGCTCGCCATAATTCATGGTTTGAGAAAAATGCACGCACCATCATATCATGCTATAGCTTTCTGAAGTGGCTATCTAGTTATACATGATTGCGGATTGCGGGAAGTGTTTGAGTAATGGATTGTGGAAACGCAGGTTTGTTTTTATTTCGAGTTGTAGTCCCGCAAACCGCAATTGTGGATTGCGGATTGCGGGAACATTGTATATATTTCCAAAAAATAAACCCCTGCAACACGTCTTCCACATTCCACAGATTAGATCTCATCCATCGATTTGTCTTAATCTTATAGCCCAGATTTTACCCGACGGAATTAATTAATATGTTGATTTTTTTTTTTTTTCCTTTTATTATTTTTCATCTTCAAAAATTACCTACTGTGTGGATTTTACTACGAGTTTTTACCAGGGGTTGTTTTCACCATTTTTTACAGCTTAAATGAAGGGTCGGCCGACCCTTCTTGTCCTTAGTATTTTTCCAATCTTCACCATTCTAGATATATATGAATTGACATCCTATATTTTGTATATTGAATATCTGCACAATTCCCTCATAAATGAAGGGGCGGCCGACCCTTCTTCTGCCCAATATTATTTTCATACTAGTTCTAGGCTGCCAGAAGGGTCGTCCGATCCTTCTTGTGTTCACCAGTCTAGATACAGGTGAATTGCTCTATATTGGTGTTCACAATTATCTACTAAAGGAAGGGTCGACCGACCCTTCTTGTGATTTATATTTTTCCAGTCTTGACCATTCTGGTTATACATGAATTGATCTCTGTTTTGGCAGGCCAAAATATCACACGTCTAAGCCTCAAAGAGAGAACTGACACCATAGGAAGTGATGACATGGAATGTGTGAGTGTTGCAATCTGACACCATTCTAGAAAAGTATGACAAGTTTGTGAAACTTTGGAAATTGACAAACTATGGAAAAAGTAGTCAAAACTGCTATGAGACAATGCGTGCCATAATTCATGGTTTGAGAAAAATGCACGCCCCATCATATCATGCTATAGCTTGTTGAATTGGCTATCTAGTTATAAATGATTGTGGATGCAGGAACTGTTTGAATAATGGATTTGCGACATGCGTTTCCGCAACCCACAATGCGTATTGCGAAAAACTTAGGTTTGTTTTTATTTTGAGTTGTAGTCCCGCAACCTACAATTGCGGATTGTGTGAACGTTGTATATATTTCCAAAAAAATAAACCCCTGCAACCCATCTTCCGCATTCCACATATTATATCTCAGTCATCGATTTGTCTTAATCTTACGACACAGATTTTACCCGACGGAATTAATAAATATGTTGATTTTGTTTCTGTTTCCTTTTATTATTTTTTATCTTCGAAAATTACTTACTGTGTGGATTTTACTGCGAGTCTCTACAAGGGGTCATTTTTTTCATTTTTTCCAGCTTAAATGAAGGGTCAACCAACCCTTCTTTTGCTTAGTATTTTTGCAGTCTTCACCATCCAGGATATACATGAGATGATAGCCTATTATTTTTATACTACTTCTAGATTGCCAGGAGCTTGATGGAGATCGACGGTTATAGAAGCTTGACGGAGATCGATGGCCACAAGCGTTGTTTGCTAAAGTAAGATTGGAAAGTTTAAGCGTGGGAGGAGTGTTTCTAGCCCACGAGCAAGTTGGAAATTAGATCAACAGGCAGAAGGACAAATCTACGGATGACAGGTACTTTGGTGATTTGAGATGCATAAGGAAATGGACTTTTCATATTTGTGAAGTTTTGGTAGGGACTACATGTTTCGATGGTGCAAAGCTGGCAGGGAAAGGCATCAACGGCGGACGTTTAGTTCGCATATTGAACATGCACGGAGTATCGACACATTCCAAATTCATGAACCTTGGTAAAGGCCACACCTTTGGACGGTAAGGATGCGAACAGGGGCCAGATCTACAATTGATAATAAATACACAGATCTAAGGTGTGAGGAAGGAAACACTTGAGAGATTGAAGACTGTGGAAGGCCATGGGGCTAAGCATGGAAGAAGATCAACGGTAACAGATCGATCATGCAAGATGAATGACTTAGAGAAATTCCTTTATCGGTAGAGGTGCAAGAATGATAGGAAAGGATAGATAATATAAAAAATGGAATGCACGGGGATCTGAGTACTATATGATTCGGTTCCCCCCTTGGCCCCTTGGTCGAGGTCAAGGGGGGAAGGTTAATTTAGATAGACTCAAATAGACTCTAGCACCTTGTTGACTGCACATTCTATCTAGGACCAAGTCCAACAAAACTAATGCAATAACTTAACAACTAGCTCAAAGAAAACTTCAAAGAATCAGGTAAGAGAGCTACAATGCAAAGTCACACGACACATATCGAACAAAGTTATAATAATTTTGAATCTTTGATATATAAACAAATCTAGGGGTTTAAGCTTGCTCCAATGCATGCAAGAAAAATTGCCACTTCCAAATGTATATTCTTCCTCCATGAGATCAAATGAGCTAAGACTTAAAATTGGACGAAAGTATATGCGGGCCACCCTATAATTTGAAAATATTTTTGGTATTAAAAAGGAATTTACATGCATTGAATAGATGGCAACCTTAATTTACCTAATGTGTGGATTTTATTGTGAGTTTTTACCAGGGGTCATTTTTGCCATTTTTTCCAGATTAAATGAAGGGTCGGCCGACCCTTGTTGTGATAAGTATTTTTGCAGTCTTCCCCATTCAGGATATACATGAATTGACAGCCTATACTTCATAGGATGAATATTTGCACAATTCCATCATGAATGAAGGGGCGGCCGGCCCTTCTTATTCCCATTATTATATTTATACTAGTTCTAGACTGCCAGAAGGGTCGTCCGATCCATCTTGTGTTCACCAATCTGGTTATAGGTGAATTGATGGATATTGTTGTTCACAATTATCTACTAAACAAAGGATCGGCCGACCCTTCTTGTTATTTATATTTTTCCGGTCTTGAACATTCTGGTTATACATGAATTGATCTCTATCTTTTAAGGCCAAAATCTCACACGTGTGAGCCTCAAAGAGAGAACTGACATCATAGGAAGTGATGACACTTTGTTTTGTTTTTATTTGGAGTTGTGGTCCCAAAACCCGCAATTGCGGATTGCAGATTGCGGGAAGGTTGTATATTTCCAAAAAATTAAACCCCCGCAACTTGTCTTCCGCATTCCCCATATTAGATCTCAGTCGTCGATTTGTATTAATCTTACGGCCCAGATGTAACCCGGTGGAATTAATAAATATGTTGATTTTGTTTCTGTTTTCTTTAATCATTTTTCATTTTCGAAAATTTCCTGCTATGTGGATTTTACTGCTAGTTTTCACCAAGGGTCATTTTCGTCATTTGTGTGGATTTTACTGCGAGTTTTTAATAGGGGTCATTTTCCCGAGTTTTAACTAGGGGTCGTTTTCACGACTTTTTACCAGGGGTCATTTTTGCGACTTTTTACCAGGGGTCATTTTCGCCATTTTTTCCAGCTTGCACAGGTTGGCTTCGTGTTACTTTCTTATTCAATTGTTCAATATTTTTTGCTATTT
Source organism: Larix kaempferi (assembly GCA_027924585.1). Taxonomy (NCBI): domain Eukaryota; kingdom Viridiplantae; phylum Streptophyta; class Pinopsida; order Pinales; family Pinaceae; genus Larix; species Larix kaempferi. The sequence continues at coordinate 660,046 of BSBM01001259.1, forward strand.
TGAGGTTTTTTTTCTTATTGTTGTTTATTTATTCATCATATTTCTCCAGTTTTTCAAACATGTCTCACAACACTCACTGCAAAACTCCTCAGAAAGATCTTTTGAACAAAGACCCAAACTTTGGCATCCTTGCCGACACCAACGATAAGGTTTCTGAGACATACCAAATGGATTGGTCCAAAATTTACTCCATCTTTGACAATGACGACCTAACTAATATTCAGAGTGACTGCCTCGCCTATGAAAATATTAGGGATTCACAACTCCATGCTATAGCTTCCAGACATGCTATCCTTCCCTACACTGATGCAGTTAAGTAGATTATAGACCATGCTAACCCTAAAGACCGCTCTTTCAATGATAGCGCAAGGTTCCGATTCGCTACATTTTGCCCTGAGGTTTTTACCAGAGCTTATGCCCTAAAACTAGCTGTTCAACCCCTCAATGTTGCATTCCTTGAGTCATGAAATACTAGGTACAATTTCAATGAAATGTTGAAGTCTTGGATGCACAGACTGGCAAACTTCATGCTCAAGGCTGATAATTTATACCCAATTTCCTACTTTAGAGAGCCTTATTCTCTTCTGGAATCCATGCTCTGCAGAATTTATGGTCTCCCTAATTGTTCAGTATTCAAAGCTGAATAGGATGCTATTTCCCATCATGTCCTAACAACAGGGCAGTCATTCCCTTGGGCTTCAATTTTATCAGCAGAGTTAAAGACAACCATTGAGAAATATCAGAAAACAATAGCTACAAGGAAGCCGTATTGATTTTTCTCTTCATTTGTAATTGATGTTTTCTGTACAGAGTTTCAGTATCCCACCATGGGGTGGAGTTTGATTAAGTCCTCACCCCCTATTCATATTTATTGTTCTGCCTTATGGGAAAGCAATTTTACTCCCTTACTCTATGACATCTGCAACCATTTCTTTGGTGCAATTTACCAGCATATTTTCAGGGAAGATGCCCCTGCCTTTTCTCCTAATGCTAGAACTCTCATCCCTACATTGGGTGACTAGTATGTGGGAGAAGCCTTTTCTTACATTAGAGTCTAGGGAAGCAGTACTTTACATTTGCTACTAAGAGTTGTCCCTGACAGACTGTTACTTGAGGAGATATCTTATCATACTGTTATAGATGGTGTCTACCTTAATCTCACTGGTCCCAAAAGGAAGGGATGGCCTAATTTCCCTTTAAACCTAGGGCCTTTGGTTATCCCATCTTCAACTTAGGCTGCAACAATGGGAGACATGATTGTTTCTTTGAAATTGGGATTTGCTCCCAAAAGAACTTATGACCTCAAAGTATTTCTGGAGGCTCATTTCAAACAGGCGCATATGAATATTCGTTATACACATCAACACATCCCTGATGACTCTATTTATCATGGAGTTAATATTTTCTCTGAATTTCTGCTGAGGGAAAAGAGCAAAGAAGAATGAAGCCATATCTTTCAGTATCAGCGGGAGCTTAAAACCACGGTTTTGAGCTATAGAAGCATGGAACACAAGCTTGATGAGAAAACAAGAAAATATAGGGAAGAAAAGGAAGCTCACAAATCCAGTGCTCCATTGATGCTGACATACCTGGATGGAGACAAAGGAAAAGGCCTTATGGAGGATACTCCAAAGTTGAAAACTGCTGCAGAATTAAAGATGTGGATGCATACATCTCAGGAATTGAAGCAGAAATTAACACAGACGAGTTCAGTGTTGGATACCCAAGTGGTTGCAGTACCCAACCCACTACTGATATTCAAGTGGCTACTACAACCAACATGATTAGTGATGTTCAAGTGATTGATGTGAGTAAACCAGCTAAAAGACAGAAAATTCAAACTTCTGCCTCTGATATTCCTACTCTTACTATTGAAGAAAGTGATGTGGAAGATGAAACACTTCCTTTTGTGACTGTGGTGCAGGAAGAAACTGAAAGTTCTCAGGAAATCACAGATGTGTTGGATGCCATAGTCATAAAAAATCTTGTCCCAGATTAACAGTCTCTTGAAACCAGTACTGCTGTTGATACCACAACTTCAACACTCTTACTTTCATCCATTCAAGCTCTTTCCACTTTATCTTCTGGGGTAACACCACCATCCACCATATCCCAGTTATTTCATGCAATAAATTCCATTACTGTTCCATCTCCAACCCTATCAGTTCCACTTTGCATTCCACCATCAATAGTTGCAGAGATCCATTCTTTAACTATCTCTCTGCAACCACCATCATCTATTTCATCACCACGAGCCAATGATGTCCAAATCCCGGTTGTTCCATCTTCACCATTAGTTGCTGATGCATCTTTTTCACTTCCTGAATTGTTTACTTCAATCCCTACTCCAACCTCTTTACCCTCAGTCCCTGAAGTTATCCCTTCTCCATTAACCACCTCTCATATTACTATGAAAATACCTAATACCACTGTTACTCAGACAGCCCCAATAATTGCAACAGGAGATTTGGCTACATCTTCCACTAAATTGGTAGCTACTTATGAGGAAGATATTGTAACCTCCCTTGGAGATTATTTCTATAGAAAAAAGGATAAGGAAGTGGTGAAAAAGGGTAACAAAAGAGGTAGTGATCAAGATGTGTTGCAGGGCCCCTTTCCTAATCAAATCATTTGGGCCAAGCAATCAGATGACAGACAACAAGAAGCACTGGATACTGCTGCTGCCATGGGTGCTTTTGAAGGTGCCAATTTTGATTCAATAATCACACTAATAAAGAAATTAATGTCAAGAAGGAGGAGCTCAAGAAAATTCAAGAGCAACTGGTTAAGGCCAATGAAGAACATGAAGCTGACATTTGTGAGCTGAGAAAAGCATTTGAAAATAAGATTGAAGACCTTCAAGAACAGAATGCTTCTCTTCAAGTCCAATTGCAAGATGCTGAAGCTTTGGACACTACCAATGCTGAAAAGATAGTTGTGCTTGAACAACAGCAAAACGATGTAACTGCAAGTGCAGCCTCCTCTGCGTTTTCTAGGTTTTCACAACAAGAGTTCAAGGACCTAGCAAATCAAGTCAACCTGGAGCATCATCAACTTCTAGCTAAGCTATTTACTACCTTGGGTGAAATCCATGAGACTTACATTGTATTTAACAAAATGGCTGGCACCTTGGGTCAGCAAGTAGAGAAAACAAAATAGGCTTCTAAAGCTGTAGAAGACATCATGGATTGGCAGAAGTATATTGAAGAAACTCCAGCTAATATCCCTGAGTTGGACAACCTCAAATTCAAAAGTATCCGAACTGCTGTGCAAGCTTTGGAGAATGTTATTGACATGGTACATGATACTATCAACCAGGATCAAACCCTTTGCAGAAGAAGATGGTATGCCTCAGATAATCTCATGGAGACACTGGCATTCCCTGCAATGGGGATCATCGAGGGGGAAGATTCACCAAAATTGATGATAGAACAGGTCGAAGCCCGTTGTGATCAAGTCAAGGATAAAATCCTGCAGATTGAGCATATCCAAATTGAAGATGTGGATTGGTTGATTAAGCAACCTATTTCCTTGGAGGCCAAGATCTATATGTTTATCCGCACATGGCATAAAATAGCCAAAAATGAGATTGAAGGATTCATGTGTGATGCCCAGCTGGGGCTCGAATCTATTCCTTATCCAAATATAGATGAATTTATGAAAGTTTTGGACAAGTGGGAAGATTTCCTCACTAAATAGAATATTATGATTTTGTAATCCCTATTTAAGGGGAATTTATCCTTTGTATTATTGTTGTAATTTATTATTTAAGGGGTAGATCTCTCTTAGGCAAGGGATGATCTTTTTGGGGTAGAAATCGACAAACGGAGACTGGAGATGCTCTGTTTTATGCTGAGCTTGTAATTTCTTATAGACTTTCATTAATACAGTAAAGTTAGTCTCTTGCATCATCTTTTGTTCATTGATCAAATTTCTTTGGTAAATATTGATTTCTACTTCATGTTATTATCTATGTTGTTTAATCCTTTGCAAATATTATTTCATGCAGAGATTGTTAATCTGGATTTTTCCTTATGTTAGATCTATGTATGAATTATGTTTTAATTGAATTTCTTCAACTAAAATATTTATCAATTTATGCAAATGATTTACAGTAAATTATAATCTATGTTAATTTTTCAATTGACATATTGGTTACAGGTTAATCTTGAATGAGCTTAAACACTTAATATTGCATTCAGTTAATTTTAATTGATTGATTGTAACTTAAGCAGATAAGGAATTGATCTTCTTCACATTTCTGTTAAGTGGATGAATGTACTTATTTATTTTCATATCAAGTTAATCTGCATTTAAACAAGACACCTTTTAGAGTAGGTCTAACTTAGCTTAGATTTTCCTTCCTAGGTAGATTTGTTTAAGGATGAACACACCTTGTTTTCCTTCATTGGAAGAAAAATCCTTTTAGGATCAAAACCACAAGTTCCAATGGAGGCCTTTGTATCTGTGGGATACCACCATCCCAAACAGCTCGAGGATAGGGTAATACTCGCGCAGGATTATCTGAAGCCTCTGACTGGGTTTTCTCCCTCTGTTGAGAGCTTTGGAACCCATTCCAGCACATACACACTCGAGGCCTCAACAAATGGCACTAGAAGGAGAGCCTGAAATAAAATATTCCTAAACAGAATACCCATAAACCTCCTCCAGCAAGAACATCATCCGTTGTCACTCGTAGCGAATCACAGGCATCTACCTCTGAACAACAAATAGTCCCACAACTGACTGTAATTCCTGGTACACCTGCACCTTAGCAGGAAAATGGAAGGGATATCCTTATCATATCACCTACTAAAGGACCCCTTTCACTTGAACAAATACTGAAAAGTTCTAATGATAGTGTTGCTAGAGTACAACAAAGAATTATTAACCTACAAAGTAGATGACTAGCAGCAATTCAACAGAACACCATTTCACAAACTGATAACTAAGAACACCATGTCACAACCTCATTGATGGATGGATGCCTCCTATATGTTCTTAGAATGATAACATAAGCCTAATTAAGGAGCTGTTAATTAGATGCTTAATAACTTAACTTAGAAAATTAACTTAATATGATGATAATGACTATTATGTAATTTCAGAATGTGAAACAATATGAATCAAGTAAAGAAATTTATAGATGCATAACCTGCATATAAATCATATGAATGATAAATCAAGCACATAGATTTATATGTTTTATGATTTAACAATACAATTTAAACAGAGGTACTAGATGTATGTATGAAAAAGCAAAATGAATCAAGGAAACTTTATACACAACAAAAGAAAGAAAAAGAGAAACTAACTGAAATTCTTTTAAGATTGTAAAACATTACAATTCTCCAAGTACAGAGTTTCTCCAATTCTCTCCTTCAATGATTCCCCCATTCATCTGATTTTCCAAGGGTAGATTGCCACTTGCCCTTTTGGAAGGCTAATTTTTACACATCCAATACTTAATCTTGAAATTTTAAAACAGATTTTAGCAATTTCAAACTCTGATTTTGCATTTTCGGAAACCAAACTTGACACTTTACAAGAATTATAATCACAATGAAATTGAACATACTAGTAAAAACAAACATTCAAGTGTATTATTTAACAAAATACTTTCATTTTCATTTTATTTACAATTGGCCTCACATCACTCACACCATTCAGCTGTAGCAAGCAAGGCCATAATCAATCTAACAAAAATGTGTCCTTGACATTGTCGCAAGTATAAGTTTTTATTATAATATAGTTTCCTTCCTCGTTAGAAACCAGTTTTTCTTCGAAGTCATCGACAATGACAATATTTGTCCGATCCCAACCATGGATCAAAGTGTCCCAAACTATACTCAAAGGATTGCGAAATACATAGGGATTTCCATCACCTTGAAAACCCTCTCTGGCTATGGAAGAACAATCTTCCTATTTTAAAAAAAATCTAAATAGTTCCCTTTTCAATCCTATTCTTTCTAATAATCTAGGCAAAAACTCGTCAACATTTTTTTGTTGAGCAGATGTCCATACCCCAACCTAAAAAATACTAAAGCATTTTTCAAAAAATTTCCTTAAGCTCGGCTTTATAAAATAATACTTTGTTGATGTTTCGATGTCCGGTGGTCGTCGCAATCCGGGTTTCTGTTTTCTATGTAATGCGTGTAACAAAACGCCATTGAAATAAAAAATTATCAATGGTTTACTAGAAACGAATCTTCTAGTACTATCTGTAAACAAAAAACACACACACACAACCCAGTCAAAAAAATATTATGGTTCAATGTTTCTAAGTATATTGCTTTCATGTTTAACAATTTTTGAAACACATTACCAGATACATGGTACGATGTCCATAAATAATATGAGAACTGTGCAATACAACTTATATCAATTAAATGTAGGAGTTGTAAAAAATATACAAATCACTAAATGAATTTTTTTGTATAATATGATGGTCATTTCAAATTCAATGTGTTTAACCAACGACCCATTTTTGAACGAGGCCCGAGATAATTCAACAGACAACACAACATTGTTTTTATAGTTATATCTCTCTCTTATGAACCATCAAATTTCCAACTAGTTGGTATTTTCAAGTAGTTTTCCTTGCAATTGTCTACTGATTGATATTGCCCTTCATCTATAAACAACATGTCTATTTGTTTATATATATCTCCATATTGGATAAGTACATCCTTGAACGACTTTTTGTATATGTTCTGTACTTCACCAACATTATAGTATGCAGACATTGAGTGATTATAAATAGTACTAAGTTTACATTGCTCTCGACCCCAAATAAATACGAATTCTTCAGTTTTAAATCATTCAAATACACCAAGGAAATTTTTTATTTCCATGTTGTCGAGCGAGGAAAACCACAGAGCAACGTCAAAATGCTCTCTGGAAACACTGATAATTTTGGGGCTGAACATGCATGTATAATAACGATAGCAATTATGGACAAAATGAGGTTGTTTTGAAGAATCTCCAATGTTGCATAACATCCAAACTCCAAAGAGCAGTCCCTCTACTCCCATGACCAATAGTTTCTTTTGCGGTGATATCCTGACTGCATACAAGAATAGTGAATATATATATAACAACAACAACAACACTTTGTTCATGAATTTAATGATCACAACCATGCAACTATACATGAAGATGTTGATTTCCAAAGAATAATACAAAAATCACCCAAAAATTCACAGTTTCAATTGATTTAATAAATGCATCACACTGAACTAATAATATGTTACATTTAGACGAAAATAGCAACGTCTTCAGAAAAAACAGAAAACACATTGAATGATTTAAAATAGGCAATGATAGATTATATCTAGAAATAGGAAATCATAGGTTACATTTGATGGCTGTCACTCAGCGAGGATTCAATTTGGAGAAGGCATTGAAGGTTCTGATATCAGTTCATTCATGCATTTTACTAAAATGCTACCAAATTCCATTTACCAATTCAGTATTTTTCCTAAGGGATGATTCAATAAAGGGATTACTCAAAATACAGTTTTGAAATGGAAGTGCTTTCTCACCATCACCCTCCAAAACAATCATTGATGTATTAATTGCTGAAGTTTTCATTGGGAACTCCGTCCACACACTCTTCATATTTTTGTGTGTATTTATTTTTGATCGTAGGTACATCTCTCTCGAAACCAAATAAATAAAAAAATTTGCTCATATGATTTATCTTTACCACCTGCCACCAAAAAATTTGTAAGCAGTGTGGCTTCCCCTCATTGACACTACATTTAGATGACCAAATCCCAACATTGAATTTGGAAAGAATTAAATCCAAAAATTCAATGGCATGTGTTCGCAACTCATATGAATATCTTTTATGTTTAAATTCAAATTCACCATTAGTAATCTCTTCCCCCTTTTTTCCTCTTTCCCCTCCAACAGTTATTTTTTAATTTTCTTTTCTTTTCTCTTTTGGAGTCATTTTCTGTGGCTTTCTTGCAAAATAGAAAACCTTCCATTTATAATATCAATAACATTTTTGTATGGGGAGATGCACATAAATATTGCTTGTCATTATATACTTTGGAATAAATTTGTTTTATCAATTTAAGTAAAAAATATTCTTTGTCGTTTACCTGTCAATGGCAGGCCAACATTTGACTGGTGAGCAACATCGCTAGAGACACTGCATTTTGACACCAAGCCCTATCCAGTTTCAATATTGTCGAAGCACTCTTCTAGTTCTTTATTGTCCAAGCTCTCGCCTTGTCCATTATTGTCCAAGTTCTCGCCTTGTTCATTATTGTCCAAGCACTCTTCTAGTTCTTTATTGTCCAAGCTCTCGCTTGTTCACTATTGTCCAAGATCCCGCCTAGTCCATTATGCTCCAATATGATTTGCTGGCCAATATCCAAGGACATTGTCGATGCCAGCTCTGGTTGTGGATGATCCACATGTTGACCTAGAAATTTGCAGGTATACATTTTATATAATTTTTTGCAAGTATTCAAGGTCACTATCCCCTTTCATAATTTAGTTAATTTAACCATGATCTTTGAAAAATAATTTTTTACCTTCTTGTCTTGTTTGTGCTTCTGTTTGGTAGTTCTTTGTAGATTCTATATCACATTCACTTTCGTCATCGGATAGTATAATTTGATTGGATGATACCTGGGAGTGGTCTTTATTTGAAGCTGTAGTAGAATAGGAATTTGAAGAAGTTATTGAACATAACCGACCGAGAAAAGTAAAATAAAATCAAAGACATCTGAAAATGTTAATAGAAATACCTTGTTTTAGAAAAGAAAAATAAAATCAAAGACATCTGAAAAAGTTAATAGAAATACCTTGTTTTACACCCAATTGATGATAGAAACTGTTCATAAACAACTCTTGTTGTACTGCCTCCAAAATAGAAATAACTATTCTTTCTGGAGCCCTCATCAACGAACGAAGAATCCTACCTCCTGCGTACAACGAAAGAACTGTGCCATGAGAAGAGACCTGTCTGGAAACTATGTGATCCTGGAATTCCTGTGTCCTTTCTTTTGCAAACACATGGCTTCTAGCATTATCATTGTTAACCTTGGGACGAGGTAAACCAATCATCAGTAGGTCCTCATCCTTCCAATCCATATCAATTTCAGAAGTAGATAAAATATCATTATCCACTCCAATGCTCCAAAACTGTATAATAGAGAATCCTATAAACGAGTCCCTGGAGAATTCTCTATAAAGTCCCTTTATAGGATTCGGTGTAACATGTTTTTTGATTTCTTGCTGAAAATTGTGAAAGCTTTAGAAATCATACAAGAGTTTTCCATATCAGCTAAAAAAATAAAAGTACATGCCTCTTGATTTGTTTCTAAGTAGTACAAAAATGCAAGCATGTCTTGTTCTGTCCATGGAATATCACAATTAAACATATCCACAGCAACAAATTCACAACTGACTGCTGCACCAAAAAATGGAATTAATCTGAGTGTGTTGACCAAAGATTCAGGATAACAACATTAACAAAAAAATTGTGAACTATTTTCAACGTCGCCAATGGACATACTCATCCTCTCTTTATCGATATATAGATTCAATATTTTCTGAGGATCAATTGGTATTTTGGTACCATTATCCACTTCGGATTCGTTCTTTCTCTTTTTACTCAGAGATTTTACTTGCTTTCCAGAGCATAAAATACTGCACAGTTGCTAGAGATGGTTTGGTGCAATTTTATATATTTCAATGACGTTATGGTCAGTGACAATCTGTGATCGGTCACTTTGAACATTATTAAATTTGAGATATTCAACGATTGAATGCCTGGTTGACCTCTCGTCCTTGATTCATTTCCAATATTGATTTAACGTTTCTGTGCAAACATTTTTATTGACTGATGTGCTCATCCAAACCGATCCGTTGATTATATTGTCCGCCATAGTGGTCAATTCATCTTCATCAAGATCATGCAATGGTCTAAAAAGATTAGAGCCATAACTCTTTATTTTATTTGGAACAAAATCATCCCGATTGATGCTCTTGGGTGAGCATGGCAAGGAGCCACTTTTCTAAATCTTGAATACAGACTGCCATTTGTTCCACAGTCGATCCGATGTCAAAACAAGAGTTAGATTGTATTTAAGGCTCTCCTTATTTTGAACTTGAAATATATCCATAAATTCAAATTGGAAAGACTGCAAACATATAAAATTGAATATTCCAGTTAATTTTCTAATTTCATAATACATGAAGCAATCTAAAGACTCTGATTGATAAGAAGAAAATTTTTATACATGCCAAGCATCACTTGGAACGTTTCCCTTTCCAGGGCGGGATGGGCTACCACGGGATATCCATTTCTCCCTTGCTTTTTCAACTTGAGAAATGAATGGAGTCTGAAAATTCCTTGTTTGATAAATTTTGTTGTTTGCATAATTTGTTGATGATGTGCTGAGGAACATCACTATGTAGAAGACGAGTTGTTCGATGTCGATACCTTGAATGGAGTTGTTTATATTGATCATCTGCAATGATTATTTTCTGCGCAGAAATAGTATGCTGCCCATCCAATATATAAAAATTTACTATTGGAAAATTAATTTCTTCTTCATTTCCAGGAAGAAAGGGAAATGTGGTCTCCTTATTGAAAGGCAATAGAATGGCATCTCTCAATGTTGTTGTAAATCTATGGAGAAGAGATACAACCATATTTTGTACGACCTCCTCATCAACCTTTTGATATTATAAGTGCGGATGTGCAACAACACATCTTGTTACGTCAATGGAAAAAACGTTCTCATTGAAAAAAATGAATTTGATCTGCTCTTGTTGAACTTATTTTGAACTTTCGAAGCTCTTAGTCGCTTTCCGCATCATCGCTCTAGAAGGAATTCCTTTGAGTTGTCTGAAGGAATATTTGTCCACATATTTTACAATAAATTGGAGAAATGCTCTTCTATTGTACATAATAATCCTTTCATGGAACACCTTTATCGACTTCTTACTAATATTCATGTAATGCAATACAGAGGAAGTTTTTGCAGCCTGTATTCTTTTCCTCCATACCGACAAATTCCTTTCTTCAAGGATGACGCAATATCAATTCCGGAACTATTAGAAACATCATATGAGGGAAAAACCCACCCTTGCTTCGCACAGGAAATCAGATCTAGATCGGGACCACTTTTCATTAGATCTGGTCGATAATTACAAACCATAAGATCAAGTTGTACAAGGCAACAGTTTTCACCATTGACCACTTAAACTTGAACTCACAATTGTTCATCAGATTCAACGGGATCCACATATGTCAATATTCCATCTCTAGTATGAGCTCCATCATCATTCAAGTAGAATAGATATAAATCTGGGTACAGATTATTTGGTTCTTCCATCTCAACATACCATCCATTTTTTAATGGCATAAGGTAGTGATCTATTATCAATTCAAAGAGAGCGATTTCCTGGTAGTTTCTGGGTCTCAACAATGCAGTCATGCTTTATCTACAAAAAAGTCAATATTAAGTAGTCAATATAAGAATGCATACAATGTCTATAATTATAAATTAGTGTTTTAATATTAGATGTATACTTGCAAATGTTCATGCTAATGATCAATGGTTAAGGAAAGACCCCTCATTTTCAAAATCAATTGATTGATTAAGAACAAATCTACTAGCATTATCCATGAGAGATCGAATGCACATTTTACGGAGTCGTTTGAGATAAGGATCGATCATAGAACGAGTGATCATCATAGAAGCGGTGGCCGATCCTTCTTGTTTATGTGTATGAGTTAATCACATGTTTTGTATTCGAGTTTATGTGAGTTTTTGTACTTAATTTATATGTATGTGAATGGTAATTGCACATTGATTAATTGGAATACAAGTGCATGATTGTGAAGAAGAAACACCTAGTTTGACGAATTCGTGGCTAACTGGTGAATACAATAGAGATTCAGCATAGTTCTATATACTGCGATAGCTGCCAAGTGTGAAGACTCTGGTGTTCTATCCCATTAGTTAGTTGATGTTAAATAGAACGTTATGTGAAGATCGTAATGACATCTCTGCATCGCCATGGTTAAGAGAATCTTGATTATGCAACCCCCGTATTTGCTTCGGGTTAGACTTCAACCTATTTACAAGGTGATGCCGAAGGGGCCAGTGAAATGGGTTTCGCTGTGTATACATTTATCTCGTGAATGAAGGGTCGGCTGACCCTTATTGTCCTCAGTCTTCTTTTAGTGTTCACCATTCTTCATATACATGAATTGACACCCTCCCCTTCAGAGGTTGAATATTTGGACAAAAGTATATGTAGGCCACTTGATAATTTAAAAAGATTTATGGTATTAAAAATGGAATTTACATGCATCGAATAGATGACAACCTTAATTAAGCTTGGACAATTACTGGACAACAAGCTCTACAAAACATACAGAGATAACAAAAAAAACTTATTAAAGAGTATTGATTGGATTGTTTCTTATCTCTTCTTTTCCACCAGACCAAAGCATTTTGACTGTAACTAAATGGATATCTTGGCTTTGTTAAAAATTTCCATGCAATGAAGGGGTGGCCGACCCTTCTTCTACCAAGTATTCTTTTCATAATAGTTCTAGACTGCAATAAGGGTCGGCCAATCCTTCTTGTGTTCAACCTCCTGGATACAGGTGAACTCCTGGATATAGGTGTTCACAATTTTATACTAAACAAAGGGCCAGCCGATCCTTCTTGTCGGAGGTCGAAAGTCGGGAAAAATATTCTTTATATGTTATAACTTAGCCAATCTCCATTCCCCACTATTTATTGTGGAAGTCAGGAGTCAGGAATTGTTGTCCCATCCCGCAATTTGCATTGTGGGTTGCGGGATAGCAGAATTGATGGAACGTTTTAAGAAATCTAGGTATCCACAATCTGCAATATATTATGTTTAAAGTAGTTCTAGGGTGCAAGAAGGGTCGGTCGATCCTTCTTGTGTTCACCATTTTGGATATAGGTGAATTGTAACATATAGGTGTCTATAGTTCTCTACTAAACGAAGGGGTGGCCGATTCTTCTTGTTGCAAGTCGGGATAAATATTGTTGATATGTTATAACTTAGCCAATACACCAATCTTAACTATTCATTGCGGAAGTCAGAAGTCTGGAATTGTTGTCCCAGCCTAGGCGGGTTGAATATTTTTACAATTCACTTATAAATGAAGGGTCGGTCGACCTTTCTTCTACCTAGTATTATGTTCAAAATAGTTCTAGACAGCCATAAGGATCGATCATTCCTTCTTGTGTTCACCATTCTGGATATAGGTGAATGGTTGGATATAGTTGTTGACAATTTTATAATAAACGAAGGGGCGGTCGATCCTTCTTGTCATAGGTCAGAAGCCGGGATAAATATTGTTTATATGTTATAACTTAGCCAATCTCTGTTCTAGGATGAATTCTACATTAATTTGGAAGAAAGAACATTGACAATATTTAAATGTGTGGATCATAGCATATAAAATGAATTCTAACTGAGATATTATATTCAACTATGAGGCAAAGCGATAAGATGGTGTAACACGAAATACATTCACAAAAGAGAAATTAAAAGACTGAAGAAAGTAACAACATATGAATCTTTGTTTCAGATATACTTGTACTTATATTATTCATTGAAGTCTTCAAAAAATATTACGTCACTATATTTTTTGCTCTCGGATCCAACCCCTATTACTTTGTAAAATCAAAATTATACAAAACGTTCTTTGAATTCTTCGATAAAAAAAGAAATTTCAAAGAAATCTACCAATGGGACATTTAAATCTATTCTCAAATATTTATTCCTGACATAACATATGTTTTGGTTTCCCAAATCTTTTAACAATTTTCCATTGCTCTTGAGTTGGGATTTCATAATCCATCATTTCTTTCACCGTCACCTCAAATTCTATGCATTATGTGTGACATACATCTGGAAGAACCTTCTTAATCATTACAAATTGTTCAAGTATTTCAAAATCATCGATCAATTTATCAATTATTGTCTTTCTAGTTAATCCTTTGACCATGACATAGGATCATTATTTATCCTTTCAGCTTCTTCGAAATCGATAATATTTAGTAATTTTTATACTACAGAGAGGGCTGCCTTATTCTTGATGATGAATGGACCAACTTTAAGAAGGAATTTCACATTCGATGCTTTTTTGAAAGCACATAAATTTTCTTCTTCAGAATGCAACCTTTCTCTAATAAATTCCAAGCCAAAAACCCTCGTTGTTAAAAAGGATGGCAACAAATATGGTGCTCCAGTAAAACCATACACCCTAATTATAGTATGTTCTCTATACAAGAACCAATCACCTATTTGGCCTTATGGTGTAGGATGCAAAGTTTCTTTCATTTCTTCTAACACTTGGGGCATTTCAACATTAAAAATAATTTTGTAAACTTCTGCCATGATTTTTTGGGTGAACTCAAACATATTGACCTGTTTAGGAAGGTCATGAGAAAAGATGGTACCAAGAAACTTGGATTCCGAAATGTTTGAACACACAAACAGCTTCAGGAGATATGACTAATATCTGAAATGCTTCAACTGGTTGAATTTCACCAATTGGACATGAATCACTTTAGCTAGGAATTCATCAAAATTAAAACAACACACCGGACTCGACTGTGACTCTGGTGAAATTACTTGGAGAAGGAAACCTAACATAACTTCCGTGATTGACTTATCACTATCTAGACCTAAAATTTGACTCAACAAGGACTACAATACTCAAAGGGAAAGACATCAATACTCAAAGAGAATGATAAGTTTTCATGCGACTGACCATCTTTCAAGACTTGTAATAAAAATTTGTCTTTTTCTGCAGGACCGTAGTTTCTATAAAACTTTGCCAAATTTTCTTCGTTAAATGACTCAGAGCTTTTGGGAAATGTTTCAGGTAAACGTATAATCTCACAGACATTCTACGCATTTACTCGGCATAGAATTTTGGTTGTTTTTACATTAATGATTACCCTTTCGCCTTGCGAATAATTTGTCGCACACCAACAAACAAATTCGGGGAAGTGTAAGGTTTGTTCGACACAAAAATAGTACAGAAAAGAACCAAAAACATTAAATACATCCTTTCCCTGCGACTTAAACTGTGAAATACTACACACAGACAAAATAGGGTCGAAAATATCCATTTCCCTATCAAATACAAGCTTCTCGTTTTCATCTGAACTTTCATTGAAGGGAAGAAGGTCTTGGGTTTTCTCCATTTGGGACACAAAATCTAAACACTAAGAGTTTCGAGCTACCTATGAAGTGAGCTTCTTGCATGTTGTTCATGTCTACGAAGACAACAACGTGTTTCCCGTGGGTTCTTTTTCTCCAGGCAATAAGTGACAAAAAAAAATTTCAACATTTCGAACAAACCTTTTATAGAACATATGCTTAGGTGGTTTCGGAACTTGCGATGAGCGGTTTAAATTTAACCGCTTTTCATAGCATACTCCACCAATGTTTGCCACGTGGTAAGTAGTTTTATTTCCGCTCCAACTTCTCCAAGTTTAACCACCGTGCACTTTCTAGCGAGGAAACCCATTTCCACCGTCAATTTGCTTTTGGGTGGGAATCTTAGATGTTTCTGCATCATTATTCTGCCACGTTGCTACACGTTTGCAACTTTTGGTGTGAGTTGTCTAAATTTTTAGCACCTTTTCAACCTGATGTAGAGACCTTAGAATAATGACAATATTTGCATTGTTCATCTCTATAAACATTAATAAGCAATGTTATATTAATGTTAAATAACCCAAGAATCCATATAGAATAAATTTACAAAACATAAAGACAAAAATGCTAACAATATGAAGAAAACACTTGTTTGATCAATTATTGATCCAGGTGGATATCGGTGGAAACCCACCTCTTCCAACTGGCTCAAAACAGTCTCCTGGCACTTTTGGTAATTTGCTATTTTTAGCAGTTTATCGGGTCCTGAACTTCCGGAGCCGTTTTGAGGCCCTAAACGATGTTTTTTAGGGTATGTTGCAGTCGTTGAATCCCATTGTTGTTTCATAGGTGTTGTATTCCTCGGATAGATCTTTCCAACAAGCTATTGTGCGCCCCAAATGGAGATCGTATGCAAAAGTTGCGACCCCGTGAAGTTGATTTACTAACTTACCCAAACGGGGCCCACATGACTTTTGGCGCTTCATCTCCTATGGTTAGGTTTTTGGATGTTTGGGATTCTTTCCCAAATGCTTATGATAAATAGGCCCTTTCGGCCTACTTTTGTATTCATCTTGGCATGAATGAGCATAGCGGCCACATCTCTTCTCAGAGATAGCTACCACCATTCTACCTTTTGTATTTTACAGTCTATTCTATTTCCGCTATGTAATAGAATATGTGTTTACTCTATCACTGTGTTCTTTGCAATATATATCTATATATGATTTTGTATATGCTACCTTATTTCGTTCCTGCATAAATCCGATCAGTGGTATCAGAGTAGTCTGCTCTTTGATTGTTTCTCGATGCATGTCCCCGACGAGGTTAGGATACAGAGAGTTGGGTCTTGAACTAGTTTCACTTGGGGAAGACCACTCACACTGCCCCAAACGACGTCTCATGGCGGGAGAAAAGAGAGACGATGAAGCAAGAGATATTATCAAGTTGTTTCTCAAGGAATCCCTCACGCGACAATGGTGTTGATGTATATGTAACTTCGGAATGTATTTCATCTATGTATTTTATTGTACTCCTATAGAGATGTATTATTCCTCTATACGGAAGTGTCGTCATTTGTATTGACAAGTGTCGCAAGTGCCGTAACTTGCCGATGGGTTATTAGACCACCATGTGTGGGGTTGGCCCTGATTCAGTTAACCTAGGGTTATTAGGCTAAGTTAGACAAGTCGGCCCCATAGGTTTATTAGGCTGCTCAAAACAAGTATAAATAGAGAGCGGGATCTCTCTATTTGATCACTTTATTACTCACTTATCGATCACTCGAAAAGTGGCGCACATGTGAGGAGGAGGATCAGCTACTATGAGGAGTTTATCTCTATGTACTTGGGTTGTACTTTGGTTGTGCTATTGCTCTATCTATCTTTGAGGAAGTTGTGGGGTTTTTCACCTTAGGGTTTTCCCCACGGAAACTCTGTGTGTCTATTGTCTCTTATGATTGCATCTTGTGATGATTGATATGCATTGATATATTGTACATGTTATTCTCTTAGTAAAGATCCTAGAGTATTTTGAATTAGTGCTCGAAAATTAACATGGTA
The DNA here is from genome assembly GCA_027924585.1 of Larix kaempferi. Taxonomy (NCBI): domain Eukaryota; kingdom Viridiplantae; phylum Streptophyta; class Pinopsida; order Pinales; family Pinaceae; genus Larix; species Larix kaempferi. The sequence goes on from BSBM01001259.1 coordinate 677,295, forward strand.
TCAGAGCTAACCTGAGAAGAAGACACTATGTAGTTACGGAAGTTAGGGCTTCTTGTATTTGGGTTTCTCTCCACATATTTTGGAAAATCAATCTGATAGATTCACTCTCCTCAGCAAGGTGAATCTTTCTGTCCAATCAAAATTCAGTTCTGAGCACTTTCAGTTTTGGCCCTAAAAATTAGGGTTTCCTCAAAAATAGGAATTTCTGAAATCTGAAGACATAGATGGAAGCTCCTTGGAAAAATCAAAGTTTACAGCTTTGGATCGAGATTTGTGGCTGGGTAAATCTTCGGGAAACTCAAACCCTAATTCAGGGTCCTCCCTAGTGAACCCAGGAAGACTAAAAGGCATTTATGAAGGGTGAAGCTTTGCAGATCTCAAATTCTTAATACACCAAGCTGATCAGCTCATCAAGGCGGATCTTTCTATCCTTTCAGAAAGTTGGAATTCATATTTTGAATTTTTAGGGTTTCTCTAACAAACCCTAATCCAGGACCAGATCCAGTTTTTAGCAAACTAAGTGGTAAGACCTAAATCTTTTCTATTTCCATTTGAAGTACTCTTTAAGATGTCTCACCACACTAAGCTTGAGGATAAGCTTGAAAGGGCTGATAACTTCCGAGCATGGAAGTATAGGATTGGGTTAATCCTGGAAGAAAATGAGTTGGATACTTACATAAGCTCTGAGGTCCCTATCCCAGAGGGAGAAGAGGCTAAAGATCTCCACAAGAAGAACTTGGTCAAGGAAAAGAGAATCATTGCTGATTCTATCAAGGACTATCTCATCCCCCATGTGTCATCTCTGAAGACACCCAAAGAGATGTTGGATTCCCTATCCAAGCTATTTGAAGGGAAGAACATAAATCAAAAGATGACTCTGCCGAATCAATTGAAGGGGGTAAAGATTTAGAATGGAGAATGCATTCAATCTTATTTTTCTAGGGTCTCCTAGATCAAGGAACAACTCGAAGCTATGGATTTAATTGTGGACAATGGAGAAGTTGTCATGACTACACTGAATGTCCTACCCAGGTCATGGGATTCCTTTATCGAAGGAATCTGCGCAGGAAAGAAGTTGGTCTCCTTCAGTAGACTGTGGGAGGAATGCTCACAAGAAGAAGCAAGGCTTGTGGCACGAGAAGAAAAGATGGGGAATGAAGATAAAGCTCTCACAGCTCACACCAAGGGAAACAATTTTAAGAGGGAGAAATCTCATAACAAGAAACATTCTCATCCTCATCACAAGAAGAAAGATCTATCTCATGTTCGATGTTACGAATGTAATGAAATGGGACACTTTGCTTCAAATTGTCCCAAGAAGAAGAAAGACAACAACTTCAACAAGAAGAAGAAGAATAACAAAAGAAGATATCATGCTCATGCTATTGAGGATGATGAACCTCCCAGGAAGAGAGCTAGAGCAGAAAGTGATGACTCATCTAGTGAAGATGAATATGTTCTAATCTCAGCCCTCACAGGTACTATTTCTCATGGTTGTAATGATTGGGTAATTGACAGCGGGGCTTCTAAACACATTACTGGGTTTAAAGAATCTTTTGTAAATCTGTCTTAACATGAATCACCCCATAAAGTGAAACTTGGGGATGATTATCAATATCCTATCAAAGGAAGTGGGGAATCCTCCTACAACCTAGAATCTGGAAAGTCCTTGAAGATGAAAGATGTGTTATTTGTACCTGGGCTCAAGAAGAACCTACTCTCCATCTCTGCTTTGGATGCAAAAGGCATGAGGGTTGCATTTGTAGATGGCCAAGTTCTAGTGTGGCCAAAGGGTAAGACTAATGATGATGCAGTGGTGATTGGAGAGCAAGAGGGAGGATTGTACAAATTGAAGGGACAACCTGAACATGCTATGGTGACATGAAGACAAAGATTCATTCATAGTCATGGATCACATAGAGGTATGTATAATTTGGTTTTGCAAAGGTTAACTTATGAGTTATGCAGGTCATTTAAGAGAACAAGAAAACATTGCTAGATATAACTAGCAAATAGGATGACCACGTATGTTTTTCCTACATCAAAGGATCTTATACTTTTGTATGATTGATAATGATTACTCATGAAGTTACAAGTTTAAGTAATCTAGGGTTTATGCATATTATGTCTCTTACCTTGATTGATGATATGACTAACCAGAAGAGTTCTATAATCAAATATGAATATGCATGAGTAAGAGAAGTCTTCCCTGAAACCTTGAATGATAATGCTTATTATCTGTGTTTGAAATGATCATGACTACACATGTTTAAGATTATTTTGTTTTGATAGTATACTGATGAATGTATGAGATCTCGAGGATAACACAATCATGATACTCGTAAGCATGCATAGTGATCGAGGATGGATATAAGTTTAAGGACAGGTAATCCAGGAAGCAAAGATCAAGAGGGAGCACACGCCAGTAGTTTCTGCAAGGATGCATATATTCAAAGGGAGTTGACCACTTCTCACAATCCACATCAGAATGGAGTTGCAAAGATTCAGAGGGAGTCCACCCAACAACCAAACAAAGATAAGTATTTGAATTGTCATTTCTTACATATTTGTTTGTTTAAATAATGTTGTTCAATGATGTATATGCTTATGTTCCTAGACTTAGGTTGTGTATTATGCAAATTAGAATAATTGCATTAATGAACAGTATACTACTAATATACATGTGATGGGTAAGTGGCCTATGGCACTGTACAACATTCCATTGCTACTTATCTGGAATGAAACCTCTTTGCTAACATGTTGGGAGTAGTGCAAACTCCTAACAATGTTCTGGTAGAAATTGGAAGGCATCTAGAAAGTTAGAAGATATGGATGAATGTTGTATTGAAGCATTGGCTAAAATAATTGCATGACTGTATGACATATTTCTTTATGTGTAAGAATTTGTTCTGAAAACTATCAGATGTTTCTAATCATGCAATTTAACTTGTTTTGTAGGAAAGATCGTATACCTTCACCTACAAAAGAAGGACTACAACATTTGTTCCAACAACAAAGATATCTATTGAAGATATTGAAGTTCCCAAGATCTGGGATGAAGTAATGGAAGAATGATGTTTGGGATGCAGTCCCAAGACCTGAAGGGAAGTCTGCTGTGACTTCCAAATGGATCTATAAGATCAAGCATGTTGCAGATTGTAGCATGGAGAAATACAAAACGAAGTTTGTAGCTCATGGCTTATCCCAGAAAAGGGATTGAGTATGAAGAGACTTCTACACCTATAGCCAGGCACAATTCCATCAGATCAGTACTTGCTATGGCTGCAATGATGAAATGGAAGATACACTAGATGGATGTCAAGACAACTTTCTTGAATGGTGTAGTTGAAGAGGAAGTGTATGTGGAGCAGCCACTTGGTTTTGAGACACATGAAGGGAAGTCATATATGTGCAGAACTTGGTATGGTAGGATAGACAACTTTCTATCCAGTTTGGGCTTTACTAAGAGTAAATCGGATTCCAACCTTTACTACAAGGTTGAGGAAAGCAATCCAGTGATACTACTTTTTCATGCGGATAACCTATTTGTTACAGGTGAGGATAGATTGATTGTCGACACGCAACGGAAGCTTGCTGCCGAGTTCGAGATGAAGGACTTGGGGATGATGCACTATTTTCTAGGCATGGAGGTGTGGCAGAGTATAGATGGAATATTTGTTGGACAAGGGAAGTATGTAGTAGAGATCCTGAAGAGGTTCGAGATAATGGACTGCAAGGCCATTGCCACACCTATGGCATCGAACCTGAAGCTTCTGTGTGATGCTTCATCTGATCCGGTTGATGTCACGATGTATCGTTAGATGATTGGATCCTTGATGTACCTGACGAACACGAGATCAAATATTTTCTTTGCTGTGAACACATTGAGCTAGTTCCTGACGGATCCCAGAGGTGTTCACCTAGTTGCTGTAAAGCATATTCTGAGGTACCTGGAGGGTACGGTTGATTATGGGCTCAAGCATGATGCGAATCAAAAGTTTAACCTATAGGGTTATGTTGATTCAGATTGGGCAGGAAGTGCTGCAAATAGGAAGAGCACTTCTGTGTGCTGGTTCAGTATGGTATCAGGTGTGATCTCTTGGTTTAGTAGGAAGCAATCCTGCGTAGCATTGAGTACAGCCAAGGCAGAGTATGTTGCAGCATGTTCAGCTAGTTGTGAGGCAGTATGGCTCCGGAAGCTACTGTCTGAGTTATTTGATCTCCCGCTGGAGGCTACTGGTATCTTTTGTGACAACTAGAGTTTTGTGAAGTTGTCTAAGAACCTGGTATTCCATGACATGTCTAAGCACATTGAGATCAAATATCACTATATCAGGGATATGGTGCAGAGAGGAGCAGTAAAGCTCCTGTATGTTGCGACGGATGAGTAGATTGCAGATGTGCTGACGAAACCACTAGCCAGAGTGAAGTTCGAGTACTTCAGAGAGAGGCTTGGTGTTCTTCAGATTGACGACACTTCGAGGAAGAAGTGATGGACACATTTGCTGGATCCATTCCAAGCATGGTGAGAAGAGGATCCTTCCCATGGCTGTGGATGTAAGCACTGGATGATGAGCATCAAGACGATGCTCCAGTTACTGCTTTGTATATGCATCAGTTGGATCATGTATATGTATATGCATCATGTTGGATGCGGGATATGATCAGTTGGATCATGTATTTGTATATGTATTAGGTGGATACTTGTATGATCAGGTTGATCATGTATGATGATATGTATCAGGTGGAAACTTGTATGATCAGGTTGATCATGTATGTTGATATGTATCAGGTAGATACATTGTATGTATCAGGTGGATGCATTGTATGATCAGGTAGATCATGTACTTATGTATGTATCAGGTGGATGCATTGTATGATCAGGTAGATCATGTACTGATGTATGTATCAGAAGGATTCACTGTATGATCAAGTAGATCATGTATGATAATATGTATCAGGTAGATACTTTGTATGCATCAGATGGTGATCAGGATGATCACAGATGACGAGCTTCAGGATGTTGATCCAGATGATCCGCATCAGGTTGATGCTATGATGATGATCAGGATGATCACAGATGACGAGCTTCAGGATGTTGCTCCAGATGATATACATCAAGTTGATGCTATGATGATGATCAGGATGATCACAGATGAAGAGCTTCAGGATGTTGCTCCAGATGATATGCATCGGGTTGATGCTATGATGATGATCAGGATGATCACAGATGACGAGCTTCAGGATGTTTCTCCAGATGATACGCATCAGGTTGATGCAATGATGATGATCAGGTTGATCATGTTATGATGTACATCAGGATGATGTATGGTGATTTTTGGTTTGATACTCTGTGGCCGTGGACAGGTTGTGCAGTTCACATAGAAAAGATCCTTTAAAATCCGGATAGGTAGAGTGGTGTGCTCGTAACATCCTGGGATTCTCTATCGATATCCAGACAGGTAGAGCGGTTTTCTCATAACATCCTGGGATGCTCTGAGTAGGTTTTGCTACAGTTTCGCATAGAAAAGATCCTTTAAAATCCAGACAGGTAGAGCAGTGTGCTCATAACATCTTGGGATGCTCTATCAAGATCTAGACAGGTAGAGCGGTTTGCTCATAACATCCTGGGATGCTCTGAGTAGGTTTTGTGAAAGTTCACATAGAAAATATCCTTCAAAATCCGGACAGGTAGAGCGGTGTGCTTGTAACAGCCTGGGATTCTCTATCGAGATCCAGACAGGTAGAGAGGTTTGCTCATAACATCCTAGGATGCTCTGAGTAGGTTTTGTGAAGGTCAACATGTAAAATATCCTGGGAGATCTGATAGGTTGAGCAGTGTGCTCGTAATTAGTCCTAGGATGCTCTTTCGAGGTTTTGTTGAGGCATGTAATCAGTCTTGAGTATTCCACAGTATGGCCAGTGATGATGAAGACCTATAGGTGGTGGGCCTACATCTAGTATGAAAAAGGACTGGCTCTGTAGAACTTCCTATCATGAGTAGATCAAAGATTGATTGAGATAGCAGCAACAGTGATGATAACGATGATTCGCTGATGATGATCCAGAGAAGAAGACTTGTGTTAGTAGATCTGTGTCGAGAAATACCTTCCTAGTTAAGAGGGAGTGTTGATGTATATGTAACTTCGGAATGTATTTCATCTATGTATTTTATTGTACTCCTATAGAGATGTATTATTCCTCTATATGGAAGTGTCGTCATTTGTATTGACAAGTGTCACAAGTGTCGTAGCTTGTCGATGGGTTATTAGACCACCATGTGTGGGGTCATCCCTGATTAAGTTAACCTGGGGTTATTAGGCTGAGTTAGACAAGTCGTCCCCATAGGTTTATTAGGCTGGTCAAAACAAGTATAAATAGAGATCGGGATCTCTCTATTCGATCACTTTATTACTCACTTATCCATCACTCGGAAAGTGGTGCACATGTGAGGAGGAGGATCAGCTACTAGGAGGAGTCTATCTCTGTGTACTTGGGTTTTACTTTGGTTGTGATATTGCTCTATCTATCTTTGAGGAAGTTGTGGGGTTTTTCACCTTAGGGTTTTCCCCACGGAAACTCTGTGTGTCTATTGTCTCTTATGATTGCATTTTGTGATGATTGACATGCTTGCTATGATTGATATGCATTGATATACTGTATGTGTTATTCTCTCAGTAAAGATCCTACAGTATTTTGAATTAATGCTCGAAAATTAACAAGAGGAACACGATGATGGATAGCTTCTCCCATATCCTTCGATGCATGTTGACGACAATAGATACACCTTCAACAAGTAGTCGTTTCAGAGATGTGACTCCCTTCAAGGTACAAGTTAACTTTGATATCCCTTTATTTGAAGGCCAGATCGATGCCGATGCCATAGATAGATTATTGAATATACTAGAAGGATATTTCTTTGTCCACAATTTTTCCGATAGGGAAAAGATCGTCTTTGCGTGCCTCAAGGCTGTCCCCCATGTCAAAAATTGGTGGAAAACTTATTGTGAGCAAAAATCATCACACGAGTCTGGATTGTTTGATGCCAATCCCACTTGGGCCTCCTTTATAGATGTCGTTAAGGAACAATATTAACCTGTGGGAAACTATGATGGCGAGTACACAAAATGGACCATTCTACGTCAAGAAAGGGACCAAACGGTTTCAGAGTACACAAAAAACTTTCAAACGTTGCGCACAAAGCTATGTATTAAGGACACTGAACGGCTCCTAGTACTGAAATATCGCAGTGGCCTACACCAGTACATATGAACAGAGATGGATTTCCTAAACATCTCTTCACTTGGATATGCCTATCGGTATGCTGTCAAAATTGAGCAGAAATTTCAGCAAAAGAATAAGCGCGACTTCGGACCCGCGCAGAAGCAGGGCAAGGGAAACTTTAGCTCGTAGAACACGGGACAGGGAAAAGACAACGAGTCCCAACCACAAGCGAAGAAGGGTAATGGAAAGACAAAGAAGGACACCAAGAAGTGGTGCGAGTTCCACAAAATCCCCTGGCATAACACTAATGAATGTCAATCAAAACAATCATTGGTGGTTGAGATCAAACCTTCAGAATCAGATCCCATTTCTAATTCTGACTCAGAACCTAATTTCATAGCCGCGCAAAAAGGGAAGCAGATCATTGATGCAAAACCCAGTGCTGTTGTCTCCACCATGCAGATTCAACCAAAGGAACCTGAGGTGTCGGAGGCAAAGGAGCGCCTTTTCCACTCACAGATGTGGGTGAAGGGAATTCCCCTACACTTTGTTATGTACAGCGGCAGCTAGAAGAACCTGATCTCAGTAGAAGTCATCAGGACATTGGAGCTACCAATAACACCACACCCACAACCATACACCATTGGATGGCTAAGCCAAGGACGAGGGATCCGCGTTAATCACCAATGTCACCTACCATATGGCATCAATCCCTTCAAAGATGAGGTATTGTGTGATGTGGCCCCACTTGAAGTATGTGATGTTCTTTTAGGAAAACCATATATGTGGAAGCGTCATGTTGTTTATGAATCACGACCTCCCAGTGTCATTGTCACTTTGGGAGGACAACTCTATCGGATGCCAAAGATAGTTGCACCTACCCCAACCAAGCAAGGCAGGAAGAAAATATCTCACGCTGGGAAATTTTCCTTATTCACAATATCCACTAAAGGAGAACATCAGATCGCAGACACACCCACAACCTCTACACATTATCCCTCTACTCAAAAGAAACAAGAAGAATAGAAATTCAGTGCAGCATCGCCTATTCGAGTACCTTTGCAGTGCAAGGCCACGCATTCAACGTGTTCCTCCAAAAAGAATCCATCCACGCCAGTGCAGACCAAGGATACCACAATAACCAAAACTGTTCAACAGCTCCAGCGCTTCCAACAACAACAATTACAACCCTCTGAAGATTTCAAAGAAAGGAAACCTCTTCGCTTCAGCAAACACCGCACTGAGAGCTCAACTAACCACACAGTTCGACATATGATAAGGGATTTGACGCAATGGAGACCATTGCTTCCTAAGGAAGGAGGATTGATCCAGGTGGATATCGCTGGCAACCCACCTCTTCCAACTGGCTCAAAACAGTCTTATGGCACTTTTGGTAATTTGCTATTTTTAGCAGTTTTTTGGGTCCTGAACTTCCGGAGCCGTTTTGAGGCCCTAAATGACGTTTTTTTGGGCATGCTGCGGTCGCAAAATTCCAATGTTAAATAACGAAGGAATTTTCTCTCTTCATAAAGAAATCATCAATGAAAGAGACATAGTATACATGCCCACTCAGTGAACTGGATGACATCGGACCACATATATCAGAGTGGATAATTTCCAAGATTACTTTAGCTTTGCTTTCACTTCTTGGAAATGCCTTCTTAATGTTCTTTCCTTTTGCACATCCTTTGCAAACACCTTCATGCTTTGTCTTGATTTCAAGAAGACCTTCTACAACTTTACTTGCAATTGGTAGTGCTCTATAGTGCATATGTGCAAGCCTTCTATGCCAAAGTTCACTTGGCTCCATGGATTCATTTACCATAGCATGTTCAGGTTGTCCCTTCAATTTGTACAATCCTCCCTCTTGCTCTCCAATCATTACTGCATCATATATAGTTTTACCCTTTGGCTACATTAGGACTTGGCAATCTACAAATGCAACCCTCATGCCTTTTGCATCCAATGCAGATATGGAGAGTAGGTTCTTCTTGAGCCCAGGTACATATAGAACATCTTTCATCTTCAAAGACTTCCCAGTGTCTAGGTTGTAGGAGGCTTCACCACTTCCTTTGATAGGATATTGATAGTCATCCCCAAGTTTCACCTTATGGGGTGACTCATGTTCAAATAGATTTGCAAAATATTCTTTAAACCCAGTCATGTGTTTGGAAGCCCCACTATCAATAATCCAATCATTACATCCATGAGAGATAGTACCTGTGAGAGCAGAGATTAGAACATATTCATCTTCACTAGACGAGTCATCACTTTCTGCTCTAGCCTTCTTCTTGGGAGGTTCATCATCCTCGGCAGCATGAGCATGATATCTCTTCTTGTTGTTCTTCTTCCTTTTTTTGAAGTTGTTGTTGTTGTTCTTTTTGTTCCTAGGACAATCTGAAGCAAAGTGTCCCTTCTCATTACATGTGAAGCATCTGAGACCTTTCTTATCTTTATGTTGATGGTGGTGTGAATATTTTTTAGCATGAGAATGCTCCCTCTTTGAACTTCCTTTCTTGGTGTGTGCTGTGAGAGCTTGATCTTCATTTGACATCTTTTCTTCTCGAGCCACAAGCCTTGCTTCATCTTGTGAGCATTCCTCCCATAGTCTACTAAATGAGATCAAGTTCCTTCTTGCACAGATTCTTGGATGAAGGAATCCCATGACCTAGGTAGGCCATTCAATGTGGTCATGACAACTTCTCCATTGTCCACTACTTCATCCACAGCTTCAAGTTGTTCCTTGATCTGAGAGACCTTTGAGAAATAAGATTGAATGGTCTCTCCATTCTGAAGCTTTACCCCTTTCAATTGGTTCTGCAGAGTCATCTTCTGATTTATGTTCTTCCCTTCAAATAGCTTGGTTAGGGAATTAAACATTTCCTTGGGTGTCTTTAGAGATGACACATGTGGTATGACATGGTCTTTGATAGAATCAGCAATGATCCTCTTTGCCTTAACCAAGTTCTTCTTATTCAAGGCCTTAGCCTCTTCTACCTCTGGGACAGGGACCTCAGAACTTATGTAGGTGTCCAATTCATTTTCTTCCAAGATTAACCCAATCCTATACTTCCATGCTTAGAAGTTATCAGACCCTTCAAGTTTATCCTCAAGCTTGGTGTGGTGAGACATCTTAAAGAGCACTTCAAATGGAAATAGAAAAGATTCAGGTCTTACCATTTGATTTGCAGAAATCTGGATCTGGTGCTGGATTAGGGTTTGTCAGAGAAACCCTAAAAATTAAAAATGTGAATTTAAAACTTTTGAAAGGATATAAAGATGTGCCTTAATGAATTGATCAACCTGGTATATTCAGAATTTGAAATCTATAAAGTTTCACCCTTCAGAAATGCCTTTTAGTCTTCCCGGATCCACTAGGGAGGACTTTGAATTAGGGTTTTAGTTTCCCAGAGCTTCACCCAACCAAAAATTTCGATCCAAAGCTCTAAACTTCAATTTTTCCAAGTAGCTTCCAGTTATGTCCTCAGATTTCAGAAATTCCTATTTTTGTGGAAACCCTAATTTTTAGGGCCAAAAATAAAAGTGCTCAGAATTGAGTTTTGATTAGACAGAATGATGTGCCTTGCTGAGGAGAGTCAAAATACCCTACTTCCTTTCAATATATGTGGAGAGAAACCCAATAAATAGGAAACCCTAGTTTTCGCAACTGCATAGTGTCTTCTTCTCAGGTTAGCTCTGATACCATGTTAATTTTTGAGCATTAATTCAACATACTATAGGATCTTTACTGAGAGAATAACATGTAAAACATATCAAGTATAACAATGCATATCAATGACACCAAGCAATCACATGAGACAATAGACACACAGAGATTCACTGGGGAAAACCATAAAGGTGAGAAACCCCACAACTTCCTCAGAGATATAAAGAGCAATGATATAACCTAAGTACATAGAGATAGTCCTCCTAGCAGCTGAACCTCCTCATCCACTAGTGTGCCACTTTTCGAGTAGTGTAGAAGTGAAAAATGAGATGATCAAATAGAGTGCCTCCCGCACTCTATTTATACATTACCTGACCTCCCTAATAAACTAGCCGGGCCGACTTGTCTAACTTAGTCTAATAACCCATGGTATTACTAATCAGGGCTGACCCCACACTTGGTGGTCTAATAACCCATCACATGCAAGTTGCGACACTTATCAATACAAATTACGACACTTCCGTATAGAGGAATAATAACATCTCTATAGGAGTACAATATACATAGGTGAAATACATTCCGAAGTTACATATACATCAACAACTTATTATGAGCAAAACTCATCAGACGAGTCTAGATTGTTTGATGCCAATCCCACTTGGGCCTCTTTTATAGATGTCGTTAAGGAACAATATTACCCTATGGGAAATATTGATGACCAGTACACAAAATGGACCATTCTACATCAAGAAAGGGACCAAAAGGTTTCGGACTACACAAACAACTTTCATACCTTGTGCACAAAGCTGGGTATCAAGGACTCTGAACGACACCTAGTACTAGAATTTCGCAGTGGCATACATTGGTACATATGAACATAGATGGATTTCCTAGAAATATCTTCACTTGGATCTGCCTATCGGTATGCTGTCAAAATTGAGCAGAAATTTCAACAAAAGAAGAACTGTGACTTCGGACCGACGCAGAAGCAGGGAAAGGGAAACTTTAGCTCGTAGAACACGGGATAGGGAAAGGAAAACCATTTCCAACCACAAGCAAACAAGGGTAATGGAAAGAGAAAGAAGGACACAGGGAAGTGGTGTAAGTTTCACAAAGTCCCCTGGCACAACACTGATGAATGTCGCTCAAAACAATCATTGGTGGATGAGATCAAAGCTTCGAAATCAGATCCCATTTCTGATTCTGACTCGGACCCTAATTTCACAACCACGCAAAAATGGAAGCAGATTATTGATGCAAAACCCAGTTCCATTGTTGCCACCATGCATATTCAACCAGAGCAATCTGAAGAGTCGGAGGCAGAGGAGCATCTTTTCCACTCATAGATGTGGATGAAGGGAATTGCCCTACACTTTGTTGTGTACAACGGCACCGAGAAGAAACTGATCTCAACAGAAGTCATCAATACATTGGAGCTACCAATAACACCACACCCACAACCATACACCATTGGATGGCTAATCCAAGGATGAGGGATCCGCGTTAGTCACCAATGTCGCCTACCATGCGGCATCAAGACCTTCAAAGATGAGGTATTGTGTGATGTGGCCCCACTTGAAGTATGTGATGTTCTTTTAGGACAACCATATATGTGGAAGCATCATGTTGTATATGAATGATGACCTCGCAGTGTCATTGTCACTTTGGGAGGACAACTCTATCGGATACCAGAGATAGTTGCACCTACCCCAACCAAGCAGGGCAGGAAGATAATCTCTCACGCTGGGAAATTTTCCCTATTCGCAATTGCCACTAAAGGAGAACATCAGATCGTAGAGACACCCACAACCTCTGCACATTATCCCTCTACTCAGCTGAAACAAAACGAAACCATCCACACCAGTGCATACCAAGCATACCACAACAACCAAAACTATTCCATAGCTCCAGCGCATCCAACAACAACAATTACAACCCTCTGAAGATTTCAAATAAAGGAAACCTCTTCGCTTTAGCAAACACCGCACTCGGTGCTCAACTAACCACACAGTTCGACATATGATAAGGGATTTGATGCAATGGAGACCATTGCTTCCTAAGGAGGGAGGATTGATCCAGGTGGATATCGGCGGCAACCCACCTCTTCCAACTGGCTGAAAATAGTCTTCTGACACTTTTGCTAATTTGCTATTTTTAGCAGTTTTTCGGGTCCTGAACTTCTAGAGCCGTTTTGAGGCCCTAAACGACATTTTTTTGGGCATGTTGCAGTCACAAAACTCCATTGTTAGATAATGATGGAATTTTGTCTCATCCGTAGTATTCCTTGGATAGGTCTTTCTAACGAGCTATTGTGCGCCCCAAATGGAAATCGTATGCAAAAGTTACGACCCCGGGAAGTTGATGTACTAACTTACCCAAACGGGGCCAACATGACTTTTGGCGCTTCATCTACTAGGGTTATGTTTTTGGATGTTTGGGATTCTTTCCCTCATGCTTACGATAAATAAGACCTTTCGGCCTCCCTTTGTATTCATCTTGACACAAATGATCATAGCGGCCACATCTCTTCTCGGAGATAGCTACCACCATTCTACCTATTGTATTTTACAGTTTGTTCTATTTCCTATATTTAATAGAATATGTGTTTACTGTATCACTGTGTTCTTTGCAATATCTATCTGTATATGATTCTATATATGCTATCTTATTTTGTTCCTGCATAAATCCGATCAGTGGTATCAGAGAAAACTTCTCTTTGATTTTTTCTCGGTGCATGTCCCCGACGAGGTCATGATACAGAGAGTTGGGTCTCAAACTAGTTTCACTTGGGGAAGACCACTCTCGCCGCCCCAAACGACCTCCCATGGTGGGAGAAAAGAGATTTGATGAAGCAGGAGATCCTATCAAGTTGTTGCTCAAGGAATCCCTCGCGCGATAGAGGAACGAGATGATGGATAATTTTTCCCAGATCCTTCGACGCATGCCGACGACAACAGATACACCTTCAATAAGCAGCCATTTTGGAGATGCGAATCCCTTCAAGGTACAAGTTAACTTTGATATCCCTTTATTTGAATGCTAGATCGATGCCGATGCCATCGATAGATTGTTGAATCTACTAGCAGGATATTTCTTTGTCCACAATTTTTCCGATAGGGAAAATATCGTCTTTGCACTCCTCAAGGCTGTCACCCATGTCAAAAATTGGTGGGAAACTTATTGTGAACAAATCTCATCAGACGAGTCTAGATTGTTTGATGCCAATCCCACTTGGGCCTCTTTTATAGATATTGTTAAGGAACAATATTAGCTTGTGGGAAACTATGATGACCAATACACAAAATGGACCATTATGCATCAAGAAAGGGACCAAACGGTTTCGGAGTACAAAAACAACTTTCATACCTTGCGTACAAAGCTGGGTATCAAGGACTCCGAATGATACCTAGTACTGAAGTATCGCAATGGCATACATCGGTACATATGAAGAGAGATGGATTTCTTGGACATATCTTCAGTTGCATCTTCCTATCGGTATGTTGTCAAAATTGAGCATAAATTTCAGCAAAAGAACAAGCGCAAGTTTCGACCCGCGCAGAAGCAGGGCAATGGAAACTTTAGCTCATAGAACACGGGACAGCAAAAGGACAACCAGTCCCAACCACAAGCAAAGAAGGGTAATGGAAAGACAAAGAAGTACACTGGGAAGTGGCGCGAGCTCCACAAAAGCCCCTTGCACAACACTAATGAATGTTGCTCAAAACAATCATTGGTGGCTGAGATCAAAGCTTTAGAATCAGATCCCAGTTCGGATTCTGACTCTGAACCTAATTTCATAGCCGTGCAAAAAGGGAAGTTCGTCATTGATGCAGAACCTAGTGTCGTTGTTGCCACCATGTATATTTAACCAGACGAGCCTGAAGAGTTGGAGGCCGAGGAGCCCCTTTTCCACTCATAGATGTGGGTGAAGGGAATTCCCCTACACTTTTTTGTGGACAGCGGTAGTGAGAAGAACCCGATCTTAGCATAATTCATCAAGACATTGGAGCTACCAATAACACCACACCCACAACCATACACCATTCGATGGCTAAGCCAAGGACGAGGGATCCACGTTAGTCACCAATGTTGCCTACCATACGGCATCAAGCCCTTCAAAGATGAGGTATTGTGTGATGTGGCCCCACTTGAAGTATGTGATGTTCTTTTAGAACAACCATATATGTGGAAGCGTCATGATGTATATGAATCACGACCTCGCAGTGTCATTGTCACTTTGGGAGGACAACTCTATCGGATGCTAGAGATAGTTGCACCTACCCCAACTAAGCAGGGCAGGAAGATAATCTCTCACACTAGGAAATTTTCCCCATTCGCAATTGCCACTAAAGGAGAACATCAGATCGCAGAGACACCCACAACCTCTGCAGATTATCCCTCTACTCAACAAAAACAAGAAGAACACAAACTCAGTGCAGCATCACCTATTCGAGTACCTTTGCAGTGCAAGGCCACGCATTCAAGGTGCTCCTCCAAAAAAAAACCATCAACACCAGTGCAGACCAAGGATACCACAACAACCAAAACTGTTCAACAACTCCAGCGCATCCAACAACAACAATTACAACCCTCTGAAGATTTCAAAGAAATGAAACCTCTTCACTTCAGCAAACGCCACACCGAGAGCTCAACTAACCACATAGTTCGACATATGATAAGGGATTTGACGCAATGGAGACCATTGCTTCCTAAGGAGGGAGGATTGATCCAGGTGGATATCAGTGGCAACCCACCTCTTCCAACTAGCACAAAACAGTATTTTGGCACTTTTGGTAATTTGCTATTTTTAGCAATTTTTCGGGTCCTGAACTTCTGGAGCCATTTTGAGGCCCTAAACGATGTTTTTTGGGCATGTTGCAGTTACAAATATGTATTTTGTCTCAGCCATTTTATTCCTCGGATAGATCTTTTCAACGAGCTATTCTGTGCCCCAAACGGAGATCGTATGCAAAAGTTACGACCCCGGGAAGTTGATTTACTAACTTACCCAAACGGGGCCCACATGACTTTTGGCGCTTCATCTCCTAGGGTTAGGTTTTTGGATGTTTGGGATTCTTTCCCTCATGCTTATGATAAATAGGACCTTTCGGCCTCCTTTTGTATTCATCTTGGAACGAATGAGCATAGCGGCCACATCTCTTCTCAGAGGTAGCTACGACCATTGTAATGTCCCCATTTTGACCCCCTTTGTATTAAATCGTAAATGATGTAAATATTGTTATTTGATCATGGTGAGGAGCTCAAGGCCAAGTCCCCACCATTGATTTAGCGTTTTAGTGTCGGAAATTAAAGAAATAGATGCCTATGGTTCTTGTGCCATATAGGCACAATGTAATTAAGACATCATGTAAATACGAATTTTAATGAAAAATACCCACAACTAGCTATGCAATGCAACAAAGAGATGGGGCATGATTCTACAAGGAATAGGGAGGGAAATTATTCAAACCCTTGAGCCAATGGTGTTAATCCATGTGTCAATGAGAAAACCCATAAACCCTCAACTACCCATTTTGGGTTATGGACCCAATCATTTAATTCTTCCAAGAGTTGGTTGAGGCAGTTAATGCCTTGGGAATGAAGAGGTATGGCAGCCAATTTCGTGCATGGACAAGCCATCAACCTGGGAAATCGTATTTTGTCTCCTTGGGCAATAAAACACACACGAAATGGTTCCCAAATCCATTCTGAACGGACAGTCTTTCCTCTCTCACGTAGATAGAGACTACTGGAAGTTACATTCACGTTTTTCATAAAAAATGCAGGGTTTTCCTTGACCAAAAAATCGTTTTTGGTTTTGGACAGTAGCTGGGAAGAAGGGGCTGCAATTTGGGACTATATGGAGGTCGTTTTGTCCCAGAATTGCCATGGGCGTTTTTCCTAAAAACGATTTCTGCTTCCTGGGGTTTTCCCAAACCTCCATTTGTTCATTTTTAGCCTTCCCACGTTTTTTTGAAGCTTAGGGAATCATTTTCATGCCTATCAGTGTACAAACGTTTTTCTCCTATCTAGCCATTGCAGTTAGCTGATTATCTGCATCCCTGTTTGATTTGAATCTGTGAGCAAGAAACTTGGAGTGGTAGTGGACATAATTGGCTTGATAAACCTAGTGAAGGGAGGAACCTCTCAAGAAGATCAAGAGAGCTTTGGCTACTTTTCTATGCACACCCTGAGAACACTAGAAAGGAAGGTATCGCTTGAGGGACTATGTGGCAGTGAAGAGGATACTTCCTTGTGTTGGGTGTGTAGGCATTGTGAGTGCCAAGCTGAATAGATCTGGGAGGGGTATCCATAGCTCTGTGGTTGAGCTCACTAGCTTAGCAATTCTTCCTTTCCATTTCCTAGCAGCCTGATAAACCCAATTGTAGATTGGCTTGGCTCATCTTGGTGTATGCTTGGCTATGTGTGAGTCTGTTGTTCCCTGATTCCTTGTAGAGATCATGCCCAGCTCGGGGGGTGGCAGTTTTATCAAGAGGATGATAAGCACAACTGGTTTATGGTTGGGTGGAATGTTGCATATGCATAGCTGGTTGCTTGGGACTACTTGTTAAGATAAGTATTCTCTTTGTTAACTTTGTAATTATTATTTGATGAATATCTTGAATGTATGATGGATGTGTTAATGATTTTACTTCCGCTGTGTTTTCAAATGTTTATGCATTTGCATATGTCCAGCTTCATTTTAAATGGAATGTTTGTTTGCTAAGTATGGGACTAGATGCCCGGTTTTAGCACCATGTCCTCTCTATCATGCTGGTATGGTAGGAGGGGAATTTACAACTATTCTACCTATTGTATTTTACAGTCTGTTCTATTTTCGTTATTTAATAGAATATGTGTTTACTGTATCATTGTGTTCTTTTCAATATATATCTGTATATGATTATGTATATGCTATCTTATTTCATTCCTGCATAAATCCAATCAGTGGTATCAGAGATGTCTGCTCTTTGATTTTTTCTCGGTGCATGTCCTCGACGAGTTCAGGATACAAAGAGTTGGGTCTCGAACTAGTTTCACTTGGGGAAGACCACTCTCGATGCCCGAAATGACCTCCCATGGCGGGAGAAAAGAGAGACGATGAAGCAAGAGATCCTATCAAGTTGTTGCTGGAGGAAGCCCTCGCGCAACAGAGGAATGAGATGATGGATAATTTCTCCCAGATCCTTCAACGCATGCCGATGGCAACAGATACACCTTCGACAAGAAGCCATTTCTGAGATGCAACTCTCTTCAAGGCATAAGTTAACTTTGATAATCCTTTATTTGAAGTCCAGATCGATGCCGATGCCATAAATAGATTGTTGAATCTACTAGAAGTATATTTCTCTGTCCACAATTTTTCCTACAGGGAAAAGATCGTCTTTGCGCTCCTCAAGGCTGTCCCCCATGTCAAAAATTGGAGGGAAACTTATTGTGAGCAAAACTCATCAGACGAGTCTAGATTGTTTGATGCCAATCCCATTTGGGCCTCTTTTATAGATCTCGTTAAGGAACAATATTACCCCATGGGAAACTATGATTACCAGTACACAAAATGGACCATTCTGCGTCAAGAAAGGGACCAAACAGTTTCAGAGTACACAAACAACTTTCATACCTTGCGCACAAAGTTGGGTATCAAGGACTCCGAATGAAACCTATTACTGAAATATCACAGTGGCATACACCGGTACATACAAACAGAGATGGATTTCCTAGACATCTCTTCACTTGGATCTACCTATCGGTATGCTGTCAAAATTGAGCACAAATTTCAGCAAAAGAAGAAGCGCAACTTTGGACCGACGCATAAGAAGGGCAAGGGAAACTTTAGCTCATAGAACATAGGATAGGGAAAGGACAACCAGTCCCAACCACAAGTGAAGAAGGGTAATGGAAAGACAAAGAAGGACACCGGGAAGTGGTGCAAGCTCCACAAAATCCCCTGGCACAACACTAATGAATGTCGCTCGAAACAATCATTGGTGGCTGAGATCAAAGCTTCAGAATCATATCCCAGTTTTGATTCTGACTTAGAACCTAATTTCACAGCCACGTAAAAAGGGAAGCAAATCATTGATGCAGAACCCAGTGCCGTTGTTGCCACCATGTAGATTCAACCAAAGCAACTTGAAGAGTCGGAGGCAGAGGAGTGCCTTTCCCCTCATAGATGTGGGTGAAGGGAATTTCCCTACACTTTGTTGTGGATAGCAGCAGCAAGAAGAACCTGATCTCAGCAGAAGTCATCAAGAGATTGGAGCAAACAATAACACTACACCCATAACCATACACCATTGGATGGCTAAGCCAAGGACGAGGGATCCGCGTTACTCACCAATGTCGCCTACCATACGGCATCAAGCCCTTCAAAGATGAGGTATTGTGTGATGTGGCCCCACTTGAAGTATGTGATGTTCTTTTAGGACAACCATATATGTGGAAGCATCATGCTGTATATGAATCATGACCTCGCAGTGTCATTGTCACTTTGGGAGGACAACTCTATCGGATACCAGAGATAGTTGCACCTACCCCAACCAAGCAGGGTAGGAATATAATCTCTCACACTGGGAAATTTTCCCCATTCGCAATTGCTACTAAAGGAGAACATCAGATTGCAGAGACACCTATAACCTCTGCACATTATCCCTCTACTCAGCAGAAACAAGAAGAACACAAACTCAGTGAAGCATCACCTATTCGAGTACCTTTGCAGTGCAAGGCCACGCATTCAAGGTGATCCTCCAAAAAGAAACCATCCACACCAGTGCAGACCAAGGATACCAGAACAACCAAAACTGTTCCACAGCTCCAGCACATCCAACAACAACAATTACAACCCTCTGAAGATTTCAAAGAAATGAAACCTCTTCGCTTTCTACAAACGCCACACCTGGAGCTCAACTAACCACGCAGTTCGACATATGATAAGGGATTTG
This sequence comes from Larix kaempferi, assembly GCA_027924585.1. Taxonomy (NCBI): domain Eukaryota; kingdom Viridiplantae; phylum Streptophyta; class Pinopsida; order Pinales; family Pinaceae; genus Larix; species Larix kaempferi. Next base: position 697,128 of record BSBM01001259.1, read on the forward strand.
ACACAATGGAGACCATTGCTTCCTAAGGAGGGAGGATTGATCCAGGTGGATATCGGTGGAAACCCACCTCTTCCAACTGGCTCAAAACAGTCTTCTAGCACTTTTGGTAATTCGCTATTTTTAGCAGTTTTTTCGGTCCTGAACTTCCGGAGCCGTTTTGAGGCCCTAAATGAGGTGTTTTTGGGCATGTTGCGGTCACAAAATTCTATCGTTAGATAACGATGGAATTTTTTTCTTAATCGTTGTATTCCTCAGATAGATCTTTCCAACGAGCTATTGTGCACCCCAAACGGAGATTGTATGCAAAAGTTACAACCCCGTGAAGTTGATGTACTAACTTACCCAAACAGGGCCCACATGACTTTTTGCGTTTCATCTCCTAGGGTTACATTTTTGGATGTTTGAGATTCTTGCCCTCATGCTTATGATAAATAGGCCCTTTCGGCCTCCTTTTGTATTCATGTTGGCATTAATGAGCATAGCGGCCACATCTCTTCTCAGAGATAGCTACCACCACTCTAGCTATTGTATTTTACAGTCTGTTCTATTTCTGCTATTTAATAGAATATGTGTTTACTATATCACTGTGTTATTTGCAATATATCTATGTATATCATTTTGTATATGCTATATTATTTCAGTCCTGCATAAATCCAGATCAATTATACCAATTCTAGACATTGTTTGTAGATGGGTTTGTAGAAGATCTAGTGTAACATGGGAAGAAGTCGATGAAGAAGAGGGAGAGATGACCATAAGAGATAAGAGAAGTCTAAACAATAAGATCAATCTTCCAAGATGGCATTGAGATGAAACATTAAGTAAGGAAAAGGAGAGATCACATGTCATAGCAATAACATCTAAGGTTGGTGTTGTTTTTTGACACAACACATTTCATATTAGCTGCATAATTATATTGTTCATGTAGTGTCCATTTTTAATAAATTTGTTAAAATTGGAAAATTGCAATTTTTGGCCAATTCGACCCTTAGACTATTAATGACTCGAATGCTTCCAAATGGCTCCAAATGCTTCTAATTTTGGTCTAAAGGTATTTGAAAGGTATTCAGACATAAAAAGCAACAAAATTTGCATAGTTCCTCTCTACAGCTTTTAATAATCAATGTCTAACCGAGATAAACCAAGAACCCATATAGAGGAAATTGTAGAAACATAAAAAATACCTAACAATTTGAAAAAAACATTTGAAAAATATTCATAAAGTTTAGGTGTAATATGACACATTTATGCATCTATTATAGGCTTGGAAACTGCCAAAAGACTTCAACCACTTGCATTTACAATTAGAGAATGAAAGGTATAATTACTAGGAAAATCTATGTTGAAGCCCCCAAGGGTAGACGGCTTCAAAAGACACTTTTAAAGGATTTTGAATTGGGTCTGAAGGTATATGAAGGGTATTAAGACATAAAAAGGAACCTCATTGGTGATTGTAGACTAATATGATAAATTGACTTATTTGGGGTTAATGGTTTATAGAGAGAGAGAGAGAGAGAGAGAGAGAGAGAGAGGAGGTTAGCAATATAGAGAGATAAATTGGAGTTTAGGGGTTTTGAGAGAGAGAGAGAGAGAGAGATTAGTGATTTAGAATGAGAGAGGGAGAGGGAGAGAGAAGGAGATTGGGGGTTAGGGGTTTAGAGAAAGAGAGAGATATTGCGTGTCTAGGATTTAGAGAGAGAGAGAGAGAGAGAGAGAGAGATTGGATGTTAGCGGTTTAGATAGAGAGAGTAACATATTGAGGGTTCGTGCTTTAGAGAGAGAGAGAGATTTAGAGGTTAAGGATTTAGAGGGAGAGAGAGAGAGAGATTGGCGGTTAATGTTTTAGAGAGAGGTAAAGAAATTAAGTGTTGAGGTTTAGAGTGAGAGAGAGATAGAAAGAAGGATATTGGTGGTTAGGAGATTCGCTAGAAAGAGAAGGATATTTTGGGTTAGGGGTTTAGAGAGAGAAAGAGAGAAAGAGAGAGAGATTGAGGGTTAAGGGTTTAGAGAGAGAAAGAGATTAGGGTTAGGTATTTAGAGAGAGGGATTGGGGGTGAGGGGTTTATAGGTTGAGAGATGAAGAGAGAGAAATATTGGGGCTTATAGGTTTAAAGAGAGAGAGAGAGAGGGAGAGACAGAGATACTAGAGGATAGGGGTTTAGAGAGAGCCGGAGAGATATGAAGAGAGAGATTGGATGTTAGTAGTTTAGATAGAGAGAGTAACATATTGAGGGTTAGCGCTTTAGAGAGACAGAGAGAGAGAGATTTGGAGGTTAAGGATTTAGAGAGAGAGGTTGGCGGTTAAGGCTTTAGAGAGAGATAAATAAATTAAGCATTGAGGTTTAGAGTGAGAGAGAGAGAGAAAGAAAGAGATTGGTGGTTAGGGGATTAGCTAGAGAGAGGGAGATTTTTGGTTAGGGGTTTAAAGAGGGAAAGGGAGATAGATAGATATTGAGGGTTAGTTGTTTAGAGAGAGAGAGATTAGGATTAGGGATTTATAGAGAGAGAGTGAGAGAGAGAAAGGAATTGGGGGTGAGGGTCTTAGAGGTTGTGGGATAACAAGAGAGAAAGATTCGGGGTTATAGGTTTAGAGAGAGAGAGAGGGAGGGAGATATACTGGAGGATACGGGTCTAGAGAGAGGCAGAGAGATATGGAGAGAGAGATTGAGGGTTAGTTGTATAGAGAGAGATATTCGGGGTTAGGGGTTTAGAGAGAGATTAGGGGTTAGGGTTTAGTGAGAGAGATTTTGTGTTAGGGATTTAAAGAGAGCGAGAGATGGGCGGTTAGGCATTTAGACAGAGAGAGAGAGAGAGAGATTAGGGGTTGGTAGTTATAGGTTTATATAGAAATATCAATAGAGAGAGGCATTGAGAGAGAGAATAAGGGTTAGGGGCTTAGAGAGAGAGAGGGATATTGGTGGTCAACATTTTAGATAGAGAGAGAGGGATATTGGGGGTTAGGGATTTAGAGACAGTGAGAGAGATATTGAGGGTTAAGGTTGAAAGAAAGAGAGATTTTTTGAGTTAGGATTTTAGATTAGGGTTTAGGGTTTTAGAGAGAGATAGAGAGAGATTGGGGATTAAGGGTTTAGAGAGAGAGATTCAGAGAGATATTTGAGGATAGGGGTTTAAAGAGAGAGAGATAGGAAGAAAGATTGGTGTTTTGGGTTTAGGGAGAGATAGATAGATTGGGATTTAGGGGTTTAAAGAGAGAGAGATAAAAATAGAGAGATTGGTGGTAAGGGGTTTAGAGAGAGAGAGATATTGTTTTTTAGGGGTTTCAAGAGAGAGATAGAGGTTGGAGGTTAGGGGTTTAGAATGAGAGATATAATGGTGGTTAGGGGTTCAAAGAGAGAGATAGATTTGAGATTAGGGGTTTAGAGAGAGAGAAATTGAGTGTTATGGGTTTAGAGAGAGAGAGAGAGATTGGGGGTTTAAATATATATGTATAAAGAGAGAGAGAGAGAGAGAGAGATTGGGGGTTAGGGGTTTAGAAAGAGAGAGAGGGATTTGAGTTTAGGGGTTTAGAGAGAGAGTAACAGATTGGGGGATAATGTTTTAGAGAGAGAGAGACTGGAGGTTGAGGCTTTGGAGAGAGAGATAAAGAGAGAGAGAGAGGGATTGGGGGTTAAGGTTTTAGATAAAGAGATATTGGCAGTTAGGGGTTTAGAGAGAGATAAAGATATTAAGGTGATGAGTTTTAGAGTGAGAGTGAGATAGACATAGCGATGTCGGTGGTTTTGGATTTATAGATAGAGACATAGAGTGATATTTTGCGTGAGGGGTTTAAAAAATAGAGATATTGACGGTCAGTGGTTTAGAGAGAGAGAGAGATATTGGGGTTTGGGGTTTAGATAAAGAGAGAGAGAGAGAGAGATTAGGGGTGAAGGGTTGAGAGAGAGAGAGAGAGGTGTCTAGGGGGAGAGAGAGAGAGAGAGAGATTAGGGGTTTAGAGAGAGAGAGAGAGAGAGAGAGAGAGAGATTGGTGGTTAGGGGTTAAGAGTGAGAGAGATAGAGATTAGGGGTTTACAGAGAGAGGTAGAGAGAGAGATTGTGTGTTAGTGGTCTAGAAAGAGAGAGATTCTGGGATAGGGTTTTAGAGAGAAAGATATTGGTGGTTATGGGTTTAGAGAGAGAGAGAGAGAGATTGGGGATTAGGGGTTTAGATAGATAGGTAGATAGACATATATTGAGAAAGAGATATTATGGGTTAGGTGTTTAGAGAGAGATAGAGAAAGAGAGAGATTGGATGTTAGGGGTTTAGAGAGAGAGAGAGATATCATAGGTTAGGGGTTTAGAGAGAGATTGGAGGTAGGGGTTTAGAGATAAAGAGATTGGGGGTTACTGGTTTAGAGAGAGAGAAAGAATGGGGTTTGGGGGCTTAGAGAGACAGAGATAATGGATCATGGGTTTAAAGATAGATAGAAGGGTTGGGGATTAGGGGTTTAGAGAAAGAGAGATAGAAAGAGAAAGATTGTTGGTTAGGGGTTAAGAGAGAGAGAGAGAGATTAGGTATTAGGGTTTTAGAAAGAGAGAGAGAGAAATTTTGGGTGTTAGGGTTTCAGAGAGAGAGAGAGAGAGATTGGGGTTAGGCGTTCAGATAGAGAGAGAGATTGGGTGTTTAGGGAGAGAGGTAGAGAGGGAGATTGGGTGTTAGTGGTCTAGAGAGAGAGAGAGAGAGAGAGAGAGAGATTGGTTGTTAGGTGTTTAGAGAAAGAGAGAGAGATTGGTTGTTAGGGGTTTAGAGAAAGAGAGAGAGAGATTGGGGGTTAGGGGTTAGGGGTTTAGATAGATAGGTAGATAGACATAGATTGAGAGGGAGAGAGACTACATGTTAGGTGTTTTGAGAGAAATAGATTGGAGGTTAGGGGTTTAGAGAAAGAGAAATTGTGGGTTAGGGGTTTAGAGAGAGAGAGAGTGGATGTTACAGGTTTAGAGAAAGAGAAATTGTGGGTTAGGGGTTTAGAAAGAGAGTGAGGGTTAGGGTTTAGTGACAGATAGAGAGATTAGGGGATATGGATTTAGAGAGAGAGAAATAGAAATAGAGATATGGGTGGTCATGGTTTTAGAGAGAGAGAGAGAGATTTGGGGTTACGGGTTTTACATAGAGAGAGAGGTAGAGAGAGAGAAAGAGATTGGGTGTTAAGGGTTTAGAGAGAGATTTGCGTCTAGGGGTTTAGGGACACAAACACACATACACACATAGAGATTGGGTGTTAAGGGTTTATACAAAGATTTGAGGTTAGGGGTTTAGGGAGAGATAGATAGAGAGAGAGATAGAGAGATTGGTGGTTTAGGGGTTTAGAGAGAGAGAGAGGATTGAGTGAGAGAGGGAGAGATATTGGGGGTTAGGTGTTTATAGAGAGAGAATGATAAAAATTGGAGATTAATTGTTTAGAGAGAGAGTAACAGATTGGGGGTTAGCAATTTAGAGAGAGATATATTGGAGGCTAGGGGTTTGGAGAGAGATTGAAAGAGGGATATTGGGAGTTAAGGGTTTAGAGAGAGAGATAAAGATCTTTGGGATTAAGGGCTAATAGAGACATAAAGAGATTAAGGGGTTGAGGTTTAGAGTGAGAGAGAGATATTTGGGGTTATGGGTTTAGAGGAAGAGAGAGAGTTTGAGGGTTACAGGTTTAGAGAGAGAGAGAAAGAGAGACATATTGGGGGTTAGGGGTTTAAAGAGAGAGGGGGGTAGAAAGAGACAGAGAGGAAACGAGGTTGAGGGGTTTAAAGCGATAGAGATAGAAAGAAAGAGAGAGATATTGAGGGTTGGGGGTTAGAGGGAGATAGAGGGGGGCATGGAGATATTGGAGGATAGGGGTTGAGAGAGAGAGAGAGAGAGAGAGAGAGAGAGAGAGAGAGAGATTGGTGGTTAGGGCTTAAGAGAGAGAGATTACGGTTTAGGAGTTTAGAGAGAGTGAGAGATATAGATAGAGACAAAGACAAATATTGGGGCCTAGGGTTTAGAGAGAGGGAGATTGGGTGTTAGGGGTTTAAAGAGAGATATTGGCGAATAGGGTTTTAGAGAGAGAGGGTGAAAGAGATTAATGTTTAGGGGCTTAGAGAGAGAGTGAGAGATAGAGAGATTGGGGGTTAGTGGTTTAGATATATATATATATATTTCAGGTTAGGGGTTTAGAGGGATAAAGAAGGGATAGGAAGAGAGAGTGTTTGGGTTAGGGATTTAGAGAGAGAGAGAGATTGGTGTTTTGGGTTTAGAGAGAGATAAAGAGTTTGGGGTTTAGGGGTTTAAAGAGAGTGAGAGATATACAAAAATAGATATTGGAGGTAAGGCATTTATAGAGAGAGAGAGAGAGAGAGAGAGAGAGAGAGAGAGAGAGAGATTTGGAGTTAGGGGTTTAGAGAGACATAGAGAGATAGGGGATTAAGGGCTTAGAGAGAGATAAAGAGAGAGACAGAGAGAGAGGTTGGTGTTTATGGGTTTAGACATAGAGAGATTGGAGGTTAGGGGTTTACAAAGAAAGTGAGAGAGAGATTGGGGGTTAGGGATTTAGAGTGAGAGATTGGGGGTTTGGGTTTAGAGAAATAGAGATATTGAGGGTTAGGGGCTTAAAGAGAGATATATAATGGGTTAGGGGTTTAGAGAGAGATAAATTGAGTGTTAAGGGATTATAGAGTGAGAGAGAGAGACAAAGAGAGAGAGAGAGATTGGGGTTATGCATTTAAAGAGAGCGAGAGAGAGATTGGACATTAGGTGTTTAGAGAGAGAGAGATAGAGGGAGAGAGAGACTAGGAGTTAAGGGTTTATAGAGATATATATATTGGGGCTTAGGGGTTTAGAGAGAGAGAGAGGGATTATGGGTGAGGGGTTGAGAGAGAGAGAGAGAGAGAGAGAGAGAGAGAGATTGGGGGTTAGGGGTTTAGAGAGAGAGATAGATTAGGGGTTAGGTGTTTAGAGAGACAGAGAGATTAGCGATTAATGAATTAAAGAAAAAGAGAGAATGGGGGTTTGGGGTTTAGAGACAGAGAGATTGGAAATTAGGGTTTGAGAGAGAGAGAGATAGAAAGAGAGATTGGGTGTTAGTGATTTAGAGGGAGATGGAGAGAGATTGAGGGTTAGGTGTTTAGACTGAGATATAAAGATTGGTGGTTAGGTGTTTATATAGAGTTTGGTTCTTAGGAATTTAGAGAGAGAGAGAGAGAGAGAGAGAGAGAGAAAGAGAGATTCAAGGTTAGGGGATTATGCAGCTAGAGAGAGAGAGAGAGAGAAATTAGGGGCTGGGGTTTAGACAGAGGGAGATTCGGGGTTAACTGTTTACTGAGAGAGACAGAGAGAGAGAGAGATTCAGGATTAGAGAGATAGAGAAATTATAGGTTGTGATTTGAGATGGATTGAGAGAGAGATTGGTGGTTAGCGGTTTCGAGAGAGAGATTAGGGTTTAGGGGTTGCGAGAGAGAGAGAGAGATTAGGGCTTTAGAATGAGAGAGGGGGAGATTGGGGGTTAGGGGTTTAGATAGAGATAGAGAGAGAGATTGGGATCAGGAAGTTAGAGAGAGAGATATATATTGGTGTTTACGAGTTTAAAGAGAGAAATATAGGGAGAGAGAGAGAGAGAGAGAGAGAGAGAGATTGCGGGAGGGAGAGATGGAGATATATTGGAGGTTAGGATTTTAGAGAGACAGGTAGGAAGAGAGTGATTGGGGGTTTAGTGTTTAGAGAGAGAGATTGAGAGTTAGGGGTTTAGAGAGAGAGAGGAAGAGATAAAGATCGAGACTTAGGATTTGAGAGAGAGAGAGAGAGAGATTAAGGGTTAGGTGTTTAGAGAGAGAGAGAAAGATATCGGCAGTTAGAGAATTAAAGAAATAGAGAGAATGGGGTTTTGGGGTTTAGAGACAGAGAGAGATTGGAAATTAGGGGTTGAGAGAGAGATTGAGCGTTAGTGATTTAGAGGGGGAGAGAGAGAGAGATTGGGGGTTAGTTGTTTTGAGAGAGATAGAGATATTGGTAGTTAGGTATTTAACGAGATTTTGATGATTAGGGATTTAGAGAGAGAGAGAGAGAGAAAGAGATTGGAGGTTAGGGTATTAGATAGCTAGAGAGAGAGAGAGAAATTAGGGGATGGGGTTTAGAGAGAGGGAGATTTGGGGTTAATGGTTTGCAGAGAGAGAGAGAGAGAGAGAGTGGGAGGTTAGCGGTATAGAGTGAAAGATTGGAGTTTAGGGGTTGAGAGAAAGAGAGAGAGAAATATTAGGGATTTAGAATGAGAGAGAGAGAGGAGGAGAATGGGGGTTAGGGTTTAGATATAGAGAGTGATACAGAGAGAGAGGGAGATTGGGGTTAGGGGTTTAGAGAGAGATAGAGATTTGGTGGTTAGGATTTTAGAGATATAAATACAAAGAGATAGAGAGACACTGTGAGAGGGAGAGAGGGAGAGAGATTGGAGATCAGGGGTTTAGAGAGAGACGTAGGAATAGATTGATTGGGTGCATAGGGTTTAGAGAGAGAGAGATTGAGAGTTAGGGGTTTACATAAATATAGATAGAAAGAGAGAGATTGGTGGTTAGGGATTTAGATAAAGAGATATAGAAAGATTGGGTTTCAAGGTTTTACTGAGAGAGAGAGAGAGAGAGAGAGATTGGGTGTTAGCGTTTTAGAGAGAGAGAGAGAGAGGGGGGGGGGGGGATTAATTGTTCAGAAAGAGAGAGATTGGGGGTTAATAGTTTAGATATTGAGATATCGATTGGGTGTTAGTGGTTTAGAGATATATATATATAGAGAGAGAGAGATATTGTTGGTTATGGGTTTAGAGAGATTGAGAGAGAGAGAGAGACTAGGGGTAAGAGGTTTAGAGAGAGAGAGAGAGAAAGTGAGATTGGGGATTAGTGGTTTATAGAGAGAGAGAGATTGGGGGTTAGGAGTTTAAAGAGAGAGAGAGATTGGGGGTGAGGGGTTTAAATAAAGTAGGAGTTTGGAGTTTAATGGTTTAGAGAGAGAGATAGAAAGAGATTGGGAGTTAAGGTTTTAGAGAGAGAGAGAGAGAGAGAGATTGTGGGTTAACGGTTTAGAGAGAGAGACATTGGATGTTAGGGTTTTAGAGAGAGAGAGGAAGAGAGTGAGAGGAAGAGAGAGATTGGGTCTTAGGGGTTTAAATTGAAAGAACAATTGAGGGTTGGGGGTTTAGAGAGAGAGAGAAATAGAAAGAGAGAGATGGGTGGTCAAGGTTTGAGAGAGAGAGTTTGAAGGTTAGGGGTTTAGTGAGAGAGATATTGGGGGCTAGGGTTTTAAAGAGAGTGAGAGAGAGAGAGATTGGGGGTTAGGGGTTTAGAGAGAGAGAGAGAAAGAGTGGAGGTTAGGGGTTTAGAGAGAGAGAGATTGAGGCTTAGTGGCTTAAAGAGAGAGACATAGATTTAGAGGTAAGTGGTTTAGATAGACATAAAGAGATAGGCGATTAATGGTTTAGAGAGAGAGAGAGATTGGTGTTAATGGGTTTAGAGAGATTGGATGTTAGGGGTTTAGAGAGAAAGGGAAAGAGAGAGATTGGTGGCTAGGGCTTTAGAGAGAGATTGGGGTTTGGGGTTTAGAGAGAGACAAAGAGATTACGGGTTAGGGGTTTAGAGAGAAAGAGAGATATTAGGTGTTAGAGTTTGAGAGAGAGACCGATCACAGGTTAGGGGTTTAGAGAGAGAGATTAGATGTTAGGAGTTTAGAGAGAGAGATTGGGGGTTAGGGTTTTAGAGAAAGAGATTAGCTGTTAGGTGTTTAGAGAGAGATAAATTGGGGGTTACGGGTTTAGAGAGAGAGAGATTAGATTAGAGGTTAGTGGCTATGGGTTTAGAGGGAGAGAGAGAGAGAGAGAGAGAGAGATTTCAGGGTTAGGGGTTTAGAGAGAGAGAGAGAAAGAATGTGGGTTAGGGTTTAGAGAGTGAGAGAGATAGAGATTGAAAGTTAGGGATTTAGAGAGAGAGATAGGGGGTTAGGGGTTTAGAGAGAAAGAGATTGAGTGTTAGGGGTTTAGGGTGTGTGTGAGAGAGACAAAGATAGATAGATTGGGGGATACATATTTAGAGAGAGGGAGAGAGAGAGATTGTACGTTAGGTGTTTAAGAGAGTGAGATAGAGGGAGAGAGAGGGATTATGAGTTAGGGGTGTATAGAAATAAACATATTATGGCTTAGGGTTTAGAGAGAGAGATATGAGGGGTTTAGAGAAAGAGAGAGACATGGGGGGTCAGGGGTTTAGAGAGAGAGATATTAGGGGTTTAGAGAGAAAGAGAGATTAGGGGTTAGGTGTTTAAAGAGAGAGAGAGAGATTAGGGGTTAGGTGTTTAAAGAGAGAGAGAGAGATTAGGGGTTAGGTGTTTAGAGAGAGAGATATATTAGCGGTTAGGGAATTAAAGAAATAGAGAAAATCAGGGTTTGAAGTTTAGAGATAAAGAGAGATTGAATTTTAGGGGTTTAATGAGAGAGAGAGAGAGAGAGATAAAGAGAGATACTGGGTGTTAGTGATTTAGATGGACCGAGAGCGATTGGGGGTTAGGGATTTAGAGAGAGATAGGGAGACTGGGGGTTAGGTGTTTTGAGAGAGATTGTTTGTTAGGGTTTTAGAAAGAGAGAGAGAGAGAGAGAAATTGGGGGTTGGGGATTAGACATAGGGATATTTGGGGTTAGCGGTTTAGAGAGAGAGAGAGAGAGATTGGTGGCTAGGGGTTTAGATAGAGAGAGATATAGAAAGGTTGTGTTTTAGGGTTTTTAGAGAGAGAGAGAGAGGGAATGATTGGGTGTTAGTGTCTTAGAGAGAGATATTGGGGGTTAGGGGTTTAAAAAGAGAGAGGGAGGGAGAGAGATTGGGGGATAATGGTTTAGAGAGAGAGCGATTGGATCTTAATGGCTTAGAGTGTGAGAAAAAGAGAGAGAGAGAGAGATTGTGGGATAGGGGTTTATAGAGAGAGAGAGAGAGACTAGGGGCAAGAGGTTTAGAGAGAGAAAGTGAGAGATTGGGGGTTGGTGGTTTATAGAGAGAGGGAGATTGAGGGTTATGGGTTTAGAGAGAGAGAGATTGGGTATGAGGGGTTTAAAGAAAGAGAAATTTTAGGGTTTTGTGTTTTAGAGAGATGGGTAGTCAAGGTTTGAGAGAGAGGGAGAGGACGTTGGAGGTCAGGGGTTTAGGGAGAGAGGTATTGGGGGTTAGGGTTTTAGGGAAAGAGTGAGAGGGAGAGATAGAGGCTTAGGGCTAGTGGTTTAGAGAGAAAGAGAGATTGGCGGTTAGGGGTTTAGAGAGAGAGAGAGAGAGAGAGAGAGAGAGAGAGAGAGATTGGAGTTTAGGGATTTAGTGACAAAGAGAGAGAGAGAGATTGGAGGTCAGGGGGTTATTGACATAGAGAGAGAGATTGGGGTTAGAGGTTTATAGAAAGAGATTAAGATATTGAAGTTTAGGGGTTTGGAGAGAGAGAGAGAGAGATTGGAGGTTAAGGTTTAAGAGAGAGGGAGAGATTGGGGGTTAAGTGTTTAGAGAGAGAAAAATATATTAAGGGTTGAGGTTTATAGTGAGAGAGAGATAGAAAGAGGGAGATTGGTGGGTACAGTATTAGAGAGAGAGGGGGGGAGACTTAGGGTTAGGGGTTTAGAGAGCGAACGAGAGAGACATTGAGGGTTAGGGATTTAGAGAGAGAGATAATGGGATGGGGAGTGAGTGGCTTAGAGAGAGACAGAGAGATAGGAAGAGAGAGTTTGGGGTTTAGGGTTTTAGAGAGAGAGACTGGTATTTAAGTGTTTATAGAGAGAGATTGAGTGAGAGATATATAGATAGAGAGACAGACAGAGGCATAGATTGGTGGATAGGGTTTATAAAGAGAGATTAGGTGTTAGGGGTTTAGAGCGAGAGAGAAAGAGAGATTAGGGGTAAGGGGTTAAAGACTTCGATAGATAGATTGATATAGAGAGATATTGGGGTTAGAGGTTTAGAGAGAGAGAGAGAGATTGGGGGTTATAGGTTTAAAGAGAGATAGAGATTGGGGGTTATAGGTTTAGAGAGAAATAGATATTGGGGGTTAAGGGTTTAGAGAGAGAGAGATATTGGTTGTTAGGGATTTAGAGAGAAAGAGATTCGTTTTGGGGGGTTTAAATAGAGAGAGATTGAAGGTTAGCGGTTATAGGTTTAGAGAGAGAGAGAGAGAGAGAGAGAGAGAGAGAGAGAATGTGGGTTAGGGTTTAGAGAGAGAGAGACAAAGATTGGTGGTTAGTGGTTTATAGAGATTGAGAGAAATTATGTTAGAGAATTTTAGAGAGAGAGAAATTATGTTAGGGGTTTAGAGAGAGAGAGAGAATGGGGGGTAGGTGTTTAGAGAGAGAGAGAGATTGGAGGTAAGGTGTTTAGAGAGAGAGAGGGAGAGAGAGTTGAGGAGTTAGGGGTTTCCAAAGATATAGATATTGGGGGTTAGGGGAAAGAGATAGAGAGAGATTAGGGGTTAGGTGTTTAGAGAGAGAGAGGTATTGGTAGTTAGAAAATTAAAGAAACAAAGAGAGTGGTGATTTGGGGTGTAGAGAGACAGAGAGAGATTGGAGATGAGGGATTTAGAGAGAGAGAGATTGGGGGTTATCCATTTCGATAAATAGATAGATTGGGGTTTAGCCATTTAAATAAAGAGAGATTGGAGGTTAGAGGTTTAGAGAGAGAGGTAGGAAGAGAGATATTGGGGGTTAAGGGTTTAGAGAGAGAGATATTAGGGGTTAGGGGTTTTGAAAGAGATAAAGAGATTGGGGGTTAGGTGTTTATAGAAATATAGATATAAAGAGAGAGATTGGTGGTTAGGGGTTTAGACAAAGGGAGAGAGAGAGATTAGGAGTTAGGGGTTTATAGAGATATATATATTGAGGGTTAGGGGTTTAGAGAGAGAGAGATTAGGGTCTTAGGTGTTTAGAGAGAGATATTGGCAGTTATAAAATTAAATAAATAGAGAGAATGGGGATTTTTGTTTTACAGAGACACGGAAAGAGGTTGGAGATTAGGGGTCTAGAGAGAGAAAGAGAGAGATTGGGGGTTAGTGATTTAGAGGGAGAGAGATATTGGGGGTTAGAGGCTCAGAGAGAGATAAAGAGACTGGGGGTTAGGTTTTTAGAGAGAGGTTGGTTGTGAGAGAGAGAGGGGGGGGGGGAGAGAGAGAGAGACTGGAAGTTAGGGGATTAGAGGGAGTGTGAGAGAGAAATTGGGGGTTAAGGTTTTAGACAAAGGGAGATTGGGGGTTGGTCGTTTAGAGAGAGAGAGAGAGAGAGATATTTGGGGTTAGGGGTTTAGAGAGAGAGAGAGGTTACAAGTTTAGATGGAGAGTGATAGAGAGATTAGAGGTTATGAGTTTAGATGGAGAGTGAGAGAGAGAGATATTGGAGGCTAGGGGTTTATAGAGAGAGCGAGATTGGGGTTTAGGGGTTAAGAGAGAGAGTGATTGCGGGTCAGGGGTTTACAATAAGAGAGGCAGAGAGATCTATTGGGGGTTAGGGGTTTAGATAAAGAGAGTGATAGAGAGAGAGAGAGAGATTGGCGGTTAGCCATTTAGAGAGAGAGAGATTTGAGGTTAGCGGTTTAGAGAGATAGATAGGAAGAGAGATATTGGGTGTTAATGGTTTAGAGAGAGAGATTGGGGTTAGGGGTTTAGAGAGAGAGTAATATTGGGTGTTAGGTGGTTACACAAAGAGAGATATATTGGGTGCGAGGGGATTCAAGAAAGAGAGAGAATGGGGGCTAGGGGTTTAGATACATACATAGAGAGAGAGATAGAGAGATATAGATAGATAGGGAGAGAGAGAGAGAGATAGATTGAGTGTTAGGGGTTTAGCGAGAGAGATAGATCATAGGTTAGGGTTTGAGAGAGAGAGAGAGAGAGATTGGGGGTTAATGGTTTATAAGGAGAGAGAGATTGGTGTTTAGGGGTTTAGAGAGAGATAGAGAGATTAGGGTTAGGGATTTAGAGAGAGAGAGTGAGAGAAATAGAAAGAGAGAGATTGATGTTTAGGGAGAGAGAGAAAGAGATTGGGGGTTTGAGGTTTAGAGAGAGAGAGAGAGAGAGAGATTAGGGGTTAGGGATTAGGGGTTTAGAGAGAGAGATATTGGGGATTAGGGGTTTAGAGAGAGAGAGAGGTTGGGGGTTAGGGGCTCATATAGATATATGGAGAGGGATATATTTGGGGTTATTTGTTTAGAGAGATAGAGAGATTGGGTTTTAGGTGTTTAGAGAGAGAGAAAGAATGGTTGTTAGGGGTTTAGAGAGAGAGATAGAGGGAGATTGGTGGTTCAGGGTTTAAAGAGCGAGAGATAGGAAGAGAGATATTGGGGGTTAGGGGTTTAGAGATAGAGAGATTGAGAGTTAGGTGTTTAGTGAAAGATAAAGAGATTGGGGGCTAAGAGTTTAGAGAGAGAGAGATAAAGATTGGGTGTTAGGGTTTTAGAGAGAGAAAGAGATTGAGGGTTAGTGGTTGGGTTAGTTTTTTAGGGAGATATAGAGAGATAGAGATATTGGGGGTCAAGTGTTTAGAGAGAGCGAGAAAGAGAGAGAATGGTGGTGAGGGGCTTAGAGAGAGAGAGAGAGAGAGAGAGAGAGAGAGAGATTGAGGGTTAAGGATTTAGAGAGAGAGAGAGACAAAGAGAGATAAAGAGAGACACAAAGATTGGGGGTTAGGGATTTAGAGAGAGAGATAGGAGGTTAGGTGTTTAGAGAGAGAGTGGGAAAGATAGGAAGCGATAGATAATTATTGGGGGTAGGGGGTTTAGAGAGAAAGAGAGAGATTGGTGATTAGGGGTGGGGTTAGTTGTCTAGAGAGAGATAGAGAGATTGGGTGTTATGTGTTCAAAGCGAGAGAGAAAGAGAGATAATGGTGGTTAAGGGTTTAATGAGAGAGATATTGGCGGTTAGGGGTTGAGAGAGAGAGAGATTGGGGGTTAGGGGTTGGGGATTTAGATATATCTGTAGATAGATAGAGATTGAGAGGGAGAGAGATTACATGTTAGGTGTTTTGAGAGAGAGAGATTGGGGGTTAGGGGTTAGGGATATAGATAGATCTGTAGATAGACAGAGATTGAGAGGGAGAGAGATTACATGTTAGGTGTTTTGAGAGAGAGAGATTGGGGGTTAGGGGTTTAGAGCAAGAGAGAGAGAGTGGATGTTACAGGTTTAGAGATAGAGAGAGCGAGATTGGGGTTTAGGGGTTAATAGAGAGAGTGATTGGGGGTCATGGGTTTACAATAAGAGAGGAAGAGAGATCTATTGAGGGTTAAGGGTTTAAATAAAGAGAGTGATAGAGAGAGAGAGATTGGGGGTTAGCCGTTTAGAGAGAGAGATTTGAGGTTAGCATTTTAGAGAGATAGATAGGAAGAGAGATATTGGGTGTTAATAGTTGAGAGAGAGAGATTGGGGTTAGGGGTTTAGAGAGAGAGTGATATTGGGGGTTAGGTGGTTACACAAAGAGAGAAATATATTGGGTGCGAGGGGATTCAAGAAAGAGAGAGAATGGGGGCTAGGGGTTTAGATACATACCTAGAGAGAGAGATAGAGAGATATAGATAGATGGGGAGAGAGAGAGAGAGATTGAGGGTTTGGGGTTCAGTGAGAGAGGGAGATCATAGGTTAGGGTTTGAGAGAGAGAGAATGGGGGTTAATGGTTTATAGGGAGAGAGAGATTGGTGTTTAGGTGTTTAGAGAGAGATAGAGAGGTTAGGGTTAGGTATTTAGAGAGAGAGAGAGAGAGAGAGAGAAATTAGAGGTTAGCAGTTTATGGACAGATAGAGAGATCAAGGGTTAGGGGTTTAGACAAAGTGTAGCTAGGGTTTTACCCCTAGCTTGTGCCAATGAGCACCTACTAAGGAGAATGGACTCCTTAGTAGCAGTTCAGTATATTAAACTAATTAAGCTAAAACAACAATTAAATTACTTCTAAAATATTGCATGAAACATAAACATTAAATGAAAAGAATGACTTTTTCTATTAATGTTACCTTGAGTGTCAAGGTTTGATGAAGCCCTTTGCAGTGTCCAAGAGGATGCTCCAAGCTTCAAGATGCTCCTTCTCCTTCTCCAATGATGGGAATGGGCCAAAAGGTGGCTCTCAAGGTGAAAATAGTTCAAAGGTGAACTAGGGTTTCGAGAGAGATTTTGGCAGAGTAAGGGTGCTTGTGATTGTGGATATGAAATAAGGGATCTCCATCACCTATTTATAGTTTTTTGGTGGTGGAGTGCTGACCCATGGTTTTAGGAAACACATGGTTTTGGGCAGCTGTATAGGGTTTTTTCCTCCTTTTCCTCATTATTTTATATTTTTTATTCCCTTTTTAGGGGATTTTTGCTATTTTTGGAGGAAAATGGGTTTTTTTAGTCTTTTTGAGGTTATTTTGAGGGTTTTGTGGCCTTTTGGAGGCATTTTAGGCCTTTTGGAGGCTTTTTAATGGGATTTTTTGGGTTTTTAAGGGAAATATGGTAGGAAAATGGACAAATGAGCCATGTAATGTGGTGGATGAGGTAGTGAACACTTTTTGGGTGTTAACAGATTGCCCCCTGATGTGCAAGGGCAGGAGCTCATCGTATGGCCGATGGACATCATAAGTCATGAATGGTTTTCCTGGGATGTGGAGAGAAGAGAAGAAACAAACTGAAGCCCGGAACAACGATCCCGAACAACTGCAAGAACTAAAAGTACATAACCTCAATAATGGATGAGGAAGCATCTGATCATATGGACGAGGCGGGCATTCCCATGCTCGTATCAGGAAATAACATAACAATAACAATGGGGTCCAAAAAATGGGGACCTGAAATATACATGACCTCAAATACTGACTGAGGAATAATCTCAATATATGGACGAGGCGGGCATACCCATGCTTGTATCAAGATACATAAACAGAACTATGAGGCCCGAAAAGGGGGACCTGTAAGATACATGACCACTGTGTACATCATAAGAGTCCAAAGGGGACACAAATCTGGGACATACTGCTGGGTGAACCATGTGTGAACTGAAGAACTGGTGCACTGGAATATCAACAGTGCTGCTGAATGTGGGTACCAAGGGAACTGATGAGCTGCTGGATCAGAGTGACAAGAGGTACACTCACAATGGTACACAGAACTGGAACTGATCTGGAACTGAAACTGGGTACTCAAGGAAGCATGGAACTGGATGGCTTCCGAATACAAACGCCAACGCAGCCCGGACATCCACGGGAACATATAACTGGGCGTTCCGAAGGGACTCACCAATGTGCTAGAGTCGGGGGAAATCCGGGGTCTTCGACTAAAAACTGATGGGATATAATCCTACGCGATCCTCAACGATGCGAGCAAGGTGCTGAAGTCGAGCATGTGAGGAACAACCACTCGGAGAGGCAATGATGAATCCTCTCAGAATGATCCGTAGGCACTTACCACAGATGGTGATAAGTCCAAGGCGTAGGGACCTCTGGGCCTATCCTCTGGAATAGAGGAGCTGTCGTCGACAGAGGGAGACCTGCAACTATCAAGGCAATGATGTTTCCTTGACAGGAGCACGAGGTGGAGAACTGAAATGTGATAGTACTGATGGCAGGACTGACAAACTGTGGAGGGACAACTGGGCAAGTAGAGTGGGAGGACTCAAACTTCCTTTGTTTAGAGTATGATAATGGGAATGATCTGGCAGCATATGAAACTGACTGAGGGGAAAGGGATCATAGCTGTAATGGATCTGGGAGGATAACTAGCTGAGGGACACTCAAGCTGGTATAAAATGGAAGGAGACTGCAGAATACTCTGAACAAAGGCGACCTGATTGGGGGTGCTGCCGAGATGATCAATCTTAGTGCCAGGAGGCACGGGAGGGTACTTCTTCATGGGTAAGGTACTAGAAGAAGTGTGTGTAAAATGCTACTGTCGTGTGGATTTTACGAGCCCAGGACAGTTCATGCTCGTGGTGGCTTTCAATTTTAAGGAGTCTGAAAGCGATAAGAAGACTCTGAAATGATGGAATGGTGCTGTCGTGTGGATTTAACGAGCCCAGGACAGCGTATGCTCGTGGTTGCTTTCAATTTTAGAGAATCTGAAAGCAAGTAAGAAGACTCCAGGGGGTTGCTTTTTCATAGATTTAGTCTCCAAGGCCCAAAGAAGCATAAAAGGATGCAATGAAGAACTCTTCTAGCCGGTGTGACTAGAGTATTCCTTTTTCGTAATTAGTCTACCAGGTCCGGAAAAGGGTTAAACTTATACCAGATAGACGCCCTTTCAGGTACTTTAACGAGCATGAAAGGAAGCAAGATTGCTCGGTGATCTTTTCATTCTTTTAGGAGTCAGAAAAGAACTTAA
Source organism: Larix kaempferi (assembly GCA_027924585.1). Taxonomy (NCBI): domain Eukaryota; kingdom Viridiplantae; phylum Streptophyta; class Pinopsida; order Pinales; family Pinaceae; genus Larix; species Larix kaempferi. The sequence continues at coordinate 715,411 of BSBM01001259.1, forward strand.
CGGAAACTCCCTAAGTGCCTTTTTCGTAAAGGACTTGTCCGGCCCGAAAAAGGGATAAAATTATACCGAACAAAAGGAATGGCCAGGCAAGGAGGAAGTGTTCAATCAAGGAACAATAATGATGACCGAGAATGAGGGTAGGGGGGAACACTGGTGGGCCTCCTTGCGGGGTAGATGAAATGGTGGCAAAATAACGAGACATTTGCAGTGTGACAGGAGTGAATGGCTCATGTTAAAATGTGGAACAATCCGACAGCGGCCGATGTGGCGTGCAAACCGAGGCAGCAAGGTGTTGGGACACAATGTTGAAATTGTACCAAGTGAGAGCGAGAAGTGATCTCAAGCATCATCACGAGCTCGGAAAAATGAATCCGACGATATAAAGGATGTCAAAAATGGGTAACGACCGATGTGGCACGCACACCGAGGCGACGAGGGCATTGTGGAAAAAATACCCGAAAAATCGGGGGGTGAGAGCGAGAAATGATCTCAAGCATCATCACCAGCTCAGAAAAATGAATCCGATGATATAAAACATGTGAAAAACGGAGAACGGCCGATGTGGCACGCAAACCGAGGCGACAAGGTGTCGGGACGCAATGGTGATATTGGTCCAAGTGAGAGCGAGAAATGATCTCAAGCATCATCACGGGCACGGAAATGTGAATTCGACAGTGCAAACGGTGCGAAAAAACGGAGGCCATAAGGACTCCGGAATGGCCAAAGGAAATAACTAGGTGTATAAAATCAAATATACAAGTGATATGTGACCTCAAAAATGGTTGAGATCACAAGTGTGAAAAAGTGAGCAAGGTTAATGACCTGCCCCTATGCTATGTGCATGGGGTTTGTGATTATGGATCACATATGTGTGGGTTTGAAAAATGGGTTCATTGACGTGCTGAGATAGATGTGATGGGGAAGGTTCAAAATGATTGATCATGCCCCCTATCCCAGGGTTGAGGGAATCTATTATGCCCCTTGACGCAGAGGTGTCAATGTGGTGCTGTTTCTGACGAACGGGGGGTACATCAGGCCATGTGTCGATGTGGTGCTCTATAATGGCGGGGTCAAGACCGGGCATTTCGGTATAGGACCAGGCAAAGACATCACGGAATTCTTTGAAAAGGTTTGTGTAGTCCTCAATCTCTTGCTTACTGCAGAATGCTCCTAAAGTGATGAGTTCAGGGGCACGTCCTGGAGCAGCAATATCAACTTGGATGACACGTGAGATGTTGGCCATGTTACCTTCCTCGAAGGCATCCGGAGCAGGAATAGGGTCCTTGAACCAGTCGACCTTGGTGGGGAGGAAGTCTTTGGATTCAACCGCGTATTGGGTAGCGGTGCTAGAGGAGGATTCGTCGGGGATAAAATAGGAACGGTGGTGCATATCATCCCAAGGATAATCCGGGGCAGTAAGGGCCTCAAGAATCTCCTCATCAGTACGGAAAGTTTGCATCGTCAAATCGGTTGACGAGGGGGGTAGTGGTGAAAGAGATCATATAGATGGTATTAACCTCTCCGGAAGGTGAAGAGTCTAGGGGGTAGATCTCCTCAATGGTAGGTGGTGCCGTCTCAAGATCCAGATTGTTCATCTCATAGAGAGCCGCTCTGTAATCCGGGAGATCGGGACAATGATGTGAATAGTGCCCGTAAATACCGCAGATGGCGCAGGAGTGGTTGGTACGTAGGGACTTATCTTTAGGCTTAGGAGTGGGGTTTAGTTCGATAGTTGGGATGTTGGGGTCATCATCGAGCATTTGCATGTGCTTCTGTAATGCGGGTAACTGTGGGCATTGGTGGGTCGCATGGCCCAACTCGTCACACAGCGAGCATTTGGGAGGAGCACGAAACACTAGAGGGTTCTTGACTGTATTTGGAGGTGGTACGGCAGTGTAAGGTTGGGGACCTCTGCCCCCAGTGGGTTTGGGAGTAGGAGGAGGTGTCGTGGAGGACGAAGGGGTAGAGACACCGGGAGGTGGCTGAGTGGTAGTAGCCATGGGTTGCACCGGCTGGAGGACGACATCTGGTGTCGGCGGGAGAAACGAGAGGCGAAAGCTACCATACAGGTAATCCCAAGGTTAACCCAGGGAGGCTAAGGGTATCCATGACCGGGGCGCTTACTACTCCCGATGGAGGGACTAGGAAGGGGATCATATGGATCGGTGTAACACCAATGTGGCTAGGTACCAGTGGTGGTTTTGGCAACAAGGGTGGTTGAGTGTTAGGTGGTAGGTTGTCGTGGGACAAGGTACATAAATCAGACATTTCGGGCGTAGATGACGGCGGAGGAATGATTGAAAGGTGGAGGTCATTCGGCGCGTTTGAGTAGACTCCAGGCCCCGTAGAGGAAACAAACGAGGTGGTGGCAGGAGAAACAGGTTGTTCAACCATGGGGAGAACATTTTCCGGTGCCACCGGAGCACTGGGATCATAGTAGTTGAGCTGGTCAATATTAACCACGCGTCCTTCATGGGGGAACATCATGGTGCGAAAGACAGAAGAGGCAACCGCCCGCATGGCATACATGTAGCTGCGGCCAAGTAGAAGGTTGTAATCCAATTGGGCATTGATTACCTCTATGTCAATAAGGACTGTTTTACCACCTAACTGGACTGGAACGTTGGGTAGAAGGCCTTGGGGCTGGGCCGAACGACCGTCGTATGCACGTAACGCAGTGGTGGACTGCTGGAGAGGAGGGGATCCTAGCTTCTGCCATACAAATGTAGACATAACGCATGTGGAGGCACCCTCATCGATGATGCACCGATGGATAACAAGGTTCCTAACGGAAACAGTAACTTGGAAGGCTAAGCTGGAAGGTAGGCGTGGTTCAGACTGGTCTAAATCAAATGCCATCAAATGCGAATCAGTTGGGTCAATCCCCCCAATGGCGGAAAGTAAAGTCTTGCACTGAGAAGGGCAGTTCTTCAAGACTTCTAATGCAGACATGGCTGCGGGAGATTGGGCCTAGGTCGTCTACGATGTTGTAGTTTGACGCAGCGCGCGCGTTAGGGTTATTGTTGATTCGGCGAAGTGGGAAACGAGGTGCTTTCGCAGCGCCATCTATGGGAGGCGGAGGTATGCGTAATGCCTGATCGGTGGGATGGGCGTTAGTAGGTTTATCCGTGGGAGTGGCTTCAGAGGTGGAGCCATATTGGTTCCGACGAGTCTGGAGGTTGATGTCAGCGGATGACATCATCAGTAAGTGGTGGGTACCTGAGTCAAACATGGGTTGATCAGGAGCAGCGTAAGTGATCTGTTGTTGTTGGGGTGCATTGGCTTGATGGGGATCCAACGGCTGAGTGTTCACTACGCCTTGGGTCGGTAATGGGTTTTGCAGCACCAAAGGGGGTTGTTGAGGTTGGGGGGGGTTGGGTGGCGCTTGGGGGGCCGCATGCCCTTAGCGATGGGCCTCGTCAACCCAGAGCTGCCGAGCTCGCTCCAAGTGTGGGCAAGCGTGGGTGTAGTGTCCATAGACCCCGCAAATAGAACAAGGGTGGTTCGTTCGCAAATTGGGGTTTTTAGCCTGCTTGGCCAGGCGATCAGGGTTTTGATTAGCGGGGGCCGCATTGTTGTTGTCAGGGGGATTAGCCGGTTGACCAGCTTGGTCTGCAGGTTGGTTGTTTCCCCGATTACGGCCCTTGCCGCGGTTCTGTTGGCCCTGGTTACGTTGGTTGTTCTGGTTTTGCTGCGGGTTCTGTTGGGCGTAAACTTGCCCTTGGGCAGCAGGTGGATTCTGAGGTTGCGCAGGTGCAGGAGCAGGCTGCGGAGGATGATAAGCAGGTTGAGGCTGAGCAAGTGCAGCAACTTGAGGGGGTTGCTGATAGGACTGCGGAGCAGGTGGTGGATGTGCCGCAGGGGCTTCCTGGGGCGTATAATAAGCGGGTTGGGCTTGTGAAGGCGCAGGAGCTGGGGCAGCCTGCTGATGGTAGTAAGGCTGAGGGGCGACTGGAGGAGCATAAGCAGGAGTCGCATACCCGAAGCACTGAGGTGGACATGAGGGTCCATGGGAATGGTGATGTGTCATGGGAGCATACGAGTTGGTTGCTCCCGACTGTGAAGTAGCCCGCGACAGGTCGGGGCGAGGGGTAGGACGTGCTATAGAAAATGGTTGGGGATGCGAAGAAACACGGCCAATGATACCATCTGCAGCGTGGGATGCCCCCGGCGCATCATGCTGGGAGGACTCGCCGCGAGGGGCGTCAGGTATAATGGTATAAAGGTAACCCGATTGGGCGTAAATGAGGTCGAACTGTTGGGCCTTAAGGATGGCTTCTTCTTCAGACTGGGGTCTTTCTGAGGCTACATCCTTAGCGATAACCGGAAGAAGGGATTTGAGGAACCAATCTAGGAAGATACGGTCGTCAAGTTTGATCTTGCATAAGCTACGGCATCGACGCCACTCATGGATGTGGTCCGTGATATGGGTAGCCGTGTTTTGTCTACAAGATAGAAGGATCTCAACACCTGCGTCATAGCGGACAGGCAACTGGAAGAACTGCAGGAAGGTCGAGGCCAGGGAAGCAAAGGTGGCGTGGGTCTCATGAGGCTGCTCATATACCACTTGGCTGCAGAGCCAGTGAAGGTGCGCTGTAAGAGACGGAGGCGAGCAGAGTCGTCTACTATGGAGTTAGAGGAACACCATAGGTGGAAATACATGATATGGTTTTGTGGGTCCTCACCGCCTTGCCCTCGAACTTAGGGATGTCCGAGGGGAGCTTGGTAGGCATATGAGGCCATGTAGGGTCGTGTCGAATAGGATCGTTGGTCAATCTGGCCAGGTCAGGTAGGTTAAGGCTAGCCATGAATGGCAAACTGGAAGAAGGCTGTGACACCGTAGTGCTATGGACCAAGTTGGGGCCAGTGCCCCTAAGTGGAGGGACAAGATTTAGGGTGGTGCCCCCAAGTGGGGGAACTGAGGTAGTGGAGGATGGGCCAGCACCACCATGGGTAGTGTGAGCCACTGATGTAGTGGGGATGGGTATTCCCGCTGTGGGTGAGGGAACGGTAGATGGTTGCCCCATGGAGGGCATACCAAAAACAGGTGTAGTAACTGGTGTAGTGGTGGATGTGCCACCAATGGTCCCTATGAAAAATGGAGTGGAAGTCGTACCAGCCATGGGGCTAGTAGGGGCAGTATAAATAGAGTTCTCAGACTCTTCGTCAGAATCAGAGGTAAAGTAAGGAGCGTCACTATCTGGTGACGGAGGCCTACGTCGCTGACGAGTGGAGTCAAGTGACAAGGCTCTGGATCTGTGATGAGTGGTATCAACGGACAATGATCGGAATCTATGATGAGTGGTGTCAAGAGAACCGTGCTGTGGGGGCTCGCCCCTGAGGCGCCGAGAATGTCTCGGGGACTCAATGGTGACAGATGGTGTCTAGTCTCTGTGGGTTGAGGTGAGTATAAAAACAGCTCAAAAATCCTAATGCAACCGAGTGTGCAGAAGGAGAGCTTAAAAAGCAAGGCACTCAGGCCAACAACCAACTCAAAACACCCACTGCAGCAGCTGTGCTACAATAGGTGGAGTATCAACAAAGATGGTCAGAATACCAACAAGCAGCAGGTTTCCTACAAAAGAAAAATGGTGGACTCACTAGACCAAAGGGAGGTAAAGGAGCATGCAAACACCTAACTAAAAGTATTCTGACTCAACTAAACATATCCTCTGCAAGGTGATGAAATCCAAGTCAGACAATATGAGTAGGAAAGCCAAGTGGCTATGATATCCCCCTACCGGGAGGGATACCAGGTAGTCAATCCTAGAAGAATGGCAACTAAGATACCCCGTTCATGACACGTCCAGAAAGGTGAATCTGCCGTTTAGTTCGTTGACCGCAATACCCCTATACAGGGATATCCCGCGAACCGCGAAAGGTAGCCCTTCGGTTACTGAATGGAGTGCGGTATTCCACTCAGGCCTCCGGAACCAGTCTCCTGACTTCAACCCTCCTAAGGGAGAGGCCCTCTGATAAACTGGTCGTGACCGTGCCAAAAAGTACTAGGGGATTTTGGTTCCCTATTTGGACAACAACTATGTCTCAAGTGAAATAACCAAGGGGTGTTATTGGAAGCCTATCCCCCTGATCCTACCTAACTACAATGATTCTTTTGTGTTCCCCAAGTGGGGTTAGAATGTTGGTTTAGTTAGGTACTTTTTAAGGCTCACTTGATTTTATGTGACAGAGTGTGTGCTCGTGAGGTGTTGAACCCAAAAATAGAAGTGCCACAAGGGGGGCAACTTCCAATCTATCAATAATATGGAAATTGAAAGTTTAACTTGCAAAATTTTCTGAAATTAAAAAACACTAAAATTTTTAAAAGAATTCTGTAAAGCGAACAGAAATTATATTGCAGAAAGGCTGGTAAGGTAGTGAGGCTGCAGGTGGGACAGGGGGCTGTTCAGATGCAGAAAATATTGCAGCAAAAGGGGCTGGGCTCAAAACAGGAAAAGAGCAGAAATCAGACCGCGGGTCTGTGGCGAATTGGAACAGGCCGACCGCGGGTTTAAGGGAAACAGCGGCGGTCAGGTCGCGGCTATCGGGCCAACAGAGGCAGTCGGGACGCAGGAAACAGGGAAAAAGACGCAGTCGGGTCGCGGCAGAAGGGCTAACAGGCGCAGTCGGGATGCACGAAAGAGGCAGAAAGCCGCAGTCGCGACGCGGGAAAAAGGCCGACAGGCGCAGTCAGATCGCGGCAAACAGGCTGATTAGCCATGGTCGGATCGCAGGTAACAGACTTGAATCCGCCGGCAGGGCGTCGGAAGCAGTCTAAGAGCCGCGGTCGGATCGCAGGTAAAGGCCTAAAAGGCGCGGTCGGGACGCGACTGCAGAGGGAAAAAACGCGGTATGCGGCGGCCGAAAGGGACAGTCGAAAGGAAAAAATTTTAAAAACGGAAACCAGAAATTCGAAAACTAGGGGAGTCGCCAAAACTGTAGCTAGGGTTTTACCCCTAGCTTGTGCCAATGAGCACCTACTAAGGAGAATGGACTCCTTAGTAGCAGTTCAGTATATTAAACTAATTAAGCTAAAACAACAATTAAATTACTTCTAAAATATTGCATGAAACATAAACATTAAATGAAAAGAATGACTTTTTCTATTAATGTTACCTTGAGTGTCAAGGTTTGATGAAGCCCTTTGCAGTGTCCAAGAGGATGCTCCAAGCTTCAAGATGCTCCTTCTCCTTCTCCAATGATGGGAATGGGCCAAAAGGTGGCTCTCAAGGTGAAAATAGTTCAAAGGTGAACTAGGTTTCGAGAGAGATTTTGGCAGAGTAAGGGTGCTTGTGATTGTGGATATGAAATAAGGGATCTCCATCACCTATTTATAGTTTTTGGTGGTGGAGTGCTGACCCATGGTTTTAGGAAACACATGGTTTTGGGCAGCTGTATAGGGTTTTTTCCTCCTTTTCCTCATTATTTTATATTTTTTATTCCCTTTTTAGGGGATTTTTGCTATTTTTGGAGGAAAATGGGTTTTTTTAGCCTTTTTGAGGTTATTTTGAGGGTTTTGTGGCCTTTTGAAGGCATTTAGGCCTTTTGGAGGCTTTTTAATGGGATTTTTTTGGGTTTTAAGGGAAATATGGTAGGAAAATGGACAAATGAGCCATGTAATGTGGTGGATGAGGTAGTGAACACTTTTTGGGTGTTAACACAAAGTGAGATTGGGGGTTGAGGTTTAGAGAGAGACAGAGATTAGGAGTTAGGGGTTTAGAGAGGGAGAGATTTGGATGTTAGGGGTTTAGAGAGAGAGATTGGGGGTTAGGGGCTTAGGGAGAGAGAGATTGGGGATTAGGGGTTTAGAGAGAGAGAGAGGTTGGGGGTTAAGAGCTTAGATAGATAGATGGAGAGGAGATATTTGAGGTTAGTTGTTTAGAGAGATAGAGAGATTGGGTTTTAAGTGTTTAGAGAGAGAGAGAATAGTGGTTAGGGGTTTAGAGAGAGAGATAGAGGGTGATTGGTGGTTTAGGGTCTAGAGAGCGAGAGATAGGAAGAGAGATATTAGGGGTTAGGGGTTTAGAGATAGAGAGATTGAGAGTTCGGTGTTTAGCGAGAGATAAAGAGATTGGGGCTAAGAGTTTAGAGAGAGAGAGATAAAAACAAATAGATTGGTGGTTAGGGGTTTAGAGAGAGAGATAAAGATTGGGCGTTAGGATTTTAGAGAGAGAAAGAGATTGGGGGTTAGTGGTTGGGTTAGTTGTTTAGGGAGATATAGAAAGATGGAGATATTGGGAGTCATGTGTTTAGAGAGAGCGAGAAAGAGAGAGAATGGTGGTTCGGGGCTTATAGAGAGAGAGAGAGAGAGAGATTGGGGGTTGGGGATTTAGAGAGAGAGAGAGAGAGAGAGAGAGATTGGGGGTTAGTGGTTAGGGATTTAGATAGATCTGTAGATAGACAAAGATTGAGAGGGAGAGAGATTACATGTTAGGTGTTTTGAGAGAGAGAGAGATTAGGGGTTAGGAGGTTAGGGGTTTAGAGAGAGAGAGAGAGTGGATGTTACAGGTTTAGAGATAGAGAGAAAGAGATTGGTGTTAGGGGTTTAGAAAGAGAGTGATGGTTAGGGTTTAGAGAGAGATAGAGAGATTGGGGGATAGGGATTTAGAGAGAGAGAAATAGAAATAGAGAGATGGGTGGTCATGGTTTTAGAGAGAGAGAGATTGGGGGTTAGGGGTTTAGATAGAGAGAGAGATTGGGGGTTAGGGGTTTAGAGAGAGAGATTTGAGGTTAGGGGTTTTACACACACACACACACAGATTGGGTGTTAAGGGTTTAGACAAATATTTGAGGTGAGGGTTTTATGGAGAGTGGGAGAGAGATTGGTGGTTTAGGGGTTTAGAGAGAGAGATTGGGCGTTTAGGGTTTAGTGAGAGAGACTGAGGGTTTAGGGTTTAGTGAGAGAGGGAGAGATATTTGGGGTTAGGTGTTTATAGAGAGAGAGATAAATATTGGAGATTTATTGTTTAGAGAGAGAGTAACAAATTATGGGTTAGCGATTTAAAGAGAGATATTGGAGGCTAGGGCTTTGGATAGAGATTGAGAGAGGGATATTGGAATTAGAGAGAGAGAGAGCTTTGGGATTAAGGGTTAATAGAGACATAAAGAGATTAAGGTGTTGAGGTTTAGAGTGAGAGAGAGATATTTGGGGGTTATAAGTTTAGAGGAAGAGAGAGAGTTTGAGGTTTACAGGTTTAGACAGAGAGAGAGAAAGAGAGACATATTGGGGGTTAGGGGTTTAAAGGGAGAGGGGGGAGAAAGAGACAAAAATGAAATGGGGTGCGGGGCTTAAAGCGACAGAGAGAGAGAGAGAGAGAGAGAGCGAGAGAGATAGAGAGGATTGGGGGTTTAGAAGGAGAGCGGGGGGCATAGAGATATTGGAGGATAGGGGTTAAGAGAGGGAGAGAGAGAGACTAGTGGTTAGGGGTTAAGAGAGAGATATTAGGGTTTAGGAGTTTAGAGAGAGTGAGAGATATAGATATAGATAGAGACAAATATTGGGTCCTAGGGTTTAAAGAGAGGGATATTGGGTGTTAGGAGTTTAAAGAGAGAGATTGGCGGTTAGGGGTTTAGAGCGAGAGGGTGAGAGAGATTGGGGGTTAGGAGTTTTTAAATAGATATATCAGTAGAGAGAGAGAGGGGGGGGCTTAGAGAGAGAGTGGGAGACAGAGGGATTGGGCGTTATTGGTTTAGAGAGAGATATATATATTTCAAGTTAGGGGTTTAGAAAGATAGAGAAGGGATAGGAAGAGAGATGTTTTGGGTTAGGGGTTTAGAGAGAAAGAGAGAGAGAGAGATTGGTGTTTGGGGCTTAGAGAGAGATAGAGAGTTTGGGGTTTAGGGGTTTAAAGAGAGCGAGAGAAATATAAAAATAGTTATTGGAGGTAAGGGGTTTAGAGAGAGAGAGAGAGATGAGTTTTTTGGTTTGAGAGCGAGAGAGATGGATTGGAGGTTAGGGGTTTAAAGAGAGAGAGATTGGATATTAAGGATTCAGAGAGAGATATGGGGTTAAGGGTTTAGAGAGAGAGAGAGGGAGAGATTGGGGGTTAGGGGTTTAGAGAGAGAGAGAGAGAGAGAATGGCGGTTAGGGGTTTAGGGAGAGACAGATATTATGGGTTACTAGTTAGGGTTTAAGATAGATAGATGGTTATATAGGTAGAGATTGAGAGAGAGAGATTATGGGTTAGGGGTTTACAGATAGAGAGAGAAATAAAAATACTATGGGTTAGGGATTTAGAGAGAGATTGAAGATTAGGGGTTTAGAGAGAGCGAGATAGATTGTGGGTTAGGATCTTAAAGAGAGAGAGAGAGATTGTGGGTTAGGGGATTAGAGAGAGAGAGAGAGATATTGGGGGTTAGCGGTTCAGAGAGACATAGAGAGATAGGGGATTAAGGGTTTAGAGAGAGAGACAAAGAGAGAGATTGGTATTTAGGGGTTTAGACATAGAGAGATTGGAGGTTAGGGTTTACAGAGAAAGGGAAAGAGAGATTGGGGGTTAGGGATTTAGAGTGAGAGATTGGGGCTTTGGCTTTAGAGAGAGAGATATTGAGGGTTAGGGGTTTAGAGAGATATATATAAGGGGTTAGGTGTCTAGAGAGAGAGAGAGAGAAATTGAGTGTGAAGGGATTAGAGAGTGGGAGAGATAGACATAGAGAGAGAGATTGGGGTTATGAATTTAAAGAGAGAGATATATTCGACATTAGGTGTTTAGAGAGAGAGATATAGGGGAGAGAGACTAGGAGTTAGGGGTTTGTAGAGATAGATATATTGAGACTTATGGGTTAGGGGTTTAGAGAGAGAGAGATGGATTAGGGGTGAGTGGTTGAGAGAGAGAGAGAGAGATTGGGGTTAGGGGTTTAGAGAGATAGATTGATTAGGGGTTAGGTATTTAGAGAGAGAGAGATTGACGATTAGTGAATTAAAGAAAAAGAGAGAATGGGGGTTTGGGGTCTAGAGACAGAGAGATTGGAAATTAGGGGCTAAGAGAGAGAGAGAGATAGAAAGAGAGAGTGGGTGTTAGTGATTTAGAGGGAGATGGAGAGAGATTGGGGGTTAGGTGTTTAGAGAGAGATATAGAGATTGGTGGTTAGGTGTTTATATAGAGTTTGATTCTTAGGGATTTAGAGAGAGAGAGAGAGAGAGAGATTCAAGGTTAGGGAATTATGCAGCTAGCAAGAGAGAGAGAGAGAGAGATTAGGGGTTGCGATTTAGACAGAGGAAGATTCAGGGTTAACAGTCTATAGAGAGAGATAGAGAGAGAGAGAGATTCGGGATTAGAGAGACAAAGAGATTATAGGTTATGAGTTGAGATGGATTGAGAGAGAGATTTGTGGTTAGTGGTTTAGAGAGAGAGAGATTGGGGTTTAGGGGTTGCGAGAGAGAGAGAGATTAGGGCTTTAGAATGAGAGAGAGAGGGAGATTGGGGGTTAGGGGTTTAGATAGAGAGAGAGAGATAGATTGGGGTTAGGGGATTAGAGAGAGAGAGAGAGAGAGAGAGAGAGAGAGAGAGAGATTGGTGGTTACGAGTTTAAAGAAAGAAATATAGGGAGAGAGATAGACTGCGGGAGGGAGAGATGGAGAGAGATTGGAGGTTAGGAAGTTAGAGAGAGAGGTAGGAAGAGAGTGATTGGGGGTTTAGGGTTTAGAGAGAGATATTGCGAGCTAAAGGTTTAGAGAGAGAGAGAGAGAGAGATTGGGGTTTAGGAGTTTAGAGAGAGAGAGAGAGATTAAGATTTCGGTATTTAGAGAGAGAGAGAAAGATATTGGCGGTTAACAAATTAAAGAAATAGAGAGAATGGGGGTTTGGGGTTTAGAGACAAAGAGAGATTGGAAATTAAGGGTTGAGAGAGAGATATAGAAAGAGCGAGATTGGGCGTTAGTGATTTAGAGCGAGAGAGGAAGAGAGAGAGGTTGGGTGTTAGGCGTTTAGAGAGAGATAGAGAGATTAGTAGTTAGGTGTGTAGAGAGAGTTTGATGATTAGGGACTTAGAGAGAGAGAGAGAGAAATTAGCGCATCTGGTTTAGAGAGAGAGAGAAATTAGGGGATGAGGTTTAGAGAGAGGGATATTTGGGGTTAATTGTTTAGAGAGAGAGAGAGGAGGAGGTTAGCGGTATAGAGAGATAGATTGGGGTTTAGGGGTTGAGAGAGAGAGACATTAGGGATTTAGAATGAGAGAGAGAGAAGGAGATTGGGAGTTTGGGGGTTTAGAGAAAGAGAGAGAGATTGTGTGTCTAGGATTTAGAGAGAGAGAGAGAGAGAGAGAGACTGGATGTTAGTGGTTTTAGATAGAGAGAGTAACATATTGATGGTTAGTGCTTTAGAGAGAGAGAGATTTGGAGGTTAAGGATTTAGAGAGAGAGAGAGAGATTGGCGGTTAAGGTTTTAGAGAGAGGTAAAGAAATCAAGTGTTGAGGTTTAGAGTGAGAGAGATAGAAAGAAGGATATTGGTGGTTAGGAGATTTGCTAGAAAGAGAAGGATATTTTGGGTTAGGGGTTTAGAGAGAGAAAAAGAGAAAGGAGAGAGAGATTGAGGGTTAGGGGCTAAGAGAGAGAGAGAGATTAGGGTTAGGTATTTAGAGAGAGAGAGAGAGGGATTGGGGGGTGAGGGGTTTAGAGGTTGAGAGATGAAGAGAGAGAAAGATTGGGAGTTATAGATTTAGAGAGAGAGGGAGAGGGAGAGACAAAGATACTAGAGGATAGGGGTATAGAGAGAGACAGAGAGATATGAAGAGAGAGATTGGATGTTAGTATTTTAGATAGAGTAACATATTGAGGGTTAGCGCTATGGAGAGACAAAGAGAGAAAGATTTGGAGGTTAAGGATTTAGAGATAGAGGTTGGTAGTTAAGGCTTTAGAGAGAGATAAATAAATTAAGCATTGAGGTTTAGAGTGAGAGAGAGATAGAAATAAGGAGATTGGTGGGTTAGGGGATTAGCTAGAGAGAGGGAGATTTTGGGTTAGGGGTTTAGAGAGAGAAAGGGAGATAGATAGATATTGAGGGTTAGGGGTTTAGAGAGAGATAGATTATGAGTAGGGATTTAGAGAGAGAGAGGGAGGGAGGGAGAGGAATCGGGTGTGAGGTTCTTAGAGGTTGAGAGATAACAAGAGAGAAAGATTAGGGGTTATAGGTTTAGAGAGAGAGAGAGAGGGAGGGAGAGATACTGGAGGATAGGGGTCTAGAGAGAGGTAGAGAGATATGGAGAAAGAGATTGGGGGTTATTTGTATAGAGAGAGATATTCGGGGTTAGGGGTTTAAAGAGAGAGAGATTAGGGGTTAGGGTTTAGTGAGAGAGAGATTTTGTGTCAGGGGTTTAGAGAGAAAGAGAGATGGGCGGTTAGGCATTTAGAGAGAGAGAGAGAGATTAGGGGTTGGTAGTTAGGGGTTTATATAGAAAGATCAATAACGAGAGGCATTGAGAGAGAGAATAAGGGTTAGGGGCTTAGAGAGAGAGAGGGAGATTGGTGGTCAACATTTTAGATAGAGAGAGAGGGAGATTGGGGGTTAGGTATTTAGAGATAGTGAGAGAAATATTGAGGATTAGGGTTTAAAGAAAGAGAGTATTTTGAGTTAGGATTTTAGATTGGGGTTTAGGGTTTTAGAGAGAGATAGAGAGAGATTGGGGATTAAGGGTTTAGAGAGAGAGATTTAGAGAGATATTTGAGGATAGGGGTTTAAAGAGAGATATATAGGAAGAGAGATTGGTGTTTTCGGTTTAGGGAGAGATAGATAGATTGGGATTTAGGGGTTTAAAGAGAGAGAGATAAAAATAGAGAGATTGGTGGTAAGGGGTTTAGAGAGAGATATATATTGTTGTTTAAGGGTTTCAAGAGAGAGATAGAGGTTGGAGGTTAGGGGTTTAGAACGAGAGATATAATGGTGGTTAGGGGTTCAAAGAGAGAGAGAAAGATTTGAGATTAGGGGTTTAGAGAGAGAGAAATTGAGTGTTATGGGTATAGAGAGAGAGAGAGAGATTGAGGGTTTATATATATATATATAAAGAGAGAGAAAGAGAGAGAGAGAGAGATTGGGGGTTAAGGGTTTAGAGCTTTAGAGAGAGAGTGACAGATTGAGGGATAATGGTTTAGAGAGAGAGAGATAAAGAGAGAGAGAGATTGGGGATTAAGGTTTTAGATAAAGAGATATTGGGGGTTAGGGGTCTAGAGAGAGATAAAGATATTAAGGGGTTGATTTTTAGAGTGAGAGTGAGATAGACATAGGGATGTTGGTGGTTTGGGGTTTATAGATAGATACATAGAGTGAGATTTTACGTGAGGGGTTTAAATAGAGAGAGATATTGACGGTCAGTGGTTTAGAGAGATAGATTAGTGATTAATGGTTTAGAGAGAGAGAGAGATATTGGGGTTTGGGGTTTAGATAAAGAGAGAGAGAGAGATTGGGGATGAAGGCTTTAGAGAGAGAGAGAGAGAGAGAGAGAGAGAGAGAGAGAGATTGGATGTTAGGTGTTTATAGAAAAATATTGGGGGTTACCTATTTATTGAGATAAAGATATTGGGGCTTAGGGGTAAAGGGTTTAGAGAGAGAGAGAGAGAGAGATTAGGGGTTTAGAGAGAGAGAGAGAGAGAGATTGGTGTGTTAGTGGTCTAGAAAGAGAGAGAGATTGTGGGATAGGGGTTTAGAGAGAAAGAGATTGGTGGTTAGGGGTTTAGAGAGAGAGAGCGAGAGATTGGGTGTTAGGGGTTTAGATAGATAGGTAGAGAGACATAGATTAACAGAGAGATATTATGGGTTAGGTGTTAGAGAGAGAGATAGAGAGAGAGAGAGATTGGGCATTAGGGGTTTAGAGAGAGAGAGAGATCGGAGGTTAGGGGTTTAGAGAGAGATTGTAAGTTAGCGATTTAGAGATAAAGAGATTGGAGGTTACTGGTTTAGAGAGAGACAAAGAATGTGGTTTGGGGTTTTAGAGAGACATAGATAATGGCTCATGGGTTTAAAGATAGATAGAAGGGTTGGGGGTTAGGGGTTTAGAGAAAGAGAGATAGAAAGAGAGAGATTGGTGGTTAGGGGTTAAGAGTGTGTGTGTGTGTGTGAGAGAGAGAGAGAGAGAGAGAGAGATTAGGTATTAGCGTTTTAGAGAGAGAGACTGAAATTTTGCGTGTTAGGGTTTCAAAGAGAGAAAGATTGGGGTTAGACATTTAGAGAGAGAGAGATTGGGGTGTTTAGAGAGAGAGGTAGAGAGGGAGACTGAGTGTTAGTGGTCTAAAGAGAGAGAGAGAGAGAGAGAGAGAGAGATTGGTTGTTAGGGGTTTAGAGAAAGAGAGAGAGATTGGTTGTTAGAGGTTTAGAGAGAGAGATTGGTTGTTAGAGGTTTAGAGAGAGAGAGAGAGAGAGATTGGGGGTTAGGGTTAGGGGTTAGATAGATAGGTAGATAGACATAGATTGAGAGGGAGAGATATTACATTTTAGGTGTTTTGAGAGAGAGAGATTGGAGGTTAGGGGTTTAGAGAAAGAGAAATTGTGGGTTACGGGTTTAGAGAGAGAGAGAGAGTAGATGTTACAGGTTTAGAGAGAGAGAGAAATAGATTGGTGTTAGGGGTTTAGAAAGAGAGTAAGGGTTAGGGTTTAGAGAGAGAAAGAGAGATTGGGGGATATGGATTTAGAGAGAGAGAAATAGAAACAATGAGATGGGTAGTCGGGGTTTTAGAGAGAGAGAGAGATTAGGGGTTAGGGGTTTCAAGAGAGATATTGGGTGTTAAGGGTTTAGAGAGAGAGAGAGAGAGAGAGATTTGGGGTTACGGGTTTTACATAGAGAGAGAGGGAGAGAGAGAGAGATAGAGAGAGAGAGATTGGGTGTTAAGGGTTTCGAGAGAGATTTGAGTTTAGGGGTTTAGGGACACAGACACGGAGAGAGAGAGAGAGAGAGAGAGATTGGGTGTTAAAGGTTTAGACAGAAATTTGAGGTTAGGGGTTTAGAGATAGAGAGAGAGATTGGTGGTTGAGGGGTTTAGAGAGAGAGATTGGGGGTTTAGGATTTAGTGAGAGACTGAGAGATATTGGGGGTTAGGTGTTTATAGAGAGAGAGATAAACATTAGAGATTAATTGTTTAGAGAGAAAGTAACAAATTGGGGGTTAGCGATTTAGAGAGAGAGATATTGGAGGCTAGGGGTTTGGAGAGAGATTGAATGAGGGATATTGGGAGTTAAGTGTTTAGAGAGAGAGAGACAGAGAGCTTTGGGATTAAGGGCTAATAGAGACATAAAGAGATTAAGGGGTTGAGGATTAGAGTGAGAGAGGGATATTTGGGGTTATGGGTTTAGAGGAAGAGAGAGATTTTGAGGGTTACAGGTTTAGAGAGAGAGAGAAAGATAGACATATTGGGGGTTAGGGGTTTAAAGAGAGAGAGGGGTAGAAAGAGACAGAGAGGAAACGAGTTGAGGGGTTTAAAGCGATAGAGATAGAAAGAAAGAGAGAGATATTGAGGGTTGGGGGTTAGAGGGAGATAGAGGGGGGCATGGAGATATTGGAGGATAGGGGTTGAGAGAGAGAGAGATATTGGTGGTTAGGGGTTAAGAGAGAGAGATTACGGTTTAGAAGTTTAGAGAGAGTGAGAGATATAGATGCAGACAAAGACAAATATTGTGGCTTAGGGTTTAGAGAGAGGGAGATTGGGTGTTAGGGGTTTAAAGAGAGAGATTGGCAGTTAGGGGTTTAGAGAGAGAGGGTGAGAGAGATTGGGGGTAGGGGTTTAAATAGATATATCAGTAGAGAGAGAGAGAGAGAGTGAGAGAGAGAGATATTGGGGGTTAGCGGTTTAGAGAGATAATGAAGGGATAGGAAGAGAGAGTTTTTGGGTTAGGGATTTAGAGAGAGAGAGAGAGATTGATGTTTGGGGTCTAGAGAGAGATAAAGAGTTTGGGGTTTAAAGAGAACGAGAGAGATACAAAAATAGATATTGGAGGTAAGGGGTTTAGAGAGAGAAAGAGAGAGAGAGATTTGGGGTTAGGGGTTTAGAGAGACATAGAGAGATAGGGGATTAAGGGATTAGAGAGAGATAAAGAGAGAGACGAAGAGAGAGATTGGTGTTTAGGGTTTAGACAGAGAGGGATTGGAGGTTAGGGGTTTATAGAGAAAGGGAGAGAGAGATTGGGGGTTTGGGTTTAGAGAGAGACAGATATTGAGCGTTAGGGGATTAAAGAGAGATATATAATGGGTTAGGGGTTTAGAGAGAGAGAAATTGAGTGTTAAGGGATTAGACAGTGGGAGAGATAGACAGAGAGAGGGAGATTGGGGTTTTGCATTTAAAGAGATAGAGAGATATTGGACATTAGGTGGTTACAGAGAGAGAGAGAGAGAGAGAGAGACTAGGAGTTAAGGGTTTATAGAGATAGAGATATTGGGGTTTAGAGAGAGAGAGAGGGATTAGGGGTGAGGGGTTGAGAGAAAGAGAGAGAGAGATTGGGGGTCAGGGGTTTAGAGAGATAGATAGATGAGGGGTTAGGTATTTAGAGAGAGAGAGAGAGATTGGCGATTAGCGAATTAAAGAAAAAGAGAGAATAGGGGTTTGTGGTTTAGAGATAGAGAGATTGGAAATTAGGGGTTGAGAGAAAGCGAGATAGAAAGAGAGATTGGGCGTTAGGGATTTAGAGGGAGATGGAGAGAGATTGAGGGTTAGGTGTTTAGAGAGAGATATAGAGATTGGTGGTTAGGTGTTTATTTAGAGTTTGGTTCTTAGGGATTTAGAGAGAGAGGGAGAGAGAGAGAGAGAGAGAGATTCAAGGTTAGGGGATTATGTATCTAGAGAGAGAGAGAGAGACAGAGAAATTAGGGGCTGGAGTTTAGACATAGGGAGATTCGGGGTTAAAGGTTTACAGAGAGAGAGACAGAGAGAGAGAGATTCACGTTTAGAGAGACAGAGAGATTATAGGTTATGAGTTGAGATGGATTGAGAGAGAGATTGGTGGTTAGCGGTTTAGAGAGAGATATTGGGGTTTAGGGGTTGTGAGAGAGAGAGATTAGGGATTTAGAATGAGAGAGAGAGAGAGAGGGAGATTGGGATTAGGGGTTTATATAGAGTTAGAGAGAGAGATTGGGATTAGGGGGTTAGAGAGAGAGAGAGAGAGAGAGAGAGATTGGTGTTTACGAGTTTAAAGAGAGAAATATAGGGAGGGAGAGATGGAGAGAGATTGGAGATTAGGAGTTTAGAGAGAGAGGTAGGAAGAGAGTGATTGGGGGTTTAGGGTTTAGAGAGAGAAATTGAGAGTTAGGGGTTTAGAGAGAGAGAAAGAGATAGAGATCCAGATTTATGATTTTAGAGAGAGAGAGAAAGATATTAGCGGTTAGCGAAGTAAAGAAATAGAGAGAATGGGGGTTTAGGGTTTAGAGATAGAGAGAGATTGGAAATTAGGGGTTGAGAGAGAGATATAGAAAGAGAGAGATTGGGCGTTAGTGATTTAGAGGGAGAGAGAGAGAGAGATGGGGGTTAGGTGTTTAGAGAGAGATAGAGATATTGGTAGTTAGGTATTTAGAGAGAATTTGATGATTAGGGATTTAGAGAGAGAGAGATTGGAGGTTAGGGTATTAGGCAGCTAGCGAGAGAGATAGAGAAATTAGGAAATGGGGTTTAGAGAGAGAGAGAGAGAAATTAGGGGATGTGGTTTAGAGAGAGGGAGATTTGGGGTTATTGGTTTACAAAGAGAGAGAGAGAGAGAGAGAGAGAGAGAGAGAGAGAGAGAGAAACAAGGTTAGTGATATAGAGAGATAGATTGGGGTTTAGTGGTTGAGAGAGAGAGAGAGAAATATTAGGGATTTAGAATGTGAGAGAGAGAAGGATATTGGGGGTTAGGGTTTAGATAGAGAGAGTGATAGAGAGAGAGAGGGAGATTGGTGTTAGGGGTTTAGGGAGAGAGAGAGATTGGTGGTTATAGGTTTCGAGATATAAATACAAAGAGATAGAGAGACACTGTGAGAGGGCGAGAGGGAGAGAGGGAGAGAGATTGGAGATCAGGGGTTTAGAGAGAGAGGTAGGAATATATTGATTGGGTGTTTAGGGTTTAGAGAGAGATTGGGAGTTAGGGGTTTACATAAATATAGATAGAAAGAGAGAGATTGGTGGTTAGGGGTTTAGTCAGAGAGATATAGAAAGATCAAGTTTCAAGGTTTTACAGAGAGAGAGAGAGAGAGAGAGAGAGAGAGAGAGAGAGATTGAGGTTAGGGGTTTAAAGAGAGAGAGAGATTGAGGATTAATGGTTTAGAGAGAGAGAGATTGGGGATTAATGGTTTAGATATTGAGATATAGATTGGGTGTTAGTGGTTTAGAGATATATATATATATATAGAGAGAGAGAGATTGTCGGTTATGGGTTTAGAGAGATTGACAGAGAGAGAGATTGTGGGATAGGGGTTTAGCTAGATAGATAGATAGATAGTAGGGGTAAGAGGTTTAGAGAGAGAGAGAGAGAAAGTGAGAGATTGGGGTTTAGTGGTTTATAGAGAGAGAGAGAGAGAGATTGGGGGTTAGGGGTTTATAGAGAGAGAGAGATTGGGGGTTAAGGTTTTAGAGAGAGATAGAGAGAGAGATTGTGGGTTAACGATTTAGAGGAGACATTAGATGTTAAGGGCTTAGAGAGAGAGCGGAAGAGAGTGAGAGGAAGAGAGAGATTAGGGGTTAGGGGTTTAAATTGAGAGAACAATTGAGGGTTGGGGGTTTAGAGAGAGAAAGAAACATTTGGGGTTAGGGTTTTAGAGAGAGAGAGAGAAATAGAAAGAGAGAGATGGGTAGTCAAGGTTTGAGAGAGAGAGTTTGAAGGTGAGGGGTTTAGTGAGAGAGATATTGGGGGTTAGGGTTTTAAAGAGAGTGACAGAGAGAGAGATTGGGGGTTAGGGGCTTAGAGAGAGAAAAAGAGTGGAGGTTATGGGTTTAGAGAGAGAGAGATTGAGGCTTAGTGACTTAAAGAGAGAGACGTAGATTTAGGGGTAAGGGGTTTAGAGAGAGGCAGAGAGATTACGGTTTAGGGGTTTAGAGAGCAAGAGAGATATTAAGTGTTAGAGGTTGAGAGAGAGAGAGATCATGGATTAGGGGTTTAGAGAGAGAGAGATTGGATGTTAGGGCTTTAGAGAGAGAGATTGGGGGTCAGGGTTTTAGAGAACGAGATTGGATGTTAGGTGTTTAGAGAGAGATAAATTGGGGGTTAGGGGTTTAGAGAGAGAGAGATTAGATTGGAGGTTAGTGGATATGGGTTTAGAGAGAGAGAGAGAGAGAGAGAGAGAGAGTATTCAAGGTTAGGGACTTAGAGAGAGAGAGAAAGAGTGAGAATGTGGGTTAGGGTTTAAAGAGAAAGAGAGAGATAGAGATTGACAGTTAGGGATTTAGAGAGAGAGAAAAGGGGTTAGGGGTTTAGAGAGAAAGAGATTGAGTGTTAGGGGTTTAGAGAGTGTGTGTGTGTGAGAGAGAGATAGATATATTAGGGGCTACACATTTAGAGAGAGAGAGAGAGAGAGAGAGAGAGAGAGAGAGAGAGAAAGATTGTATGTTAGGTGTTTAGAGAGGGAGATAGAGCGAGTGAGAGGGATTATGAGTTAGGGGTGTATAGAGATAGAGATAGTATGGCTAAGGGGTTTAGAGAGAGATATATTAGGGGTTTAGAAAAAGAGATAGAAAGAGAGAGAGATGGGGAGTCTGGGGTTTAGAGAGAGAGATTAGGGGTTAGGTGTTTAGAGAGAGAGATGTATTAGCGGTTAGCGAATTAAAGAAATAGAGAAAATCGGGGTTTGAAGTTTAGAGATAGAGAGAGATTGAAGATTAGGGGTTTAATGAGAGAGAGAGAGAGAAAGAGAGAGAGAGATAATGGGTGTTAGTGATTTAGATGGAGCGAGAGCGATTTGGGGTTAGGGATTTAGAGAGAGATAGGGAGACTAGGGGTTAAGTTTTTTGAGAGAGATTGGTTGTTATGGGTATAGAGAGGGAGATATTGGCGGTTAGGGGTTTAGAGAGAGAGAGAGAGATTGTGGGCTAGGAGTTTAGAGAGAGAGAGACACTAGGGGCAAGAGGTTTATAGAGAGAAAGTGAGAGATTGGGGGTTAGTGGTTTATAGAGAGAGGGAGATTGAGGGTTAGGGGTGTAGAGAGAGAGAGAGAGAGAGAGAGAGAGAGAGAGAGAGATTGGGTTTGAGGGGTTTAAAGAAAGAGAGATTTTGGGGGTTTGTGTTTTAGAGAGATGGGTAGTCAAGGTTTGAGAGAGAGGGAGATGACATTGGAGGTTAGGGGTTTAAGGAGAGAGGTATTGGGGGTTAGGGTTTTAGAGAAAGAGTGAGAGAGAGAGATAGAGATTGAGGGTTAGTGGTTTAGAGAGAAAGAGAGATTGGAGGTTAGCGAGAGAGAGAGAGAGAGAGAGAGAGAGAGAGAGATTGGATTTTAGGGGTTTAGTGACAAAGAGAGAGAGAGATTGGAGGTCAAGGGTTTGTTTACAAAGAGAGAGAGATTGGGGTTAGGGGTTTAGAGAGAGAAATTAAGAGATTGAAGGTTAGGGGTTTGGAGAGAGAGAGATTGGAGGTTAAGGTTTAAGAGAGAGAGAGAGATTGTGGGTTAAGTGTTTAGAGAGGGAAAAATATATGGAGGGTTGAGGTTTATAGTGAGAGAGTGATAGAAAGAGGGAGATTGGTGGTTACCAGATTATATAGAGAGGGGGAGACCTGGGGTTAGGGGTTTAAAGAGCAAATGAAAGAGAGATTGAGGGTTAGGGGTTTAGAGAGAGAGAGGGATTGGGGTTAGGGATTTAGAGAGAGGGACAAAGGGATGGGGGGTGAGGGGCTTAGAGAGAGACAGAGAGATAGGAAGAGAGAGTTTGGGGATTAGGGGTTTAGAGAGGGAGATTGGTATTTAAGTGTTTATAGAGAGAGATTGAGAGAGAGAAATATAGATAGAGAGAGAGACAGAGGCATAGATTGGGGGATAGGTTTTATAAAGAGAGATTAGGTGTTAGGGGTTTAGAGCGAGAGAGAAAGAGACATTAGGGGTAAGGGGTTAGAGACTTAGATAGATAGATTGATATAGAGAGATATTGGGGTTAGAGGTTTAGATAGAGAGAGAGAGATTGAGGGTTATAATTTTAAAGAGAGATAGAGATTAGGGGTTATAGGTTTAGAGAGAGATAGAGATTGGGGGTTCCAGCCAACTTAACTTCCCAAAATTTTGAGATTTTGACTTGTACAGGTATGTATGCTACTATTTCACAGTGGAGTAGTGCCCAGGGCGCTACTATAGTGTTTTACAACTAGCGCTCATCACTTTTTAAATGTTATACGCTACTCTATTGAAGAGGAGTAGCGCCCATGAGGGGTTGAGCGCTACTATGTACACTGGAGTAGGGTACAGGCACTAGTTTGCTAAGGTAGAGTAGCGCTCATGTGAAAAATGGCCAAAAACAGGCTTTGCTGCTCATTTTCAGGAGATGGTTTGGTCTGGAAAAATGTTCCTAAGGGTTGTAATCATCAAATGGGTCAAGAATGAGGTAATTTCAACCATTTTTAGTGTCCCAAATGACTCCTTCATCCACAAATGTCCTGTTGTGTGATTGAACTTGATCTCAAGAAGTGTCGTCATGCGACTAAGGGATGCAAGTGTCATCACGGACGGAGAGGTGTCATTTTAAGCTATAACAATTAGGTGTTAGGGGTTTAGAGAGAGAGGGAGATTAGGGGTAAGGGGTTAGAGATTTAGATAGATAGATTGATATAGAGAGATATTGGGGTTAGAGGTTTAGAGAAAGAGAGAGAGAGAGATTGGGGGATATAGGTTTAAAGAGAGATAGGGAATGGGGGTGAAGGGTTTAGAGAGAGAGAGAAATTGGTTGTTAAGTATTTAGAGAGAAAGAGATTGGTTATTGCGGGTTTAAAGAGAGAGAGATTGAAGGTTGGCAGTTATAGGTTTAGAGAGAGAGAGAGAGAATGTGGGTTAGGGTTTAGAGAGAGAGACAAAGATTGGTGGTTAGGGGTTTAAAGAGAGATAGAGAAATTATGTTAGGGATTTTTAGAGAGAGAGAAATAATGTTAGGGGTTTAGAGAGAGAGAGAGAATGTGGGTTAGGTGTTTAGAGAGAGAGATAGATATTGAAGGTAAGGTGTTGAAAGGGAGAGAGAGATAAGGAGTTAGGGGTTTATAGATATATAGATATTGGGGGTTAGGGGAAATAGATAGAGAGATATTAGGGGTTAGGTGTTTAGAGAGAGAGAGAGGTATTGGCAGCTAGAAAATTAAAGAAACAAAGAGAGTGGGGGTTTGGGGTTTAGAGAGACAAAGAGAGAGATTGGAGATTAGAGGTTTAGAGAGAGAGAGAGAGATTGGGGGCTATCTGTTTAGATAGATAGATAGATTGGGGTTTATCCATTTAAAGAGAGAGATATTGGAGGTTAGATGTTTAGAGAGAGAGATTGGGGGTTAGGGGTTTTGAAAGAGATAAAGATATTGGGGGTTAGGTGTTTATAGAAATATAGATATAAAGAGAGAGATTGGTGGTTAGGGGTTTAAACAAAGGGAGAGAGAGAGATTAGGAGTTAGGGGTTTATAGAGATATAGATATTAGAGGTTAGGAGTTTAGAGAGAGAGAGAGAGAGAGAGAGAGAGAGGAAGAGAGATTAGGGGCTTAGGTTTTTAGAGAGAGATATTGGCAGTTATAAAATTAAATAAATAGAGAGAATGGGGGTTTTGGTTTTATAGAGACAGAAAGAGCTTGGAGATTAGGGGTCTAGAGAGAAAAAGAGAGAGATTGTGGGTTTGTGGTTTAGAGGGAGAGAGATATTGGGGGTTAGAGGCTTAGGGGGAGATAAAGAGACTGGGGGTTAGGTGTTTAGAGAGAGGTTGGTTGTGAGAGAGAGAGAGAGAATGGAGGTTAGGGGATTAGAGAGATTGTGAGAGAGAAATTGGGGGTTAGTTGTTTACAGAGAGAGAGAGAGATATTTGGGGTTAGGGGTTGAGAGAGAGAGAGAGAGAGAGGTTAGGAGTTTAGATGGAGAGTGAGAGAGAGATTAGAGGTTATGAGTTTAGATGGAGAGTGAGAGAGAGAGATATGGGAGGCTAGGGGTTATAGAGAGAGTGAGATTGGGGTTTAGGGGTTAAGAGAGAGAGTGATTGGGGGTCATGGGTTTACAATAAGAGAGGCGAAGAGATCTATTGGGGGTTAGGGATTTAGATAAAGAGAGTGATAGAGAGAGAGAGAGATTGGAGTTAGGGTTTAAAGAGATAGAGAGAGAGAGATTGGGGGTTAGCCGTTTAGAGAGAGAGATATTTGAGGTTAGCAGTTTAGAGAGATAGATAGGAAGAGAGATATTGGGTGTTAATGGTTTAGAGAGAGAGATTGGGGTTAGGGGCTTAGAGAGAGAGCGATATTGGGGTTTAGGTGGTTAGACAAAGAGAGAGATATATTGGGTGCAAGGGGATTCAAGAAAGAGAGAGAATGGGGGCTAGGGGTTTAGATACATACCTAGAGAGAGAGATAGAGAGATATAGATAGATAGGGAGAGAGAGAGAGAGAGAGAGAGAGAGATTGAGGGTTAGGGGTTTAGCGAGAGAGAGAGATCATAGGTTAGGGTTTGAGAGAGAGAGAGAGATTAGGGGTTAATGGTTTATAGGGAGAGAGAGATTGGTGTTTAGGGGTTTAGACAGAGATAAAGAGATTAGGGTTAGGGATTTAGAGAGAGAGAGAGAGAGAGAAACAAAAAGAGAGATATTGATGTTTAGGGATTTAGAGAGAGAGAGAGAAAAATTAGAGGTTAGCAGTTTATGGACAAAGAGAGAGATTGGGGGTTAGGGGTTTTGATAGAGTGAGATTGGGGGTTTGAGATTTAGAAAGAGAGAGAGAGATTAGGGGTTAGGGGTTTAGAGAGAGAGAGAGATTTGGATGTTAGGGGTTTAGAGAGAGAGAGAGGTTGGGGGTTAGGGGCTCAAATATATAGATGGAGAGGAATATATTTGGGGTTAGTTGTTTAGAGAGATAGAGAGGTTGGGTTTTAGGTGTTTAGAGAGAGAGAGAATGGTGGTTAGGGGTTTAGAGAGAGAGATAGAGGGAGATTGGTGGTTCATGGTTTAGAGAGGGAGAGATATGAAAAGAGATATTGGGGGTTAGGGGTTTAGAGATAGAGAGATTGAGAGTTAGGGGTTTAGAGAGAGATAAAGAGATAGAGGGATAAGAGTTTAGAGAGAGAGAGATAAAAACAAATAGATTGATGGTTAGGGGTTTAGAGAGAGAGATAAAGATTGGGTGTTAGGGTTTCAGAGAGAGAAAAAGATTGGAGGTTAGTGGTTGGGTTAGTTGTCTAGGGAGATATAGAGAGATAGAGATATCAGGGGTCAAGTGTTTAGAGTGACCGAGAAAGAGAGAGAATGGTGGTTAGGGGCTTAGAGAGAGAGATAGAGAGAGAGAGATTGGGGGTTAGGGATTTAGAGAGAGAGAGAAAGAGACAAAGAGAGATAAAGAGAGACAAAGAGATTAGGGGTTAGGGGTTTAAAGAGAGATATAGGAGTTAAGGTGTTTAGAGAGAGAGTGAGAAAGATAGGAAGAGATATATAGTTATTGGGGGTAGGGGTTTAGAGAGAGAGAGAGAGAGAGAGAGATTGGTGATTAGGGGTGGGGTTAGTTGTGTAGAGAGAGATAGAGAGATTCGGTGTTAGGTGTTTAGAGAGAGAGAGAAAGAGAGATAATGGTGGTTAAGGGTTTAATGAGAGAGATATTGGGGGTTAGGGGTTGTGTGAGAGAGAGAGAGAGATTGGCAGTTATGGATTTAGAGAGAGAGAGAGAGAGAGAGAGAGAGAGATTGGTGGTTATGGATTTAGAGAGATAGAATGAGGGTTAGTCGTTTAGAGATAGATAGAATGGAGGTTAGCATTTTAGAAAGATAGATAGGAATAGAGATATAGGGAGTTAAGTGTTTAGATAGAGAGATAGATTGGGGGTTAGGGGTTTAGAGAGAGAGAAATATAAAGAGAGAATGGTGTTTAGGGATTTAGAGAGAGAGAGAGAGAGAGAGAGAGAGAGAGAGAGATAGAGAATAGAGGTTAGAGATTTATGGATAGATGTTATATATATATATAGAGAGAGAGAGAGAGAGGATTAGGGGTTTAGAGAGAGTGGGATTAGTGGTTTGAGGTTGAGAGAGAGAGAGAGAGATTAGGGGTTAAGAGACAAAGAGATTTGGAGGTTAGTGGTTTAGAGAGATAGAGCGAGGTTGGAGGTTACTAGTTTAGAGATGGTTAGGGGTTTAGGGAGAGAGATATTGAGGCTTAAGGGTTTAGAGAGAGAGAGAGAGAATGGTGGCTAGGTGTTTAGAGTGAGAGAGAGAGAGAGCGAATGATTGGGTGTTAAGGTTTGAGAGAGAGAGATAGATTGGGGGTTAGTGCTGGGTTTAGTTGTTTAAAGATATAGAGAGATAGAGAAATTGAGGGTTAGGTGTTTAGAGAGAGAGGGAGAAAGAGAGAGAATGGTGGTCAGGGGTTTAGAGAGAGAGAGCGAGAGAGATTATTGGTTAGGGGTTTGGAGAGAGAGATAGGAGGTTAGGGGCTTAGATAGAGAGATAGAGATTGGGCAATAGACATTAAGAGAGAGATAGTGAGGGATGGAGAGAGATTAGGAGTTAGGGGTTTAGAGAGAGAGAGAGAGAATGGTGGTTAGTGGGTTTAGAGAGAGAGATAGTGAGAGACAGAGAGAGATTAGGAGTTAGGGGTTTAGAGAGAGAGAGCGAATGGTGGTTAGTGGGTTTAGAGAGAGAGGAGAGAGATTGGTGGTTAAAGGTGTGGTTAGTTTTCTAGAGAGATATAGAGAGATTGGGGGTTAGGTGTTTAGAGAGAGAGAGAGAGAGAGAGAGAGAGATAATGGTGGTTAAGGGTTGAGAGAGAGAGAGAGAGAGATTGGGTGTCAGTGTTTTAGAGAGGCATATAGAGAGATTGGGGATTAGGGACGTAGAGAGAGAGAGAGAGAGACAGAGAGAGATTGGGGGTTAGTTGTTTAGAGAGAGATAGAGAGATTGAGGGTTAGGGGTTTAGAGAGAGGGAGATAGATGAGAGAGAATGTTGGTAAGGGGTTTAGTGAGAGAGAGAGAGAGAGAGTGGGTGGGTTTGGTGTTTAGAGAGAGAGTGACTGAAAGAGAGATATTGGACGTTAAGGGTTTAGAGAGAGAGATAGATTGGGGGTTACGAGTTTGGAGAGAGATAGAGAGAATGGGGGCTAGGCATTTAGAGAGAGAGAGAGAGAGAGAGAGAGAGAGAGAGAATGGTGGTTAGGCTTTAGTGAGAGGAAGGGAGATTTGGGTTTCGGGTTTTAGAGTGAGAGGGATATAGGAAGACAGAGATTAGGGATTAGGATTTTAAAGAGAGAGATATTAGGTGTTAGTGGTTTAGAGAGAGATAGATAGATTGGTGGTTATGGGTTTAGAGAGAGAGACATAGAGATAGAAAGAGATAAATTGGTGGTTAGGTGGTTAGAGAGAGAGAGAGAGAAAGATTGGGGGTTAATGCTTTAGAGAGAGAAATACAAAGAGATTGGAAATTAGAATTTTAGAGAGAGAGACAAACTTTTGGTTAGGGTTTAGAGAGAGAGGGAGAGAGAGAGAGATTGGGGGTTAGGGGTTTAGAGACTGATAGATTGGGGGTTAGGGGTTTAGCGAGAGATAAAGAGATTGGGGGCTAGGATTTTAGAGAGAGAGAGAGAGAGAGAGAGAGAGAGAGAGAGAGAATGGTGGTAGGTGTTTAGAGAGAGAGAGAGAGAATGATTAGGTGTTACGGTTTTAGAGAGAGAGATAGATTGGGGGTTTGTGGTGGGCTTAGTTGTTTAAAGAGATAAAGAGATTGGGGGTTAGGTGTTTAGAGAGAGAGGGTGGAAGAGAGAGAATGGTGGTTAGTGTTTCAGAGAGAAAGAAACAAAGATTGGGGGTTAGGGGTTTAGAGAGAGAGAGACAAAGAGAAACAAAGAGATTGGGGGTTACGGGTTTAGAGAGAGGGAGAGATAGGAGGTTAGGTGTTTAGAGAGAGAGAGAGAGAGAGAAATAGGGAGATATATTGGGGGTCAGGTGCTTAGAGAGAGAGAGAGATTGGGCGATAGATGTTAAGAGATAGATAGAGATATTAGGGGTTTAGAGAGAGATAGTAAGAGAGAGAGATTAGGGTTAGGTGTTTTTAGAGAGAGAGAGAGAGAGAGAGAGAGAGAGATTAGGGGTTAGGGGTTTAGAGAGAGAGAGAGGGTTAGAGGTTTATATTGAGAGAGAGAGAGGGTTAGAGGTTTAGATTGAGAGAGAGAGAGAGATAGATTGAATGGCTATCAGGGGTTTAGAGAGAGAGAGAATGGTGGTTAGGGGTGGGGTTAGTTTTCTAGAGATATATAGAGAAATTGGTGGTTAAGTGTTTAGAGAGAGAGAGAGAAATAGAGATAATGGTGGTTAAGAGTTTATAGAGAGAGATATTGTGGGTTAGGGGTTTAGAGAGAGAGAGAGAGAGATATATATTGGGTGTCAGTGGTTTAGAGAGGCATAGAGAGAGATTGGGGACTAGGGGATTAGATAGATAGATAGATAGATAAGGTTTAGTTCTATAGAGAGAGACAAAATAGATTGGGGGTTAGGAGTTTAGAGAGAGAGGGATTGGGGGTTAGGGGTTTATAGAGGGGGGGATTGGGGGTTAAGGGTTTCAAGAGAGAGAGATAGAAATAGACAGACTATTGGTTAGAAGATTAGAGAGAGAGAGATTGGGGGTTAGGGGTGGGGTTATTTGTTTAGAGAGAGATAAAGAGATTAGGGGTTAGAATTTTAGAGAGAGAGGTTGAAAGAGAGAGAATGGTGGTTAGGGTTTAGTGAGAGAGGGAGATTGGGGGTTCAAGGTTTAGAGTGAGAAGGAGATAAGAAAAAAGAGATTGGGCTTAGGGGTTTAGAGAGAGAGAGATTGGGGTTTATTATTTTAGAGGGAGAGAGAAAGAGTAGGTGTTAGGCTTTTATTGAGAGAGAGAGAGTTGGGCATTAGGGGTTGAGAGAGATAGAGAGTTTGAGTGTTGATTCTTTATAGACATAGAGACATAGCGATTGGGTGTTAGGAGTTTAGAGAGAGGGAGATCAAGGGTTAGGGTTTAGAGAGAGAGAGAGAGAGGGAGAGGGAGAGAGAGAGAGAGAGAGAGAGAGTTAAGGGTTAGGGATATATATAGATAGATAGATCGAGAGAGAGAGAGAGAGAGAGAGAGAGAGAGAGAGAGAGATATTGGTTAGGGATTTGGAGAGATGGAGATTGGGGTTTAGAGGTTGAGAGAGAGAGAGATTGTGGGTTAGTGGTTTAGAGAGAGAGAGAGAGAGAGAGATTTAGTGTTTGGGTTTTAGAAAGAGAGATATTGAAGGTTAGGGGTGGGGTTATTTGTTTAGAGAGAGATATAGAGAATGGGGGTTAAGCATTTAGAGAGAGAGAGAGAGAGAGAGAGAGAGAGAATGGTGGTTAGGGTTTAGAATGAGAGGGATATAGGAAGACAGAGATTAAGGATCAAGATCTCAAAGAGAGAGATATTGGGGGTTAGTGGTTTAGAGAGAGATAGAGAGATTGGTGGTTATGGATTTAGAGAGAGAGACAGAGAAATAGAAAGAGAGAAATTGGTGGTTAGGGGTTTAGAGGGAGAGAAATATTAGGTGTCGGGGTTTTAGAGAGAGATAATTGAGGGTTAGGGGTTTAGAGAGAGAGATATATATTGGGGTTTAATGTTTTAGAGAGAGAAATACAGAGAGATTGGGGATTAGAATTTTAGAGAGAGAGACAAATTTGTTGTTAGGGGTTTAGAGAGAGAGAGAGAGAGAGAGAGAGAGAGAGGGAGAGAGAAATTACGGGCTTAGGGAGAGACGTAGAGAGGCATAGATAGACAGAGGGATTTGGGTCTAGGGGTTTAGAGAGAGAGGGAGAGATATTGGATGTTAGGTGTTTAAAGAGAGAGAGGGAGATAGAGATATTGGGGGTTACATGTTTAGAGAGAGAGTGAGAGAATAGGGGTTAAGGGTTTAGAGAGAGATATAGAGAGATATTGGGGGTTAGGGGTTTTGAGAGAGAGAGAGGGTGTTAGGGGATAAATAAAGAGCGAGAATGGGGGTTACTGGTTTAGACACATACATTCAGAGAGAGAGAGAGAGAGAGAGAGAGAGAGAGAGATTGGTGTTTAGGGGTTTAGAGAGAGAGATAGAAAGAGAGAGATAGGTGTTTAGGGATTTAGAGAGAGAGAGATAGAGAGATAGAGAGAAAGAGAGAGAGATATTGGAGGTTATCGATTTATGGACACATAAAGAGAGAGATTGGGGTTAAGAGAGAGGGAGATTGGGGGTTATAGGTTTAGAGGCAGAGAGATATTGAGAGAGAGAGAGAGATTAGGGGTTAGGGGTTGAGAGAGAGAGAGAGAGATTTGGAGGTTAGGGGTTTAGAGAGAGAGAGAGAGAGTGTGATTAGAGGTATAGGTTTAGAGAGAGAGAGATATTGGGGGTTAGGGGTTGGGGGGAGAGAGAGATATTGGGTCTTAGGATTTAGAGAGAGAGAGAGAGAGAGAGAGAGGGAGGGAGGTTGGGGGTTAGGGGCTCAAATATGTATATGGAGAGAGAGAGAGAGATTTCCAGGGTTAGTGGTTTAGAGAGAGAGAGAGATTGGGGGTTAGGGTTTTAGAGAGAGAGAGAATGGTGGTTAGGGGATAGAGAGAGAGAGAGATTGGGGGTTTGTGGTTTAAATAGAGAGAGATATATATGAATATAGATATTGGTGGTTAGGGGTTTAGAGATAGAGAGATAGGGGGTTAGGGGTTTAGCAAGAGATAGAGAGATTTGGTGCTAAGAGTTTAGAGAGAGAGAGAGATAGAAAGAAAGAGTCTGGTGGTTAGGGGTTTAGAGAAAGAGAGAGGGAAAGATTGGGTGTTAGGGTTTTAGAGAGAGAGAAATATTGGGGATTAGGGGTGGGGTTAGTTGTTTAGAGAGAGATATAGAGAGATATTGGGGGTTAGGGGTTTTGAGAGAGAGAGAGGGTGTTAGGGGATAAATAAAGAGCGAGAATGGGGGTTACTGGTTTAGATACATACATTGAGAGAGAGAGAGAGAGAGAGAGAGAGAGAGATTGGTGTTTAGGGGTTTAGAGAGAGAGATAGAAAGAGAGAGATAGGTGTTTAGGGATTTAGAGAGAGAGATATTGGAGGTTATCGATTTATGGACACATAGAGAGAGAGATTGGGGTTAAGAGAGATGGAGATTGGGGGTTATAGGTTCAGAGGCAAAGAGATATTGAGAGAGAGAAAGATTAGGGGTTAGGGGTTGAGAGAGAGAGATTTGGAGGTTAGGGGTTTAGAGAGAGAGAGAGAGAGTGATTAGAGGTATGGGTTTAGAGAGAGATAGATATTGGGGGTTAGGGGTTTAGGGAGAGAGAGATATTGGGTCTTAGGATTTAGAGAGAGAGAGAGAGAGAGAGAGAGAGAGAGAGAGAGAGGGAGAGGTTGGGGGTTAGGGGCTCAAATATGTATATGGAGAGAGAGAGAGAGATTTCCAGGGTTAGTTGTTTAGAGAGAGAGAGAGATTGGGGGTTAGGGTTTTAAAGAGAGAGAGAATGGTGGTTAGGGGGTTAGAGAGAGAGAGATTGGGGGTTCGTGGTTTAAAGAGAGAGAGAGATATATGAATAGAGATATTGGTGGTTAGGGGTTTAGAGATAGAGAGATAGGGGGTTAGGGGTTTAGCAAGAGATAGAGAGATTTGGTGCTAAGAGTTTGGAGAGAGAGAGAGATAGAAAGAAAGAGTTTGGTGGTTAGGGGTTTTGAGAAAGAGAGAGGGAAAGATTGGGTGTTAGGGTTTAAGAGAGAGAGAAATATTGGGGATTAGGGGTGGGGTTAGTTGTTTAGAGAGAGGTAGAGAGATTGGGGGTTAGGGGTTGTGTGTGTGAGAGAGAGAGAGAGAGAGAGAGAGAGAGAGAGAGAGGCTAATGTAACTAAGGTTTAGAGGAGGTTAAAGTTATAATTACCAAGGAAAGAAATCCTAACTCCTAGGTTGCTTGAATAGAGTGTCAACAAAGGGGGGTCCCTCGTTAGACCACTTTAAAAACCTTGTGTATACATGGTCGACCGCCCAACTTGGGGCGTACTAGGAGGGCTTCTCTGGGAGTTACCTCCCTCCACCTATTACTAGCGCAACGGCGTCCCAGTTTCCAGCTACAACAAAGGCACATGTGTCAAGATACCGAGTTAGGAAATTGTTTCCAGGCAATTCCCAAAATGGTCCTTTGAAAACACTCTATACAAGACTTTCAATAAGACCCCTATGGTCAACATACTAATGCAAACAATATTAAAAATATATACAATTTAATATTCATAAAAAAATATTTTCTACAATGTTATTCTCATTTACATATTCTAATTAAATTTATATATAACCATGAAAAAAAACATTGAAAAACAATTTACCAAAAGTAAACAAGATAGCAATTTATAATCTAACAAAGATTTAAACTAAAATGATTAAGTAGAACTCTAACCTATTTGGAGAAACTCATAATTATTAACTTGAACTCTAAATTATTTCAACAAATTCTTAATTATTAATCCTAACTATTTTAATATGGAGAAAAAAAACTAAATTATTACAGCAAGTCTCCATGTACAACATCATAGTACTAATTACAAGAAAATATACATTTCACATCATCTCTTAAAATTCTATACAAGAAAACAATATGGAAAATTAAGTGTTAATTTTTAAAATACTACAAGAAAATTATGAAAATTTCACAATGCTTAAAGTAAAAGTTTGAAAAATGAGCAATGTTAAAATAGATAGAGAGAGAGAGAGAGAGAGAGAGAGAGAATGGATGAGAGTGGCTAATGTAACTAAGGTTTAGAGGAGGTTAAAGTTATAATTACCAAGGAAATATCCTAACTTCTAGGTTGCTTGAATTGAGTGTCAACAAAGGGGGGACCCTCGTTAGACCACTTTAAAAACCTTGTGTATACATGGTCGACCACCCAACTTGGGGCGTAGTAGGAGGGCTTCTCTGGGAGTTACCTCCCTCCACCTATTACTAGTGCAACGACGTCCCAGTTTCCAACTACAACAAAGACACATGTGTCAAGATACCAAGTTAGAAAATTGTTTCCACGCAATTTCCCAAAATGGTCCTTTGAAAACACTATATACAAGACTTTCAATAAAAACCCTATGGTCAACATACTAATGCAAACAATATTAAAAATATATACAATTTAATATTCATAAAAAAATATTTTCTACAATGTTATTCTCATTTAAATATTCCAATTAAATTTATATATATAACCATGAAAAAAAAATTGAAAAACAATTTACCAAAAGTAAACAAAATAGCAATTTATAATCTAACGAAACTTTAAACTAAGAACGATTAAGTAGAACTCTAACGTATTTCAACAAACTCATAATTATTAACTTGAACTCTAAACTATTTCAACAAATTCTTAATTATTAATCCTAACTATTTTAATATGGAGAAAAAAAACTAAATTATTAATAATAACATTTACAAAAAGTACAATAAGTCTCCATGTACAACATCATAGTACTAATTACAAGAAAATATACATAATTTCACATCATCTCTTAAAATTATATAAAATAAAACAATATGGAAAATTAAGTGTTAAGTTTTAAAATATTAGAAAAAAATTATGAAAATTTCACAATGCTTAGTAAAAGTATGAAAAATGAGCAAAGCTAAAATAAACACATTTTTTTTTTTAAATTAGAAGAAAATTATGAAAATTTCACAATGATTAGTAAAAATATGAAAAATGAGCAAAGTTAACATAAAAACAAAAAATATTTTTTGAGTTAAGAAATATAATTAAATTAAATTTATAATTATTAAAAACAAACATAAAAAAAACTAAATACTTTTATCAAAATAAAAAATTGCCATTGAACAATAACTCTTTCCTAGTTTTCTAATTCCTATCGGATCCTCTCTTTCTTTCATCTTACAAAGTACATTTCCACGCTTATATGCTTCCTTATATTCAACCCTTTAACCATTCCTTTAGATTATGAAGAGAAGACATGGAACCTAATCACAAGGAAAGAATCAAAAGCCATTGCCCAACCTTTTTTACTTTACTTCATAAAAAAATAAACAATAATTTAAAATTAACAAAATCGTAAAATGAAAAGTTAACTTAGCACTAACAAAATTAAATAAATTTTAAATATAAATTCTAAACCTAACTATTTGAAATTTTATTAATAGTAAAAAATAATAATAATAATTTAATAAAACATTAAAAAAATAAAAGAAAAAGTAATGAAAATAAAATAATAAAAATAACAAGACACTACTCTATCTTAATTATAAACTCACATCATTCTAAACGAAACCTAAAACTAAATTACAACTCTCACATACATTTATTTAACATAAGCTTTACATTTTGTATTTTGTGTTCTCTTCTATCCACGTTCTAAATTTTATCGTGTTCAATAACATGTAAACATCCTTATCCCCACTCACCTTATTAATGCCCAAAAGAATTCACCATATTCATACTTCACCCTCCTATTAACTTCTTTAAAAGAAGCATTTACTACCCTTTGTTTAAAACATTTTCTAATTAACTTCTTAAATGTCCAGCTCACGCGTGCTTGTGATAATTAATCCTGCATGCAAAGCACTGCTGGGAGTATACCTTTTATTATGCTCGAAACTATATGACAATGGTGGGAGTACAATATTTGAATGAGAAAAATTTGTGACCATTCCTGACACTGGTGGGAGTACAATGCTTTCCTTTTTAATTTGAAGGAGCCGAATGCTTTATTACTATTGCTATTACTGATTTCCTCGTTCTAGTAAGGGTTAAGGAACCACTTTTTTTTCACAAAATTAAGGTTAAGGAACCACTCTTTCATTGGTGTCCTCCTTAATGCCTAGGTAAGCAAACCCGTCTTATTCAGCTTGAAAGAGGAAAAAAACCTTCCATCCGACTGCACACAGCTCAGGATTTGCAGTGGATGGAAAAAAACAACTCAATTTCAATAAAATATCTCATCTTAGAGGAAGCAGAATTATTTTCTACCAGTTTAGAAGAATTTCATTATTTATTCTTTACTTAATATGTGGGAGTGGGTCCAAAGGGAAAAATGAATTATTTTCTCAATATTATATGGAATGGAACTAATGTAGTGGAGAAGTCTAAGAGATTTTGCCAACAAATTTTATTTGGAAATTAAATATAAAAAATGATTTATATGACATTACTTAAAAAATACACTAAAATGGTATATAAAAACACTCTTAATAGAGATTAATCCATTCCAATATTATTTTTTCGATTGAGCCTTGCTTTAACTATACCTATAATTCCTAATTCTGGGTGTTAGTTATTAGTCCCAAGTTTATAAATATAGATATAGATATGCATAGAAAAATATTTATTTTAACAAATTTTCATTAAGCAATTTCAGAGAACGCAAACTAGAGTGATAAGATTTATTTACTTACTGATAAATCATAAAAACAACGGCTCTTTAGCATACTACCTCATCTCAAATTTTCTCTCACCCCCGATGGCTACATCTCCCTACCTGACTACCTCATCTCAAATTTAGGAACATCTACAATCCAAATTAATTTAGTTATTT
Organism: Larix kaempferi; assembly: GCA_027924585.1. Classification (NCBI taxonomy): domain Eukaryota; kingdom Viridiplantae; phylum Streptophyta; class Pinopsida; order Pinales; family Pinaceae; genus Larix; species Larix kaempferi. The sequence continues at coordinate 750,999 of BSBM01001259.1, forward strand.
AGTTACTTAATTTACCAATAAAATACAGAATGCCAATGATTTGGCATAAAACCAGAGAAGAAGGAATAATGATTTTAAGAGAGCGAAATAATCTTACCTGATTTTTCCTCAAATCCGAAATATCCCATAGTAGACCAAAACAATGCATCCGACGGGTGAGAGCAAACCACACTGAAAATTGCAGCGAAGATTCAAACAGAGCATGATTAGCATGAGCATGAGTGTGAAATAAATACAGATTACGAAGATTGCGTGAAAATTTTGGTCAGACATTTATAAGCAATAATAAATATTTCTTTAAATCTCATTGGACAATTTATCAATAGTTTGCAGTAAAAGCAAAAGGACAGTCCGAGTGTGTGTCATTTGAGAAATGCAGTAGGTAGACTTATCAATTATCAAGAAGCAATTTATCAAGAATTAGGATATTCAATTTTAAAAATTAGGATTTTCAATTATCAAGAATTATGATATCCATCTTTAAAAATTAATAAATTGAAAGAAGTGTATCAAGATTTGGGATATTCACATGTTATAATAATAAATTCATTACCGATATTATAGCAACAAAATTTATTTTAAGATATAACTAGTCATAGATGAAATCTCTAGGGTTCTGTCCTATTCTTCAAAAATGATTATAATCTCTAGGGTTCTTTCCTATTCTTTTCATAGACAATTAAAAAGGACAAAGCCAGCTTCTTTCTTTTGATGGAAAATGTTCCTGCATGAGCTAGCTTCTTTCTTGTCTACTTCTAAGGAATACAAATGCTAAGCCTAATAAATGGGGAAGGTGTTTGTTTTGGGAATAGTATATGGCACTAATAAATTGAAACTTCCAATTCAATTAGTATATAGGGTTAATGCTTAATAGTATATGGCACTAATAAATTGAAACTTCTAATTAATTAATAACTTCAAATTAAGAATATCGATATAACTAGACGTTGAACATCTCAGGGTTCCGGATCTTCAGTTTCTGTGAAGGCCTTTGTGAGTTGGAACTGCCTAACTTGATTATTATATCTGGGGATGCCTACCATCTGGACTCTTCAACCCGAGTTTTGTGGACACGTCTAGTTGTGAGTCGAATGCCAAACCCCGCAGAAAAACCAGTCTTTTACATGGCGAGGCTGGAGCAGTATAAATTGTCAACTGGACAGCCCCAGCCCAGGTTTATCCGAAGTAAAGATCCAGTCATTTGACAAGGAAGAAGACGCACCACTTTTCTGTTTTTTTTTTAAATAATTTAAAAAAATATAAAATAAATCTGTAGTTGATGTATGGTTAATTTGTAGTTAAGAAGACATTTGACAAGGAAGAAGACACATCACTTTTCTGTTTTTCTTTATAAATAATTTAAATAAATATAAAATAAATCTATAGTTGATGCATGGTTAATTTGTAGTTAAGAAAGTAACAAGTAGTTAATTGAAACATAGGTAACATGTGATTACAATTAAACATGAAAAACAAGTAATAGATAATGTGTTTATGGCAGTAACCTATCCTGACCTATTATAACTTATCAATATTCACCAATCATAAATTAAGTATATATACTACTATATATTACCCACATATTGCACTAATTACAATACTAATTGAAGTACTGGTGAACTAAAAGCTGCACCTCTACCATATAAGGTACATTATGTTGTGGTGAGCAGTTTCTCTTGGCGCCCTCCGAGCGGAGCCTGGAGGTATGGTTTGATATGTTTGTTATTGATTACGTTTTGCATACATAAATTATTTATTAAGTGAACTGTCCGCCTCTTCTTTCAAACTGCAATAAGAAACTGTTTCATTAATAGATAATGGGTGAAATAACTATAATAGAATACTACCACAACCATAACTAATAAAAGTGAATAATTATTGCATACGAACCTGTTTCATTAATAGATAATGGGTGAAATAACTCTAATAAAAGTGAATGATTATTGCATACCTATCTACGTCGAATGAAAGAATTCAATGGCAATTCTGCATCACATGCAGATCGAATCCTAATACACATATCTTAACATAAATTCTTGGGGAACGAAAACACTCATCGAATAAAATTTTCTATTTTGACCCCTTTCTTATTCACAAATTGCATGGATTCACTACAGATTACCTCGTCTCCTTGTTGCCCACGATGCTAGATGGAGAGTGTCATGACTTGCATAGATTCACTGCACATTACATCACCTGGACTTGTTGTTGCCCAGGCTGCCACATGGAGAATTTATTCAGGTGGATGGATTCACTGCACATTAAGTCAACTAATTGTTGCCAACTCTGCCAAATGGAGGAGTTTATCAGGAGCTTCACTAAAAGTCTGTCACAAGTACAGTTAAACAAGGTTTATCTAATGACTACAAAATGTAGTTATCACATGTAAATTGACTTATTTTTGATATTTTTATAATTGTTTATTTCTAATTTTCAACAAAGTTTATACAATTAATTTGGACATTTAATCAATCTTGACAGTACACTTATCTTATCCTCTTTCGATATAGAAAAAATATAAATAATAATCCACCCCAAAATCTAAAATATAAACACATATCTATATAAAAACACATATTGATATAAATATTCCAGTCAAATAGATCGAAAGATGAAAGATACCTCTGCAAGATATCTGTGCTCCCGATTCATGGCAAAAATATCCATATCAAAGTTGTATATCTAAGAGATTTTCTATAAAAGAAAACCCCCCTGTAGGGAAGCCCCGACAATCTCGCTCATGAGGAACCTCTTGCTAGGCCAATCTATGTGTAGCGGAGGGAGGTAGCGAAGGTGTCAGTAAGGCAGACTCAGACTAAGCATCCTTAAAAAGGCTCTATTTATTAAATAAAAACAAAGAGCTTTAATGTCCTGTGTGGTACAATCCTTACTTGACCCCTTTTACAGGAAAAAAAAGGGGAGAATTTTACTATTTTTACTGTTTATACGCTCAGGGCTGTTTGGTCCAGCATTATTTTTTTTTCACAGTGATTACAAAAAGCTTTATTTCAAAAAGAGCGATTTGTACAGGGCATATCATATTTTCTGAAGGCATCACCGCCCAGAATATACCTCATCTACTATGACCTGCTAACGGGCTGATCTATGGGCATTCAGAATACAAAGCATATATCATTGATAAAGCCCTTCGGATGGAGCCGAGAACAAGAGGAAATCTAACCACTCCAAAAAATAACCAGCACCCCACAGGGAATTGGACAGCGCATGAAACAAATGGAATTACAAATAACTTCTGGACTTACCTAACTCATAAAAGAGAAACCAGACAGTCTTTTTTGCGCAAGATACATACCAATGAACTTCCCTCACCTGATGCGCAGAGCAATCTGTCAAGACCAATCAGACCTGGCTATGTGAAAGAAGGCGTGAGATCACACAGACCTATAATTCCATCAGAATAGCCTAAAAAAGTCATGGGCCAGTTCTGTACCATTCGGGTGAAAGAGAGAAGGGCCAGTTCCAGCATTAATGCGGATCCTTTCGAGAATAAATCCTTGGACTAATATATCATTCCAAGAGGGGAATCTATCCACTGGGGACTTAAGGAACCACTTTGTAATTGATGCCCTTAATGCCTAGGTAATCAAACCCGTCTTACTCAGCTTGAAAGAGGTTAGACCGAGAGCAAGCTCTGGGGTATATTCTGGGTCTACATCCCAGTGTGGCGGATGGATATCTATGTCCAGATGCAGATTAACGGCTACGCCCCATTGCAAAAGAATCTGTTGAGATCTACCCAGACTCAGACCTTCCATTGCAGGATACCCTTTATGCAAATTCTCATTTCGTGGATTAAAGTGGGGGAGGGAACCAAGCGGTTTAGCCCTTTTAGGAACCACAAATCTGGTATCATTCGGATGAAAGGTTTAATCATTCCGCCAGAACTATAATTCCCCCACACAGCTCAGCATTTGCAGTGACAATTATTAACACTCCCGTAACTACAATTCCCTCCCACCCGGGTAGAAGTCGACGAGATGTTGCTAGTTTGTAGGAAAACCCAAAACATCACCGAGTAATGGAGGCTAGTTTGAAAGAAAACCAAAAACGGAAATATTTTTTTAATATTTAATTTCAAAATTAAATACAAAATTTCAATGATTTGCAGTAAAACAAGAGAGAAATAGATTTACCTCATAAGATGTAGTGGAAAGCGTTTTTCGTCGGATTCTGAATATGCAATAGAATACCAAAGCAATGCATCTGCCTCACAAGATAAACAAAATTGTATTAAGTTGAGAGCAAATCACAAATCACGGTGAAAATAATAAATATTTCTTTAAATTTTCATTAGACAAACAATGTTGTATTGCACTGAGAGCAAATCACGGTGAAAATAATAAATTGCGAGGGATACATTGCGCATATTGAAGCCTTTTCTTTGAAAGAAAATCGTGACATTTAGATTTAAAAAACAGAACATGTCCTAACTAATCATACCATTATCATCGGTTTCAGAATACTGTTGTTTACGCGATCTACTTCTAAATGAAATTCTATGCAAAACTCCCTCTAGTTCATTTCCCGAGCCCGTTGGAGTCTGGACAAAAAATATTATGCTTCTAAGTTTACTGCCTTAGACTCCCATATCATGGTAATTCTAAGTTTATTGTCCCAGACCTCGATATAGATAAATACGATGGTGAAACTACACTTAACCAGAAAGAATCATTGCGGTAAGTGATTTGTGCAAAAATTAATGGAAAGAAGGAGCCTCCAATAGATTGAACTGTCATTCTATGGAGAATCGAACCTACGACGTTGAGGCTGCCACAAATACAGTTTAATAATGCTGAGATGAATGACGCTGAGATTTATTCAGAACACCTTTTTCTGGGAATCTAACGGGTGATGTTTAGGTCATAATAATAATTTAACAGAATCAATATAATGGTGTAACGATCTCTCATGACAGTGGCAGTATTGTAGGGCTCTGCCCAGCGAAGCCATTTTAAGGAAATCAAACCCTACAGGAAAGGATTTTAAACGATACTAGTAAACGCCATTTTAAGCTGTGTTATAAACGATATTAATAAATTAAATAATGCAGGTCTGCATACCTTATAAGAAAATGGGCGAGAGTATGTTTCTCTTGGTTTCATTTTCCATATCCTTTCTCTTGTAAAAACATTTTGTAGAGTAATATTTTTTCTCTATCATCGAATTTTTCAAATCTGATCAGTTTTTTTCTATTTTTTTTTGACAAAACGCTCAAAATACAGTATCCAATACTGATAACTAAAAAAAGCATGCAACCTCTGATACACTACAAAACGTTTGAATTCTACAGAATATCACCTCCAAAAATGAACGATACTTTACAAATTTATCCATGACTAGAACCAAGTGTTCATTGAAACATATAGAGATTATGTTGTATTTTTCAAATACAAGCCATGAATCTAGTATCTAATTGTCACTCTCACAAAATAAAATCATCAATACTTAATTCACCAACCATTGCACTTCGCATATGCTGCATCCCACCCATACCCATTTGTGACCAGGTGGTTGTCGCTAGGCAATATGATTGAACCACAAGAATAGAATCATTGCCGCGAGGATCGATCTTGGATCCCACAAACCTCTCCGGATCTCTTCTGATCCCCCAGATGTTGATGCAATAAATCCTGCACACCAAGAACATTGAAATACGTAACTCACAAAGATAAAAATTCACAAGCTACCGAACAATCCATTAGAAATATAACGTTGGAGGTTGTTTTGTTGAAATATATCCAGGAGAGCCCTGATATAGTCAAACATACATAATCTGCAGTAAAACAAGAGAGACCTCATTAAGCATATAATTATTTAATTTACTTTTAAACCCTGCGATACCCTGCCCCAAAATGTATTCCACTTCGATACCCTGCACAGATACGTCTCGATGCTCGAAATCATTGCCGCGAGGATCGATCTTGGATCCCATAAACCTCTCCGGATCTCTTCCGATCCCCCAGATGTTAATGTAATAAATCCTGCACACCAAGAACATTGAAATACGTAACTCACAATGATAGAAATTCCCAACAATCCATAAATTCACAAATATAACGTTGGACGCTGTCTTGGGTACTACACCTGAAGGAGAGCCCTGATATGGACCTCTCAGAGTCTTCCGCCATGGCTGTCACGGTGTTCTTCGATCATCCTCTCTACTCTAAATTACATACGAGAAAGATGCTTTTTATCCAACCGCAAGCCACTGTTATTTTAAAAATTCAAGTTGAACCGTTGATTCGACACTGCTTTTTTATCCAACGGCAAGGGAGTATAACTTAAACAAATTCAAGTTCAACCGTTGATTCAACTCGAGATTCGAATTGAATGGTTGGATGGCATTCTTGTTATGATCAAACGCGCTTATGGTTCTTAATGATTACGGACAACATGCATTTCAAATCGCACCGTTTGATGACATCATTGTAATTTGTTAAGTGATGTTGAAAGCATGATTGTTGAAGACCACATCATCCCTGTATTAATTTGCAAATTTGCAAATCCAACGACCACATCATCCCTGTATTAATTTAAATCAAATGAAGACCGTGGAAATGTTTTAGCTTGAATTATTACTTTATTTTCTTAATTTGGTAAAGGGTTAATCATAATTGGGGTCGGAAATTTTAATTTTATAAAAATTCTTTCTGATAAGTGTAGTTTTTGTTATTATTGTTAATAGTAGTTTTTGTTATTATTATTAATTGGAGTTTTTGTTATTATTATTAGTAATTATAGTTTTTGTTATTATTATTATTAAATGTAGTTTTTGAATAATTTTTTTATGATTTTAATCTCTATTTATTATTAAATAAAAAAATTAAAAAATTATTTGAAAATATGTAAGAAAATAATATTATAACTTTGGTAAGGGTTAATTTTTATTTAACGGGAAATTTTAATTTTATATAAAAAATTTATTGTTAAATGTAGGTTTGGATCAATATTTTTTTATGATTTTAATTTCTATTTATTATTATATAAAAAAAAATTATTTGAAAATATGTGAGAAAACAATATTATGAATTTGGTAAAGGTTAACCATAATCTATTGGGAAATTTTAATTTTATATAAAAACGTTATTGTTAAATATAGTTTTGGATCAATATTTTTTTATGGTTCTAACCTCTATCCATTATTATATAAATTTTTTTTTTGAAAAGAAGGTAATATTATGAAAATGAAAACATGTGGGAAGGCAAAACATTATGTAGATGAAACATTTTAGGGATTTTTGATACATAGTATTTCAGTGTCTAGATATCATGTAATACTAATTGCACATTTAAATATCAATATTTAATTTTATATTTATTCAAATAACATATTTACAAGGAATAACCCAGAAGGGTGGCTCATTGGATAGAGCTTCCAGCTTTAAGATCGAAGTAGATTTTTTTTTCCATAGATAAAATTTGTAATTATTATTTAAAGTGAACAGAAAATACATTATGTAGATGCTTTAAAGCATTTGGGCAGTTCTTGAAGAAACTTCTTTTATAATGAAAATAATGCTATAAGAGGCAAGAAAATACATTGTGTAAATGCTTTAAAGCATTTGGGAAGTTCTTGAAGAAACTTCTTTATAATGAAAATAATGCTATAAGAGGCCTGGAAAATCTCTTTTTTCATATCTTGTATTCTCTTCCACTACATAACTCCTACATAGTCTTTTATATAGATATCAAGAAAATGTTGTGCTTCTTTTTCATAAAATATATATATATATATATATATATATTACAAAAATGAGCTTTAGATTCAATAATGCCAACAAAAGATATATGATTTACCCCTTTACAAAAATGAGCTTTAGATTCAATAATGCCAACAAAAGATATATGATTTACCCCTTTGTTTGATGAGAGGATCCACTTTAGGCATCAACACTTAAGATAAATATAAGAATATAAGAGTATGTATGGTGTGGAGCCAATATGTGTGTGTGTGAGGGATGATGTTTGACTTATTGAATTTGGTCTCCCCAATACTCAAAGGTTGACTTATTGAATTTGGTCTCCCCTATACTCAAAGGGGCCTAACACATTTCTAACAATCCAAATAATTTAAGTGGACCTTAATAATGTGTTAATGTAACTACCAAGTATTACATCACTGATGCTTATGCATGACTAATATCATATTGGAGGTCCAAGATGAAAAATTTTACCTCGAAGGAGAGACTTGACAAGTTCAAGCTTGCATGGGCTAAACAACAATATCTTAGACTCTCCTAGATTCATATTACCAAATTTAAACTATGAATTTTGGATGGGGTACAATTAGCGGCCCTTTCAGGTATGTACATTGTATTAATTTCACCTATATAATTCACACAAATCGTTACCTTAAATTCATTTACTCATTCATTACCTTTTATATCATTCACACAAATCTACAATATTAAGATGATGAGGTGGAGATAAACTACTAGTGTGACAAAGCAATTGATTTCATGAATGATTAGATTATTTTTCAGCGACGCCTAGTAACTTCACTTATGGTTTAGATCATGAAAAATGTGTCTGAAAGAACAAAAAACAAAATACTACTACTAATAATGCCTTATTCATTACATGTATGATTATGTTGCTTCTACCAATGGGCACTTGACTTGGCTTGGAGGATTGGGGTATTTCATTACAGTGCACAATCCTCCATCATAACCAATAAATGATATGTTCTGAAGTATTCATCTCATTATTTCATAGTGAGAATGAGTTAGAAAATGTGGGTTGAGAAGCCCTTGTTCTACTTACATAGGAACAAAATAAGGGGTACTAAATGGTTAATACAAGAACAACAAAGACAATATTCTAGCAAAGACAATCTTCTAAATATAGATTTGTCCATAATAAAGGAAAAATTAAAATAATAAAAGGTACACCTAACCTCCATTTAGATATAGTCAAGGTAAAAAACACAAAACCTGAGAGCCCCATTTACATCATAAACAACGTTGAATAACACGTGGGAATAGAACTGTGAAGTGCATTTTTTTTTTCAATTAAAATATCATAGGAAATCCTGAAACATAATATTTGACTAAATATGTTTTGGTCATTCCTAGGATGACGAAGACCATAGGAGATCCCAAAACATAGTTTTTTTTGGGTTTGTTGACAAATATTTCATTTTATAAAACCCATAATATGGTGGGTGTGAAATGGATATATTATCAGAGGCAATTGCGTGGTTACACTAACTAAGCACTTGGATAATATATTATTATAAAGAATTGTTGAATTGTTTCTTATCCTTGCATTCCTATGTTAGTAAGAGTTTATATCAATATTTTTAAATTATTATTAAAATAGTCTTTCAAATGATTCATTATTAATTGATTGCCATTGTTGTTAAAACTGTTTGAATTTTTTTTATTTGATATGGGTTTTCAAGTAATTGTGTGTATCCATTTGTTGAGCAAGTAACAACACCCCATAATTTATTTTCTCATAAGAAAATCCGTAGGTCCTTAATTTTTATCTCTAATATTTTTACTTGTCATCCTTGGTTGCATGACTCATCCTCTCAAAAGTTGTCTAATTGGTCATTCATCCCTCATAATCTCTATGACTCCTACCTTTGTTTTGCTCTACTTGATAGTTTGAATTGTTTTGAATCCACTTTTTTTATGTTAAGTGTTCTCTTGTTTTGAATTATGGGATAATCACTCAATCATGTTGCAACTAAACCTAACTTCCCATTATGTGATGTGCATTGCACAGATAAGTATCTCTCCATGACATGATGGGTCGCATCCTTGAGATACTTTCTCCTTGCGATATACTCTCACATGTCACACCATCCAAATTTTTACCCATGCAACACATCACAAATACAAAGCTCTTTCCATGTGTGGCATGTCACATCATCCAATGCATTTTCCCGTGTGACATATCATAGCCTTGAAATAATTCATCACCTGTAGGCTGAGATGTGTCACGTAGATGAAATATTCTCCCATGTGACATATAACAATTGCAAGTCATGCTTAATTAGGACATGTTGTAGCACCAATCCATGTAATCTTGTGATACATTATCATAGTTCCCAAACATTTTCAGATGCGATACATCGCATCGCCCAAGACACTCTTTCTTGAAGTGTACCAAATCCTCCAAAGATCGCTCTCTTGCAACATGTCAAATACATGAGGGACTCTTCCCCCGCGACTAGCTATGAATAGGAAAAGTATGGATACCAACGACACATTGCATCATCCATCCCATTCCTAGCCACAATGTGTTGCAACTCTGAAGCATTCTCCCATGTGACACATCGTGACTTCAAATCTATGCACTTTAGTGACATGTCGCAACCCCGAAGTCCTACCCACTTATGACACAATCTTGCTCACCAATGAATTCCCCACTCATAATACATTATCGCATTCCTAAAACAATTCAACTTGAAATACAACCCATTATTCATTGATACATATTCTCAATAGAGATACTCTCAACATGTTGTTACTCTCTTAGACTTCCCAACAAAAGATATGATTGTTGAATCACATCATGGGAGTGCTTCCCTCTTAGAGATGATCTTTCAAACATATAAATAAAAGGCCAAGGTTATGAAAAAATGCATTCTAATGATCTAATGCCAAAAAGTAAAGAAATTTTTGACTATTTCCAATGAGGACCATACAATCAAATATATGATACTTAGCATGATAACTGTGGGGGAATTGAGCAAATTGGGAAGATCGAGGTCGAATCCATCCCAACCCACCTCAACATTTTGACCATAAAACCATAGGCAAGTCATTTTCCATTACTTGCTTTTGATTTGGTAATTCATGGTAAAGGAAATTAAAATAAAGATGAATCGTGTATGCATTAACCAAGGGAATACCAAACCAGGAGATACCTAGAAATGAATGGGTACCACAGAAATTTCTCGTTGATGGCTAATTAAATTGACCTAAATTCATCTTTTAAAAACCAAGTGTGATAAAAATTTTCGTGATGGTGGAAGCTATACTTATAGGGTTTCTCATGATGGAGAGCTCAATAGCAGACTCAAGCTAGGTGATAGTTCCCCACTCTTGATTTCTTGTTGGCTAGATTGATAGACATACCATCGATCAACACCCCATTAGTGAATGCATTTGTTTTCATGATCCCAATTGAGGGGGCATTTCCTTGAAATTTCATAGTTTGGGGCTAAAAATAGGAAAAAAAGGGTGAAGAATGTTGCTCAAAACAATCGTAGATGAATGGATATGGTTGGATATTATTTGGTGAATCTATCCTTTCCATGTGAAAAAAACAACACATCACCCTCCCCTATCTTATCTTGTATCTTGTTGCAAAATACCATGCTTTCACAGAAGCCTCATCCTGGAATGAAACTATCCAACCCAGGGAGGGAACTAACGATTATGATTTGTTTAGTTATTGCACCTATTGTTTCATACATATGAGTGTTTTTGAAAATGTAGCACCCAAGAGATGACAAAGTGAAAAGGAGGTAGTACTAGAAACCAATCTAGAGAGAGATGAATCTCTTGTCAACATGAGATAGAAGAGGATGTAGTTATACTTTTTGGAGCAATTTCTGAGGGCAACAAATGCATAATCAACAAAGAGACTATTCAATAGTGGAGTGAAATATACCAAACATTCAACCATGAGACCTATCCTAAACTAATTTATGCTTCCATGCCATTAGACCCAGACAAGGGAGTATATGATCTCATCATAAGATCATGAATACCTAGAGTATTTTCTAAATTTGAAATCCTCCCATGTTTAGAAACACTTTCTTGGATCATAATGCATACACACATAGATTGTAGAATCGTTAGAGATGCAAAAGAAAATATAATAGCTTCTTTCTTGACTTCAAATATTGAATTAATGTACAAATTCTTGAATCTTCAAGTGGACCTCACAAAGGATGGGCTATTAGAATTTAGGATTAATTACCATGAGTTATTAAAAAGTTGGTAGGTAAACAAGAGAGATTTCAAATCAAGGAAGACTAGATAATACTACATTAACCAATTAAATGCACCTTACAAACTAAAACTTGTAATGATTAACATATTATATGGAGAAGCATATGCTATTGTTTTCAAAGAAGCATGGGTTCCATTGATTCACCAGATAACCCAAGATGTAACAATATTCAATTGGGTCACTATTCTCTTAAATTCTCTCACACATGCCATATCCAAACTAAAACATGCAGCTCCATGGAGTCCTCCATCATTTTATATGTTCTCTTACTTTATGGATACCATATGTGCATCCAATAACTTCCCCATAATTAATTGGAACTGACAACTCAGTGATCCCCCTATACATGTGTATTTGCAGGTGTTATGGGAACATAAGTATAGAATTCACTATCACAAGATCTATGATTATTTCTTGGAATATGTCTACAAATTGTTATTCCATGAACCTACTCAGTGCATGTCAAAGAAGGCAATGCAATCTCTAAGTGCCATTAGATATTGGTATATGGTACCACCTAGTATGCACATGGTGTTCACCAGACAAAAGACTTCATCCAGCCAGGGACCTTCAATTCCCCCCATATGGATGAGGAAACCTTCTACCCAATTTCATGTCCTTTTGCGCTTACCTTGTCATGGTCAAAGGACGTTGTTTGTAAATTTTTTACATCCATTACATGTGTAAAATGGCTAGCCTGAGTGAGTCACTCATGTTATGAAATATTTGGAGTGATTTTTTAACCTAGATGAACTTATATCCTAGTGATTGAAGTTCATCAAGGTTCTTTCACTCACACCTCCAAAAGCAAAGTGTGTTATAACATAGGTTCCTTGGGATGGTGTCTAAGTCCTTACAATCCAATGACAAAGTTAGAGTCATTTACCATGGCCCTAGCAACATGCATGACCTATTAGGTCCCTTAGGGGTAAAAAATTGACAATTAAAACTATGTAAAAGAGGTTAAGGGGGTCAAAAATTAAAAAAGCAATATTTCGAGCACCTCCTCCCCTCAAGGGGGGTGTATGCAAGTGTCTTAAATCACAGAAGGGAGAAATGTTGTGCCCTCTCATCATCCATGCAAAATTGGGATATCCTCCTAAAGGTGGAACCCCTCCTCATGAATCAACTCCTAGTGGTGGCATTGGCTCTCAATGTATGCTTGTCAATATCCACCAAAGAAGGGTGCCCTCCCCTAATTCCAGATTTAACTCTAGAGGTGGCGCATATATCCTATATTGCATGAGATCCTCCTCTGGATGTGGCACATATATCCTTGATTTTCATGAGATATCCCCCTAGATGTGGTACTTGGTGGCCTAGTTCACTCTGTAATATACCCATATCAAATTCTGAGAATATTAACTAATCGCCACGATTTAAATCATAATTTTTTACAAAATTGTGAACTAGTTATTAAAACTAGTGTTGAGGCAGCTAGTCCTAGTCTCAGCTAAACCCACCCAAACTTCACCATTGGAATTTCTAGGATTTGATCAGAGTGGGGACAATATTGAAGCAACAAATAATAGGGACAAGCTTTCTCAAGAATCCTCTACACAACGTACTAGGACCTTTTATGTATCAACAATAGTTGTTGCTGAAGTCTACTCCAAGGCTTCTTGGGTACACCAACATATGAATACTAGATCATTTACACAGGCTATGGGGATAAATCAGAAGGTTTTTGGCCTTTGTTTAACCCAACAAGCTAAGGCATCAATAATTATGATGTTTGGGGACAAACTGGTAGAGTTTGGAAGACTAAGAAGATTTGTAGACTATAGTGACAACTCAGCTATTTAACTTTCAATTCAACCCAAACAGCCTCTAACCCTCCAAAAAATATGAACCAGGGCTGGGATTGAGTTCAAAATTGTCTCAAGAATCCAAGACAACTGACATAATATAAAATGGATGCACAAAATTCAGTTTGCTAACTCAATACTAAAAACTAGTCAAAATATACATTGGAAAGAGCATGGGTTCAATTACAGTTGGAAGAAAAATATGTAACCTACAGCATGGAAGTCGTGGACTGTATTTTATTAATAAAATGGAAATATTACATATCATATGTTGATTGGAAAAACAATCCATAAAACAAAGGGCGCAATTCCCCAAGCTTTATCCTCCAACCGGAAAGGTAGCATGAGAAATGAGAGAGAGAAGAGAGATCTTGAATTAATTGGAACTTAGCACACTGAATGGAACATACTGGGACTACAAAATGGCTGAGAAAACCTGCAATAAACTAAATGGAAATGGTTGAATTCGATTCTCCTCAACTATAGCTGAAGAATCAACTAGCATAATGACAGTAGGGGCACTTCTCCCAACTGGTGACAAGGGGCACATCTCCCATGTCAATTGAGCAACTACAAAGCTCATCAATATTAATTGAAAAATGATAAAAAGTTGTGAAATGGATCTCTCATACTCCTTTTATTAACCTCATTTGGCTTGTTGTTTCCTCCTTTCATGCTCTTCTTTCTAGGAATCTGAACAAATCATGCTTGAGAAGTCTTTTTGTAAGTGCTAGCTTATGTGGACCCTCCTTATCTCAACTAATGTGCCCTCCTTAGCTAAATTTCTACCTTGTAGCTTTATTTGGTTGTTTCTAATCCTCATTGAGTTGCAAAAATTAGGAAACTTATTTTCTTTTTTTCTTTTGAGAACTTTCCTTCTTTTATTACTACTTTCTCGATTTTCTGAGTTTCCCAGCTTTTGCTAATGCCTTCCAAATGTTATGCTTTTCTTCTAGTTTCCTTCTTTTCATTGACACCTTGATTTGTTCTTCTTTATTCTAATTTTATTTTTGAAACATCTTAGAATGCTAAATAAGCTCCATGTTCCCTCTTGGTCCCTCCTATGCATTAATCACTCATAACAAAATTAAATTATAATAAAATATTTACATTTTAAGACTATAACATTTCTCTAAAGTGTCATTTAATTAAACTAGATGACCATGGAATAATATTATTCCTATCTAATTTATTGTATTTCTTCTTGAACCCATGGGTTTGAATGGGTTAGGGGAATTATCATGGATCCTCTAAAATGGGGACATTACAGTCCTCCCCTCCCAAGATTTCTTGTCCTCAAGCAATTTAAGATCTGTAGCTAAAATTGACAAGCATTGGAATTCCAACTGAACTCAATGGAACTGCCACCATGCTTCTGCTCTGCTACTCTGGTTATAAATGGATCTCCAAAAATGATCCTAGGGTCCCACTGCTTGTGTTGCATTCCTTCGTACATCAATGTAAACTGAAATGATCCATCAATTCTTGGATCCCACTGCCACTTATGCATGTTATACAATGCCACTATATTATGTGGCAACCTGATACTCCAAGTAATGCCAGGATCCCGTTGTCTCAACTGCATGATCCAAAATATTAGTACCATCAGGGAGGATCTATCATCATGTATGATATGAGGATCCCACCACACTTGAAGCTTATCACTCCCAATGCAAAACAGAACCTCTATGAGTCTCTCCAACCAAGTATGAAACTCCTTATGTGCCATGTTCAAACTAGAACTACGTCTAACATCATTGTTATCCATAAGACATAGGTGAAAATTCCATGTTCGTCCAGGTGTATTGGAGACATCACATAGAAGCAATAGATGCACATGCAATTACTCAAAAAAGATGAATTATGTGTCAATAAACTCTCCATTGATGCAAACAAAAAACTTACCCCTTGGAGTACTCAAATCCTTCATGTATCTATCCACCCAATTAGTGGATGAATAAACATTCCATCTTAATGATCCAAATGGAAAGCTTGTAGTTTCCTTATGTTCCATCTTCACTCTGGTGCAACAACTCATCACTCTGCTACTTGTTCCACCTAACTGGCTCAAGTGGAACTCCCATGCACTGCTATGCATGATGGATACATTAGATAGATGGTGTTGTTGTTTCTCATCAAACTAGTAAGGGTCTGGTGCGCTTGTCAAACCAAAAGGTCTAACAATCAAGTCATCAATAAAGAGTGTGGGAGCCTCCTTCTCCTCATGTGGCACCAAAAGATAGAATACCTTTACCTAATATTCATCCCTATGTGTGATGGCTACCATATGTGTGTGGGATGGATAATAGTGAACCAACTCTCTGCAACAGTCATCCATTAGACTTGAGATTGGCTCAACTATAGTGAGATCATGTGCCTCCTCCAAAACTGTGCAAAAATCTCCTAGAGGAAACTCATCATCTCTTTGGAAAAGAACAAGTGATTTGCTTTCATATTGCTTAACTTCAAACTCCCTAAGAACATGCAAATCAGAATGTACTTCATGTGCCACCATCACATGAAGTTCCTCCTCTACACTAGGAATGTAATCAACCATACGAGAATGACTATATACAATGTAGGAGGTGAAAGGTGATCCTTGTAAGTTCTCATCAAGCTTCTCAATCTGATGCTTAGATTCTTGAAGTGCACTAAGAGCACTCCTCAAGGAATCCTGGGTGGTATTCAACATGTGAGTGAGATTCTTAACCTCTTCGTCATGTTCCAATGAAGAACTATGATACATCTCCAAAATATCCAATAAATGATCTCTATCAGAAAGCAAATGCAGAAAATTACCTCTGATGTCTATCATTTCTTTCCGAATGGTCTCCAAGTCTTCAATGGATGATGGCTTCTCCATCGATGTCGCTCTCCAACATGATTTTGACACCCATGCATTAGTTTCATGCATAATTTTCAAGTCCTCATGGATATTCCCTTCACTCATCTTCAAAGGCCTTCTAAGAAAATGTGGTTCTTGAGGAAAAATATCCTCTTCTTCCTTCTTTGGATCAACTTCATGATGAAGCTAAGGTGGTGACTGAGAAGTTGACCCTTGTTCATGTTTCCCAAATGAAAGATATTCATATTCATGGGAACTATCTCTTGCAACAACCTCTTCTACACATTTTCCTTCCCCATTCATGTCACCTTGCAGTGACTCATGCTCCTCCAATGATTCATGTCCATTACTACCTTCATAGTTAACACCAGAAATTTGAGCCTCCATGCTAAAGGAATCAACCATGCCAACCTTCTCACTGTAAGTGGTTGCCATATCAAAATTAAACAAAGGGATACAAAGATCAGAAATGTGGCAATACCTTTGTATCGTGTCTTGTTCCCCAGGTGGTATAGATATGGTGGTATGTTCTTCCACCAAACTCTCTGATTCACACCCAATTTGTGTGTGCTTGTATTCTGCTCCACTATGAAGTTCAAGAGGTGAATGGGAATCTGATTTATGTCCTTCTTTTGGACCTGATCCAAATATTTCTCACCACCATCAACATAATCAATTTCCTTTACAGTGATCTTGAAATCTCCAACAAAGAAACTAGCAGTGGATTCTTGTCCCATTCTGTCAACAACCTCATGATTGGTTGTTGGGTCTTCTGTTGCACATTGTCCTTTCCCATCAAGCTCATTCCTTGCACAAATTCATTTGGAAGATATTTTTACATACTCTCTAATGGCTGCAATATATTATCATATTGGTTGTGGTGTGCATCCATAGCATCACATTCATCCTTGACACCTCCATACCTTATCATGACGCTTTATTCTTTCTGCTCAATGCATTCACTGAGGGAACCACATGGTTCTTCTTTGGGAAGATTGCTTATCTTATCCTTTTGTGGCTGATTTGTCTTTGGATATTCCTTCTCCAAGGAAAATGATGAAGCTTCCTCCTTGGTTGTCCTAGGACCAAGATTCTTGGAGGCTCTTCCTGAAGAGGATCCAAAAACTATCATAAAGTAGGAAATTCTTTCCACACTATTCACAAATTCAACACCTTTTGCTTGGTATTGTGCATCTTCTGCTTCTTTGTCATCCTCCTCCAAGTGGATTGTGGATTCTTCATCATCATGGCTTCCACAATTATGCTGATTTATGCACTCTTCATGCTCCTCTAAAATCTGATCCTCCATTTTAGATTCATTGTTTCTTGCACCACCTCCTTCACAAAAAAATTGGAGTCTTTCTTTTGAGACAAACCAAAGAATAATATCTTGATACTTCTCATTCCCAATGGTGATGTTAAGGTCTCTTTAAGCTACTTCACACTCCTCCCAATATCTTGGAGTGTCATATCATGTTTCTTGAGAGACTCCTTTAAAGTGGGATCCTTTCTTTCTACTAGTCTAGCCATTGGTGGACTATGCAATGTATCATCTCTATAGGGGTAGTCACATAAAGAGTCATAATCCTCATGTGAAACATGTAAAAAATACACTTGTGGTTTCATCTCCTCCATCAATGTAAATTTCACATTCATAAGAGAAGCACTTTTCCCTTGCATCCAATTCCCAATCATCATCATTGGAAACCTATCTCATAGTTGCAATTTCTTCCTTGCCGGAGGATGTGGTATGCAATCTTCTTCAACTGAGAGATTTATTTCCACAGGAGTAGAGGAAAGCGCTCTGACACCACTGTATTATCCCCATATCATATTATGAGAATATTAACTAATCGCCAAGATTTAAATCAGATATTTTTACAAAATTGTGAACTAGCTATTAAAACTAGTGTTGAGGCAACTAGTCCTAGTCTCAGCTAAATCCACCCAAACTTCACGAATGGAATTTCTAGGATTTGATCAGAGTGGGGGAAAGAGTGTATCAGCCAATAATAGGGATAAGCTTGCTTAATAATCCTCTGCACAATGTATTGGGACCTTTTATGTTTCAACAACAACTATCGTTGAAGTCTACTCCAAGGCTTCTTGCGTACACTAACATATGCAGACTAGATCCTTTACATAGGATATGGGGATCGATCATAAGGTTTTTTTTCCTTTTTTTAACCCCAAACAGCTAAGGAATCAATAATATTGAGGTTTGGGGACAAGCTGGCGGAGTTTGCAAGATTAGGAAGATTTGTAGACTATAGTGACAAATCAGCTAGTTAACTTTCAATTCGACCCAAACAACCTCTAACCCTAAAAAAACTATGAACTAGGGATGAGATAGAGTTCAAAATTGTCTCAATAATCCAAGACAACCGACATAATAGAAAATGGATGCACAGAAGTAATTTTTCTAACTCAATACTGGAAACTATTCAAAATATACATTGGAAAGAGCATGGGTTCAGCTACACTTGGATGAAAAACATGTAACCTGCAGCATGGAATCCTTGGACAATATTTTATTAATAAAATGTAAAATATTACATATCATATGCTAATTGGAACAAAATCCATAACAAAAAGGGAGGAATTCCCCAAGCTTTCTCCTCCAATTGGAAAGGTAGCATGAGAAATGAGAGAGAGAAGAGAGAGAGAAGAGATAGATTGAATTAAATGGAACTTGGCACACTGAATGGAACGTATAGGGACTACAAAATGGTTGAGAAAATCTGCAATAAACTCAATGGAAATGGATGAATGCCATTCTCCTAAACTCTAGTTGAAGAATCAAGTAGCATAATGACATCAGGGCCGCATCTCCCAGCTGGTGACAAGGGGCACATCTCCCATTTTAATTGAGCAGTTATAGAGCTCATCAATATGAATTGAAAAATGATTGAAAGTTGTGAAATGGATCTCTCATACTCCTTTTATTAACCTTAGTTGGCTTGTTGTTTCCTTCTTTCATGCTCTGCTTTCTAGGAATTTGAATGTTAGGATATTTAGACACTTAGGAGTTAGTTAAGATCAACTTGTTATAATACATCCATTAGGAAAAATGTGATTCTTGAGTATGCATTAGTATACATTTGTAAATATTTAATCCAACAATCATGATATGTTCTAGACATAGAGTGATCTGACAGTTCAACTTCTCTTAGATCATAACTACCTTTGATCCATGGCTTAACACCCGATTGGTCCATGATATCTATTTAAAGAGCATGGAGGTTCACTTGCTAGTTGATAGATTATGAGAAGCTCATATGTAACTTTCTTTCTTTTGCAGAATAAAATGCCTCAAGTAGCTATTTGGCTGGGGCCGTGAAGTGTTTCCCTTTCGAGGGTTTAAACCACGTGAAAACCTCTATGTGTTGATCTGTGATTTGTTTGTGTGAGTGGATTCTCTAGGTGTTTGGTATTTTGGAATCATCCTGTGTAGTAGCACATGGTATCATAGCCTTTCTATAGAGCTACTTCCTTTGGTGATCTAGATCTTGAACCGGTGTTGCTGAAGCTGTGAAAAGGTTTCTGGTTCTGAAATTTCTGTGTATTTTTGGGATATGAGAGGTGTCCCATTGCATCCAAAGTGCCATTTCCAATAGGGAACGATTTTCTTTTCATCGAAAAAGACTTCCATTTTCCCAATATACTTGCATTTCATCAGATCTAGAAGTATATTGTTACAGTGACGCTTTTTTTTATTTAAAATAATTTTCTCATTTTCTTTTCAAATCTAGTATTTTTTTAGTTTCAGGTTGTTACTTTCTCTTTCGGCATATGCTCTTTTCCTTGCACCTTATGCGATCTTGGCAAATCAGAAACATAAGAAAAAGGGTTTTCTTTACTGTGTAGGGTCTTTTCCGTGCACTTCGTGCGACCGTGGCAAATCAGGAACAATGAGAAAACATATATAGTCCGGGCAAGCTAATGAGGTATAACCCCAAATTTGAGGAATATTATTTTTTTTGTTTTTGTTTCGGTTTATGTGAAGTGATTTGCAGGAAAAAAAGGTCATTTTCCGGTAAGCACGAAGTTCTAGACATTTCATCAGTCCCATAATTTATCAATATTAAACTCTTGGCAATCGGGAAATTGGATTAAATCCAATTCCATACCAAATAGTTCATTTCACTTCCTTGATTTCCTTATTACTACACAATAGTGAAAGCACATAATTGTCATATGTGTTCAAAATTCCACCAATTTAGCTTCCTACACCATTTTCCACCTCACTGGTACAACCAGAGAAAAATTGGTCTAAATGCACAACAGTGAAAACACATCACTGTCATTTGTGCTCAAAATTCCACTAAGACAGTTATCTACACCATTAGCCACTTCACTGGAACATTACAATGACAAATTGGATAGAGTTTTAGTAGAAAAACTCCAACAACTAGTTTATAGATTCAGGAATTTGTTGAAAATTCCTTTCTCATGAAATCAGTTCCTCCCATGTTCACCTAGACCTCCCACATGTGCGCATTCTTCTTCCCAGATGAAGGAATAGTTATAATAATCCAATTTCCATTTGCATGCATTAGTTTTATGAATTTCAAGATGAAACAACGTGGGTTCTCCAAGAGACCCACGTTTCCCACTTTATTATTCTTTTTATTTATTTTAAAAATAAAAACATATAAGCTCTCCCCCTAATCCCACTTAAACCCATTAAATCACAATCATGATTTAAGCCAAGTTTTAAATTAATTAAAGGGATTAAGACTTGATTAAGACATAGGATAACTATAGGGACTTAAACTTGGTTTAAAAGGGTCATAGCATGGTTTCCCTTGTACCACATTCTAACCCCCTTACTGTCTCTGGTGAATACATGAGTCCTCGATCTTTTCAGCGTACTACCTTAGCACAACCAATTGTGAATTTTAATATTAAATATAATTACAAAATATACATTTGTTATTCCATACATGCATTTACATATCAATATTTACATCATACATATGATCAGTTCAGGGGTCCTCTTCAAGGGTATTACATTACAGAAGCTCCAACTCCCTTATTTAATAGTACTGACTGGAAGGAAGGGCCAGCCCTGTGATTTCTCCAGCACCAACATGAAGGAGGCACCAGCCCCCTTTGTGAGCACCAACTCACACTTTTCAACAAATGACCTAAAGGATACTACAATCTCTTGTCCTTGATCAATCCTTCCACCCTCATATGAATAAGAATGTCAACCTGTCTACGTCATTGTCTCTTTGTCCCTTTTCCTATCATTGTCTCTGTCAAACTGTACCTTTATCATTGTCTTTGTCAACCTATACATGTATCACTGTCTCTATCAACCTATACATTTATCACTATCTCTTTCAACTTGTACATGTATCACTCTCTATCAACTTGTACCTACATCACTATCTCTACCAATGTGTACCTGTATCACTCTCAATCAACATGTACCTGCTCCAAATCTACTTGAAATATCTTCCAAGATAGTCTTCAAATATGAAACAAAATCCTCTTTTCCAAAACCAAAATTTTTCTTCCAAATCTTCACTAACAAGGTTGAAATGTGTGCAACAAATCTATCTTCAAATATGCATCAAAACCTTCTTGAGCAGAACCAGAAAGATGCCTCCAAAGAGTGTAATTCAATACCAGAAACAATCACCCATATACTTAATTTGTTTGCTTCTTCAAAAATTTAACATCATTATCACCTTCAAACCCGAGGTCATTCCAAGAGAGGAACCCTAGATCATGCCAATAACATCATCATGATTTATTCCATCACCATGATCTATACCAAGATCATCACCATAATATATGCCAATTACATCATCATGATCTATGCCATCACCATGATCTATAACAAGATCATCACCATAATCTATGCAAGTATCGTTATAATCTATGAAAGATATTCAACAAGATTCACTAAGAGAGAAGCTCTAGTATATGTACAAGATTCATACCATTGTCAATATAATAAAATGGAACCTAGTCCATGAATGCCATGTATCATCACAATAGAATCCCATAAGTAAGAACCATACCTTTGCCAAGATGAAGAAACAAGAAATAAATCCTTCACCAAAAGAAACACTAGATCATGTCATCACATAGCCCTTACAATAAAGCTTTCCAACAAGCCAAGAAGTTTGTAATTATGATATCGTATGAGAAATTTATGAAATTTTTCGTGAATCTAATTGATCCTCCTCAAAACTTCACTCTTCTCCTCTTGAACTTTCATCCTTCTCCTCAAGATTTTGCACTTTTCTCCTAGAAGTTTCACATTAGAAAAGAGAGACTTGAATGATAATAAAATGAGAAGTTTCAACTCTTATTTATACTTTCCAAGATGACTTAAACTTATTTTAGGGGAAAAAATTTACTTCTCCTTAAAATTAGGATATCCATATTTTAAGCGGGGCTTTAATGAATCAAATCCCAACTTTGTGAACCACTTTTAGAGTTTTAACATGGAACTTTATCTTTACTTCCAAATCACTCAAAAACATCATCAAGGAGATTTTGGGCCATCTCTTCCTACTCATACTTAAGTGGACAACTCTTTATCCCTTTCGGGGTCATGTGGACCCAACACCATTATTTTTGGGGTTATGTGGACCAAATCACCATTACTTTGTTTTTTTTTCATATTTCACACCATCATGGTCTTGTGGACCAATTCTTATTAATTCAGGGGCTACTTCTGAAGGTCATGTGGACCAATCATCCTATTCATGTGGACCCAACACCATTATTTTAGGTTTTTCTTCACACTTTACACAAATATTACTTTGGATCAAACTTAGGGAATTCATTAAGGGCTTTCTCTATTTGTGTACAACTCAAAGTGTCTTCCCGTGAGGGACATGCATAATCACTACCCCATAAGGGGACCATTTTGGATTTATATATACTCATGTGAGGATCCTTTGTTGTGGAAAAAATTGCACAAGTGTGCACTCTTCCACTTGGTAAGGGGCTAAGCCTTTTAGGCTGCAACAAGGCCGCAATCCTTAGAGCCACTATGTGGGTGGTTGGTTTTCCTCCAAGTGATCCTGCAATAGATTGTTAGTGTAATTCACATAAAACAAAGAAATACAGATGACATTCAAAATAAAAGATATGGGTGGAGAATGCAAAATCCAATAACAATCCAAGATATGCGAAACCACTTTTGTATGGTACAATGTTCAAACTGTACAACACCTAGGAGGTGTGGGATTCAACGGAAGCAAACAATCTCTCTTAGGGAGGCCTTTTTTGTCAAGATTATATGCTAAGTCAATGATAGAACAATGGAGAGGAACTATTGCACCTTGAAGGAAGGTGGCAAGGGATCTTTGGAATGCTTACAATGATAGGAAGAGGTGGGATATGAGGAAGCTCCAACAAAAGTCCAACAAAATAACCTTTCTCTTTAATTCTCTCTACAAAATGCATTCCAATGGCTTCTTTTTATAGGCCAAGAGGTGGCCAACAAACAACTAGATCCAAATGTGAACTCATCTACTCCATGAACCAATTTCAAGGTACACTAAGGGGTCTATTTAATGCCACCAAGTGTGTGAGGAGCCAAATTTAGATCCTTGGAGATGATGGATCCCTCAATGCACCATTGGAAGTAGGTGGTCACATTGTTTTGACAATAGTGTGACTATCGAAGGAATAATCATGCAGGTATCGCACGAGCTTTGTCTTGATAACCTATACTAGAATGCGGGTCAACAGTGGTTTAGCTGTGTGAAAATTTCTTTTGATTGGTTTTTTGGCACATTTGGACTCATGTTGTCTATTGGATTTGTAGAGGATTCCTATGGTGAGCTGCATTCTTTATGTTGTGACGCCTTACTAGAAGAATCGTTGAAATGTCGCATGTGTGTGAAATTTAGGCGTTAACATCCTTCAAAACTCTTCAAGGATTGAAACAATATACCTTTATTATTGGCATATCATCCTCATCATTTTCACAACGTCATCACCATCTCCACCTCATTATCATCACTGCCAATTTTACATCAATGAAAACATCACTCGGCAATTCATAATCTCATGATGTAATATCAATGTCATAGATCTCTTGACCGTGTTGACATCCATGACAACTTTACTCAACATTAAGAAGTTTCTTCCCCTTTTCATTGTAATAGGAGCACACTCATGTTGATAAAATAGAAACGCATGTGTACTATAAGGAATGCACATGTTTTCTCATTTAAACAATTTTAGGTCCCTTCTGAACATCCACGTAACCAATGCAACTATTTAAGGTGAAAGGAAAGTTAGAGTAGGAAGAAATGTGTGCTCATGAGCATGCACAGGAAAAAGGGTGCATTTCTATTTGTTAAAATACAAAAGAGGATGATTGATTCACATTTTTTGAATCAACCTCTTCAAAATTGACAACGACACCCCCCCTACTAAAAGCGAACACAAGAACATTATAAGTTGTTCTCAAAGCGGACAAAGGGGGAGCCACGGTTCTAATGAATAAGAAGGACTACATATCGGAGATGATATACCACCTCAACTCAATTGCAAGTTACATCAATCTGTGTAGCAACCCATAACAAAGGTTATCAAGGAATTTAAGAAAGCAATCAAAGGTTCCATCCTGGATGACAGGTTAAACAAAGCGCTTACTCCAACAAATGAGATTACCCGAAAAATATATGGTGTTCCTAAAATACACAAGGAATGTATCCCATTAAGACCAATTGTAAATACAATTGTATCTCCAACCTACGAGCTAGCAAACTGGTAGCAAAATGACTAAAACCCCTTGTAGGCCACACAAATTCCTTCATTAAAGATTCTAATGAATTTGTTAAATTGATATCTGAAGAGAAAGTTGAACACAATGATATCATAGTTAGCTTTGATGTGGTTGCACTACTTACTAAAATCCCACTGGATGAAGTCGTGGAGGTAATTAAAGAGGTCGTTGACCCAGAGACAACAACACTTGCAAAAATCTGTCTATGTTCCACATTCTTTAGCTTTCAAGGGGAATTTTATGAGAAAAAACGTGGTGTTGTAATGGGGTCCCCTCTATCACCAATCGTAGAAAACCTGTTTATGGAGAAATTTGAAAATAAGGCGCTATATTCTTATCCTATAAAAACAAGAAGATGGAAAAGGTACATAGATGACACAAATGTGATTTGGACCTTGGAAAGGAGGATCTCAAGAACTTCTTGGAACACCTCAATTCCCAATTTGAGGACATTAAATTCACTATGGAAGTAGAAGAGACTGGGAGCATTATGTCTCTTGATGTTCTTATCAACATAAAACATGATGGATCTCTAGTACATCAAGTCTTTAGAAAGAAAACACACATTGATAGCTATCTACATGCTAATTCACATCACCACCTAGCTCAGAAGATGGGATTCATCAACACCATGGCCACTCGAGCGGTAAGGCTTTGTGACAAGGAACACCTGCCAGAAGAGAAAGACCACCTTTGTAAAGTCTTCAAGGGCATAGGATACAAGGAGAGGGATGTTAGACAATCCATAAGAAAAGCACAAAGGGATAGAAGGAACCCTTGACATCACAACCGACAAGAATGCAACAAAATATATCTTCCATACATACAAGGAGTCATAGACAAGATAGCCAAAGTTTTAAGACAGAAGGATATCTTCTCCTCATTCACACCATTGGAAACCATTAGACACAAGATGAGATCTGTAAAAGAAAAAATAGATGAGCACCAACAAAAAGGGGTCTACAAGGTTACCTGCTCATGTGAATACAATTATATTAGATAAACACGTCAATTATTCCACACTAGAATCAAAGAACATAATGCATACATCCGTAATCAAAGCACTCGCACCTCAGCTCTCACAGAACATGCAAAAAATACCAAGCATCACATCCTCCTGGAAGATACCTCGATCATTGCTAGAGAGAACCGTTACTACAAACATCGATTTAGGGAGGCCATAGAGATCATCAAACATCCAGAGAACCTAAATAGAGACAAAGGACTCGAGGTAACTGAAAACTGGATTCCACTAATCCGTCATTAAATCAACCACTAACAAGCACTAATAAACCTGAAACAAAAACAACAATTACTTAAAAAGTAATATATATATATATATATATATATAAATATAAATAATAATAATAATAATAATAAAATATAAATATAAAAATTTAAACATATCTAATAAAATAAATTATAAAAATAGACTTTAATTATAATAATAATAATAAAGACATGCACAAAAATTATCAATAATTATTAAGAAACCATTCACAATAAGCATTATTTATTATATTCCTAGCCTAATAACATTTGAAATGAAGGTGACTAATTAGATTTAATAAAAAAATACCTAACATAAAAATATCTTTAACATATAAACACAAATTTAGGGTTAAGCAAATGCTACATAATTGAATTAATGACAAATCAAATTAATGGAAAAAACCCCATTTAAGAAGTTAAAATGCAGCTCAATCAAACTTGACTCATTTTCCTGAGGATGGTTCTTGACCTAGAATCAAAATGTCGGTAGCAACAATGTCCACTGCAGATTATCCGAAAAACCTATATGAACATGAATCCCTCCATCATCCACAGTCATCATCATCTACTACAACTAAGCCTATTTTTTCTCATTAATTTTATATATTTTTCATTTTAGAAATTTTATTTTTGTTTTAAAATGTTTTTACTATGTAATTGTAGTTATTATTCAACAAATATGGTGGAAATCCATGACCCAAATGTAAACCAACACCCTAACCCCCCACAAGACCCAAACATTGAAATAAATTAATGTTTAAATGAATTGAGAAACTTTATTGGGGGACTTGTAAACAGAAGAAAACCATCCCACCTTTCATTAGCAACTTCCCTTGATAGCATTGTTTAGTCCATTTGCCATTCCCATGACCAATTATCTAATATATTTGACTATAGGGAAAGGATGACATAATTTTACTCAACTAGAATTAGTAAGGAAGAGGTTACAAAATTAAATATAAACAAAGAATCCATTTTTCAATTTATCATTGACACTAGAACCAACCAACCACCTGATATGAGAAAGAGGTATCTTTGCATGGATTGTTGCACATTCCAACTATGGAGAGATCACTAGATTGATCTATAGTTCATTGTGTTTAATAAATCCACTGACAATAATAGGGCTCGGTTCTCTTGTATTTTCTTACAAAATTCTGGCTTGAGTTTATTCTTGGTCTCCATGTCAATTATTTTGACATTGGTGGATTCTACAGGGTTGGTCTTAGCTCATCTTAGGATCAAGAAAATGCTATACATAACCCACTTCGAAGGTCTCCTTCTCCTAAGTGCATTCCCACACCCTCGAGTCATCTTAGCTCGAAGATAGGATCTAAGCCACTAGTACTATGATATCATCCTCGACATGTAGTTTGTGCAGCACAATGCATTTGATGCAACATCTCATCAATAGACATCCTTTGATAATGTTAGACCACTTGGAATTGAGCTATAATATAGCTAGTCTAGATTTTATAGTTCCAGGCCAGTTGTTCCTCATTGATGCTTGCACTGTGGACATACCTGCTATGGAACAAGAGAGGATTCTATTCAGGACAATTTCTTGGACAAGATACATATTTTATATATATCATTGTTTTTGAATTTAATGTTGCATTTGAAAAATATTTGGTGGACCCAAATTTAAAGGATTTTTAAATTTGTTTTATTTTCACCTCTTCCAAGATGACACTCATTTGTCTAGGCGGTGTGTTTCCTCATCTATTAGAATTGATGCAACTTGTTCACTTGGGGATCCTCACACCTAGCTATTTAGAGACTTGATGTTTTTTCACTCTATATGTGTGTCTATATATTTTCCTCAACTTGATTTTCATATTAAATGCAAATTGAACCCCGACTCTTATTCTTTTATAATTGTTATTGTATAACCTATTAATCAAGATCTAAAGATATAATCAAGCCTTATTAATCCTCAAATATGTTGATTAAATCCCTACTTTGGAATTAAATTTAGAGCCTTAGATTCCTTCTACAATGTTTGTTCCATGGTCTAGATCCTTAAACATGGACTGTAATCCCTAAAAGTAATAGTTATGAAGAAACCCATCGTTTTTGTCCTAAACCATCTCTTGGGTGATTTAACCCATCACTACTATGCATAATTGTTAAACTTGGAGGAATAATTGTCTTGTAGGCCAAATGTTCTATATTTAGGGCCAATTTTATGATCTACATCCCTATGCATGATTGGAGAGGGATAGAAATAATGGTTTGTGAAAAAATCCATCGTCTTACCCCCAAACCACAACTTGGGCCATGTCACCCATCCTTGTTGAGTCAAGTCCTGAAAAATTGAGCCCGTACTTGAAATTTAGGACACAAATCCATTTTATAAGGCATGTGTCACAATGTAAGGCCCAAATCCTTTAGTTTCTTCCCCAAACCATGGCTTAGGACACGTGACCCATACCTAATACATCTAATCCTCAAAATTTAGTCTATATTCCTCTTGCAAGCAAAACACTCATTACATAGAGCTTATTCCATGGTCTTGGGCATTATGCATGACTAATGAGCCTTGAAATCTAATGGTTAGCGAAAGAACCCATGATTTTTGTTGAGAAACCACGACTTAGAGAATGCAACCCGTCCTTTTTCTCCAACCCTCAAAATCATGTCCTTATTCCTCTTGTAGGAAAAATATTTCTTATATAAGTTATGTGTCATGGTATGAGGTCATATTCATGGCTTATTTTCACAAAAAATGATTATTAGGGACTAAATAATTAGTTTTTATCCCAAAATTATGTATTGGGACACAAAATACATTTTTTTTATGTCCAATCCCCAAAATTAAGGTCACATTCCTCTTATAGGTTAAGGATTTATTATATGTGGCATGTGTTTTGATCTAGGGACCCACACATGGATTGCAAGTCTTAAACAAAATGGTTTAGGTGTAAATCCCTAACTTTTGGACCAAAAACAAGGCTTGTGACATGCGTCCCATCCCTTTTGCATCTTATCATCATAATTATTCTCATCATCCAAAAATTCCATCTTGAGGGATTATGTCATGGTTAGGGCCACATGTAAATCTTATGAACATTGAAAGTAAAAGTGAGGCTTTGAAACACTATTTTTTAACTTTGATCATTCCTTAGGCCCCAAGGCCAATCTATTCTACACCCAATCCTTGATATTAGGCCAATATGATTCTAATATGCTAAATTTCCCCTCAATAGGTCTTGCATTGAGGTTGAGGGCTAACTTAGGAATTGTGTATGAGCCCAAAAGTAATGGTTAGGGCCTAAATTCCTAGTGTTTGGATTTGAACCATTGCTTGGGTCGTGATACCCACCCATGCTATCATAAAAGTGATCCCATATCCTTTTGTAGGCCTAGCATTCCTTGTTTATGCCATATGTTGTGGCTAAAGGCCCCATGTATGGCTTATGATCACAAAACATATTAGTTAATGTATAAATCCATAGTTTTGGCCCAAACAATGTGTTTATCAATGAGACCCATTACTGTTTCTAATTGTTAAAATCAAACCCATATTCTCTCCTAGGACAAAGAATGATTCTCAAAGGCATGCTTCATGGGAAGACCTCATGCGTGGCTTATGGAACCTAAGAGCAATGATGATGACCTAAATACATTGTTTTGACATTGAACTATGGCTTTAGAAGCCCATCCTTTCTTTAATTAATCCTTGAAATTGATGAACTATATTCCTCTTGTAGGTCAAATATTACTTCTACAAGGTCTGAGTTATGGTTTAATTGCTTGTGCAATGCCTATGAACCCTAAAATCAATGAATATAGAATAAATCTATAGTTTTTAGCCTTAAACTATAACTTGGACAATGAGAACCATTGTTATTATTTCCATTACTTGTCATGATACTCGAATTCCTCTCATTTTCCAAACACTAACATTCCATTACTGTGCATGCCATGGTCAAGAGCCCTTTAGGGCTTAAATCCTTGGTTTTGACACTAAACTGAGGCTTGGGCCATCAAATCCATTCTTTATATCTCCAATTCTTGAAATCACTTTAATATTCCTTTGATAGGTCAATTATTCCTTCTTTAGGGAATATGCCTTGGTCTAATTCCCTATGCACAACTTAATAACACTAAAAGTAATGGTTTAGGATGGGTTTAAGTCCCAAAATATTAGTTTTTGCATACATGCTATGGATTAGGCCGTAAAACCCATCTCTACTATGCTAATGAAATAACCAATGATGTTAGTACCCGATTAAGAGTAGATGTTATTACTCCAAATTGGGGATTTGCACATAAAATCCAAATTCTAGATTGAGCAATGTTTTTGTTTAGGTAATTCCTTATAAACCATATCTATTTTATAATCTCCACATTTATGATACTTTTCACAATATACACACCCAATGTGAATGTTAAAAAACACATATACACACTATTTTTTAGAAGAGTTCAATATTAATGTTGAAAAAAATTAAATTTAATAATATGTGACTATAGTAAAATAGTTTCTAACATTACACATATAACATTCAAAGGCTAAAGAAAATCAAAACAATCCATAAAACATCATAATCAAATAGATAATAATATTAATATCACAATATGTGGGGATTCTATTACACCTTGACCTAAAACATAAATACAATATCCAACTCCAAAATTAAAAAATATAGACTATAGATAAGACTTAATATTATATTGTAATCCATTTCTTCCTTTTATCTAGAAATACAAATTTTATATAATTCATAACATATAAATCAAAGTCTTACCTTTCACTTGTATATTGAAACTTGTACATTCCATATAATTCATGACATATAAATGAGAATCTTACACTTCACTTATATGTCAAGGTTAGCGTTCAAAGTAATACTTGGATTTGTGCACGAAGTAGAGGGACCTTTTAGGTGCAATTTTGCACCTAAATATACATGTTTTTCACCGCTCTCTACAGCATGACATACATGACCATTATTGACGAAAGTTTAGGAATAGATAGAATTTTGTATGCAGATTCCAAATATGTAATTTAAAAAAAATATTGAGATTTTCTATTTATTTCCTAATTTTCTTGTTTCATCACTTCGTTGGTCAAAAAATATACTATTAGTGTTTATTCCGTAACTTTTTCATTTCACAACCATTTTAAAAAAAAATTGTATGTTGCATTAGAAGACATCGACCTCTACATGCTATAAAAAATCCAAGTCGAAATAACTACATTAATACCTTCAAAGGCTGCACCCACATTTGACGTATCCCTCTCGAGGTTTGATCACTTACATAATTAAAAAATAAAATAAAAATTAAACATTTAATTTTGGAAAAATAGCATTGCACTAGTGCTACAGGTTCTATACATGTCTACCAATTTTTGTATCATGAAACCGTCATTTAGGCATTGAAAGGCTGCACCCATAAAAACATATACCTTATCATTTGCCAAAAGAATAAAAAGTGACTATTTGAAAACATGAAATTGACATAGTTATGTAAATTTTCAATACTTAAAACTTATATATTCAGGAACGTGACTCAATTTCCTACATTTCATCTTTTTTACTTGATGTAAGATATCTTGTGTAAGAATGTCAAAAACACCAAGTAAGTTGAGGGATGCCTGATTTTTCATTTTTTTATTGCATCTAGCGTGCCAAAAGTGACCCTCATTAGCTTGCACATGCCTACTTACCTATAAAATATTAAGAGGAATAAACATTACATGTTACAGTGCTCATATTCAATCATTGGAGACATTGATTTTCATGTTGTTATTTCCATTAAGCAAGGAAATCGTTGGTTTCAAACCATTTTTTGGCGAGACAAGATAAGTCATCACATCATTATCACCATCAAGTTATCTTTTTATTCAAAACGTCATGTCAATATTTTTAAAAGAGTATAAAAATTAAACAATGGCAGAATATTTTCCATATTATTAATTGTAAAAAGAAAAAAATTAAATGTTGTTGAGTACGCATTGTTTCATTTCTACATATTGCAACTAAGGATAGCGAGGAGCCATTTCCACCTAGGGTAGATAGAGCACCCCATGTTGAGGAATCATATGTTAAGTTAGATTTGGTTTTAATCTAAAATTTGTTCTTATTGTTGTTGATTTTCATCTGTTGGTACTAATGATTATATTAAAAAATTATATGCAGGAACCCATATTCTGCATCCACTCACCACAACCTCCTTCCATCAACCCACTCCTTGGCCACCTTGTACCAACCATTGGCATGCCCATGCCTCCTCGTAGGGTTATTCCTTCCATTCACAACCCATGGGAGTTTATTTCCACCCACCCTTGCCTCCTTTTATGTTGGCTTCACCCATCTAGCCATGTTGCATCTATAGTGTGTGCATTTGTTCACCTTATTATTGCATCCATTGTGGGTGCAACTGCCCTCCCTACTTCATCCCATCATATTGGATCCACTATGGCTACACCCATCGATCATACCCCCTACTGCCCTGTGGTATCCCCTATAGTTACATCCACTATGCTCTCCACCTATTGACCCTTCACCAGTGGTTCCCTCAAAGCTATTCATGGTGAGATCATTAATTGCTGAAAATTTTATCTAGCATGAATGCAGTTTATTTTAGGCATTCTGATTAAAATTCATTCATTGATTCTTGAAATTGTTGTATGGAGGCATCATACAACAATTAGGGACACAGAGGAGGGAAATTCCCTCACAACCTCTAGGTCCCCATCTACAATGATTTTTTTATGAAATTCTAAAGTATCATTTTCTAAGTGTTAATTGATAGAATTGTGGAAAAAAAACTCACTTTACTTTTTTTAGCATTTTCCAATCTCTAGAAAGATGCACAACTTTGAGATGTAAGAAGACTTGAGTTGCCTCTAGCTTTAAAAGGAGGAAGATCATCTTTGGGGATGTATTTGTTAATGGTGAAGGGGTGAGGGTCAATTACCCATCCATTGTGTATATTAAAGCCATGACATAATAACTTTGGGCATGAGGTGCCATTTTGTGTTTGCGACATGAGGTGCCATTATTTCATGTTTGGGCACAAGGCACCCTTATGTATCTCAATCACAATGTCCCATTTTGGAAAATATGTATAGTTTGATCATTTTTTAATACATATACATTGATTTCTCTATTATTCCATGGTTTTGTTTATTTGATGTTTATGTATGATTGTATGATGTATTGTTTATTTGATTTCAATATGTGTTATTTACATTAACTCTATCACACATTAAAAATACAATAAAAATACCAATTTTTTTTGTCACTTACATATATTCAATGATTTTCATTAACACTTCCACACTTTATTTTAGATCACAATTTTCAAGCATCAAATTAATAACAACTTTTTCTATTGACAAACCTAAATTTCTTTATAATTTTATTTTCCATATTACATATTACGAAGAAAACCCTAAATACTTCATCTTATTTTTAAAATGGTACTTAAAATAAACATTGAAAATAAGTCCAAATATTTAAACAAATAGTTTTATGAAAATAAAAGATATAAATACTTCATCTTATTTTTAAAATGATACTTAAAATAAACATTGAAAATAAGTCCAAATATTTAATCAAATAGTTATATGAAAATAAAAGATATATTACTTTAACAATAAAAAAGTCAATCCAGAGAGCAAGTAAAAAATGTCACTCCACTATGCGCACACCATTATTTAAATAGCAAGTAAAAAAGGCCACTCCACTATGCACACACCATTATTCAGCATTGATTCATAATTCATACACAACCCATATAGTCATAATATGGATAGCAAAATACACAAAAGGATGGAATACGTATCATTAAAAAAGTATCATTGTGTGGACGAGCAACATGAGCAATTTTCTCTTAGTTGTAAGCATCCACTATTGACATTATTGCAAGCTACGCTAGGGTGCAATGTTTTTCCTTTAGCAAATCTTCCTTGTTGAAACAATAATGGAAGAAAATAAAACCTAAACCTTGAAACTATGGAGGTTTTCTGTAGGGACCATGTTTACAGCCGTCTTCCTGCCATTGGTCAGTACATAAAAACCTTGAGTAGCGCTAATAGTTTACCTTTGTCTCGACTCCATTCAAAAAGACAAAAGGATTCCTACATTGATGCCTATGTTTACCTTAAAGGATTATGACAAGGCATAGAGTGTCCTTATCCTTGTTCTAAATTTCTAATGATGTAGACAGGGGATTACTATTGCTGTCTGAAATTGCGCCTATGTTTATTTTGTTTCCACTTAAATCACATTGAAAGATTGATAAATCAAAGAGTATTTAACTTCATTGAAAAATGATATTTTGTTGTTTCTAGACGTTTGAATGCATTTGTAAGATTTTAATCTCCATGTTGGAAATTCAATACATATTGTAGTTTCAACCATTTGATTTTAATTCATATTGTAGTTTCAACCATTTGATTTCCCTTAAAGCATCTCCATATTATAATTTCAACCATAAATAATTGTATTACTATTTCAACCATGGTTGGAATTTCATTTCAATTATGTTTTTCTAACTATTTTTTTTTGACATTTTGAATTTTTATCTTACCCTCACACAATGTTTTAGCGAAAAAATAACTCTTCAACAATGAAGTTTTATTAAAAAATTACCTTTTAATAATAATGTTTTTATTAAAGAAATTAATTATCAATTAAAAGTATGCTTTAATTTCCAATTAAAAGATAACAAGAGACTCATTTACCCATCTTTTCATTGATCATATGTTTTGAAAATCAAGGGTTGAAAAAAACAACCAACTGAGAGTGACATAGATAGCTCAAAAGTAACATGCTTCTGAAGTACATTAAGTGATAAAGTTTAGAAACAAATAAAGCATGGAACATATAATCTTCTCCGAAGGTTAATGTTAAGCCATATGTAATGCAACATATACAATTTTGCAAGGTTAACATGTTGCATCAATGGTGTAATTGAAATTGTAAAATTTTAATTTTCAATTAAAAGATATGTTTTTATTAAGAAGTTTAATTTCCAATTAAAAGATAACATTCAACCCATTTCCCCATGTTTTTTGTTGATCATGTACTCTAGAAATCAAGGGTGGAAGGGTGGAACCTACTAACAGTGACATAGACAACTCGACAACTCAAAAGTAAAATGTGTAGGCATTATGCATCTGAAGTACATTAAGTGGTAAAGTTAGGAAACAAACAAAAGGTGGAACCTAGAATCCTTTCTTGAGGTTAATGTTAGGCCACATGTAATACAACATACCAAATTTTTCAAGGTTAATATGTTGCATCAATGGTGTAGTTGAAATTGTGACATTTTGTTCCAAAGGACTTGAGTTAAAAGGTGAGATAAATATAATATGCCCTTTCTAGAGGCAATTCATTAAAAAACACATTGAAATTGAGTTTGTACTATGATGTTCTCTCCTTTCTTTGTCAAAAAATGTTTAATAAGGATGTTTTTCCAATTTATGGACTATTTTGGATTCCTCAACTATTATTGCACATGAACTTGCACATACCAAGCTACAATCTTTCATGGAAGTGGAGTTGTCTATGTATTATCCATGATGCAAATCTTATGGTAAAAACTATTTTTTGGGCACAATTTTTTCTAATATAGAGCCAGTGAGAAAACCATGGGATTCAATTTAATTTTCAATGTGTTTTTGTGGGGGAGGGTTAAAATTTGTACCAACCAGTTCATGGTTCCTTCTTTCTTCTTATGGCCATTCAGTTTCCCTTGGCTATAAATGGATAAGAAGAAATCACTTTCATCTTCAAACTTGTTTAGAAGCTTTTTACCCATGGGTAAAAGTAATTGTTTCAACCAATTATTAAGACTACAAGACTAATAAAATGTTATTAAGTTTTAACATATATCAAATAAAGCATTTAAAAAAAGTGTGAATAGATATGTGAAAATCTTTTTGCAACAAGACCTATAAATTGTAACTTGGAAGTATTGGAAGTGTACAAAGTGAGATTGAGAGCTTCCCACAGCAAAACCATGTTTATGTGCCTTTGTCCAATCATAAGTGTTAACCCAGCTCAATATAAGAAATAAAAATAACAGACACAATTTCATGTTTAAGAAAAAAAACAGAATAGTTTCATTAAAATTTGTCTTTAGATTATTATCACATTTATAAAAAAAAAATGAAAATTATAACATCTTACCAAATTTAGTAGCTCCAATTCTATGGCATGGGTATCTAAATTCAGTAGGGTCTTCTAGCTTCTCAGTCCCATAACCAAAAAGAAAGTGTGTCTGACTTGGTAGATTCGATATATGATAAATTGATTATGCTTAGTAAATTCGGTAGCTAATAAATCGTTGATGCTTGGTGGGTGGTTGGGTTAATTCTTTCATTAACATAGTTTAAAATTGACTTCTTTTAAAATGGTACTCACCTCTCTCTTGGAGTTGCACTTTCGAATTTGAAAAGTGGC
This sequence comes from Larix kaempferi, assembly GCA_027924585.1. Taxonomy (NCBI): domain Eukaryota; kingdom Viridiplantae; phylum Streptophyta; class Pinopsida; order Pinales; family Pinaceae; genus Larix; species Larix kaempferi. Next base: position 788,109 of record BSBM01001259.1, read on the forward strand.
TTATCCTCTAAAGAAGGGCACAAAGGCTAGGTATAAGAAAGAAAGAACAAATGAAATGTAAAAAAATCCATCTCCATGACAAACTCACCCACCTACTCTTCAATAAAAAACCTTTAATAAAAAATTTTCACTCAAATGAGAAAGTTTCAATCTCCATTATTACATATATATAATAACATGACACTGCGAACCACTTATATAACCATACACCCTTGTCCAACAAATTATTTACACATTCGATTTGTTAAAAATTTTAACCATATTTTGGTGGGTAAAATGCCTCATGTACCCTGTCGACTATTTGTCGTGAAGATGGATCCTGCTATGGATTCGAAACGTCGACAGACTATTTTGGCTAATGTGATTTCTCCGAGACCCTCTGACAATAACCACCACAGAAATCTTGCTACAGAGATCATATACCCGTCAAATTCCATCCCTTCAACAATCAATTTCAATGATGTGTTTATATTCACGACTGTTCTGATACATCATCGTCACTGTTGATGAAAACTCCGACAGGTAAATAGTCTTCGCCATAAATTGGCCAGCCGTACCCGCTGGACACCTATGATATTCCTTCTACATGAAGACCGCGTGACGGTGAGGACAGACCGGCCGAAAGAGAGGAAAGATAAGCGACAACACATCAAATGCCGGGCTTGTGGGCCGTGTTCCTCTATTAAAAAAACCACACTCTTAGTCTCAACCCTCATAGTTTCCTTCATTTCTACCTTTGAAATAACGCCATCTCTGTGAAAATCTCACTCTCTCTTTTATTCCATCAGCAGGCCATAGATTACAGATTTCATTCGCGGCCTTGGCAAAGAACTCATACATTGTTAAAGAAATAGTTGAGTCAGCATTATCAGTCATTCATGGGGAACTGTATGCGATCTGGATCCAGTAAGGTCTCTGCAGATTTAACAGGCCACGAGTTAATAATGGTCATGAAAATGGACGGAAATATAATGGAATTCACGGCTCCGCTTCTCGTTAGTGATCTCACGGCGACGTACCCACAGCATTCGGTCGTGCATTCCGGGGACCTGTGCCTCGCTCTTTCCCCGGACTGCAAGTTGCTTCCAGGGCAGCTTTATTGCCTACTAATTCCTAATTCGCCTTCTCACGTTTCGAGGAATAATAATCCAGAGGAGGCCATCTTATCAGAACCAAAAAGCTTCAACAATGGCAGAATTAGCAGGGAAAGGGAAGAGAATAATGCCCTTTCTTCACTTAAATCTATGCAGAATGGCGGCGATATTATTCGGGTTAAGATGGTAATCTCGAAGCAAGAGCTGGATGCCTTGCTTGCGAACTCTTCTCTGAAGGATAAATCAATGGAACGGTTGTTGCATCAACTTGAGTCGAAAGCCCAAAACGTTAAAAAAGATTATGCTGCCAAAAGATGCAACGGTGTATGGAGACCATCGTTAGAGAGCATTCCAGAGATCATTTAAGCCTACAGATTCCTTGCGTCAATGCAGCGGCTGTGACAATATTTGTTATTAACTTATTGTATATGTAAAAAATATTAGCAGAGATTTATTTTAAATTCGTATCTATCAAGCATCCAGAGAGATCCAATTTCTTCAGGTGTATTAGATCAACATTTAAGTTTTAAGTTTTTATTTTATAAATGAACATTGATTTTTTTATTACTTTTCATTTAATATTTTATTTTATGAGCCAACATAGATTTTTTTTAAATACTTTCCATAATTTTTTATTTTATGAGCGGACATGAAGTTTTTTAACTATTTTGTTAGGAACAAACGTTACAACATCTCCCCCATACTCGAGCAATAAATTATATGTGAGTTTTTATGGTTTGGTTAGTTTTATTTATTCTTTAAATGCTCACTATATAAAAAATTGAAGATTGATCATGTTGTTAAATTATTTGGTTATCAAAATATTTTTGGTTATAAAAAATTCATAATTAAGTAAAATAATTTTTTTATATGATTAGATTATTTAATGATGGTGGTTGATTGTTAATATAAGATTAATTTTAGTTTATCTAAGGATGGAAAATGTTTTACTTTTCCTTAAAATTGTATTTCTATGTTTTAAAAGTTATATTAAAAAAAAAAATGGTTTAATTTTTCTTAAAATTTTATTTCTATGTTGTTCTCAAAGTCTTAAGAAAAATAATTTTTTGAAATATTCTTTGCTATTCATTATGAATTAAAAAAGATATATGAAAATAAAATCTAGTATGTAACCACACAATGCTATTGATTCTATAGCTACCATACTTCTCAAAGCACTGATTACTATCTTGTCTAATTGTCTATTACAATATACCACTCATACATAAAGCATAACTGTAGAAAATACAGAAGGAGATTTATAACATTCCTTCAAGTTATCAAATATCCCCCCCAAAAACAGCTAATTACTCTCCCAAGATAAGGATAGAACCCCTATTATGTAAATGGATATCTTTAAACTCTTCAAGATAGAGCATAAAAACATTCTTAAATAATCATGATTGTGATAACTTAAAAGTATAGAGATTAAAATTGTATCAAATATGTTGAAATTAAGATTTAATGTCAATGTATAATAAGATATTCTAAGAAGACAATTTTTTCCTTTCACATACTATGGATTTTTTTTAACTATTGTATATAATTTAAAAAAATAAAAACATAAATATAAAATCTCTTTATAATATTTTTAAAAAACTAAAATAAATTTATACTTCTCTTTATAATATTTTAAAAAAATTAAAATAAACCTACATTAGTAAACATGAACTTACATTAGTAAACATGAACTTACATTAATTTATTTTATAATATTAAATTTTTTAAGATTTTCATTATGATCAAATATTGTTACGTTCTTAAACATTTCAAAAGTATTTTCTTCGTATACCATTTTTTTTTTCTTTACCATGCCACGAAATTAAAAAGACAACCGTAACATCGAAAAAATATTTTGGATGAGCGTTTTACGCTATTGACAGCAGTTGTTCCATGCTCGTGGTCATATAATGTCCTTGTATTCAACTTTATGGGTGGAGGGAGGGGGTGATAGCGAATAAATATAAAAGTTGAAAAGCAGTTAATGTTAGGTTTGTTAAAGTTGTCATCTTAGTTGGCCATGTGAGGTTGATAAGTTCTCAACGCGATGAAAATACGAATGTTTATAAAGTGCCTGGTTGTGGCGGTGTGTCAGGGCTTGGAAAGGTGGAGAGGAACGCCATCTCTGACGTAAGGGTTTCATATATAAATATACTATAGATCCATGAAAACTTTTCACTGTTGATGTAGCCATTCGACGGCAATGATATCCTCAACTTTAAAGTTACTTTTTAGTTTAGTTTTGAAAAGTGATATAGTTTTGCTGAAACCATTGAAAATGTATATTGTTTTTATAGCTATCGTTTAATTTTGAAAAGTGATTAGTTTTGCTCAAACCATTGAAAATGCTTAGGGTTTTTCTCTAAGATAGGGTTTCTACTTCTAATTTTAACTATTTTGTGTTTCCATCATTGTGCTTTGCTTCACATTCAAATGTGTTATTTCCTAAATGTTGCACACTTGAAACATTTTCACGTGGTACGAAAATACATGATCATCATACACAATGAAACTCATAAGGATTCCTTTCATTACTAGTGAACACGTGGGAACAAAAGACCAACTTGCAGTTGGCTTTTACTCTGGTTGCAAAACTGTAAAAACTAGCGCTTGAGTAAAATGGCATGGAAAGTCCCTCGATATCAGTGTGACCCTATAAAAGCATGAATTCATAAATTTTATAGTTAATTAATGGTCATTTGTTGGATTTGGGAACCAAAGAGGTCAAGTGAGCCTAATCTACTAGGTACTTGGGATTTAATGGTCACACTCTTATACTTTGGAGTCAGTTTAACATTTGGATCTAGTTCTTTCAGGACCTCCATTTTGGCTATGGAAAGAAGCCATATGCATGCATTTCATAAGAAAAAATCATAGCAATGTTATGATATCAAAATTGGATTGTAATTCATCATCTCCATCTATTTCATACTATCTATTGGTCTTCATGCTTGCTTGACTCATTCCTTTAAGGAGAAAGCATATTTCTTCATCCTTCCCACTTTTGATTGAGACCATTTTGGAGAGTTAAAGGGCCCTTCCCAAAAGTAGTGTTGGTTTTCATCTATTAGTATAATTCCTCATGGTGATATTATTGTATTTACACCTTCCGTTAGACATTTATAATAAATTTGAAGCTTCCCTCCATTTGTTTGTTTGAATGTCATTTTATTACCTTGAATTTGTTGATAATAGCTCACATGTCTTATTTTCTTTGTTGAATAGATTCAATAGATAATATTTTTTCATAATATTAATCATGTTCTATGTTATCTTATTTGAAACCTATAGGGAAAAATAAATTTGCTTAGCATTGAACCAATTTCTCTATAACATAATTGATGACTTCACTTAGTGTTTTTATTTAAATATTATTTATAATTGGCCTATTTGCTTGCTACTAAATTGGGGATTGTTGCAAGTCTAATATCTTGTTCTTAACTATTTATTTTTGTAGGTTGGAAGCTAAGATATTTCATTTTTTCAAGTTGCATAGTATCTACATCTTATATGTAGAACCACCTAGCATGATTGTATCATCGATAACAATGCCATCTCTTGACACTCACATTTCTCAAGCCATGCTATATTTTGACATGATTTCTATATCTTGTTTCTTGCATGGTTGTTGGAATGTATAGTCAATATACCGCATGAGCACAATCAAATTTTGTCTTTCTGGTTTGCTTTCCCTCCAAACTGTAGCTCGTATAACTGCACATAATTTCTAAAAAAGAACAAATCAATTAGCAATATGGTTTTTCTTTGTTAGTAATCAGATCACCTAGTTTAAGTAGGGGACAAAAAATAATTTGTACCTTTTACCTTTTCTAGGAATTTAACAATTGGCTTTGGGGTTATCCCCTAGAAATCATTATCATAGATTACAATTTTATTTATTGCTTCCAAGTTAAAAGGAACCACTAAGATTAGAAAATGGAATGAACTTGATTGGTATAACCACTTTCTTCTTGCACTTATTTTTTCAAGCAAACTAGATTAGCTCACTTTACACACAAACAAAGAATTTAAAATCCCTCCCATTTTTCAATGTGCTCTTTTCCTAATGCCCATAACGAAATCTTGGTGAATAAAAAATGATTGCGAAAATGAAATAACTCCCTTTGCACATTTCATTTAATGGATCAGTATATCAAACAACCAATGTTAGTTAGGAAATTAATTAAGATGGAGTAAGAACTAGTAAAATTTCACATATCTTGTCTTCGTTGATCTCTTCAATTTATTTTTGCAAATTTATTTTCCAATGCATTTCAATCATAACCATTGTTTCACCACACGAAGCACACATAAAAAGGACCTAAAGATTATTTCTCATTCTAGTATGCTCTTCATCATATGCCTCTAAAGCAATCTTGATGAATCATAAAGAGTAAGGAGTATAAAACACCTCCTTTTCCAAACCTTTTAATTCAAATTAGACACCTAAAAATCAATCAACAACCTAATTCTAGCAACTTGATTCCTCCATAGGTGTCCACAAAATAATTAATAGTTTAAGTTAGGTTTGTTGGTATAGTCATATAGATAATACCCCTCAATATTTTTTCACATCAAACTTTAGTTGTTGTTATCCAGATAATACCAAGTGTGCCAAAACTTGGATAAGAAGCTATGGTTCCCCAAGATGCAAAAGCTAGCGTCATTTTTTTTCACTACATTAGGCCAACTAGATCTTTGTAGAGATCACAATTGACGATTCGAGGATGAATCAATTATCCACACTAGAGTTAGGTATCTTCATGACGAAAACCTAGGATTTTCAGCACGTAACATTTGTGGGATTCAATTGCACCTGAATCAAAATTTGATGGATTCTAGAAATGTTCTCAATTCCTGTAGGACATGCCCCCAATGCCCCTCATTATAACTAATTATATTATACATTCACTATCTATCTTTGTTGGATTCACAACCATTTGAAAAGAGATATTTTGGAAGGCCTAGTTTCAAACATTTAGTGGAAGAATATTAATTCAATAGGGGCATTTTATCTTCCATTGAGTTCAAGGAATCCCATGTAATTAAAGCTACATGTCATAAATGATATCAACACTATCTTGCGAGCCATACTTGGTTGCATTGCACATGTGCCTTTTTCTTTCAATTATAATTTCAATTGTTAGTTTAATGTAATCATTATCTTTTACACATATCATTACCTCATTTTCCCTCAAATTTGGAATTATAGTGAACTCACTGCCATCTTAGCATTCTCTAAGGATACAAGGCATTCCTCCCATCATACCAAGGGTTCCATCCAATATAGTAGGTCCTTGCCAAAGGTGGCATTGAACAGCACTTAGCACTCACACACATGCATCAGTGATCACATCAATTGTGCTTAGACATACCTTGCTTGACTTTCCTTCTCACTCACCACCTCTAAATTCATCCATGTATAACAGAACCAACTCCTATTCACACACCACGACTAGGACAAATGTTCCCAAATCCATCTTCCATTCAGGACTAGCCTAAATACTCTATATTTATCCAAACTCATTAATGATCATATCTACCATGGCATTGCATGGCCTAATATGCTAGATAAATTACCTTTGTACATCCCTAAGTTCAAAGGAAAGGAAGGAGACAATATTACTAACCATGTTATGTCATTTTAGTTATGGTATCATCCAACATAATAATGGAGGAAACCATTCACCTACACCCATTTCAGTGAACCCACAGTAAGATATCCACTAAATGGTATGTAAATTTTTGCATGTCCACTCACACCACCTTTGAGTTATTTTCCATAGTTTCCCTCACTTATTTTTATCTCCCTATTCACCATGACCTTGGGTTAGAGATTCATTCTAAATTTTAACAAAATACTTCCACACACATCAAGGATCACATCTACGATTGGTTTCATTGACACACACTCTACAAATTCAAAATACTACCCGAATTCTTGTTGGATTGGTTTCTCATATTACTCTTATCCATGATCACTACAGAAGTAGCTACTAATATGTTGATAACTAAAGATGAGTTTACTTTAAAAGATCAATATTTTTATTTGATTTATGCATAGTTAGGTTATATTTGTGTGATCATCCCTGATTCCCCTCGACATTGGTCACTTGAAAAAAATTTCCCTATACTTATTATCCTTCTAATAGTATTATTGGGTCCATGACTCACCAAGGGAGCTATCCAGAACCCTATGGGTTCTAACCCTCAACTCAAACATATGATGGACTTCCTCCCCCACCCCCAGTTCTATATTTCCACCAAGGATCCCTAACGCACCATATGACTATGCTATTTATGGACCATACAATCTTACCTTTCCAAACATGAGCATGCATGTTGTCACCTCACACCCTTCCCCCATACCCATAACACCTCTTGCAATGCCAACGATTTCCTAATTATTACATGTCATATGGGTCACCAAACCCACAACAAGAAGTGTTAAAAAATCCTTCTCCTCAACAAAGGGCCATATCTCACCAAGAGGAAGTACCCTGAAAACCACCTAATCCCCCATAGATAAGGATTCTTCCTACCAGAACATGTACATGAAATCAACAAAGATTCACCTCCAGACCTACAATCAAGCCTATGGAATGTTGTAATCCACTCCCACATAGCGAGAGGATGACTAGGATTCCACTAGTGATTCTTTTCAAATTCCATGTCCCATTAGTGATCCTTCCCCATGCATTCCCAAGACGAATCTATGATGTATGAATCACACATATTGTATCAAATTTTCCCATAGTTATAGCATTTTTTATGTTTTGGGCCAATCCCCAGCCACTCTACTCTTGAAGTCCTCTAGTCTCTCCCTTCCCAAAAGAAGGAACTACTTTCAATATTTGGTTCTATTCACCCATCTAATTCATCCCAAGTGACCTTGAAGTTAGACCAAGGTGAGACTAGGTTGTCCTCATCTGTCACATTCAAAATTCTTTTCACGATAAAAAATATCATCATTCATTGTTGCATGATCAACAAGGGTGAATCAACTTATGTCATGTCCACCGGTGATTCAACTTATGTCATGTCCACCATGGTTTGGGAGAGGATAGGATCCTTTGATCTCATTCCTTCCATAACTACCCTTTGGTATTATTATGGTAAACCATCACAATTGTAAGGCCTTTACCAAAATTTCCCCCTAAATCTAGGGGGAAATATGGTTCTCATCAATATTAAAGTAGTCCATGTTCAACTTGAGCATAACATCCTCATTTTCCTTAGTTATATCTATGCCACGAGTATGATTTCCTCTTTGGTATTCTACACTATTATGTTCTCATGCAATGGTAAATTCATCACTCTTGACCAACTTAGATACTACAAGCCTTTCCCCATTTGTATCCTTGAAACTATATTACTATAGTTGGCAGAAAATAATGTCTCCCTTCTTACAATTAGATAGGCCTAAGAGTCTACAAATATTCCTCATTTCTTAGGGTATACACATGACTAACACCTATCATAACACCAAAAAAGTATTCCCCCATGAATATTATTGTATGTTCCATTGATAAAATACTCTCATCTACTTCAACATTTATGCCATCATCATCAATCATAGAAGGACCTCCAAAATAATCAAACATTTCCTCCCTTCAAATGTGGTTGTCATAAAATTACATTTCGTTTCCTCCTCCTAGCATCAAGGGTATATCGATCATGGTCACCCTCATCCTACTATGGGTCACTCACTGAGATTCTTGTATGGTACTTAATAGATTCATACCAATAAGTAACATTAACACCATATGATCCTATAAACTTCACTCTGATTGCTCCCAATAAATCCTCATATTTTGAGGCTTTGTGTCCTTGTTCACCACCCATATTGGCATCATCCAAACTAGTTGGTCTCTCGCAATCACAAATATATAAGGAAAGAATAAAAAAATGGTGAACACTGCAACTTCCTAGAACTCCCCTGTAATACCCCATTTTTTTATTCCATAATGTAATTATGAATGTTCTGATGAATGCCTAGAAGCTAGATATAAATAGTCTAGGATGACCAAACATATTGTAATTATGTACAATGATTTTTAATATAAAAACCCCGATGCCTACAAATGAATAAGATGAATAAGATATGGGGGGATATGATTCCACAAGCGAGGGAAGTGAAAGAGCGGCTAAGTGGGAGATTACCATAGAGACTTATTAAATTCCTTAGCCTTACTTGTAAACCTTAGATACTGATGTTATCCTAAGTTCCCTAAACCCATGTTTATGAGATTGGTTTAATTAACCCTTGATTATTAATTATCCTAAGTTGAGATGAAAAGGGGGAAATGGTGGAGAATTTAGTTTAGAGGACCATACTAGGTATCATTTTTTATGATCCTTCATGCTAGTAAAGGAAAGAGGAGGAAGAAATCAACCTTGAGAAATATGTGGTAATGATTATTGTGACCCGGTGAGAGGAAACATGGATTATAATTGAGATTCCTTGGTTTCCGAACAGTGAGATTCACTTGTCATCATGTGTTGGAGAATTAGAATGGAATTGGTATATCTCGAGGGATTACATGTAGAGAAGGGGATCCCAATCCTTTTGTTTTGTAGGCTAAGGGGGAAGAGTTCTAGTTATTGGGAATGTTGTAGGTGAGGTTTGGCACTAGGGATTTATCTGTGTGGTGGGTTGAGTATATGGAATAAGAGATTCAATATTGTGGACTAATAGCCCTAGCTCAAGGGTGGCCTCTATCATTGAAAGAGTACAGGTGGTAGAGTGCCTATGGATGTGAGGAACATCTTTCATTTGCATCTAGTTGGAGGATTACCTATTAGAATGGTAAGTACTTTAAATATGTATGAAATGATGTGATTTATATATTTATGTATGTATTTATCTAAATGACAACTTATGTAAATATTTGTGCATGAATTAATTGCCATAATTGTGGGATAAATTCATGGTAAATTACACACATTTTTTGGGGTCTAAAAATTAAATAATTGGGTTCCCATAGTTGTGCCTTTTACTGCTAAAATGATACACCCAACCATATCATACAAATTTGGCTATTAGAGGTAAAATATCAATGGTGACAATTAGTACCCATAGGCCTTGAAAGTGCAAAGAGGTTATCATTAGGGGAGTTTTGAGGTAAAAAATGAGTCTCAAAACAAAAAATATACCATCAAAAATCACTTTATAAGAACCAATAGGATTCAAGATGACGATGTCAACCATGGCGATAAAATTTGTAGAACAAATTGGAGGGGAAAAGAAAAAACTAGTGTTTATTATTGTATTTTAGACATTTCTCCTTATTGGTTTACCCAAATTTCATGTTGGGCACTCGTTGGAGTGGAATTCAAATGTGCATCCAATGCATTCCCACAATACATACTTTTGAGATGCCCACAACATGGAAAATGAAAAATTCAATAAAAAATGTATTTTATGTAGATGTGACACTTGAGCATTCAAGGATGAACCACTTATCCACACTTGAGGAAGTTATCTTAGTAGACAAATCCTAAGATTTTCACTAGGTATCATTTATGGGAGGTAATTAGGCTTGGATATGATTTTCTTGTCTCCTAGAAATGCTTTTTATTCTTTTACAACATGCCTCTAGTTCTTATCATTATAACTAATTCTACCATGCCTTTTCTATCTGTCTTTGGTGGAATCACAACCATTTGAAAAGTGAGATTTTGGAAGGCCTAGTTTCAAATATTTAGTGGAATAACATTAAGTCAATAGGGACATATTATTTTCCATTGATTTCAAGGAATCCCATGCAATTGAAACTACATATCATAAACAACATCAACACCCTCTTGAAAGTCATACATACTTGTATCACTCATGCATTTTTATTTTAGTTATAGCTACATTTATTATTTTAGTGCAATCATTATCATTTATAAATATATTTACCTCATCTTCCCTCAAATTTGGAATCTGCATAATGAACTCACTTCCATCTTATCATTCTCTAGAGCTATAAGGCATTTATCGAATCAAAGGAGGGGTTCCATCCATACTAGATCCTTGTCAAGGTATCTATGTCAAACACTTAGCACTCACACACATGAATTGATGATTGGGTAATCATGCTTAGAAACACCTTGTTCAAATTTCCTCCTTAGTGACCTCCTTTGAGTTCATTCATGTCTAGTAGAACCAACTCTTGTTCATGCACCATGGTTAGGACCAATGTTACCAAAGCTACCCCTCCATTGATTCTAACCATTTCCATGAAATCCACAATGTCCCATAGTTACTCGAATGTTGTGCTTCACCTGACCACAACCTCATCAAACATTGAATAGAGTATTTGACTCTCCCAGTCAATCCACCAATTGACTACTTTGCTAGTCAACTGTTGTCTATCAACTTATTATATCCAGAAGATCCAGGAGTGTGATGAACCTACATAACCTTAGGTTCAAACACCCTTCCATCAGCATAATGCTATGGAGATTTAGGATATTTAATTACATTCTCTTAACACCCCTCCAATAATTTCATCTATATGAATCCCAAGCATAGCCCAAGGTTTCACAAACTTAGCTTCTAGTAAAAGATTCATAAAGATATCAACAATTTGATCATCTATCCTGCAATAAACAAGTGAGAAAAAATTTCCATGTACCAACTCCCTCAAATAATGAATATTAAGTTCAACATGTTTCATCTTGCTGTGAGAAACATGATTATTTTCAACCTATATTGTACTTTGATTATCACAATGGATAACAATCGATGCCTAAATAGGAAATCCAATATCTAGTAAATGCTAACAAATCCAACATGCCTCTGTACTTGCATTAATATATCCACAATACCCTACTTATGTAGTCAAAAGAGAGACTACCTTATGTTTATTACACAACTAGACCAAGTCTCTAGAACTTAGTCAAAACACATAACCAAAAGTGGACCTACAGTCGTCAATGTCACCTCCCCAGTCGGAATCAGTGAACCTGACCAGTCATTCTATACAATGACAATACTTACTACCATACTAATAAGTTCCTTTAATTTAGTGAACAATTCTATTTTCATATTTCCAGTGTCTTTCTTGAGGATCCTACATGAACTTGGATACCACACTAACAACAAAGGAGAGATCTGGTCGACTGTGGGTCAAGTAATCAGGATACCAACCAACTATCGATAAAGAGTGGTGTGAACTCGTGGAGAGTTGCGGTCTTTCAAAAACTTCACACCCAACTGATAACTTGTAGCACAATACTAACAGTCATCCATTTTGAATAATTTCAAAATATACAAAGCATATTTTGGTTGAGAAAGAAAAATACCATCATCCATTTGCAAAATTTGAATTCCCAAAAAGGAATGCAATATACCAAGATCAATCATTTGAAAGGCATCCGCAAGTTGTTTATTCAAACCCCAAATCAGGTTGACATTATTTCTAGTTATCACTAAATCATCACCATACAATACCACAATCAAAGTATCACCATGATCATGTAATACATAAATACTGTGATAAGATTCACAATGTTTGAATCCAGAATTGACAAAGAAATGATCGGTCTTCTCATACTAAGCATGAGGTGCCTATTTCAAAGCATACAATGACTTCTTGAGTTGACAAATAAGACTCGAATCTATCACAAAACGAAGTGGTTGTTCCATATATATTTCTTCAGAAAAAACCCCATGAAGAAAAACACTTTTAATATCCATTTAATGAATGTCCCATCCAAATCAAGCAGCAAAGGAAAGAATCAATAAAACCGATTTCATCTTTGCAATAAGGGAAAATGTTTCTGTGTAGTCGATTCCTTCATGTTGAGAGATTCCATTAGCTACCAAATGATCCTTGTAACATTCAAAAACATTCTCAGAACTAAACTTGGTCTTATAGACCCATCAACACTTCACAACATTCTTTCCTTGCGGTCGAGGAATAAGTTCCTATGTCTGATTCTTCTTCAAAGAATCAATTTTAGTAGCCACATCATTTTCCCATTTAGACATTCTCTGAGCATCAACATAAGTGTCAAGATCACAAGTTTCAAGATCACGTTCCATCAGTACAACACTGCCATATTTTTTCTGATTATGAGTCTACTGACCAATACTATCATCTCCAACATCTAGTCCAGTAGATTTGATTATTTTATCATCCCACCGAGGTAAACAAGAAACTGGTGATTTAGGTTGGTGATTATTAGTTGAATGAGTTGGTGTGTCAATGTCTTCAGTCACAGTAGACTGACTACCAGTTGAATCAAGAGAAGAATTTGTCGATTTGGTCAAAACTCCGAGGGGTACAATCAATCCAAATTCCTCAAGAATATCAAATGGATCACTGTACAATAGTCTAGAGGGGGAATTCATCAACTTATTGTTTTTAATAATCTAATCAAATATCACATTCCTACTCAAAATGATCTATTATTTGACAGGTTCAAACAATTGATAATATTTTGATTCATCAGAATAGCCCATCATGATGCAAGCATCACTCTTTGCATCCAATTTATTCCTGCAGTTATCACTGATATGTGCCAAGAAACACATATAAAGGTTCTTAAGTTTCCAAAAGAGGGTTTCCTTCCATTCCACTTCTCAACTGGAGACATGTCGGTTACAGATCTAGTCGGTACAAGGTTTATGAGATAGTTTGAACAGTAAACAATTTTTTCCCAAAATTTAGCTAGAAGATATTTGGTCTGTAGAAGGCACAAGATCATTTCTACCAAAGTTTGATTCTTCCTCTCTATGATGCCATTCGGTTGAGGGGTGAGAGGGATAGATCTATTCCAAGAAATACCATTTTGCAATATATATTCTTCCAACTATCAACTCACATATTCACCACCATTGTTTGATCTCAAACATTTGATGGGTCGACCACATTTATTTTCATCCAATACCCTAAATTCATTGAATCTTTCAAATACATGAATCTTATTCTTCAAGAAATATACCCATGTAAATCTACATAAATCATCAATAAAGTTCAAACTATACATCGCACCTTCTAATGAGGATTTATTCATGCAATATAGGTCACTATCAACAAGTTCCAATTGGTTCTTTGCTCATGCTTTCCCAAAATAAAAGGGTGCATGAGATGCTTTCCAAGCACACATACTCTACAGAATCCTTTAGGTGGAATAGTGTCATGTCCCCATCTCTGGTAAAAGTCTTATTTACTCAATTTTGTATATTTTTCATGACGACATTATCTGAAAACCTAAACTAGTTCTGTCAATGTAATCTAGAGTGGAAAAAGGGCATGGTGAACCACAAGGGGGAGAGTTTTTAAAGTTGATGATGCCGCGGGATTCATTGGCTTTGATTAACTTTTGAACACAAGTCAAGCTAAATTAATCTATTATGTATTTATGTATATACAAATATACCTAAAGGACTATCTCTTTTAGGTGGATTTTAATTAAAGCTCTATAATTATTTCTAATTAATACATTTGAATATGTATTATATATATATATATATATATATAATGTGAGAATATATATAAATGTACATACTCTTTTAATTATGAATGTTAAGTTTAATGTTTATTTTGCATTTGTTTTCATTTATATGTTTGAAATGCATTGGTATTTGATTTATATGTTAATAACACAATTGCATTGTATTATATGAATAACATAATGCTTACTATACATTTGAATTTCAAATACATCATAATGTGTTTGCATAGACTATAGAGTCAAAAACAAAAAGGGAATTGTTTTATATGGCATGGGGTTTGTTTAGTTCCCTTGTCAAATAAATTCCACATAAGTGTAGATAAATATAAATGTTGTGTTATCACCCCAAGAAGCTCTCTTAGGTTGTATTTCAGAGATGCCTAGTAACTTGAACTTGTCTTGAAAGAAGGGATTAATTTTGGATCAAGTTGGATGACATGAATCAAAATCTTACACTCTCACAACATGCATGTGAGCTCTCAGATAGACAAGGCTTTGACTATGGATGTTCAGAGGGTTGATTAAAAATAGAGGGTGTGAATCCTCGTCGCTTTTAACAGATTCATACACAGCAAAATGCATATAAATGGCTAAGCACAACAAAATAACAACATATATGTTCAGTTCTTAAACACCATGACAGGATAACAGCTATATCAGCAATTAAAGTGAACATACAAGAAATATATCATTCAGACCAAGTACAGAAACATGAGAAACAGGAATCTGCCAGCCAATAATAAAAGAAGCTTGTATAATCTAAAAAGTTACAGAAGTCTGAGAATACAAAAGTCGATTCTTCTCTCCAAAGTTGAACCTCTATTCTACTTCAGTTCTTGGCTTTATAGCCATTATATAGTTTTTAGATCCCAAACAGATGGATCGAATATACTAAAAATAACAACTAAAAATAGCAAATGATAGATGCAACAGGGCATCATGATCAAAGTAACTGCTCTTTGTAAGTGACACTATGCTTGGCAGTTGATACGAACATCTTGGAGCTGGGGGCAGGTGCGAAAATGCTATTCTGCAGAAACCTGTAGGGGTGTTTTCCAAAAATAGGGAGGAATATTTTTACTGTCGAATCTGCCAGTGCTCTCAGTCTGCGAACAAAGGCGATCGTGGTACACTTGAACGCTCATCAGTCTTCTGGAAAACATATTCAAGATGTTAGGAACCATACCAAAAAGGTTTGATGCCTGCTGATATATTTGTGCGTTTATTTTAGTTTTCGGTAGCTAACAAAACTGAGCTTGAAGGTGACAAGCAACCAAAAGCCTAACGTTCGGTGATTAATGAATCATAGCAACGCTTCGCCCAAACCACCGAAATGCTTGAGGGTGATGGAGAACCTTATCTCTTTTTCGGTATCTAGGAAGACGTTGCTTTCACACAAAAAGCTACCAGAACAGGATTCGGCAGCTAATGAACAGTTTCGGTGTTCGCCCAAGCTACCGAAAACCATGCATGATTCAACCTGCAAAAATGGAAAAACTGTGTTTCCATCCTCATGTTACCTGGATGCTTCTTCCTCCTAGGCCAAGGTCTAAGGATTGGCAAAGTCAATCGTGGCAGCAACTAAGGTCTCCAGGTTCGAATGTGCCATGGGCTAGGGACTTTGAGCTTCTCCCTTGCCTTCTAAAACTTCAACCTTCCTCCTTAATCAGATGTTTTCCCTGATAAGCCTTATATTCCTGCCCCTCATCTTGCCATGTTTCTTGGTCAATCCATGAAAAGATCTGTAAAGCTCGTTATACCTCTATGTCAGCCTTTCATTTTTCTCTTTAATAACCCTCTCGAGTAACTTGCGTTCATAAGCTTGCTGGAGGAGCTGGTTGATTTTCTGTGAAGCTCAAACCTTCGCATTTTGGGTTGGTCTGTCTGCCACCTACTGATTCTTCTCCTCCACGGGTGTAGCGGAGGCTAAATTCGCACAGTCCATGCCTTTCTCTTCCATAGAGGCAGATGGGGGAAACTTTACATAGTCATTCTCCTGCTCCATCAGGGTTGGGGCTTCTTCCTGGGGTACCTGTTTTGTCTTCTCCTCATCAAATTCTGCTTCAGCTCTCTGTAATTCCCCCTCCTCTTCAAAATTAGTGTAAGGGAGGTTTAAAAGATTTGTACTTCTCGAAGGGATTTCCTCTGAAACCATCCCCTTATCCTCATCCTTGTCATCAAATGTCATCTTCCTTTTGGTTTTCTTCGTCGGTGGAGCTGAGGAAAGGGGTTTGACTGAATTTGGGGGAAGAGCCCTCCTTCTTCGTTTTCCACTTCTGGGGTTTGAGGATTTCTTTCCACCTTCTGGCTGTAATTCGGTTTTGAGCCCACTCCAGAAAAGAAAGAAAGTCCATTTCATGCCCTTTCTCTGCAATAACTCGGAGACCAAGAATTTGATTAGACCATGGTGGAATAGCCTCCCTGTAATTTTGGAGGGCTGAGCCTTTACTTGATGCACCATTTTGGTGAGGTTCCTATGGAGGTAGAAAGGGAGATTTAGAGGGTTCTTGATCGTGAAATGATCCATCAATCTTAAGTGAAAGATTAACACCCTGTTATACCTTCCCTCACAGGTTATATAGGCCAGAATGGACTTCAATAATAGCTGCTAATTATCCTCCAGGTGTGACATAGGGATGTCCTTCTTCCAAACCTGACTCCTATGCTCCAGATTCAGATATGATTTGAACTCGAATTCCTTCTTAATCGTGGTCTTAAACCAACTCTCCCCGGTCGTGGGAAATTCTGTTACCTGGGAAATGAGGGCCTTGTTCACATGGAACTCTTCCTTGCCAATTACTGCCCTTTCTCCATCATATGTGAGGGCGAAAGCTTCAGCCATCTATTGGTGAGAGCCCTGAAGTTTTTTACAGAAGTTATAGCAACCAACATTCTTGAAAAACTGCCCTACCTTGGGGTGTGCCTCTAGGTAGCAGGTGTCACTTAATTCCTTTCTCAAAACTGCTCCTCCCCCTTTCGGCATCGATGACTTGCTTGGTGGCGCTTGTTGCTCAAACCCGGACTAAGAGAGCGACAGGAAATAGGGAGAAAATGGGCTCAATCGACATGGTGGGGGTGAAAATGGGAAGGTGGTGTGGCCTTTTGGGAGCTAACTCCGAGGGTATGCAAAGGTAGGCAATCATGAGGGTGAAATGATGGTGGCTGAGACATGATTACAGCAGTGGAACGGAATTTGAGAAAAGCAGTTATGTGGATGGGAAAAGAGGTCCGTCTGGTCGGAATTATTGCGGTGGCGTCTAGACTTCCCTCGAGGTGAGTCAGAATTTTGATGAAATGACCTTTTCGGCGGCTTAAACCATGATGAGTTCCATGCACCATGACCCCAACCCTTTGATTTGACATGTTCGTCAATTGATGTGACTTCCCTTTCGGCAGCCGACAATTCATCTTCAAACCTGCTATGTCACCGGAAAATGATTTTCGCCACCGTCTTTTGCTTTCGGCAGCCGAAGCTAACCTAGCCCATTTGATGGAAAGCTGCGGGATGTATGCCTGGCTTTCGGGGGCTAATGAACACCGTTGTGTTCGCCCAAATCCCTGAAATGGCTTCGTGAATGCGGGCATGACTTTTTCCTTTCGACAGCTAGGGAAGGTTTCGATTTTGCCCCTCGAGCTGTGGAAAAGGTTTGATCTTTCAGTGGCTAATGAACACCATCATGTTCGCCAAAGCTACCGAAAGCCGTCCCTCCAATTTACGCGGTAACTTTTCCGCTTTTGGTGGTTGGAGTGTTCTGTCTTTTTACACCATAAACAGCCGAAAACCTGGCTTTCGGTAGCTAATGAGCCAATACCAGGCCCACTTAAGCTACCGAAACCTGAAACTTTACCTTTGGAAGGAGGCCGATGCAAAAAATATCAATTTAAACTTCGCTACCTTCTTAGACCTACCGGACTAGAACTCAGACATGTGTAGACAAGAAACAAAAATAAAAGACTTCCTATCGCCTAGATCACTTGACTAGTCTACGTTTATTGGGGAGATAACATGTTGTAATTTTAAAATACAATGGTAGAGGTTTTTCTCATTTAAAAATGAGTAAGTGAACTATATTTTTATATATTCCTTAAATGATGGAATGATCATATTATTTACGAGCATGTACGCTATATACTTATATATATGTTGTTCTCTTATGATATGATTACAGAGTAATAAGCATAAACCTAATGTTAAACATAATAATGTGTGTTACATTGTTTTAATTAAAATGTTTATAATATATTTTCAATAAAAAATTATATTATGGTACACGAAATGTGATTAGTGCTTTGTAAAGTGATTTACATAGAATATATAGTTATAGTTGTGACCTTTTGTTAAAAAAAAACAAAATTAATGGCTTCACTATTCGGTTGGGCATAACTCGAATTGGGAATCCACGTGGGAATGGTCGTGAGCTAACGTGGGGCTAATCGTGAAGGAGAGGGCAGTGCAGGAAGTTTGAAAAGAAGTTTCCATCGAGAAGAAGGGCGCACGCATTCTTGGAGAGGAAAGAAACGGGAGAAGAGCAATAAGAGGGAAAAAAACCTAATGCTGTTTTGATCTCACCCGATTATTGTTTTCCCTCTGCGTGTAGCTTGTGGCGAATTCAGTATTGGTGTTGTATGGTATAAATCTATGCCTGAAATCGGTTCTTAAGGATGCTTTCTTAATCGTACTGTTGCCTATGTGTATCGTTGGGGGAAAGGATGGATAAGGGAGCCAGCTCCCTGTAAACCTCCGTTGATATATATTCATGTGCAGATGGTTGGGAGATGGATTCCCGTAACCATTTGGGTGCTGCACAGAAACCCATGAATATTTTATTACTGTTGTGATCTTAAACTAATGCGTGGAAAGGATTTCTTGTCCATGCCTTTGTTATCTTGGCATTTTCATTTTGTATGTATTGCTTTATTGTCTGCGTGGGTGTTTTAGCTTGGGAGATATATCGTGCTAATGGTGTGTCTCTCTTTATTTTCATTGTTGCGTAGAGGTTGGAATCCGATTCCAAATCTACTCTTAGTCTCATAGGTAATATATATAGGCTAGAGTTGTATACTTCTGGGTATTGATTGTCATCCGTAGGGTTTGTGTTGTTTTGGTTGTGTGAGAAGATGTTGCATATTTTTATACTGAATGCTTTTGTTGCATGCTGGTGCGCTTAATATTGTTTGGGTGACTGGGTATTATATATGCTCATGTACTGCGCAGAGATGGGAGCTCGTGTGAAGGGATAGAGATGGGATCCCATGTGTTTTTCCTTTACCATATCCTCCTTGTGTACATAGCGTAGAGGTTTATCTTGACTCATGGCGTAGAGATTTGGGAAGGGACGACCCAATTATGGAAGCCCAATCCATGTTTAGTGATTTACCTACTTGCAGATTTCAATTTAATTTTAAATACAATGCATGGTTGGGAGGAGAGTCCCATGGTTCATACATTATATTACATATTATATATTTGTTTCCTTCATTCGAATGCGCAGAGTTTGTGAATGAAGTTCCTGTATGTACTATTTTCAGATTTTCAATGCCATAGGATCCTTTTGTACATAGCATAGATGTTGGGAGATGGATCCAGTTTGATTCTCTTGCACATTTTTTTTGATACGTTCGGTGTTAGTAATCCAGGATTTGCTTATCACGGAGATGGAATAGGATGCCATTCATTTGTGTTGTGTTACATATCGGATGTCATTCATTTGTGTTGTGTTACATATTGGATTCCATTTCTTTGTGTTGAAATTATTATATTTTAATACCCGGTAGTGGGCTGTGCAGAATGGAATTGGATTCCATTCGTTTGTGTTGCATTATTATATTTTAATACCCGGTAGGGGGGCTGTGCAGAATGGAATTGGATTCCATTTATTCGTGATGTGTTGTTATACACCCTGTAGTGGGATGCATAGAGATGGATTTGTACTTCATTTATTGTTGATATATATTAATATATGTACTATCCTATAGTGGGATGCGCAAAGATGGGAGGAAGTCCCTCGTGCGTGAATTGGATTTCATATAATTATTGATATAATATTGTGTGCAATAATTTATTTGTATTACTGCGCAGAAGATGGGAAAATCTCAGTATATCAAGTATGTTGTGTGCATTTACATTTACATGCTGCATGTATGCATTTACATTTACATACTGCATTTACATTTACATGATGCCGGTTGACACCAGGTCTGAAGAAACTTAAAATTTTTTGCTAAAAGGTCCTAAGAGAAAGAATCATCACAAAAAGGGTTGAATTGAAGGTTTTTATATAAAAGTATAGAAGAAAAACCCATATGTATAAAGTCCGCCAGCAAATATGTGTAAAGGTTAAACCCCAGTCAAGTTCCATCGGCGGGGATATTATAGATCAAGATCAACGGTCCATATTAACCCCGCGTCGCCAATGTAAACGTCAACAAACGGTGGAGGGTGGTAGCGGACATAATACCACCAAGGCACGTGTCCCATATTCATTCATTCGCGCATGGATAAAGTGGTATCCGAAACCACCATAGCACCGCGCGGAACCACCCATCATGGAAATATGCAAAGATACCTTACGTGGCAAGGTGGGACCCAACACGTGGCGAACAGAGAGAGCTTGGCGGGGCCATGGCACGTGACATCATATTTTACAATGATCAGAAGGCTGATACATACCTAGATAAAATCAACGGCCAGCGTTTCATCCGCGGCCAGGAACATGCACACGGGATATAAGGGAAAGCGGTCGCGGAGAATAAACCACTATAACAGGTGTCAGCAGATGGTGTATCCGCACGGGGAGCAAACCAGAAAAGGAAACCGCCTTTTCGATCGCGGATACCGCCGGGGGAATAAAGGAGGACGAGATCTGACGGTCCAAAACAATGGTTCGAAAATCAATGGTTGGATATGACCCACGTTCATAAAGGTGCAAGGAGGTTATTCTAAAAAGGCTTATATAAAAAGAAAGGGCTCCACATAACGGCATTTTGCATGTGTCGTTATCCTGGAGAGCTCCGAAGACTGGTGGAAGCTGGCGATTGCGACAGAAGGCGAAAAGCAAGCACTTACAGGTAGGGTCTGGTGACCTGTCACACTTTTTAAACGGAATTTTGTTTAAAAGGAGCGTTTAAATGGAGACTGTGCAAGATATAGACGTTTTTAGGTCAAAAGATGCCCTAGAAGACAGAGATGAGGATGTTTACGATACCCTCATTAGGTTTCCGGTCTCCGATGTAAAAATTAAGTTATCTGAGTTATTAAAAGAAGGTATAGACCCCCATAGAGTTCACCAGTCATCTCTGATAGCTTTTTGCCCTGACCAATTTCCTGCTTTCCCAGAATTCGTCTCCTGGTGTGATGAAAATTATTCACGGGAAGAAAAAGTTGTTTTAAATAGCCAGAAAACTAGAGCCATTTGCAAAATCGAGCCAGCCGAAGTGATTAGAGCCCTGGAAGTAGATTTGCCCCAAACCCTGGACCCTGAGGTTTTTTCTGAGGTTTCGATTATTGAAAATTTTCATCACGCTTATCAAAGTGATAAAGAAATGTTTTTGTCGACGTGTCTCAGACCAGAGACTAGCATTTCGGAACTCCCTTACCCTTTAGATATCAATCTTTTTAATGAAAATACCCAGTTGGTCTTGACACTGTTGGCCGTAGTTTTAGGGTTAGATACGGATTTGTATATAACTGAGTTTCAATTGAGTTTTTTGTACAGAATAAGTATAGTCCAGTCGGGAATTGACGAAAGTCAAATTCCCCGACTAAATTTTGAAGCATTCATAACAGAAAAGATGCATGACCAGATGGTCAATTTTTCCACACACAGACATTTCAGGTTTCAGGCTTTTTTAATGAGAATGATTATGGTATCCAGCCAGGAAGAATTACAGTTTCCAGAGATTGTTTTCACAACTCCACTGGAAAATAATATTTTCAATTTTATCAATTACATGCTCTCGACGATCTTTAAGATGATTTTCGGAAAAAGTCTACCTAGGGTACTGCCGGAAATGCAGGTATCAATGCAACTGAATACAGAATATGCCACAGGAGATTGGTTTTTATCGAGAGATAGTACAGTAGTCAGATTGTATGGATTCAAGCATAAACCCTATGTGCTACCAGCATTCCTCACCTTGAGGATTTTTGCCTTGGAGTTTTTGAGACAGAAATTGATTGTAGAAGATAACAATTTTTTAGTCCACAGACAAGCAACGGACATTAAATATCCTTTCACATTAGGTCCGTTCACAATAAAGAATAAGAACGCTGCTGTATATATAGAAAAGTTGTTAAAAGACATGAATTTTGAGACAGATGCAGCTATGGAATATGACCCATTAAATATCATATCCAAACGAAGACTTGAGCATCGTATCAAGGCTCTGAGTCATCAAACTGTTGAAGGAATGGCAGACAGCACCAACTGGCTCGAATACAAAGAAGAAATTATTCCAGACAAGTCAGACAAAGAAATGTCATTGGAAGAAGCAACGGCAGAAACAGAAAGTGAAATAAATACTGCATTAGTGGGGTCCAAAAGGCCTATACAGGATATTATGATCATCGATGATGAAGAGACAGAAAAAGGAAAAAGATTGAAAATCGATGAGTCACAAGAATTGACAACAATTTCAGAAGAAGCAAAAGCGACAGAAGATGAAATACCAGAAGTTACAGTGAAGGAATACAACATTGAAGAGACCCCTGTAGGGGATGATGTAAATAGACCCAGGAATATCATGGACGTATTTGATGAACACAGTAAAAACAAACAGGAATCCGCGAAGCAAACAAGTCAATTGTTTCCGAAGGTCAGGAATATATCAAATAATGAAGTAAGTTTATTCACCAGCAGGAACATCAAAGAAAATTCTTTGAAATTTTCAGTTGTGACAAAAAACAAAATCTCAGAGATGAAGATAGATTTGTCAAAAATAAATGCCCCTGATAAAATTTTGTTACATAGACAAGCTGGAGAGGTCATATACTCAGACTATTTGGGGGCCATATTGAGAGCCGACAAACTGAAAAATTCAGTAGACAAATTAAATAATCAGTTGAGACAAGAAAAGGCAGAGAATAAGTCTTGACAATAGCAAATTAAGAAATTGCAAATGGACTTGACTAATAAAGATGGAGCTGCAGCCACTAAACTGCTCCAGGAGAAGGAAGAGGTGATTTTAACATTGAGACGAAAGTTAAAAATCCCAGATGCTGTACTCATTCAAGGTGCAGAATTGACAGTATTAGAAAAAGAGAAAGAAGAGTTATCTAACGAAGTCAATGATGCTACAGCTAAAATGTTAAAGCTCTCTGACGAAAAAGATTGTTGGGAAAAAGAAAGGTTCATTTTAGAAGAACAGTTAGCAACAGCAAGAAAACAATTAGCAGAAAATAGTCAGCAGCAAGTACAGACAGGCCCAGAAGAGGATAAGACCGGTGTAGATGAAATTTTACAGGCAATGTCACAAATAAGCTTAAAAGATAACGAAATCAAATTGTTGAAGGCAGAAGTACAGAAATTGAAAGAAGAAAATGAAGTAAAAGAGAAAGAAATAAAAACCTTGCAGGCAAATAATCAGGAATTGAGCAATAATAATAAAGGATTAGCAGCTCATGCAACAGGGCAAGCTGCTATGCAGGGGTGTAAACATATGGTGTGGGACCAGATCATTAAAGAGGTTGAAAAAATTAGGCCATATCTGGATTATATAAGAGTTAAAGAAAAGGTAGCCAAAGATGCCTTCGACAGTTGCCGGGCAGTCAGGGAAAGCCTAAATAGAAAGCCGAAAGAAATAGCCCAGAGAGCAATAACATTTTTAAACAGTTTATCCGAGGCAGACCTGACAGCCATGAGTATAACAAACAGAATTTCTGTCATCACTTGGGCCAGAAGGATCTTGGGAAAATATTCACATGTCGAAAATGTCGAGGCCAAAGCAGGAGAAATAAGGAAAGAAGTAATCCAGTTCAAAAAGCAATTTGAAAAGTTAGTGAATAAGGGATTCCCAGCTTTCTGGAACGAAAATAATGAATTAATTCCTCCAAACGATTATAAAAGATTACTGTTTGATATCAGGATGGATCACCGAAATTTCCAGCAGCTAGATCACATGCTCACAGGGAAAATTTTAATGGAGAAAATGTCAGGGGAATTTGAAATGTTAAATATGCTAATTTCAACTTGTGCAAACCTTCTTCCTATTTCTTATGCAGGTCATATCGAGATGCGAGTCTTAGTGAAGGAAATGACCAGTTATGACCTACCCACGGTTGACCAATGGAGTTATGTGGAGAAGTACGGAAAGACCAGATATTCTGTTCATACCTAGATGCATTTGAAACTCTTGCCATGTGGCAAAAGGATGATATCCAAAAAGGTTTTGCCAAGTGGCAAAAAGACATTTTTATTTTAAATTTGTAATATTATTTGAAAGACAGTTGTGGGTCACTCGAAGACAGTTATCTTTAGTTAAACATTTTTAATCATTAGTTAAAAGAAGCGGTTATATGGAGCTTCTTCTAAAATTTTTGTATAAAAAACAATGGAGGTCATTGTTGAAGGGGTTGGAAAATTTTTGAGAAACAAGTATGTTTTGAAAGTTTATTTTTGAAATAAAGGCAGTACAGTGATGATACCTATCTTTTGACGACAGAGATTCATGAGTTAATCAGTCTTACAGTCTGTTATTCTCCTTATCTTTATATGTGCATGTCTATCTTCTTCGTTATATCTCCCATGATGTTTTTCTTCTATATTTAAATGAACACTTGAAATAATTTGAGATTCATACTGGTTATGCCTCATTTTATACGCATTTAAATATCCATTATATTCTCCAAAGTTGACAATAGATTTATCCTGGATAGATACCTGTTGTTGATGGAATGTCTTTACTTCTTTCTATGTCACCTGAAAAATCAAATTGACTGTAATATGATTACTATCTTGCCTCTGCGTAAATTTGTACGGTGAAAATCTCTTACTGGTTTATTATACATTTTGAAAGCTTTGACTCCATGCCCAATGTTTCTTGTTCACCTTTTCGACCAGAAAATATTTTTTGAGAAATTTTAAAAGAACCTTTGTATATTTTAGCCTTCACATACATATCAAAGAGAGAGCCCTATCTGGTAGAGAAAATGGCTAGTTCTTCTACCTAAAGCTTGGTTTGAAATAGGTTACCTTAGGTCTTATTTTCTTACAACCAGAATAAAATCTAAGTGTTAACAATGCCAATGGTCATGATGCTGTGCTGAATCACCTATACATTTACATGTTGCAAATCGTATGTGTTTAAAGTTACATGTTGCATGTCGTATGCATTTGTTATGTTACATATTGCATTTACATTTACACGTTGCATGTTGCATGCATCGGTTGGTTCTAGGTCATAGAAACTAAAACTCTATATCTTATTTGTGGATCACCGTGCCCCGCTTGGGGGTGGCCTTCGGACAGACTGAGTAGAAGCTGTCGAAGAACCTACGGTTGGGTGGAGCATTGCATTGCACAAAATATTTCCTCTTAGTAAACCTTAATGAGTGATAAACATTTTATGAAAAAGCATCTAATATTTTTTAAGGCATAATGTTAGAATTTGTATTACTAATAAATGTTACAAGTGTAATAAAGACAAGTAAAAGATGACAAGGAGAAAACCCTCTTACAACTCTATCAATTTGGTAAGAAAAGCATGCTGGGTGAAGCTATTGTAATAATTGATATATGTGGACTCAATTAATTGTATCTCTAGATGGTATTCAAGTAATACTAGTGAAGAGTATAATCTATTAAGTTTACCACCTCATGTATCTATGTAAATTTGTTTGGTAGATGACTCAAGGAAAAAAGATTACATTTAGTTGAAAAAGAGATTTCAATATGAGACTAAGCCTATGAAATATTAGTATCAAACATATGCTTAAGGTTTCACCATTTTAATGGCTATATGCTATATTTTCATTATGGATGTAATAGAACTTACGTTTAATGTATTAACCTATACTTATGGGTGTAGTAAAGAATGAATGAGCAATTGTAATAGAAATGTCTTTTACATGAAGTTTACATCAACGATTGAATTCATTTTCGATGTAACGAAGGATAGTTAGTATAACACAGCTAAATCCTCTTGAGCTATAATTGCACCATGCTATATCATTTGTTATTGATATAATTTTGATTAGGTGTAAGAGAAAAAGAAAAGTATTACATGTCATTATATGGAAAGATAGGTGTATATCTTTGTCTATATTTATGGTGAGATTAATAGTACATATGCATGCTTATGATTTTAGATGAATCTTGTTAAGAGAACTTTGTTAAAGATAACATCGAATTTATGGAACTAACTTATTGTGTAGGAGTGCTCTTCTATGTTTTACCAAGTTCGAAGATTTGTGTGGTATTTCTTACCCAAGTTTGTGCGTGAAGTTGAAAGCGATTTTTCTACTTAAAAACCTACTTTATAATATTATGAAGAGAAACTTGGTTTGCATACCTCTATGTTTGGAGAGGATTTCCAATATTGCAGTAAAGATATCTACCAAATTGTCTAAATGTTATTCACTTATGGTAGGTGAATTGATGATTGTACAAATATCGAAAGTATGTTAAATAAAAACAAAAAGAAATCACCCCATTTCCTGTAAAACATAAGAAGGATTTTGGGTCATTACATATGGTATCAGAGCGAAGGTTGCTACTCTAGGACCTATAGGCTCATTTATGACATATGTGGCAACATAGATTTAGAGTTGCAAGGAACTATGAATTAGGTAAAGTGTTATGTGATAACCAAAAATATTATTATTATGTTTGTGTGATTGACACTTGAACTTCATGAGGTTTTAGCTAATATACCTATTTGGTTGATGTATGCGAGGAATTGATCGCATGAAGAAAGGGCTTGGCAATCAAGAACCAAAGCTAATCAATGGCAAGAGGATTGCTAAATCAAAAGGGATTCACACAAATCATTGTAAGTGAATGCCTCTATATGGTTGTTAAACTTGATAGATTGTCATGTGTAGTAGGCTCAACTTAAAGCTTGTGTTGGTAAAGCCGGTTAGCCATGATAGTGGCATTAGAGCCACATTCAGAACCAAGAGTTCACTAATGCAATGTTATGAGACATTGTTGCATGCACATGAGACAATATGACTAGAGAAGTGGAAATATTGAGAGCATTAAGAGAAATTTAGAAGATAACTCTAAAAATAATAAAACCCTCATATTAATAAGATAAGCAGGAGGGGGAGGGAGGCGCCCTGCAATGTAAAATAAAGCTAACTTAAAATTAAAATAAATCTAAGCAAGAAGAATGAAGAAGAGAAGGCGAAGTCTGGAGCACAGATTTGGGCCATAAAGGAACACCTATAGTTGGGTATAGAACATGAGATGTGTTCAAGTAGGAGCACTACCAATTTAATGTAGGAGCACTGCAATACCCTGAATAGCTATTATAGGTGGTTCCATGGTTTTAATGACATAAAAGTCCCTGGAGCACTCTATAACTCAGGAGCACTGAGTGAGTGTTTTGTATCGTCATATGCGTGATGCACGCCCCGAGGGGCATGACACGGAGAAGGTGTTGAGTACCAATGTTGTGACTTGTGCATGCCGAGAAGGCTTAGAATTTTTCCTGGACTCAAGCGATAAGGCTTGAGGGGAAAAATAGAGTATTTCCTGGACTCAAGCGATAAGGCTTGATGGAAAAAAGAGAGTATTTCATGGACTCAAGTGAGAAGGCTTGAGGGGAAAATGCGTTTTTCCTGGACTTAAACGAGATGGCTTGAGGAAAAAAAGAGCTGTCCTAGACTCAAGTGAGAGGACTTGAGGGGAAAAAGGAATTTTTCAGAATTCAAGCGAGAGGGCTTGAGTGGAAAAACTTGAAGATCGCCTGCTGATGCAAGTGAAAGATGCTACAATGGTATGGTTATACCACATGTACACAAATGAAATAAAATTGAAGCAAATATGTGTGTATTTGAATTTATGTATTTTTGATGAAAACACAGTTATGATTTAGATGAAATAATGTGATTATTGAATAAGTTGCTATTCGATTAAATGCTATTGTGAAGTATAAAAGGATGGAAATACGTGAAGTATCATGAACTCATGGTACTTGATATATAGTTAAATGTCATTGTATTGTTGCTGCTGCAGCGTGATCGCCAAAATTTTCTGAAAATTATAGGCCCCCTCCTTTTGTTTTTAGAAATTTTTGTGGTCTCTTGAAAAGTTGATCTTTGTAAACCCTTTAAGTTGTCCCTTTTTCTATTCTCCAAAAGAAGTTGTTTTTGTGACTAAGGCAAAACTTAAAGTTTTTTTTCACAAGCCTAGTCACAGCTTTTATGCCTATTTTCGCCGACCAGTCGCGGTATTTATTTTTACCCTCGCCGAATGCTGCACAAATTTTAGTGTTAATTTAGCCGACCGTTGTGCATATTTTAGTGTTAACTCAGTCGATTATCGCACAGTTTTTAGTGTTTACCTTGTGCCGCTCGATGGCGGTTTTTGAAGCTAAAATCACCGACCATTGCGCAGAGTTCCATTTTATCTTGTGCCGATCGATCGCAAGGTTTAGTTTAACTCCACCGACCACCGCACTAATTTTGGGTTTATTTTTGTTGACCCTTATGCCTTTTTTGACCTTTCTTCATCATTCTCCATCGTGTTTCCTGGTCGCAGTCTTTAGGCTTATTTTCGTCGACCATTGTGCTGATTTTTAGCTTAACTCTACCGACCGTTGCGCAAACATTTTGCTTGGAAGCTTTGTCGACCACTTCACAGCCCCTCATCCCAGCCCCTGATCCCAAGGTTCAGTCTTAAATCCATCGACCATTGCGCAAGCGTTAAGCGCAAAATCGCAGAAATGGTGGGTGAAGACTTTAATGTTCCTCCATGCGAATTGATTAGTTGTTTCATTGAGCCCCGTGCACATTAAAACCCCAACTGCCGACCCATGTGCATTAAGTGCTTGGCATATCTATATATGATGGGGTTGGTGGTCATTCCCCACCATTTGCATTGTTGGAAGAACTCTGTTCCCATGCCAAGGGGAGAACACCATTTTGTAGCCAGTCTGAGCATGCTTACTCACCAACAAACCTCTCCATTACTGATAGGTGGGTGGTTTCTTAAGGCCCTTTCCATTTTCTTAGTTGGCATGTAACATACCCTCCCGTGGACCCAATTCGAGGAAGGGAACATTGCACTAAATCTGGGGCTTTTACATAAACTCGACCCATTCATTAAATTCACAGCAATTAAAAATCAAATGCGTGCAAATGCAATTTAAAGCAAACATGCACAATGGAATAACATCATCCACACACATTACATGATGCCATTCAATTTAACACAGTCAACAAATTAATACATTTGCAGAAGTAATTACACATAAGAAAATACTTATCTTGACATAATGCTATCCCAAACAACTAGCTATGTCGCTGCAATGTTCCACCCAACCATAGGCCAGTTGTGTTCATCAAAATCTCAACACAACTGCAGCCCTCGAGTTGGGCATGATTCTTACAAGGAAAAGGGGACATTCAAGCTCATGCACAACCAAAGCAACAGATACCCATAACCCATACCCCAACATACTCTTACACATAGCAAACTCAGAAACTGGGCATGGATACACATTTCCAGCAATGGGACTTACAAACAGGATGGCCATGGGTTCTCCCCAAATCATGGGCACACCAAAATGGATTGTGAAAAGGGGGATTCGACCATAGGGAGCAAACCCGATTTATCCCACAGGTTATGAGCATTTCAAATTGCCAAAATGGCCTCATTGAAACTCCAATCAAGATCCCTCTTCTTCCAGTAGCTCTGGAACACAAAAATGCCTTCTTCCCAATTGAAAACAAGGAAACCCAGGAAAAACATGGAGGAAAAATGCCCAGGCATCTCCAAAAACATGAGAGGGGCAAAACTGGTGGATGGGTAATGGCTTGGGGAGAAATTCATGGCTCTTTTCTTGCCAAGGAAGCAAAAACACGATTTTCCATGAAGGGTGGCTTGCCCATACTCGAATTTGGACAGCCATACCTCTTCATTCCCAAGGCATTAACTACCTCAACCAATTCTTGGGAGAAATGAATGATTAAGTACGAAAGTCAACATGGGTAGTTGGGGGTTTGATGGGTTATCTCATTGACACTTGTCTTGACTTGATTGGCTCAAGGGTTTGACTATTTCTCTCCCAATTCCTTGTAAAATCACGCCCCCATCTCTTGTTGCATTGCATAGCTAGTTGTGGGTATTTTTATTAAAATGCATATTTACATGGTATTCGAAATTCCACTGTGCCTGGCTAGCACGCAAAACCATATGCATTAATAAATCGATGGCGGAACCTTGGCCTTGAACTCCTCGCCATGATTTTATAACAATATTACATCATTTACAATTTTAACACAATAGGGTCAGGATGGGGATGTTGCACAGCCTAAGTTCTGTTCTGTCGTTGGTTTTATTATAAGCTGCATGGGCATGTTAGAAGGTGTTTTCATTAAGAACCCCACCTCTCGCCTTCAAACGATGCCGAAAGATGGTTGGGGCCCCAACATTTTTCTTTTTACCCACATTTTTTCTCTCCCAAGCCTGAGATCCCTATTGATGAAAGCCTCATGGCCAACCTAGGCTTGTCATGTTCCTTCATGTTGTTTTTCGTCAAGTCTGGAACCTAGAGATCCTTGGAGCCTAAGCTCTTGTCTCAATCTTGTTTCATCCCCCTACTTGCTGTCCCTAAGCCTTGCTAAAACTTCAAAGCTTCATTATGCTGCTGATTGTTTAACACAGTAAGCCTTTTAGCTGCCAACGGAGGTTTCTCTGACTCGAAGTGCCAGATTTGTCTTGCGATGGGAGAGTTGCATCATCGCCACTATGCGTTGCTTCTCCACGTACACATACACATTTGCTTCTTTCATCCTTGGTTAATTTTAGTTGCTTGTGTGGTTGTTTCTGTTTTTGAAAAGGCTTCATCGTCACTGTTAAATAATTGCTCAAAAGGATAAGACCTGCAAAAACATCAAATGCTTTGTTTGTTTTAAATGTTGCGTTTTGAATTTCTAGAATAGTGCAGATAGTAGTTTCTTACTCATTGATAATGATGGTAGTATAATGCTGAATGATAGCTAACAACACTCATTTCCTGTTTAAACCGCATGGGTGATTATTTTGTGCAATTATATGGACTCATCGTTTCAACCTTGATGGACAGTTTAATGGTAGCTCATACTTATGTTATTTCAAGTTCTGCTTTAATATCATGAATAGGAACACTGTGTTGATAAAAAACAATGAAATCCCTCATTTGTCCTTTAACTGTCATCGTAGGACTGATATGCATAAGCAGTCTTCCAGGAAGAAACCCAAGTTAGCCAAGTCAGACTCAGATGTGTAAATCCTCTTAGACACCTCGCTCGAGATGGTGTTCGGCAACACGAAAGCTATCACAGGAGTTGCCCCAGAATATCAATGGGGCGAGCTATACAAGTCTATAGAAGACCAAAACTTCTATGAAGCTTCCTTGGAAGAACTAATGGTTTATAAGAACATAAAGAAGTCTAGTCTCCACAAAGAAGAAACCCATCCCGAGTTGTTCCCATGCTTTGAGGTCATCGGTTGGATCCTTCCCTAGGTGACTACTGACACCAAATTCATCATAGATGTCATCGAGATGAGTCTTGCATCTTTTGCACCAGAACATATCATGGAAGCATATAAACTGCCATACCTTGAGACATTCCTGAATGATGAATGGTTATCCGGACTAAAGATGGACCCTTTGGAATATGCGAGAAAGATGACAATTGGTGAAAAGCAAATAAGGAAAAGAAACAATGGAGAGTACAAGATCCATCTTCTAAGGACTCCATATAGACTCATCACCCTGATGTTGAGTCGAGTGTTCGGCATGCCAAATGGAAGCACATACAAACTCGGATGGGTGCTGGTGATGTCCCATGTAGCCACACAAGGTGCAATATTCAATTGGGAAGACATCATCCCAGATTACATGGCCTCACTTATAACCACTGCCTAGGGAGTATTGACCTAAAATAAGGCTGTTTTCTTCATGTCCTCTTATCTGGTGGACTGCTTACTCATCAAGCACCCTTTCCCTTATCTAGGATGCATCTAGAAGAGTAAAGAATCTCCCCTCCATGTGGCTTATCAGATAACATTGGCGCACAAGTATGCAAGCTACTATACTCAAATCTTTGAAAGGTTCATCATGCCCCTATATCAACTACTCTTCAAGGAAGAACCAAAATGCATGTCTGAGAATGTTATGCCCATCATTGAGGCGTTTGGAGATTAATACTTCTCTATGGAAGGGACATACTTCAGAATGTATGGAGGGAGTCGTGCCCCGTCCCTATTTCCTCGGTATGCCACAGATTACGTTGAGCACAAAGAAGCTGTGAGGAAACTATTTATTGATGGAGTTAGTAAAGTGCTTATTGATAAGAAGAAGGCTGCATACCTGCCATTGCCATTTACCATCAAATCATATCAACTCCCCAAGGAGAAGGATTCCATATATTTTTCTCTAGACCTGGAGGCTTTCCATTTTGGAACAAAGAGATTTAGGAGGCATGACCCCGAAGGCAAAGCTGCTACTCACTATAGTAACCTGAAGGTCACTTTTGATTATGCGCACGATTTCTACAAGGACGAAGAGTACTTTCGAAGTGCCAAAAATATGATAGAGTTGGGAAAGCGCTACCGCCCTAAAAGTGGAGCCAGCTCTAGTTCCAAACCTGTTGGGTTAATGAAAAAGGAACAGGAGGAGAAGCAGCGCCAAGAGGCAATGGCAATGCAACTAGAGGAGGTCAAGAAGAAGAAACAAGAGGAGGAAGTTAGACTCCAAGAAGAAGA
Organism: Larix kaempferi; assembly: GCA_027924585.1. Lineage (NCBI taxonomy): Eukaryota > Viridiplantae > Streptophyta > Pinopsida > Pinales > Pinaceae > Larix > Larix kaempferi. The sequence continues at coordinate 821,569 of BSBM01001259.1, forward strand.
AAATGAGAGGCTTCAAAGGGACCTAGTAGAGAAAGAAAAGGAAGAAAAGCAGCAACAAGAAGCAGAAGCTGCAAAAATGCAGGAAGAAGCTAAGAGAATAAGGGAGGAAGTAGAAAGGCTTAAGAAAGAAGAAGTTGAAAGGATGAAGTCAGAAATGGCTGAAAAGTTGTAGGAAATAAGGGAAAAATCAAAGAAGGAAGCAACAGAATCGCAAAAGCAGAAAGAAGAGGTAGAGAAGTCCAAAGAAGATGTGGATCAAGGGGGATCAGGCACACAAGATATGGACTTAAATATATCAACCACAACTTTTGAGGGACTTGTATCAGCCCAAGACCTCCCTCTCACCCCATACACTCCCTCAAAGAAACGTCAAGTTTTAAAGATGGATTCCATCTTTTTTTATAGTGGGAGGAAGGCTATCATGAGTATATTGGAAAAGGGGATGAAAACCGGAGACGACCGAGAAGAAGTCAGAATAACTCAAGTTCCTCTTTTTCAAGGGACCAACAATGATCCTCAGTTCATGACAACATGTACTGTGGCTTCGGCTCAAGCGAGTGGCAATAATGTAAATCTACTGATTGAAAAAGTAAAGCAATACAAGGACAAGTGCTTCAAGGTCAAAGATAATCTTATGAAGGAGGTGCACTAGGGAAATGAGCTTAAGAGGAAATATAGAGAGCTTGAAGATGAAAAAAAAGAAATGTCTTTGCAAACCCAGGACCTCGAGGCTGAAAAGAGGGCTCTAAATGTGCAACTAGCAATCACAGGAGGAGAAAAGAAAGGGTTAGAAGCCCACATACAAGTGTTAGAGAAGAGTGAAGCCAACAAAATACAGCAGATTGAGTTCTTCAAGCCTCAGTTCAAAAGGATGACAAAGGAGAAGGAGCAGCTATTAGAGCAATTAAAGGATGCAAATGAGAAGAAGCAGGATCTAACTGCGTTCCATGAGCAAGCATGCGATATGCTAAAGAAGGTTCATCAGTCACTAGAGCTGATCATGACGGAGGTTTGTAAGGTAAAAGGAATGATAGCAAGGATGAAAGAGATTGAGGCTGAGGCACTAAGAATTAAGAGAAGGTATGTGCGCCACATAGATGAATTTAATGGACAACTTGAGTGGATAAAAGAGAAATCAGGATTCCCAGGGCACTTGCGTATCAAGGCCGCAGAGGAGTCAGATGTGGATTCAGGAGTTCTTGAGTTTTGTAGAGATTCTGGTACAAAGATAAGTATTGCAATCCAGAAAACCATTGGGAAATGTACCGATTTCTACTAAAAAATATGGGAGACTCATGAGAAATGCATCATGATTCTACCTTAGACCATAGATGATTTTCCTGACAGAGATCAGCATTTGGCGGACTTGCAGGGTGACCTGAATTCAGAAACTGAGTACCTAAAGAAGATAGACGTCCTAACACCGGAAGACCTCCACTATTTTATTGGGAAAAAATCCATCCATGTTTTTTTCTTGGAGGACATCTCCCAGGCGACAGTAGTAGGAGCAGCAAACATTAAATTAGATCTGTGTAAGCATGAGATAGCACTGAAAATGATGATTTCTATGTGGGCCAATATTATTTTACGAGAAATTAGCTAGTGCACCAGCTACATTGCTGAAGTGGACAGACTTGCAAAAGTGAATAGACCTCCTGAAGTAAGCAATCCTACTGAAGTGGTTGGATCAGCCAAAGTAGAAAGACCAGCTGAGGCAACAATGCAAGCTGGAAATTAATTTTTTTTTATTGTAAATCCCAAAGGGAAAGTTGGAGATTTTTTTATTTTATAAATGTTTTTTAAGACAAATGGAAATTACTTTTGTCTCTTTAGGCACTAGAAGACAAACTTTTGTGATTCCCTAGGGTTAGGATATGAGAAGAGACAATTTTTGTAAAAGCTATAAATATAGGAATAGAATAGAAGACAAAGGACTTTTGGCAGGTGAAAGGACGGACTTGTGTTGTACGTGAATTATTTTGCTACATCAATAAAGAAGGACCTATTTTTTCCTCGGAAAGCTAGCATTGTGTTTTGCTTAGGATGTGTTGAATTTTGGCTGAATTATTTCTGCACTGTTCACACATATACTTTAAGATTGTTCTTAACTATCCTGAATTAATTCTTAGTTGTGAATGCTTTCATTTCCCGTGCAAACACTTATGTGTTAAAATGAGTAACGAAATGTTTTAATTCTATCAAAGCTATCTTTGATATCTTTTACTTTCTACTGTAAATGCATCTACATTATTGAACAATTATCTTGTTGATGTATATGTAACTTCGAAATGTATTTCATCTATGTATTTTATATATATTTATTGTACCCTTAATAGAGATGTGTTATTCCTCTATAAGGAAGTGTCGTGATGTGGATTGACAAGTGTCGCAAGTGTGTGTACTTGCCGATGGGTTATTAGACCACCATGTGTGGGGTCGACCCTGAAATATATATTATAATGTGGATGTACCTAGCTAGACAAGTCGGCCCCATAAGGTCACTAGGCAAACAGATTAGTATAAATAGAGACCAGGTGATCTCTATTTAGATCTCTTGGAAAAGTATCTCACTCTCACTCAGAAAGTGGCACACTAGTGAGGAGGAGGATCATCTGCTACTAGGTGACTATCTCAGTGTATTTTGGTTGTACTTTGGTTGAGCCATTGCTCTCTCTATCTCTGAGGAAGTTGTGGGGTTTTTCACCTTAGGGTTTTCCCCACGGAAACTCTGTGTCTCTTGTCTCTCATGCTTTTGATTCTTGTGATGCTTGTGATGCTTATTGTGATTTTCATGCATTGATATACTGTATATGTTATTCTCTCAGTAAAGATCCTAGAGTATTGTGAATTAATGCTCAGTTTTTTTCTTGGTATCATTTTGCAGTGACGGAAACTTGAGTTTCTTGTTTATTAGGTTTCTCTCCACATATTTTGGAAAAGCAGTATAGTAGATTGACTCTACTCATCAAGGCGCATCTATCTGTCCAATCAGAATTCAATTCCGAGCAGTTTTAGATTTGGCCCTAAAAATTAGGGTTTCCACAAAAATAGGGATTTATGGAATATGAAGGCATAGCTGGAAGCTCCTTGCAAAAATCGAAGTTTAAAGCTTTGGATCGATATCTTTGGCTGGGTAGATCTCCGGGAAACTCAAACCCTAATTCAAGGCTCTCCCAGTGAACCCAGGAGGACAAAATGGCAAATCTGAAGGGTAAAACTTTGCTGATCTCAATTTCTGAATGTATCAGGCTGATCAGCTCATCAAGGCGCATCTTTCTATCCTTTGAGAAATTTGAAATTCACATTTTGAATTTTTAGGGTTTTTTCTGACAAACCCTAATCCGGGACCAGATCCAGTTTTCAACATTTCAAGTGGTAAGACCTAAATCTTTTCTATTTCCATTTGAAGTACTCTTTAAGATGTCTCACCACACCAATCTTGAGGATAAGCTTGAAGGGGCTGATAAATTCCGAGCTTGGAAGTATAGGATTGGGTTAATCCTAGAAGAGAATGAGTTGGACTCATATATAAAAGAAGACATCCCTATCCCAGAGGATGAAGAGGCCAAGGTATTGCATAAGAAGAACTTGGTCAAGGCAAAGAGAATCATTGCTGATTCTATCAAAGATCATCTCATACCCCACGTGTCTTCTCTAAAGACACCCAAAGAGATGTTTGACTCTTTGACCAAGCTATTTGAAGGGAAGAACATAAATCAAAAGATGACCCTGCGGAACCAATTGAAAGGAGTAAAGTTTCAGAATGGAGAAACCATTCAATCTTATTTTTCAAGAGTCTCCCAGATCAAGGAACAACTAGAAGCAGTAGATGAAATGGTGGAGAATGGTGAAGTTGTCATGACCACTCTGAATGGCCTACCTAGGTCATGGGACTCCTTCATTCAAGGAATCTGTGCAAGAAAGAAGTTGGTATCCTTCAACAGATTGCGGGAAGAATGCTCTCAAGAAGAAGATAGACTTGTAGCTCGTGAGGAAAAGATGGGAGGTGAAGATAAAGCTCTTGCAGCTCACACCAAAAGAAGCAAGCCCAAGAAGGAGCACTCTCGCTACAAGAGATCCTATCAAAAGAATAAGAAGGATCTAAGATGCTTCACATGCAGTGATAAGGGTCACTTTGCTTCAGATTGTCCCAAGAACAAAAGGGATAATAACAACAACTCCACTAAGAAGAAGAAGGGCAGCAAAAGAAGGTTTGATGCTCATGCTGCCGAAGATGATGAACCCCCAAAGAAGAAGGCTAGGGCAGAAAGTGATAGTGATGATGACTCATCAAGTGAAGAAGAGTATGTTTTGATCTCTGCTCTCACAGGTACTATCTCCCATCGTTGTAATGATTGGTTAATTGAAAGTGGGGCTTCCAAACACATGACTAAGTTTAAGGAATCTTTTGTGAACCTATCTGAACATGAATCACCCCATAAGGTGAAACTTGGGGATGATTATCAATACCTAATCAAAGGAAGTGGTGAATCCTCCTACAACCTAGATTCTGGAAAATCTTTGAAGATGAAAGAAGTCCTTTATGTACTTGGGCTCAAGAAGAACGTACTCTCCATCTCTGGATTGGATGCAAAAGGTATGAGGGTTGCATTTGTGGATGGCCAAGTCCTAATGTGGCCAAAGGGAAAGACCATAGATGATGCAATAGTGATTGGAAAGCAAGAGGGAGGTTTGTATAAATTGAAGGGACAACTTGAACATGCCATGGTACATGAATCCATGGAGCCAAGTGAACTTTGGCATAGAAGACTTGCTCATATGCACTATAGGGCACTTCCAATTGCAAGCAAGGCTGTAGAGGGTCTTCCTGAAATCAAGACCAAACATGAATGTGTTTGCAAAGGATGTGGAAAAGGCAAGAACATTAAGAAGGATTTCCCATGTAGTGAAAGCAAGGCAAAGGATATCCTGGAGATCATCCACTCAGATGTATGTGGTCCTATGTCATCCAGTTCTCTTAGTGGGTATGTTTACTATGTCTCATTTATTGATGACTTCTCCAGGAAGACTTGGGTATACTTCTTGAAGAACAAAGATGAGGTGTTTGATGAGTTCAAGGAATTCAAAACCTTGATGGAGAATCAAATTGAAAAGAAGATCAAAACATTCAGATCCGACAATGGTGGAGAATTCAGCTCAGGTGACTTCAAGAAGCTTTGCAGTGATTCAGGGATTAAGAGGGAGTTGACTGCTCCTTATAATCCTCAACAAAATGGAGTTGCAGAAATGAAGAACAGAACTATCATGGAAGCAACAAGGGCAATTCTACATGACCAGGATCTACCTATGCATCTATGGGCAGAAGTAGCTAGAACAGCTGTATATGTGCAGAACAGAACACCCCACAAGATATTGGACAACAAGACACTAGAAGAGGTCTTTTTTGGTAAGAAACCTAAAGTCAGCCATCTCAGAATATTTGGTTGTCCAGTATACACTCATGTCCCAAAGGAAAAGAGGACTAAACTAGATCATTTAGGAAAGAAGGGTATCTTTGTGGGTTACAGTGAAAGCTCGAAGGCTTACAGAATATACTTTCCAGGGTTCAAGAAGATTGATGTCAGCAAGGATATAACATTTGATGAAAACTCAGAATTCATCAAATCAAGGAAGGCACCTGTCGAAGTTTATGAAGAACCTAAGGAAACAAGATTTCAAGACACTACCATGACTGAAGCAGTTCCAGAAGTTGTTCATGAGTTTGAAGATCCACAAGAACCTATAGATCCACCCCGTGAGGATAACCCTCACAAGAGGAAACCTGCATGGGCTAGAGAGCTCATTCAAGATGCAGAAAGATTTGGCATTCCAGAAGAAGAACACAGAGCAAAGAAGAGAACCAGATCACATACTAGCTATGTTGCTTTACTCTGTGACATTATGAACAAAGAGCCTTCTAGTTATGAAGAAGCAGTGGAAAAGAAAGAATGGAAGGATGCCATGGTTGAGGAATACCAATCAATAATGAAGAATGATGTTTGGGATGTTGTCCCAAGACCTAAAGAGAAATCTGTTGTAACTTCCAAATGGATCTACAAAATCAAGCATGTTGTAGATGGCAGTGTAGAGAAATACAAGGCAAGATTCGTAGCTCGTGTCTTCTCTCAGAAAGAGGGAATAGATTATGAAGAAACTTTTGCACCTATAGCCAGGTATACTTCCATCAGAACAGTACTTGCCCTGGCTGCAGCAATGAAATGGAAAATACACTAGATGGATGTCAAGACTGCTTTCTTGAATGGTGTAGTTGAAGAGGAAGTATATGTGGAGCAGCCACTCGGTTTTGAAATACATGACAGGGAGTCATATGTGTGCAGATTGAAGAAAGCTTTGTATGGCTTGAAACAAGCTCCCAGAACCTGGTATGGTAGGATGGATAGTTTCCTATCTGGTTTGGGCTTTACCAAGAGTAAAGCAGATTCCAACCTCTACTACAAGGTTGAGGAAGGAAATCCTGTAATTCTACTCCTGTATGTGGATGACCTATTTGTAACAGGAGATGATAGATTGATTGCATATACGAAGAGGAAGCTTGCTGCTGAATTCAATATGAAAGATTTGGGAATGATGCATTATTTTCTAGGTATGGAGGTGTGGCAGAGTGCAGGTGGTATCTTCCTTGGTCAAGGGAAGTACACAGTAGATATCTTGAAGAGATTCGGGATGATGGATTGTAAGGCCATGGCCACACCTATGGCATCGAATCTGAAGCTTCTATGTGATGCTTCATCTGAGCCGATTGATGTCTTTATGTATGATCAGATGATTGGGTCCTTGATGTACCTGACGAACATGAGACCAGATATTTGCTTTGCGGTGAACACATTGAGTCAATTCCTGACAGATCCGAGGAGTGTTCATCTGGTTGCTGTAAAGCATGTTCTGAGGTACCTGAAGGGTACAGTGGATTATGGGCTCAAGTATGAGGCGAATCAAAAGTTTAACCTGCAAGGTTATGTTGATTCAGATTGGGCTGGCAGTGCTGCAGATAGGAAGAGCACATCTGGGTGTTGCTTCAGTATGGGATCAGGTGTGATCTCTTGGTTTAGCAGGAAGCAGTCCTGCGTTGCACTGAGTACAACTAAGGCAGATTATGTTGCAGCCTGTTCAGCTAGTTGTGAGGCAGTATGGCTACGGAAGCTACTGTCTGATTTATTTGATCTCCCGTTGGATGCTACTAGTATCTTCTTTGATAACCAGATTTGTGTGAAGCTGTCTGAGAACCCAGTGTTTCATGATAGGTCGAAACACATAGAGATCAAATATCACTATATCAGGGATATGGTGCAGAGAGGAGCTGTGAAGCTCCTGTATGTTGCGACGGACGAGCAGATTGCAGATGTGCTGACGAAGCCACTAGCTAGGGTGAAGTTCGAGTACTTCCGAGAGAGGCTTGGCATTCTTCAGATCGAGGACACTTCGAGGAAGACGTGATAGACACATTTGCTGAAGCCATCCCAAGCATGTTGGAAGGAGGATCCTTCACATGGATATGGATGTAAGCGTTGGATGATGAGCATTAGGATGATGTTCTGGTTTCTACTTTGATATGATCAGTTGGATCATTTATATGTATGCATCATGTTGGATGCTGGATATGATCAGTTGGATCATTTTTATGTATGTATGTATGAATCATGTTGGATGCTGGATATGATCAGTTGGATCATTTTTATGTATGTATGTATGCATCATGTTGGATGCTGGATATGATCAGTTGGATCATTTATATGTATGTACGCATCATGTTGGATGCTGGATATGATTGGTTGGATCATGTGTATGTATTTTTGTATATGCATCATGTTGGATGCTTGGACCATGTATCTGTATATGTAGCAGGTGGATACATTGTATGATCAGGTGGATCATGTATGGTGATATGTATCATGTATTTGTATTTGTATCAGCTGGATACATTGTATGATCAGGTGGATCATGTATGATGATATGTATCAGGTAGATACTTGGTATGCATCAGGTAGATGCATTGTATGATCAGGATGATCATGGATGACAAGCTTCAGGATGTTGCTCCAGATGACATGCAGTAGGATGTTGCAGTGATGATGATCAGGATGATCATGTGTACATCAGGATGATGTATGGTGAGTATCATGTTGATACTCTATGGCCGTGGATTAGGTTGTGCAGATGAGCATATAATTTGGCACTGGGAGATTTGCAGATAGTCTTTCGAGGTTTTTCCTATGACATATAATTTGGCCCTGGGATATCTCGCAAATGCTCTTCCGAGGTTTTGCTCTAGGAGGACATATAATTTGGCCCTGGGAGATCTGCAGATAGTCTTTCGAGTTTTTGCCTATGGCATGTAATTCGTTCCCTGGGATATCTAGCAGATTCTCTTTCGAGGTTTTGTCCTATGGCATATAATATGTCCCTAGGAGATCCGATAGGTTGGGCTGTGTGCCCGTAATAAGTCCTGGGATGCTCTTGCGAGGTTTTGCCATGAACACATATAATCTGTTCCTGGGAGATCCTATAGGTAGAGCTGTGTGCTCGTAACAGCCTGGGATGCTCTTGCGAGGTTTTGTGGTGACCACATATAATCTGTCCCTGGGAGATCCTATAAGTAGAGCTGTGTGCTCGTAACAACTTGAGATGCTCTTGCGAGGTTTTGTGGTGAGGTCACATATAATATGGCCCTGGGAGATCCTATAGGTAGAGCCGTGTGCTCGTAACAGCTTGGGATGCTCTTTCGAGGTTTTGTGACGCACGTAATAAGTCCTGAGGATTCCACAGTATGGCCAGTGATGATGAAGACCTACATGTGGTGGGCCTACATCCAGTATGAAAAAGGACTGGCTCTGTAGAACTTCCTATGATGAGTAGAGTCAGAGATTGGTTGAGATAGCAGCAGCAGTGACGATGATGATGTCGATGCATCGATGACAATGATCCTGAGAAGAAGACTTGTCTAGCAGATCTGTGTCGAGAAAAACCTTCCTAGTTAAGAGGGAGTGTTGATGTAGATGTCACTTCGGAATGTATTTCATCTATGTATTTTATATATATTTATTGTACTCTTAATAGAGATGTGTTATTCCTCTATAAGGAAGTGTCGTCATCTGGATTGACAAGTGTCGCAAGTGTGTGTACTTGCCGATGGGTTATTAGACCACCATGTGTGGGGTCGGCCCTGAGATATATATTATAATGTGGATGTACCTAGCTAGACAAGTCGGCCCCATAAGGTCACTAGGCAAACAGATTAGTATAAATAGAGATCAAGTGATCTCTATTTAGATCTCTCGGAAAAGTATCTCACTCTCACTCAGAAAGTGGTGCACTAGTGAGGAGGAGGATCATCTGCTACTAGGATATTATCTCAGTGTATTTTGGTTGTACTTTGGTTGAGCCATTGCTCTCTCTATCTTTGAGGAAGTTGTGGGGTTTTTCACCTTACGGTTTTCCCCACGGAAACTCTGTGTCTCTTGTCTCTCATGCTTTTGATTCTTGTGATGCTTGTCATGCTTATTGTGATTGTCATGCATTGATATACTGTATATGTTATTCTCGCAGTAAAGATCCTAGAGTATTGTGAATTAATGCTCAAAATTTAACATATCTGTGGGATTCTTTGGTGTATTCCCAATGTATTGCTCATATTTCAGTTTTGCTCCCTGTAGGGATAGATTAATTAGCTTTGATCATTTTAGATCAGATTTGTTTTAATTGTATGCATTTAGATAGGGCACTTGCATATCATATTTAAACATAAAATACATAAACGGTGGATCGGGTCACAACCGGTGAAAGAAACCAAATCTTTAAATCTTATACGGTAGTCGGGCCATTAACTGGAGGGATTCCCCACACCAAACGGTGAGAAATCTAATTGGGATTGCTTACCGGGGAGAATCCCTTGCTGATTGGTGCTACGAATTTCAAGGCATCAACAGTTTTTGGCGCTAGAAGGAGGGCCACCAGTGCATGGCTGGTAGAGGAGATCCTTTCGTTAGAAGAAATTCCCCTAAAGACCTGCTTGAAACAGCTATCCCAGACGATTTTGTTCTAGGTTCACAAATTCAACAAGATTCCAATATTGAAGTTGAACATCAAGAATCATTGTATGATGTCCCTTTTGGAGAAGTAGCAAAATTCAGAAGGCATACTCGTTCTTATCTTGGGGAACTAGGTGGTTTGAACGTAATTCCCTCACTACCCAGAAGAAGAGCTCCAAGGAGAGAAACCTAGTACACAAGAGGTTCACTTCTTGTTCAAAATCTAGAGGAATTATTAGATTTGTCTTTGCAAGAAATCACAGAACCTTTTAGTGAAATCAGGCTTGAGACTCCCCCAAATCAATAAATACCTCAAACCCCACCACATTCTCCGCGTAATTCTCCAACGCACTCACCACTACATTCTCCACTAAGAGATATGGATGTACCTGCATGGAGAGCCATAGGAGCGCTGAATTTAGTTGGGCCATTCCATGATCTGCCCAAGAACCCATAAAAGGTGTTACCTAAGTATGATCCTGGGAAAGGTATCTCTGCTAAAGATCACCTTAAAAGATTTTATTTGGCTTTGAATCTTCTCAATGTACAACATGAGGATGTAGTCTATAGACTTTTTCCTTATACTTTTGAACCCAAGGCATCTTCCTGGTATTTTAGTTTGCTAACTAGTTCAATATCAAATTGGGAAGAATTCGAGAAATGTTTCTTATGTAAATATGGAAATCAGAAAACAGTCGCTACACTCATGAAAGAACTGCTATCCATGAGGATGGAAAAGAAAGAGAAGGTTCAAGAATTCAACCAAAGATTTACTACATTGTTAAATAATTTTAGTGATGCAGCAAGACCCGCTGAAGAATCTTTAGTTGAATATTATACTACAACGCTGGATCCTCGCATAGCAATGTTTGTCAAAAGAACAAAGAAAACTACCCTGATAGAAAACTTCGAAGAAGCCAAGAAGGTAGAGGAAGAAGTAGATAGTATTGCTAAACATTCCCTTGATCTGGAAACAAAACCAACAACTAGTAAGAAACGCCTATTGTTAACCAGAACTAAGGAAGAACCATCAACATATCTAGAAAACTTGGTCAAAATGATGTAGAAGCTATCTAATAAAATTATAGATCTCAAGAAAGATAAGGAAGCTAGCACATCTAGAAAGCCATTTGTTAAATTTTCAGAATTTACTTCAATCTAATCTAGGATCTTAACTGAGAGAACAACATGCACAGCAAATCTACAGCATATCAATCATGGACACAATAATGCAAGCACACAAGAGACACAGAGTTTACTTGGGGAAAACCATAAAGGTGAAAAACCCCAATAAATTTCTCAGAGATAGATAGAACAATGATACAACCAGAATACAAGAGATAGTCTTCTCCTAGCAGCAGAGCCTCCTCCTCCACAAGTGCGCCACTCTCCCAAGTGTGAGTGAGAGAATAGAATGTGTAAAATGAGAGAGACACACTCTCTATTTATACACTAACTTTACTTGACTTTTACTCAACTAGGTCGGCCTAAACTTAACCACTTAACATAATGTTGACTGGGATGACCCCCACTAGGGTGGTCTAATAACCCTTTGACCCACATGGCCGACCCCCAATAGGGTGGTCTAATAACCCTTTGACCCATGTGACTTATACAGGGCCGACCCCAACAAGGTGGTCTAATAACCCATCGAGTATAAGTTACGACACTTACAATATAAATGATGACACTTCCGTATAGAGGAATAATAACATCTCTATAGGAATACAACATACATATATGTGAAATACATTCCGAAGTTACATATACATCAACACTCCCTCTTAACTAGGAAGGTATTTCTCGACACAGTTCTTCTAGCACAAGTCATCTTCTTTGGATCATCGTCACTGGATAATCGTCATCGAGTCATCATCATCGTCACTTCTGCTGCTATCTCAATCAATCTTTGAATCTACTCGTCATAGGAAGTTCTACAGAGCCAGTCCTTTTTCATACTGGATGTAGGCCCACCACCTACAGGTCTTCGTCATCACTGGCCATACTGTGGAATCCTCATGACTTATTATGTGCATCACAAAACTTGGTTGCAACATTCCAGGCTATTACGAGCACTCAACTCTACCTGTTGGATCTCCCAGGAGCACATTACATGTGACCCATCACAAAACCTGGCTGAAGCATCCCAGGCTGTTACGAGCATGCAGCTCTACCTGTCGGATCTCCCAGGAGCACATTACATGTGATCTCACCACAAAACCTGGTGGAAGCATCTGAGGCCTTTTTCATCCCATCCAGATCTCCCAGGAGGAAATTACATGTGGTCCACCACAAAACCTGGTTGAAGCATTTGAGGCCTTTTTCATCCTGTCCAGATCTCCCAGGAGCAAATTATATGTGGTCATGGAAAAACCTGGCTGAAGCATCTGAGGCCTTTTTCATCCTGTCCAGATCTCTCAGGAGCAAATTACATGCCATAGGACAAAACCTCGCAAGAGCATCTCAGGATGTTATGGGTACACAACTCTGACCTGAAATCTCCTAGGGCACAAATTACATGTCCTCCCAGAGCAATGTCTCGAAAGAGCATCCCAGGTTGTTACAGGTACACAACTCCGACCTATAGGATCTGCCAGACATGCTCATCTGCACAACTTGATCCATGACCATAAAGTATCATCCTGATACTCACCATACATCATCTTGATGTACACATGATCATCCTAATCATCATCATTGCAACATCCTGTTGCATGTCATCTGGAGAAACTCGTCATCCACGATCATCCTGATCATACAATGCATCTACCTGATGCATACCAAGTATCTACCCGATACATATCATCATACACAGTGTATTCACCTGATACATGGATACATGATCCACACAATGTATCCATCCACATACATGATCTACCTGATCATACCTGATATATATCAACATACATGATCTACCTAATCATACAATGTATCCACTTGATGCATATACAGATACATGGTCCAAGCATCCAACATGATGCATATACAAAACATATAAATGATCCAACTGATCATATCCAGCATCCTCCTGATGCATATACCGAGTAGTAATTGGAGCATCGTCTTGATGCTCATCATCCATGATCCTCCTTATCATCATAGCATCGTCCTCTTCAGATCATCTCATTGTCAACGAAGCACAGCCTAGATGCACATCATCTAGCACTTACACCACCAACATGGGAGAACACATCTACCACCATTCGGGGAAGGCTCCAACCCTTACTTTTTCACCATGGGAGAACACATCTACCACCATGTGAAAAATGGCTCAGCAATTACATCACGACCAAGGGAGAACACATCAACCATGTCAGAAAAGCTCATGTGCATCTGCATCTTCCGGACTCATCACTTCCCTTTGGAAGGAACCTCGATATGAAGTGCACCAAGCCTCTCTCTGAAGTACTCAAACTGCACTCTGGCCAATGGCTTGGTCAATACATCTGCAACCTGCTCATCCGTCACAACATACTCTGCTACGGCTATACTCAATGCTACGCAGGACTGCTTCCTACTAAACCAAGAGATCACACTTGATCCCTATCTGCACCACTGCCTGCCCAATCTGAATCAATATAACCTTGTAGGCTAAACTTTTGATTCGCATCATACTTGAGCCCATAATCAACTGTACCCTTCAGGTACCTCAGAATATGCTTTACAACAACTAGGTGAAGACTCCTCGGATCCGTCAGGAACTGGCTCAATGTGTTCACCACAAAGCAAATATCTGGTCTCGTGTTTGTCAGGTACATCAAGGACCCAATCATCTGATGATACATAGTGATATCAACCGGCTCAGATGAAGCATCACACAGAAGCTTCAGGTTCGATGCCATAGGTGTGGCCATAGCCTTGCAGTCCATCATCCCAAACCTCTTCAAGATCTCTACTGCATACTTCCCTTGTCCAAGGAAGATTCCATCTGCACTCTGCCACACCTCCATGCCAAAAAAAAATAGTGCATCATCCCCAAGTTCTGCACACATATATGACTACACCATTCAAGAAAACTGTCTTGAAATCCATCTGGTGTATCTTCTATTTCATCACTTTTATATTTCTCTATGCTGCCATCTGCAGCATGCTTGATCTGATAGTTCAATTTGGAAGTCACAACAAACTTCCCTTCAGCTCTTGGGACCACATCCCAAGCATCGTTCTTCATGATCGACGGATCATGGCATTCTTCCCATATCCTGGGAACTTCAATATCTTCAATAGATGATTTTGTTGCTTGAATAAATGTTGTAGTCCTTCTTTTGTAGGTGAAGGTATACGGTCTTTCCTACAAAACAAGTTAAATTTCATGATTAGAAACATCTCATAAGTTTTAGACAAATTCTTACACATAAAGAAATATGTTATACAGTCATGCAATTATCTTAGCCAATGCTTCAATACAACATTCATCCATGTTCCACAACTTTCTAGATGCTTTCCAGTCTCTACCAGAACATTGTTAAGAGTTTGCACTACTCCCAACATGTCAGCAAAGAGGTTTAATTCTAGATAAGTAGCACTGGAATGTTGTATAGTGCCATAGGCCACTTACCCATCACATGCATATTAGTAGTATACTGTTCATTAATGCAATCATTCTAATATGCACAATACATATCCTAAGTCTAGGAACATGAGCATATACATCATTGAACAATTTTATTTAAACAAAGAAATATGCAAGAAATGATAATAAAAATACTTATCTTTGTTTGATTGTTGGGTTGACTCCCTCTCAGTCTTTGCTTCTTTTTCTGCAACTCCATTAATGCTCCCTCTTGATCTTTGCTTCCTGGATTACCTGTTCTTAAACTTATATTCATTCTCGATCCCTATGCATGCTTGTTAGTATCATCATTGTGTTATCCTTGAGGACTCATACATAATCACACATTTATTAGTATAATCTTAATACTATCAAAACACAATAATTTTAAGCATGTATAGTCATGATCATTTCAAACAGAAATAATAAGCATTAGTATTCAAGGTTTCGGGGAAGTCTTCTTTTACTCATGCATATTCTTATTTGATCATAGAACTCTTCTGGTTAGTTAAATCATCAATCAAGATAAGAGATATAATATGCATAAAACCCGTGATTACTCAAACCTATACCTTAATGATTCTTCTGGTTAGTCATATCATCAATTATGGTAAGAAACATAATATGCATACAACCATGACTATTCAAACCTATGACTTCATGAATAATCATTATCAACAACGAAACAGTATAAGATCCTAACACAAGGTAGGATTCTAGCTTGATATAGGAAAAACATGCCTGGATTAGCATGCTAGCTAGTTATGTCTAACATACCTGTGAAAATACTCTTAGCAGATCTAAGAGATGATGTATACCTCACAAGAGTAATTATGATTATGCAGGAAAATAGAAGAAGAGTGAACAATACAGTATAATGAGCAATAGAATAATATGGTACAGTAGAACTCGGATAGAAGCAATAATACTTCACACACACTAATTAATTAATCACAGTATGGACAAATAAATAATACAATGGTAGAGAGGATTCGAATGCCTAAGGTGGCAATTCGAATTAGCCTCTCAGAGTGATCATAAGATCAATAGAGTGTCATCGGAGCACAACTAGGTGTCCTCATGATCATCGGAGCGCAACGGGAAGTCTTCATCATCATCAGTGGAGTCATCAATGCTCAAGTAACTATCAACCATCAGTCAAACTAACTCTGGTAGGTGTAACTGAGTGTAACTCAATGTAACTGAGTGTAACTGACTGTAACTAAGTGTAACTGAGTGACAACTAGACTGGTAGGTGAAGAAGGGTGAGTTGCTCCCTAAAATCAAGGAAGAAGGGCGCATTAAGCAACTGGAGGGCTAAAACTGAATAGTGAGAAGCTCGTGGGGGCTAGCTAACTGAGGGCTAGGTGCTGGACTGATGACTGGGATGCATGCAAAATGCATGCAAACCCCATAATGTATGCAAACCCTAAAGGTGCATGCATGACTGAAAATGTAAATGATCAAAATACTGGTGGGACTAGGATGGAGTATAGGAATATCCTAACACCCCCCCTTAATCCATCCTGGGCCCTGGTAACTAAGACCAAAGGTCACCCAATACAATGAATAATAACAATCAATAAACCAAGGAAGTGGGAAAATTTCATGGGAAACATGCCCCCTCCTCAAAAAATAGACTGTAAGGCACACATAAAAATAAATGCTCCAAACTCAAGCATGTGTGATGCTTGGTCATATATCTGGAGGTATCTTCTTCTTGGGAAGAAGTGGATCATGCTCAAAAAGCATGTGCTTGTACTTGCTCTTCAGATCGAATGTGATGAGAGCAAATCCAAAAGTATGAGGATGATCCTTGAACCTGTGATTCGAATCAGCTGAGGTAGGATCAAAATCATGAATATGCAGATAGTCTTTTGTCTTCTCCTTTGAACCATCATGGGTGAGATTATGCCAAAAAGAACCATCAAATAATAATTGCCTGAAATCCAAATCAAATTTAAGACTTGAAGAATAGTTTCTTGATATCTCCTTTGAACCAGCATGGGTGAGATCACAACTATGATATGCATGAGAAATTATCCCAAGCGAATGGCAATGGTTTCTTGAGATCTCCTTTGAACCATAAGAGGTGAGATCAAAACCAATGGATGCATGAGAAATTATCTCAAGTAGGAGGCAATGGCCATATTCTTCAATAACCTTCTGAAAGCATGTGCTAATGATCATATAGTACTAAATAAGAGATGATTGCTTGAGAGGAGTGAATGCATTACCTCCAATAGCTGATTTTACCTTCGAAATAATCATGTGATCATGATTCAAACCAACAGACTCTGGTGCAAGAGAGGATTTAGGACCTTCTGCAATATCTAGAGTGTGAGATGGCACAGAAAGAGAAGAAAGTTGGAGCATGAGTGGAGAATCTACAAGTTCTTTGTCAACAACTTCAATTTGAGATGATACTGGTTCATGATCTGAGAAACCATCAAGGGGAGCGAATGCATCACTTTGCTTGCTTTTGAAGGGGTTTGGACCAAATCCTTCATTCTTTCTGCCAAATTTTTCATCCAGGTGAGCCCATAGCTCTTTTGGAGTTTCAATATCAATAATGATTGGGAGCAATATGTAATCCAACATAGTAAGCTTCATTCTTCCAATGTGCATGTCACCTTTATTCAACCAGTCAATCTTCTCATCAGAGGATTTGAACTCTCTTTCAAAATAACAATCAAAGAGATCATGGCTCTTTAAATATGCTATTATTTTTGGTTTCCATTCATCATAGCTTAATAGAGAAAGAGGAGTGATTTCTTCTAATTCAGGATACATTGAAGCTATAGAAGACCTACAAAAACAATATAGAATAACTGCAATTGCTATTGCTGCAACTGCTGCACTCGAAATCTTGGTAATAACCTACAAAAAACTCTCAAGAATGGAGATAAAAAATAATCTCAACATGCTCTGATACCATGTGAAAATCCTCAAAGCAGCTCTAAGAGATGATCTATACCTCACAAGAGTAATTATGATTAAGCAGGAAAATAGAAGAAGAGTGAACAATACAGTATAATGAGCAACAGAATAATATGGTACAATAGAACTCGGATAGAAGCAATAATACTTCACACACACTAATTAATTAATCACAGTATGGACAAATAAATAGTACAATGGTAGAGAGGATTCGAATGCCTAAGGTGGCAATTCGAATTAGCCTCTCAGAGTGATCATAAGATCAATAGAGTGTCATCGGAGCACAACTAGGTGTCCTCATGATCATTGGAGTGCAACTGGAAGTCTTCATCATCATAAGTGGAGTCATCAATGCTCAAGTAACTATCAACCATCAGTCAAACTAACTCTGGTAGGTGTAACTGAGTGTAACTCAATGTAATTGAGTGACAACTGGACTGGTAGGTGAAGAAGGGCGAGTTTCTCCCTAAAATCAAGGAAGAAGGGCGCATTAAGCAACTGGGGGGCTAAAACTGAATAGTGAGAAACTCTTGGGGGCTGGCTAACTGAGGGCTAGGTGCTGGACTGATGACTGGGATGCATGCAAAATGCATGCAAACCCTAGAATGCATGAAAACCCTAAAGGTGCATGCATGACTGAAAATGTAAATGATCAAAATACTGGTGGGACTAGGATGGAGTATAGGAATATCCTAACAATACCTGCATAATGTCTACTGGTTCTCTTCAGTGACTTGTGCTAGTAACCTGCATGTCTCATAAGTTAACCATTGTAGAATCAAGTTATACATACCTCGTAAGTATATCTTCTATGTGATCCATGACAATCGATGAATATTTGTCTTCATGCCACCACGATCATATGTTCTTGAAATAGAACATGATTTGTCTTTCTTGGTGTACCTTTTATGTTAGTGAACAACATAAACCTCATACAACATCACAATGCATTAGTACAATCATAAGTGTCAACACCCTAATCAATGAATATCTTCTATCGTGCATTCATAATTTTATTAAGGTGATATGACAAGTCTAGATTTAATCAAGATTGTACTAACTATAATAATATGAAGACAAATATACCATAAACTTAATCATGAACAAATCTCAAAACATACCTGGATAAGTCGTACCTATTGATATTGCTTGTAATCTTCTTATGTAAGGCCTTAGCCTCATCTCCCTCTGAAACAGGAACTTCTTCACTTATGCAAGTGACCAATCCATCTTCTTCTAGGATTAACCCAATCCACTTGATTTGCAAGAACTCGATCTGGAGCTGGATTAGGGTTTGTTAGAGAAACCCCAAAAATTCAAACTTTTAATTTCAAACTTCCAAAATGATAGAAATATACGCCTTGATGAGCTGATCAAGTTGGTATATTCAGAATTTGAAAACTGCAAAGTTTCACTCCTCAATTTTGCCTTTGAAACTTTCAGATTCACTGGACGTGACCCCGAATTGGGGTTTGATGAAGCCCATTTTTCTGCCCAATCAAAAGGTTTGATCCAAAGCTCTAAGCTTCTATTTTTATGAGGAGCTTCCAACCGTGGTCATAGATTTCAAAAATTCCCATTTTTGCAGAAGCCCTAATTTTCCACTTTTTCGATCAAAGTCCTGAACTAGGGTCTGATCAAGCCCGGCCTTCTACCTAGCCAAAAATTCTGATCTTGGTCTCTAAATTTTTATTTTGATGAGTAGCAATCAGCCATGGTCTCCAATTACAAAAATTCCAACTTTATCCGAAACCCTACATTCCAGAAGCCATGAATGAAGGTGCTAAAAAATAATTATGTTTTGACAGAAATATGTACCTGATTGTTTCTGGTGTAACTCTGCACTTTTGAATCCACAGGGTCTGAAACGTTTTCCTGAGATATCCCAACCTGTCATCTTTCCATCTCGACAGGTCTAACCTCAATTGGATTCTTTGAGAGAGAATTATGCCAAGTGTCGTAACGTGACCTATTTATGGGATAAAACAGGAGAGCGAACATGTACGGCATGCCATGTGTCACTGGTTCAACTTTGGCCTCTAAAAAATTTTCTTGAGATATTTCAGTCTGTGTATTACCTGTCAATGTTTACGAAATTTCATTTGGAGCTTCCTAGTCCAAGTTATAACATTTTTTCCAAGGTCACCTATTTTTGACTTAGATCTGGAAGAGGCAGACACCCCATATTGTACAGATCATAAATCACAAAGTACAACGAATTAGAGGTTTTCCTTTGGACACAAGGTACATGGGGATCTCATTTTCGACCTATAAAAGTTTCAGACCCGAAAATTTCGCCAAAACGGATTTATAGCAAAAGTGCTACAATGATTGGTTTTTGCTATATCAAGCCCTAGCATCGTAAGTGCAACATGTGTCATACATGCCATATCATGCCTTCTTTCAGGCTAGCTCTGATAGCATGTTAAATTTTCAGAATTTACTTCAATCTGATCTAGGATCTTAACTGAGAGAACAACATGTACAACAAATCTACAACATATCAATCATGGACACAATAATGCAAGCACACAAGAGACACAGAGTTTACTTGGGGAAAACCATAAAGGTGAAAAAACCCAATAACTTCCTCAGAGATAGATAGAGCAATGATACAACCAGAATACAAGACATAGTCTTCTCCTAGCAGCAGAGCCTTCCCCTCCACAAGTGCAACACTCTCCCAAGTGTGAGTGAGAGAATAGAATGTATAAAATGAGAGAGACACACTCTCTATTTATACACTAACTTTACTTGACCTTTACTCAACTAGGTCGGCCTCAACTTAACCACTTAACATAATGCTGACTGGGCTGACCCCCACTAGGGTGGTCTAATAACCCTTTAACCCACATAGCCGACCCCCAATAGGGTGGTCTAATAACCCTTTGACCCACATAACTTATACAGGGCCGACCCCAACAAGGTGGTCTAATAACCAATCAAGTATAAGTTACGACACTTATAATATAAATGACGACACTTCCGTATAGAGGAATAATAACATCTCTATAGGAATACAACATACATATATGTGAAATACATTTCGAAGTTACATATACATCAACACCATTCAAACCTTTCTACAAGAAAAGAGATGAAATTGGCCAGCCTCTTCCACATGTAAACAACTCTGCTATTTTAAATTTGAATGAGGTAGGAATGGATCATTTCTGCACTTTTTACCAAGAGCAACATTCTGAAAAGAGCTATCCGCAGTGGATAAATTCGATGAGATTGGTTATGAATTAATTGCTGGATGCACAAGTAATAGACCAAGAAGATCCTCAAGAAGAGAAGGCACTCGAGCAGGAAGAACCCACTCCAAACACCATAATGGTGTTATGGGATTTGGTGCCCTTAATAAAATTAATTGAAGAGGACACGGAAGAAAGTCAAGTTTCAGCCGTAAATATTACTACTCAAAGTAAGGGTCCAATTGTTGATCCAAGCCCGACTGCCCCTAAGTCTAAGGTTGCAAAAGAAATACCCAAGAGGCACATAACTGTCATCCCACCAAAGCCTAAAGTAAACCCCACAGTGAGAAAAGAGTCAAGCCCATAAATAAATAAACAACCAAAGGTTACAACAAGCAAAATAGAAAATCATGGAAAAGGTTCAAAAGAGTATGACATGGGATATGACATCATTGAAGATATCAAGAAAACAAAAGTAAATGTCTCTATCTTTGAAATGTGTAGTCTACCCCAGCAAAGGAAGAAATTGTTAGAATATTTCAACCCCCAATCTAGCACTTCAGTAGAAGATATGGAGGAAGATCCAGAGATAAACGAAGCTAGTATTGGTGGGAAATCAAGATCTCAAACTCTACCTTTTCTGTTGACCTTCCAAATTTTTAATCATAATCTGCACAACTATTTGGTAGATTCTGGATCTTCTTCGAATGTCATGCCATTATCAATCTGTAGGAAAACTAATGGGAAGCCAATACCTTCTCTGTCTCAGATCATTCAACTGGATGAGACTGTTGTTAAAGTAATTGGAGAAATGAAAGATGTGCTTATTAGGTTATTAGCAGATCCTAGGGTGTGTCAATTTATTGATATTATGGTAGTAGATATACCGGAGGCTTATGGTTTAATTTTGAGCAGGGACTGTCTATGAAACTGAATGGTTACTTTGCAACAGAATGATCCCACTTGTGGTTGCCATACCAAAACAAGAAAAATCAGATCAAAATACTGAGAGAACCTCACATGAAACAAAATGTAACTCAATTGGAAGAAAAGAATGAGGCTCTAGATTTTTCGTCTTCAGTATTGGGAAATTATTTTTTAGAAATTGAACTAGGGAATTATCAAGCAACAGAATTTAGCCACGAATCAGACGAGCAGTCTGATCTCCTTCATTTTTTTCGAACTGATGATATTGATTGTAACATAGTAGAATTAGTCACTGACTTAGATAGTAGTAATACTAATTTGATTAAAGCATGAAAAATATTTTAGACTCTGTACTTCGATGGTTCCAAAACTCAAGAAGGATCCGGAGCCGATTATGTTTTGATTGACCCTTAATCGAATTTTTTATTTTATCTTGTAGATTAGAGTTTGAATGCACAAATAACACAGCTGAATATGAAGCTCTAGGACAGGGATTACAGAAGGTTATTAGTTTAAATGTGAAACA
Organism: Larix kaempferi; assembly: GCA_027924585.1. NCBI lineage: Eukaryota > Viridiplantae > Streptophyta > Pinopsida > Pinales > Pinaceae > Larix > Larix kaempferi. The sequence goes on from BSBM01001259.1 coordinate 843,757, forward strand.
CTTAAAATTCTTGGGTGACTCAGAGATAGTTGTCAGACATGTAAGCGATACAATTCATTGTCTTTCTCCACACTTAAAAGGTTACCAATCTGAAGTTTGGAATTTGATTTCACATTTTGATGCATTCAATATCAATTCTATTCCTAGATTACAAAATGCTACTGTGGATTTGTTAGCTACTTCTGCTTCTAGACTAGTGCCTACTAATAACAAATGATCTATTGAACTAATTTTTAGGCCATCGGTACCTGATAATATCACAAATTTAAGACTGTTTGATGATGATGATCAAATTATCAACTTCTTAACGAATGAAGATGCTTTTCAAGAGTCTATAATCGATGAGGATGAACATGATTCGGATTTCCAGAAGAAAGCTGCAGTCAAAGGAAACTTCATGCCAAAATGAGTAAGGAATCTGGAAGGACTGTTTGATCCGCAAAACAAGTTCAGGAGAATAGCAAATGTTAAAACTCACAACTCCTCCATGCAGCATGAATTGGTAAACCTTGGCACAGAAGTTGAACCAAAATTTGTCAATCTTGGTAAATGTTGCTCACCAAGCGAGAGAGATAAGTTCATCAAACTGTTTCAGCAATATAAAGATGTTTTTGCATGGATTTATGAAGATCTGAAAACATATGATACTCACATCATACAACACATAATACCAATGAAGGCAGGGGTGAAACCTTTTCAGCAGCAATTGTGAAGAATGCATCTGACGCTTGAGCCATTAATACAGAAAGAGTTGAAGAAGTTGTTGGATGCTAAGATCATTTTTAAAGTTTGACATTCAGAATGGGTTGCTAATTTAGTCCCCGTGCGAAAGAAGTTAGGGGAAGGATTTTCGGAACTTGAACAAAGCTTTCGATAAGGACAACTACCATGTGCCACCAATAGATCAAATTTTACAGATGGTTTCGGGTTCAGAACTTTTCTCCCTGCTAGATGGTTTCTCTGGATATAATCAGGTATTAGTAGTAGAGGAAGACTAACTCAAGACCACTTTTCGTACAAAGTGGTGAACCTTTGCATACCGAAGAATGCCATTCGGTTTGATAAACGCATGATCCACCTTTCAAAGAGCCATGGACATTGCTTTTCGAGGATTGGTTGGCCACTGTGTGGTAATTTATTTAGATGATGTGACAGTCTTTTCAAAGAAAAGAGAAGACCATTTTTTCCATTTGAAACAGATTTTTGATCATTGCAGAAAATATGGTATATCTCTAAATCCTAAGAAGAGTATTTTCGTTGTCCTTGAAGGTAAGCTTCTAGGTCATATCATCTCAAAAAAGGGGATCTCGATAGATCAAGAGAGAGTGCAGGCTATAAGCAAGATTCCCATGCCCCATAACAAGAAGGCTATGCAATATTTCATGGGCACAATAAATTTTGTTCGAAGGTTTGTACTAGATTTCACCCAAATTATGAAACCTTTGCAGCAAATGGTAAAGCAGAGTGTGCAATTCAAGTGGATTGACATAGAGAAGACTACATTTAAAGACATTAAAACCGCCATAGCTAATGCACCTTCCTTAAGAAGTCCAGATTTAGAAAAGGATTTCATCATGTATACTTTCACTTCAGATAGCTCTCTCGCAGCTGTGCTCACTTAGAAGGGAGAATCAGGAGACGGGTATCCAATATCCTTCATGAGCACTGGTTTGTAGGGTGCTGAACTGAATTACCCCACCGTAGACAAGCAAGCATATGCGGTATTCAAAGCGGTAAAATGGTTCAGGCCATATATCTTGAAGAACATAACTAAGGTCATAGTACCTCATCTCGTTGTCAGATCTCTATTTTTTCATAAAGAATTGGGTGAAAGAAGAGGAAAATAGGTCATCGCTCTTCAAGAATATGATTTGGAATTCAAACTAGCCACCATTATTAAAGGTTAGGGGTTATGCAAGTTACTCCCTGAAAATCCAACTGATGAAGAACGGAACTGGGAGAATGAAGCCGAACTGAATATGATTGAGGTATGTCCTATTTTTACCGTTCCTGAATCTTGGCATAGGGACCTAGTGCATTATTTGCAGCAAGGTTATTTGTCAAAGCACTGGAGTTCTAAACAAAGAAGGGAACTCCATCTGAAATCAGCAGCCTATCAAATAATTGATGGAATACTTTTTAGAAAGAACTATGATGGGATATTTCTTAGGTGTCTTGAAAAAGGGAACGTTGATAAAGTGGTTAAGGAATCACATGATGGCCCTGCTGGAGGACACTATTCTGGATATACCACAACCCATAAAATACTCAGAGATGGATATTATTGACCCACTTTAGTTAGAGACGCTCATGCCTATGCTTGGAATTGCGATATATGTCAAAGAAGTGCTGGAATATTGATGAAAGCAACAGGACCATTACAACCAGTTATTATTTCTGAACCGTCCGAGCAATGGGGAATAGATGTTATTGGAGAGATAAATACGAACTCTTTTCTGCAGCACCGGTATATTCTTACGGCTACATATTATTTTACCATATGGACGGAAACTACTTCGCTGCGCAAAGTAAATGAAGATGCAGTTATCAAGTTCTTGGAGGAAAACATCATAATTAGGTTTGGGGTTCCAATTTCCCTAGTCTTTGATAATGCAACTTATTTTTCATCTATCAAATTAAATGAATATTTTTATGACAAAGGAATTAAATTGCATTATTCGGAAAATTACTACCCCCAAGGAAATGGTCTGGCTAAATCCACAAACAAAAACCTTATCCAAATTCTCAAGAAAAACATCATTGAAAATCAGAGAAGTTGGCATATATCCCTCCCAAATGCTTTATGGGCAGACAGAGTTTCCCCGAAGAATTCCCTAGGAGTTTCCCCATACACTTTAGTCTATGGTAAGGAATCCATACTCCCTCCGAACATATTAATCCCATCCTTACAATTAGCTGGAGCATCTCGAGGTTCCAGCAGCCAGGTCTTACAATCATGAATTGATACCCTATTGAAGCTTGAAGAGTCATGGCAAAAAGCCAAAGATAGATTCCACCAACACCAAGACATTGTCAAGTGGTGGTTTGATAAACGAAAATCTATCAAGAATCATTTTGAAGTAGGTGACTTAGTTCTAAAGTGGGATTACCCACATCATGGTAAGGGAATGCACACAAAGTTTCAACAATTATGGATTGGTCCTTACCAAATTTATGAAAATATTTTCCCATCGACGTAGAAGCTGAAAGACTTACAAGGGGAGGAAGAGAACCTCCTTGTTAACGACCTTGCTTTAAAGTAGTACTTCACGTAGTCCGCGGGACACCTTTTGTACATAAATAAACGCTTTTGTTTTGCTAGGTTTACCTTTTCCTTTTGGTTTTGTTTCAAGTTGTTGTTTTCTTTCTCTTAGACTCTTTAGTCTGTTTTGTCTGAGTGTTTTCATTTGACCTCTACCCTGTTCATTTGTTTGAGTTATTTAATAAACCCCAGCCCAACTTCTTGGTGTAGTTGAGAGATAGGGATTTGAGCAATTCTCAAATTCTTAAAGGCTGGAATCCACTTATAAGGAAAATTTCTCTATGTGACTTTGCTTTTACTAACTAGTTTCCAGAGTGAAGAGATCCTTTATGCTCATACTTGTGTCATGAGAACCCCTATTAAATAACTAAGATTTATGATTTCCTTGTTACTATCTTGGGGCTCCATTCACTCTCCCATTAATGACTATCTCAGGAATTTCACTACAATGGACCCACGGAGAGGAAGCACGTCTCACAGATGTATGGTATTTAAAATGATCCCATGCTGAAAATAAAAGTCAAAAGAGCTTATATCAATGAGTCTGTTTTCCAAAAATTCTCACCTCCATTAAAGCATGTTTGAGAAAAACAAAGACATGAATTCTCTCCTCCATTGAAGCATGGTTGAGAAAAGCTAAAGACATTCAATCAAGGAAGTTGTTCTAATGGTCATCCCAGCAAAGTTCTTCTCCATCTATGAGCATGACAGTCAAATAAATCTCTTGCTCACACAAAAGGACATTATGGATTGAAGAACTCAAATCAAATGTTCAAGATTGAAGAAAGTTATTATGGAAGGCTCAAACGACAAAAGTCGTCAATAAAGAAAACATCCAAAAGGATGCTAACAGCATGGGAATGAGGAACAAACGAAGTTGTCTATGTGATGTTGTTACAATCCTACGGAGTCTAAGTTTAGTGGACATTTGAAAGACAAATTTTAAAATGAACTTCACACTTTGGCCCTAATAGAGTTGTAGAGAAGTCCAAGTCAAAGTTGCCTTTTCCCAAATGACCATTATGATAAAAGTGATCACTCCCTTTGCAGAAACTGGAATAGATAATCAATTTGTTACATATGGGGCCATCAACTCATAAGTTTCCTGACCTTGGAAAGAGATTAATTCAGAGATCTGTGTTCACCAGCGAATCGCCAATTGTTGTTGCTGCAGCCTGATCCCCATAATTTTCTAAAAATTATGAAAATTATAGGGCCCCTCCTTTTGTTTTTAGAAAGTTTTGTGGTCTCTTGAAAAGTTGATCTTTGACAACCCTTTAAGTTTTCCCTTTTTCTTTTCTCCAAAAGAAGTTGTTTTTGTGACTAAGGAAAAACTTAAAGTTTTTTTTCACAAGCCTAGTCGCAGCTTTTATTCCTATTTTCACCGACCAGTCGGGGTGTTTATTTTTAACCTCGCCAACTGTTGCACAAATTTTAGTGTTAACTCAGCCAACCATTGAGCAGATTTTAGTGTTAACTCAGCCAATCGTCGCACAATTTTTAGTGTTTATCTTACGCCGCTCGATCGTAGTTTTTGAAGCTAAAATCACCGACCATTGCGCAGAGTTCCATTTTATCTTCTTCCAATCGATCGCAAGGTTTAGTTTAACTCCGTTGACCACTGCACTGATTTTGGCTTTATTTTCACCGACCTTTACGCCTTTTTTGACATTTCTTCATCGATCTCCGTCGCGTTTCCTGGTCATAGTCTCTAGGCTTATTTTCGCCGACCATTGTGTTCAGGTTTAGATTAACTTCGCCGACCGTTGCGCAAACTTTTTGCTTGGAAGGTTCACCAACCACTGCACAACCCCTTCTCGTAGCCCCTGATCACAAGGTTCGGTCTTAATGGTGGGTGAAGACTTTAATGTTCCTCCTTGCAAATTGATTAGTTGTTTCATTAAGCCCTGTGCACATTAAGAACCCAACTGCCGACCGATGTGCATTAAGTGCTTGGCATATCTATATATGACGGAGTTGGTGGTTGATTCCCCACCATTTTCATTGTTGGAATAACTCCGTTCGCACGCCAAGGGGAGAACACCGTTTTGCATCCAGTCAAAGCATGCTTACTCACCAACAAACCTCTCCATTATTGACAGGTAGGTGGTTTCTCAAGGCCCTTCCCATTTTCTTAGTCGGCCTAAGTTCTGTTCGTCGTTGGTTTTATTTTAAGCTGCATGGGGGTGTTAGAAAGTGTTTTCATTAAGAACCCCGCCTCTTGCCTTCAAATGATGCCGAAAGATGGTTGCGGCCCCGATAGTTTTCTTTTTACCCACATTTTTTTCTCTCCCAAGACCGAGATCCCTGTTGACAAAAGCCTCATGGCCAAACCAGGCCTATCACGGTCCTTCGTGTTGTTTTTCGCCAAGTCTGGAACCTAGAAATCCTTGCAGCCTAAGATCTTATCTCAAGCCTATTTCACTTGCCTAGTTGCGGTCCCTAAGCTTCGCTGAAACTTCAAAGCCTGATTATGCCGCTAACTGTTTGCCTTAGTGAGCCTTTTAGCTGAACGGAGATTACTCTGACTCCAAGTGCTGGATTTGTCTTGTGATGGGAGGGTTGCATCATCACCACTATGCATTGCTTCTCCACGCACACATACAAATTTGCTTCTTTCAGCTTTGGTTAATTTTAGTTTCTTGTGTGGTTTTTTCTGTTTTTTAAAATGCTTCATCCTCGTTGTTAAATAATTGCTCAAAAGGATAAGACTCGCATGCACATCAAATGCTTTGTTTTGTTTTAAGTGATGCGTTTTGAATTTCTAGAATAGTGCAGATAGTAGTTGCTTACTCATTGATAATGATGGTAGTATAACGCTGAATGATAGCTAGCAGCACTCGTTTCCTGTTTAAACCACATGGGTGATTATTTTGTGCAATTATATGGCTTCATCGTTTCAACCTTGATGGATAGTTTAATGGTAGCTAGCACTTATGTTATTTCAAGTTCTACTTTAATAACATGAATAGGAACACTGTGTTGATTGAAAACAATGAAATCCCTCATTTGTCCTTTCACTGTCATCACAGGACTGATATGCATAAGCGGTCTGCCAGGAAGAAATCCAAGTTAGCCGAGTCAGACTCAGACGTGGAAATCCTCTTAGACACCTCGCTCTAGATGATGTTCGGCAACATGAAGGCTATCATAAGAGCTGCCCCAAAATATCAACGGGGTGAGCTATAGAAAGCTATAGAAGACCAAAACTTCCCTGAAGCTTCCTTGGAAGAACTAATGGTTCACAAGAACATAAAGAAGTCTAGTCTCCACATAGCAACAACCTATTGTTGATGTATATGTAACTTTGGAATGTATTTCACATATATGTATATTGTATTCCTATAGAGATGGTATTATTCCTCTATAAGGAAGTGTCGTCATTTATATTGTAAGTGTCGTAACTTATACTTGATGGGTTATTAGACCACCTTATTTGGGGTCGGCCCTGTATAAGTCATGTGGGTCAAAGGGTTATTAGACCACCCTATTGGGGGTCGGCCATGTGGGTCAAAGGGTTATTAGACCACCCTATTGGGGGTCGGCCCACTCAGCATTATGTTATGTGGTTAAGTTAGAGCCGACATGAGTTAGGTAAAAAGGCAAGTCAAGTCAAGTATAAATAGAGTGCGAGAGGCACTCTATTTGCTCACTCACTTCTCACACATGCTCTCAAGGAGGAGAGGCGCACTTATGGAGGAGGAGGATTGCTGCTAGGTTATGGCTATCTCTATTGGTTGGTTGTATCATTGCTCTATCTATCTCTGAGGAAGTTATTGGGGTTTTTCACCTTTATGGTTTTCCCCAAGTAAATCTTTGTGTCTCTTGTGTGCTTGCATTATTGTCTCCATGATTGATATGCTGTAGATATGCTGTACATGTTGTTCTCTCAGTTAAGATCCTAGATCAGATTGAAGTAAATTCTGAAAATTTAACATGGAGTCAGAGCTAGCCTGAAAGAAGGCATGATATGGCATGTATGACACTTGTTGCACTAACGATGCTAGGGCTTGATATAGAAAAAACCAGTCATCGTAGCACTTTCGCTATAAATCCGTTTTGGCGAAGTTTTCGGATCTGAAATTGTTACAGGTCTAAGCTAAGATCTCCAGGTATCTTGTGTCCAAAGGACAACCTCTAATTCGTTGTACTTTGTGATTTATGATCTGTACAATATAGGGTTTCTGCCTCTTCCAGATCTGAGTCAAAATCAGGTGACCTTGGGAAAAAGGTCATAACTTGGGCTAGGAAGCTCCAAATGAAATTTCGTGAAAAGTGACAGGTAGTACACAGGCCGAGCTATCTCAGAAAAAATTTTCAGAGGCCGAAGGTCAACCAGTGACACGTGGAACGCCGTACAAGTTCGCTCTCCTGTATTATCCCATAAACAGGTCACGTTGCGACACTTGGCATATCTCTCTCTCAGAGAATCCAATTGAGGTCAGACTTGTCAGGATGAAAATATAACAGGCCGAGCTATCTCAGAAAACTTTTTCAGAGGCCGAAGGTCAAACAGTGACACGTGGCACGCCGTACAAGTTCGCTCTCCTGTATTTTCCCAAAACAGGTCACGTTGCGACATTTGGCATAACTCTCTCTCAGAGAATCCAATTGAGGTCAGACCTGTCAGGATGGAAAGATAACAAGTCAGGCTATCTCAGGAAACTTTTTCAGACCCTGTGGATCAAAATTTTTGGAGTTACATCAGAAACAATCAGGTACATATTTCTGTCAAAACGGAATTATTTTTTGGTACCTTCATTCATGGCTTCCGGAATTTAGGGCTTTGGAGAAAGTTGGAATTTTTGTAATCGGAGACCACGGCTGGATGCTACTCATCAAAATAGAAATTTAGAGACCAAGATCAGAATTTTTGGTTGGGCAGAAGGCCGGGCTTGATTAGACCCTAGTTCGGGACTTTGATCAGAAAGGTGGAAAATTAGGGCTTCTGTAAAAATGGGAATTTTTGAAATCTGTGACCACGGCTCGAAGCTCCTCAGAAAAATAGAAGCTTAGAGCTTTGGATCAAACATTTTGATGGGGCAAAAGAGTGGGCTTCATCAAACCCCAGTTCAGGGTCACGTCCAGTGAATCCGAAAGTTTCAAAGGCAAAATTAAGGAGTAAAACTTTGCAGTTTTCAAATTCTGAATATACCAGTTTGATCAGCTCATCAAGGCGCATATTTCTATCCTTTCGGAAGTTTGAAATTCAAAGTTTGAATTTTTGGGGTTTCTCTGACAAACCCATATCCAGCTCAAGGTCCAGTTCTTGCAAATCAAGTGGATTGGTTTAATCCTAGAAGAAGATGGATTGATCACTTGCATAAGTGAAGAAGTTCCTGTCTCAGAGGGAGATGAGGATAAGGCCTTTCATAAGAAGATTACAAGCGATCTCGACAGGTATGACTCATCGAGGTATGTTTCGATATTTGTCCATTATTAATTTTATGGTATGTTTGACTTCATGTTATTACGGTTAGTACAATTTTGATTTTAGATTTGTTGTATCACCTTAACAAAATTATGAATGCATGATAGAAGATATTCACTGGTTAGGGTGTTGACACTTATGATTGTACTAATGCATTATGATGTTGTATGAGTTTTATGTTGTCTACTAACATGAAAGGTACACCAAGAAAGACAAATCATGTTCCAGTTCAAGAACATATGATCATGATGACATGAGGATAAAGACTCATCCATTGTCATGGATCTCATAGAAGATCCATTTACGAGGTATGTATAACTTGGTTTTATAATGGCTAACCTATGAGATATACAGGTTACTAGCACAAGTCATTGAAGAAGAACAAGAAGACATCATGTGAGTATGTTAGACATAACTAGCTAGCATGCTAATCCAGGTATGTTTTTCCTATATCAAGTTACAATCTCATCTTGTGATAAGATCCTTTATATAAGTATACTTGGCATGATTGATTATGATTATTCATTGAAGTTAGTAATCATGGGTTTAGGCATATTATGCTTTTTACTTTGTTTAATGATATGACTAACCAGAAAAGTCCTATGGTCAAATAGGAATATAAGTAAAATAATATGTCTCTTATATTGATTGATTTGACTAACCAGAAGAATCATGAAACCATAGGTTTGAATAGTCACGGTTTTATGCATATTATATCTCTTCTCTTGATTGATGATATGACTAACCCGAAGAGTCATAGCTTTGAGTAATTATAGGTTTAGACACGTTATGTTTCTTATGCTAACCATAAGAATCCTACATAAACCTTGAATGCTAATGCTTATTATTTCTGTTTGAAATGATCATGACTATACATGCTTGAGATTATTGTGCTTTAATAGTATATGTATGTTTTAATCATGATACTAATAAGCATGCATAGGGACCAAGGATGAATATGAGTTCAAGAACAGGTAATCCAGGAAGCAAAGATCAAGAGGGAGTACACTCCAGTGGTTTATTCAAGGATGCAAATATTCAAGAGGGAGTTGACCATCTCTCTACATTCCACATCAAAAGATGTAGAAGAAGCTACTTCAGATTAGGACTCCAGCAACTCCTGCAAGGAAGCGAAGACTCAGAGGGAGTCCACCCAATGAACAAACAAAGATAAGTATTTGAATTGTCATTTCTTAATGTATATATAGATGTTCCTAAAATTAGGTTGTGTATTATGCATATTAGAATAATTGCATTGATGAACAATATACATGGGTAAGTGGCCTATGGAACTGTACAACATTCCATTGCTACTTATCTAGAATGAAACCTCTTTGCTGACATGTTGGGAGTTGTGCACACTCTTAAAAATGTTCTGGTAGAGATTGGAAGGCATCTAGAAAGTTACGGAATATGGATAAATGTTGTATTGAAGCATTGGCTAAGATAATTGCATGACTGTATGACATATTTATTTAAGTGTAAGAATTTGTTCTGAAAACTATGAGATGTTTTCTAATCATGCAATTTAACTTGTTGTGTAGGAAAGATCGTATGCCATCTCCTACAAAAGAAGAACTACAACATTTGTTCAGCAACAAATTATCTATTGAAGATATTGAAGTTCCCAGGATCTGGGATGAAGAAATGAAATGCCATGATCCGTCGATCATGAAGAATGATTTTTGGGATGTAATCCCAAGACATGAAGGGAAGTTTGCTATGACTTCCAAATGGAACTATCAAATCAAGCATGTTGCAGATGGCAGCATTGAAAAGTGATGAAATAGAAGATGCACCAGATGGATTTCAAGACAGCATGGTGTAGTCATATATGTGTGCAGAACTTGATATGGTAGGATAGATAGCTTTCTATCCAGTTTGGGATTTACCAAGAGTAAAGCAGATTCCAACCCTTACTACAAGGTTGAGGAAGGAAATCTAGTGATACTACTTTTGTATGCAGATAACCTGGTTGTTACAGGTGAAAATAGATTGATTGCCGACACGCAGCGGAAGCTTACTACCGAGTTCGAGATGAAGAACTTGGGGATGATGCACTATTTGTTTTTGGCATGGAGGTGTGGCAGAGTGCAGATGGAATCTTCCTTGGACAAGGGAAGTATGCAGTAGAGATCCTGAAGAGGTTCAGGATGATGGATTGCAAGGCCACGGCCACACCGATGGCATCGAATCTGAAGCTTCTATGTGATGCTTCATCTGAGCCAGTTGATGTCTCTATGTATCGTTAGATGATTGGGTCCTTAATGTACCTGACGAACACGAGACCAGACATTTGCTTTGCTGTGAACACATTGAGCCAGTTCCTGACGGATCCGAGAAGTGTTCACCTGGTTGCTGTAAAACATGTTCTGAGGTACCTGAAGGGTACAGTGGATTATGGGCTCAGGTATGAGGCGAATCAAAAGTTTAACCTGCAGGGTTATGTTGATTCAGATTGGGCTGGCAGTGCTGCAGATAGGAAGAGCACATCTGGGTGTTGCTTCAGTATGGGATCAGGTGTGATCTCTTGGTTTAGCAGGAAGCAGTCCTGCGTAGCACTGAGTACAGCTGAGGCAGAGTATGTTGCAGCCTGTTCAGCTAGTTGTGAGGCAGTATGGCTACGGAAGCTACTGTCTGAGTTATTTGATCTCCCGTTGGAGGCTACTGGTATCTTATATGATAACCAGAGTTGTGTGAAGCTGTCCGAGAACCCAGTGTTTCATGACAGGTCGAAACACATAGAGATCAAATATCACTATATCAGGGATATGGTGCAGAGAGGAGCTGTGAAGCTCCTGTATGTTGCGACGGACGAGCAGATTGCAGATGTGCTGATGAAGCCACTAGCCAGGGTGAAGTTCGAGTACTTCAGAGAGAGGCTTGGCGTTATTCAGATCGAGGACACTTCGAGGAAGAAGTGATGGACACATTTGCTGAAGCCATTCCAAGCATGTTGGAAGGAGGATCCTTCACATGGCTGTGGATGTAAGTGCTGGATGATGAACATCAGGATGATGAACATCAGGATGATGAACATCAGGATGATGTTCTAGTTTCTGCTGGATATGATCAGTTGGATCATTTTATATGTATGTACGCATCATGTTGGATGCTGGATATGATCAGTCGGATCATTTTATGTATGTATGTATGCATCATGTTGGATGCTTGGACCATGTATCTGTATATGTATCAGGTGGATACATTGTATGATCAGGTGGATCATGTATGGTGATATGTATCATGTATTTGTATTTGTATCAGGTGGATACATTAATGATCAAGAGGATCATGTATGATGATATGTATCAGGTAGATACTTGGTATGCATCAGGTAGATGCATTGATGATCAGGAGGATCATGTATGATGATATGTATCAGGTAGATACTTGGTATGCATCAGGTAGATGCATTGATGATCAAGAGGATCATGTATGATGATATGTATCAGGTAGATACTTGGTATGCATCAGGTAGATGCATTGATGATCAGGAGGATCATGTATGATGATATGTATCATGTATTTGTATCAGGTGGATACATTGATGATCAGGAGGATCATGTATGATACTTGGTATGCATCAGGAAGATGCATTGATGATCAGGTAGATCATGCAGCAGGATGTTGCAGTGATGATCAGGATGATCATAGATGACGAGCTTCAGGATGTTGATCCAGATGACATGCAGCAGGATGTTGCATTGATGATCAGGATGATCATGGATGACGAGCTTCAGGATGTTGCTCCAGATGACATGCAGCAGGATGTTGCATTGATGATCAGGACGATCATGGATGACGAGCTTCAGGATGTTGCTCCAGATGACTTGCAGCAGGACGTTGCAGTGATTATGATCAGGACGATCATGAGTACATCAGGATGATGTATGGTGAGTATCAGGTTGATACTCTGTGGCCGTGGATCAGGTTGTGCAGATGAGCATGTCTGGGAGATCCTATAGGTCGGAGTTGTGTACCCGTAACAGCCTGGGATGCTCTTTCGAGACATTGCTCTGGGAGGACATGTAATTCGTTGCCCTGGGAGATCTCAGGTCGGAGTTGTGTACCCGTAACATCCTGAGATGCTCTTGCGAGGTTTTGTCCTATGGCATGTAATTTGGGCCCTGGGAGATTTCAGGTCGGAGTTGTGTACCCGTAACATCCTGAGATGCTCTTGCGAGGTTTTGCCATGACCACATGTAATTTGTGCCCTAGGAGATCTCAGGTCGGAGTTGTGTACCCGTAACATCCTGAGATGCTCTTGCTAGGTTTTGTGGTGGACCACATGTAATTTGTGCCCTGGGAGATCTTAGGTCGGAGTTGTGTACCCGTAACATCCTAAGATGCTCTTTCGAGGTTTTGTGGTGGGGTCACATGTAATAGCGCCCTGGGAGATCCTACAGGTTGGAGTTGTGTACCCGTAATATCCTGGGATGCTCTTTCGAGGTTTTGTGACGCACGTAATAAGTCCTGAGGATTCCACAGTATGGCCAGTGATGACGAAGACCTGCAGGTGGTGGGCCTACATCCAGTATGAAAGAGGACTGGCTCTGTAGAACTTCCTATGACGAGTAGAGACAGAGATTGGATGAGATAGCAGCAGCAGTGACGATGATGATGACTCGATGACGATTATCTAGTGACGATGATCCAGAGAAGATGACTTGTGCTAGAAGAACTGTGCTGAGAAATACCTTCCTAGTTAAGAGGGAGTGTTGATGTATATGTAACTTTGGAATGTATTTCACATATATGTATATTGTATTCCTATAGAGATGGTATTATTCCTCTATAAGGAAGTGTCGTCATTTATATTGTAAGTGTCGTAACTTATACTTGATGGGTTATTAGACCACCTTATTTGGGGTCGGCCCTGTATAAGTCATGTGGGTCAAAGGGTTATTAGACCACCCTATTGGGGGTCGGCCATGTGGGTCAAAGGGTTATTAGACCACCCTATTGGGGGTCGGCCCACTCAGCATTATGTTATGTGGTTAAGTTAGAGCCGACATGAGTTAGGTAAAAAGGCAAGTCAAGTCAAGTATAAATAGAGTGCGAGAGGCACTCTATTTGCTCACTCACTTCTCACACATGCTCTCAAGGAGGAGAGGCGCACTTATGGAGGAGGAGGATTGCTGCTAGGTTATGGCTATCTCTATTGGTTGGTTGTATCATTGCTCTATCTATCTCTGAGGAAGTTATTGGGGTTTTTCACCTTTATGGTTTTCCCCAAGTAAATCTTTGTGTCTCTTGTGTGCTTGCATTATTGTCTCCATGATTGATATGCTGTAGATATGCTGTACATGTTGTTCTCTCAGTTAAGATCCTAGATCAGATTGAAGTAAATTCTGAAAATTTAACACCTATCCTGAGTTGTTCCCATGCTCTGAGGTCATCAGTTGGATCCTTCCCCAGGTGAATACTGACACCAGATTCATCACAGATGTCACTGGGATGAGTCTTGCATCTTTTGTGCCAGAACATATCATGGCAGCATATAAACTGCCATACCCCAAGACCTTCCTGAATGATGAATGGTTATCCAGACTAAATATGGATCCTTTGGAATATGCGAGAAAGATGACAATTGGTGAAAAGCAAATAAAGCAAAGAAAGAGTGGAGAGTATGAGAGCCATCTTCTAAGGACTCCGTACAGACTCATCGCCCTGATGTTGAGTCGAGTGTTTGGAATGCCAAATGGAAGCACATACAAACTCGGCTGGGTGCCGGTGATGTCCCATGTGGCCACACAAGGTGAAATATTCAATTGGGAAAAAATCATCTCAAATTACATGGCCTCACTTATAGCCGTTTCCCATGGAGGATTGACCCAAAATAAGGCTTATTTATTCATGTCCTCTTATTTGGTGTGCTGCTTACTCTTCAAGCGCCCTTTCCCTGATCTAGGATGCATCTGGAAGAGTAAAGAATCTCCCCTCCATGTGGCTTGTCAGATAACATGGGCGCACAAGTATGCAAGCTACTATACTCAAATCTTTGAAAGGTTCATCATGCCCCTATATCAACTATCTTCAAGGAAGAACCAAACTGCATGTCTACAAATGTTATGCCCATGATTGAGGCGTTTGGAGATTAATACTTCTCTATGGAAGGGACATACTTCAGAATGTCTGGAGGGAGTCATGCCCTGTCCCTGTTTCCCCGGTATGCCACAGATTACGTTGAGCACAAAGAAGTTGTGAGGCAACTATTTATTGATGGAGTTAGTAAAGTGCTCAGTGATAAGAAGAAGGCTGCATACCCGCCATTGCCATGTACCATCAGAGCATATTATCTCCCCAAGGCGAAGGATGGCATACGTTTTTCTCTAGACTTAGAGGCTTTCCATTTTGGAACAAAGAGCTTTAGGAGGCATGACCCCGAAGGAAAAGGTGCTAGTCACTGTAGTAACCTCAAGGTCACTTTTGATTACGTACACCATTTCGACAAGGACGAAGAGTTCTTTCAAAGGGCCAAAAATATGACAGAGTTGGGAAAGCGCTACCGCCCTAAAAGTGGAGCCAGCTCTAGTTCCAAACCTGTTGGGTTAATGCAAAAGGAACAGGAGGAGAAGCAGCGCCAAGAGGCAATTGCAGCACAACTAGAGGAGGCCGAGAAGAAGAAACAAGAGGAGGCATGTAGACTCCTAGAAGAAGAAAATGAGAGGCTTCAAAGGGAGCTAGCAGAGAAAGAAAAGCAAGAAAAGCAACAACAAGAAGTAGAAGCTACAAAAACTCAGCAAGATCAAGCTGCAAAAATGCAAGAAGAAGCTGAGAAAATAAGGGAGGAAGCAGAAAGGCTTAATAAAGAAGAAGCTGAAAGGATAAAGAGATAAATGGCTGAAAAATTGTAGGAAATATGGGAAAAAGCAGTGAAGGAAGTAGCAGAATTGCAAAAGTAGAAAGAAGAGGTAGAGAAGTCCAAATAAGATGTGGGTCAAGGGGGCTCAGGCGCACAAGATATGGACTTGGATATATCAACCACAACCTTTGAGGGACTTGTCTCAGCCCAAGACCTCCCTCTCACCCCATACACTCCCTCAAAGCAACGTCAAGTGTCAAAGATTGATTCCGTCTTTTTATATAGTAGGAGGAAGGCTATCATGAGTAGATCGAAAAACAGGATGAAAACCGGAGACGACCCAGTAGAAGTCAGAATAACTCAAGTGCCACTTTTTCAAGGGATCAACAACGATCCTCAGTTCATGGCAGCATGTACTGTGGCTTCGGCTCAAGCGAGTGCCAATAATGTAAATCTACTGATTGAAAAAGTAAAGCAATACAAGGACAAGTGATTCAAGGTCAAAGATAATCTTATGAAGGAGGAACACCAGGGAAATGAGCTGAAGAGGAAATATAGCAAAATTGAAGACGAAAAAAAAGAAATGTCTTTGCAAACCTAGAAGCTTGAGGCTGAAAAGAGTGCTCTAAATGTGCAACTAGCAATCACAGGAGGTGAAAAGAAAGGGTTAGAAACCCGCATACAAGTGTTGGAGAAGAGTGAAGCCAACAAAATACAGTAGATTGAGTTCTTCAAGCCTCAGTTCGAAAGGATGAAAAAGGAGAAGGAGCATCTATTAGAGAAATTAAAGGATGCAAATGAGAAGAAGCAAGATCTAACTGCATTCCATGAGCAAGCATGCGATATGCTGAAGAAAGTTCATTAGTCACTAGAGCTGATCATGGAGGAGGTTTGTAAGGTAAAATGAATGATAGCAAGGATGAAAGCGATTGAGGCTGAGGCACTAGGACTTAAGAGAAGGTATGCGTGCCACATAGATGAAGTTAATGGAGAGCTTGAGTGGAGAAAAGAGAAATCAGGATTCCCAGGGCACTTACATATCAAGTCTGAAGAGGAGTCAGATGTGGATTCAGTAGTTCTTGAGTTTTGTAGAGACTGTGGTACAAAGATATGTATTGAAATCCAGAAAACCATTGGGAAATGTACCGACTTCTACTCAAAAATTCGGGAGACTCATGAGGAATGCATTATGATTCTACCTCTGACTATAGATGATTTTCCTAATAGAGATCAACATTTGGCAGACTTGCAGGGCGACCCGAATTCATAAACTGAGTACCTAAAGAAGATAGATGTCCTAACACTAGAAGATCTCCACCGTTTTATTGGGAAAACTTCCATCCTAGTAGGAGCAAAAAACATTAAATTAGATATGTGTAAGCATGAGATAGCATTGAAAATGATGATTTCTGCGTGGGCCAATACTATTTTAGGAGAAATCAGCTAGTGGACCAGCTACATTGCCGAAGTGGACAGACTTGCAGAAGCAAACAAACCTATTGAAGTAAGCAATCCTGCTAAAGTGGCTGGATCAGCCGAAGTAGAAAGACCAGCTGAGGCAGCAGAGCAAGCTGAAAATTAAATCTTTTTTATTGTAAATCCAAAAGGGATAGCTGGAGATTGTTTTATTGTATAAATGTTTTTTAAGACAACGGGAAATTACTTTTGTCTCTTTAGGCACTAGAAGACAAACTTTTGTGATTCCCTAGGGTTAGGGTATGAGAAGAGACAATTTTTGTAAAAGCTATATATATAGGATTAAAATAGAAGACAAAGGACTTTTGGCTGGTGAAAGGACGAACTTGTGTTGTACATGAATTATTTTGCTGCATCAATAAAGAAGGACCTATTTTTACCCGTGAAAGCTAGTACTGTGTTTTGATTGGGATGTATTGAATTTTGGATGAATTATTTTTGCACTGTTCATACATATACTGTGAGATTGTTCTTAACTATCCTGAATTAATTCTTAGTTGTGAATTCTTTCATTTCCCGTGCAAACACTTATGTGTTAAAATGCGTAATGGAGTGTTTTAATTCTGTCAAAGCAATCTTTGATATATTTTACTTTCTGCTGTAAATGTATCTACATTATTGAACAACTACCTATAGGATTCTTTCGTGTATTTCCATTGTATTGCTCATATTTAAGTTTTGCTCCCTGTAGGGATAGATTAATTAGCTTAGATAATTTTAGATCAGATTTGTTTTAATTGTATGCATTTAGATAGGGCACTTGCATATCATCTTTAAACATAAAATACATAAACGGTGGATCAGGCCGCAACTGGTGAAAGAAACCAAATATTTAAATCTTATACAGTAGTCGGGCCGTTAACCGGACGGATTCCACACACCAAACGGTGAGTGATCTAATTGGGCTTGCTTACTGGGGAGAATCCCTTGCTGATTGGTGCTATGAATTTCGAGGCATCAACATGTATATATCATTTGTTCTTTTCATACCATAATTGTGTTGATGGAAATGGATGTGTCAGTTAAATTAATTATGCATGTTAAGTTACAAACACTCGAAGTGGCATTTGGTGTGTTATTCACAATTGCAGGCTAGAGAAATGACAAGCGCCATGAATCTATAACCAAGCTTCGGGTGGAACTTACAGATGCTTTCATAGGTATTTTGAATTGATATTTCCATGCATCCTATATGTTATGAACATGATACATATACCTCGACCTGTTTGAAATTTTTTATAGAATTACATATAAGAAAGAAAGTTGCATGTGAAATAATGTATAATACAACAAATTCTTAGAGTAATATTTCTTTACAGAAGTTAGTTTATGATTCTTGATAAAAGAGCGTTGATGTAATCTATTTTGTAGTATGCTTTTAGATGTCATTAATGGCTTGAATAATTATAGATAATGAAAGATATTTTTTCGAATGTGGTCATTCTAATATTATGAAATGAATGGAAATACTTACAACGGGAAGAGCCCTGTGGAAGTGCTTTGAATGGGAATAGTATGTGGAGTACTGAAAAAATATGAGATGTGCAACTTCCCTTTTATTTCACATTGGGTGTGTGGTAGGCACCTAACATGTCGTTAAGTTTTCATTTAAGTGTGTTATTTAATTGTTTTGGCTATGAAGGGTCTCTTAACCCGTATCTACATACATGTAGACCATTCGATGTATGATTCATGAATTGCACATCAAAGACATTTAACAATGTATGCACATGCTACAGAATTAAGAGCAAGGATGAGAATTTTTAAAGCTAAAATGAAAAGTAGTGACACACTACAAGAGTGCAGGAGGAGGACCCTACAAGATAGGTAAATGTTTGAAATTGCTTAATTTCTTGCTCTTGTAAATGCTAACACATGTACAAAAAAAATGTTGCTTAGACAAATAGTGTTGGACTTCTAATTTTTTTTTTAAGAGCATGATGTATGTTGGTAAATACACATGCATGACGAAGTTGAGCAACTTCAATAGCATATTAAGGAGCTTAATGTTTGTATATTGTAAGCTAATATGCAAGAGATGAAAAAGTATAGCAAACAATAAGTGGCTATATTTACATTTATATGCTGCATGTACGCATTTACATTTACATGCTGCAAGTATGCGTTTACATTTACATACTGCATTTACATTTACATGCTGCCAATGGTCATGATGCTGTGTTGAATCACCTATACATTTACATGCTGCAAATCATATGTGTTTACAGTTACATGTTGCATGTCATATGCATTTGTTATGTTACATATGGAGTTTACATTTACACGCTGCATGTTGCATGCATTGGTTGGTTCTAGGTCATAGAGACTTAAAACTCCATATCTTACTTGTGGATCATCGTGCCCAGCTCGGGGGTGGCCTTCAAACAGACTAAGTAGAAGCTGTCGAAGAGCCTATGGTTGGGTGGAGCATTGCATTGCTCAAAATATTTCCTCTTAGTAAACCTTAATGAGTGATAAACATTTTATGAAAAAGCATCTAAGAGTTTTTAAGGCATAATGCTAGAATTTGTATTACTAATGAATGTTACAAGTGTAATGAAGACATGTAGAAGAAGATGAGGAGAAAACCCTCTTACAACTTTATCAATTGGGTAAGAAAATCATGCTTGATGAAGCTATTGTAATCATTGATATATGTGGACTCAATTAATTGTATCTCTAGATGGTATTCAGGTAATACTAGTGAAGAGTATAATCTCTAAAATTTACCACCTCATGTATCTATGTAAAGTTGTTTGGTAGATAGCTAAAGGAAAAATATTACATTTAGTTGGAAAAGAGATTTCAATATGAGACTAACGCTATGAAAGATTAGTATCAAACACATGCTTAAGGTTTCACCATTTTAATGGCAATATGATGTATTTGCATTATGGATGTAATAGAACTTACGTTTAATGTATTAACCTATAGTTATGGGTGTAGTAAAGAATGAATGAGAAATTGTAATAGAAATGTATTTTACATGAAGTTTACATCAATGATGAAATATGTAGAGGATTGTGTAAAAGGGGGCATGTTGAATTCTCATGATTGAACTCATTTTCGACGTAACGGAGGACAGTTAGTATAACACAGCTAAATCCTCTTGAGCTATAATTGCAGCATGCTATATCATTTGTTATTGATATAATGTTGAATAAGTGTAAGAGAAAAAGAAAAGTATTACATGTCATTATATGGAAAGATAGTGTTATCTCCCGAAATAAATTTGTCGAGTTGATCAATTTTAGATGATAGGATGTCATTTGAAAATTCATTTCTAAATTTCTTAAGGCTCATTGTTAATAGCTTTATGCATGTAATAAAGTTTGAAAAGCATTAGATTGGGTTTTCATTTCAAAAATTTCAAAAGACGGGTTTTGGTAGCTAAGCGCTTATTTAAAATGGTTCCTAAGCTATCGAAAGCTCTGCTTTCGACAGCTTAAACAAAATTTTCAGGGCTCTCCTAGCTACCGAAAGTGAAAGGAAATTTTGAAATGAAAGTAGATCAGATAAGAAGATACCCATGCACCTAGCATTGACAGTGAAAGAGCTGTCAAAGATTGTGTAAAGAAGCAAAGGGCCATCCACGAATATTCGCCGTTGGTACTCAGCAGGTCTAAGAAATTTCTTTGATAAACTGCTTCCAATGAAAACACAGATTTCAGGAGGAGATGATGGAGAAGGAGAAATCACTTGGTCATGCTCTGCATGATCTTTTCACAAATAAACCATCAATGGTTCATTAGCTATCGAAAAACCAACTTTCGGTAGCTTACAGAATGGAAGACAAAACTCTTCAGCTATCAAAAGGAAAGGCACGTGTCAGGTATCATGGAACAGTTTTAGTGGCTTAGGAAGACAAGGTGATGGTTCATTAGCTGCCGAAAACAGAGCTTTCGATAGCTTACAGATTCATACTTTGGCTTGCCTAGCTACCGGAAGCTAAAAAACTGGACAGAATGTTACCATTTTTGCACAGATCTAATTTTTACTGATCCAAATAGCTCAAGGGTGGTTTGTAATGTTATATAATAATTAAAGGCATCATGATCAAGGTTCTGTTCCATATTTAAAGGTGCCATCAAGGTGGAGAAGATGAAGGACATTTACTGAAATTGATGGCGTTTTTACTGTGAAAGGTCATCATTTTCAAATGACGTTTCTGAGCGACCGGAGGATCATTTTTCAAAATTATCAGAGGTTTTTGTTCCTAACATGTCAGAGAAAAATAACCTCTCATTTTTCCTACAGGTGTCGCAGATTGGGAGAATCAAATCCATCATTGAGCCCCAATTTTCGGATCCCAGAAACTACCTGTTTGACACATGTTTTTGAAATGTAGATCTATGGAAAATGAAAACGAATTTCAAAGATCTGAGAGAGGTTTTTTCTCAAAACAAATCAATGCACAATAACCTCTTTCAGTTTATACACAGGTGTCACATATCTAGAGATTTGAACCCATCTCTAAGCATCTGTTTCAGCAGTTTCAGCACAAATGGCATTTTTACTATGCAGAGTCATCATTTTAAAATGATGATTCTGAGCGACTAGAGCATCATTCTAGGAAACGGGAGGAGGTGTTTGTGCCTAGAACGTCAGAGAACAATAACCTCTCTCATTTTTCCTAAAAGTGTCACAGATGGAGAGAATCAAATCCATCTCTGAGCCCCTTTTTCAGTAGTTTGGTCAAATTAAAAAAGTATTTTTCCCAGTTTAGTGAAAACGGTTTTGATTTTCTATCTTTAGTAGATTCGATCTAGTTTCTTCAAGATATTGAACATTTTTGTAAATGCTATAAAGCCTATGACTCATGTAGAATAAGGGTTGGGCTTTGGAGACTTCTCATTCCTGTAATATCATACTTCTCATTACATATCAGTATTATAAGCTTCTTTTGCCATTGATGTTCAGACTTTCTCCTTCTGTTTTTCTGTACTTGCACTTGAATATTATGTTCATGTTGTTCATGCTTGTCTTATGCCTGATAACTATCATTTTATCATTGCATTGATAAGTTATAATTGCAAGTATTCCTTACCTATTGTAATTGGCCATTCATATATGCTTTGTGTGTATGGTTCTGCTGATATAATAAGTTTTCTCCATACATTCAATTTTGATAAACTCTCTGAACAATAGTAGTTGAAAGCCTTGTCCATTTGAGTGTGTTAATGCATGTTTTGAGTGAGTGTAGGGACCCTCCTTTAGGGTCCCCTTGAACTGAACCTGAAACTTTAAAAACTTCATACAAACAAATTAGCCATTATAGTTATTGGAAAAATAAAATAAAAGAGTGAATAACTTAACAAAAATAAGCAAACCTTAACCTGTCAACCCGATCCAGCTGGTCCATTGTTGTCTGCGTCTTCCGTAGGATCCCTCCAGCAAAGCTCGTTTAACCGTAGGCGAAGCAACCATTAGCTTCGCCAACCAACCATAGGCTCATGCTTTAAGTTGCATGGCCTCCCCCGAGCTTTGGGTCGTAGAGCTCACACAAGTATTTCAGAAATTCAGCTTGGGCTTCCCTTCCCACCAGGATTTCTAAGCCAAACCCTTAGATAGCAGCAAGTCTTTGAGGCATTCGAAAATTACGACAATCATCCAAATTATGGGCCCCTTACCCATTCCTTAAGCCTTCCTTATAAAGGGAAATATCCTACGACACATGTCGCTTCATGCATAAATAAATATTTTTAATTATTTATTTAATTAAAACACTCACCCATCCAAGTGTCAGTTTCTCTGGGAAGTGCACCTACATCCCTAAGTTTGCTCTAGTTTGTCCCCCAGATATTTTAATCAACTCCTAGCTTTTAGTTGACTAGGTGTCTAATCTATTTTGCTCCTAAATAATAATTTCTATTATTTTAAATGCTTAACAAAATAACTATTCATGTGCAAATGTCTAAGCTATTGTTATGCATTTGCTGAGTAATAATCTAGAGTTATTCTCCTAAGTTTTTATGTAGTTAAATTTAACAATCAAACTCACTAGGATCACGGTGCCGCGCCGTTGGGCTCCTAGTTCCTTAATTTTAATTCCTTGACATGGCACCACTCCGTCGGGTCCAGTCATCCATGGTTTCCATTCCTTGGCATGGTACCTCATCGTTGGGTCCTTGCATCCATTCTTTCCGTTCTCGACAGGGTACCGCATCGTCGGGCCCTTCTTCCACCATCTTTCCGTTTTGACTTGCGGGAACTTTTGTAGGGATTTTAGGAATCGTTACCATCCATCCTTCGTCTACATGCTATCTAGGGACTAATGGCGCTGAGGAGTGAGTCCGTTCTCACTGCGCGCCCCTCAACTCGTACGTGACCAGCTCCGTCGCGGCCCACCTCGTACGTCCTCACGCATTCCTCTTGAGCAAGCGGATCAATGCTTATCTGCTCATACATGGTATTCTTGTTGGAAGTTGACATCGTCGTCGTTTCCCCTGTGTGTGATTTACCCGTACTCTACGACCCTCCATGTTCCTTTGTGTGTCCGTTGGTGAACCGTCTCACTTGTTTCTACACACACTTCTCGCAACAAATTATTAGTAGCACTGTTCTCAACAATCATCATCTGGTTTCTAACTCTATCATTGTTAAACATTTATGATTTATTCAAACTTCTCATTCATCTTATCAAATATACATTTCGTCGCCAAATACATAATCACCATACAGCTAGTCGTTAAGCATTATCCATCAACATAATTTTCCATAGTCATAGCTAATCGTTTAACATATGCAATTATTCATTTACCTCAACAGTTCAGATACACATACTCAAAAAAATAAGGTCAAAAGGTTATTTAATTAATGTTTCAATCAGCCGGGTCACTCAGCAGGTGCCCTCAATGTCTACACAAGTCTAGGGGCACTACATACACCCCTACTTAATTAGAACTTCGTCCCGAAATTCAGAATAGAAAAAAAATGGAAAGCTACGACGCATCTCAATTGCGTCCTCCCAAGTCGCAGAGCTAGGACTGTAATTGTCCTACTGCACTTTGACTTGATCAATCAGGGATAATCATTAATCAATATGTAATCAATCAATTATCCCTCTCCAAACATAGAATTTAATTCCTTAATTCATTTATCAATTATTGTCGTCATTTACATCTTCAGGTTGTCCTCAATCATTTAAGGCATAAGAAGGCTCAAGAGACCATTATATCGAAGTTGTTCAGTCGGGTCACTCGAAAGGTTCCCTTAAGGTCCACAGTCATTCTAGGGGCATTACATAAAAATAAGCATTTACAACCAATCGATAAAATTCTTGATGCATAACCCATCATCAAAGTATATGAACCCTAAATTCCATTCAATCTTTCATACTAGCAAATTTTTTTTTTTTTTTTTTTTTAGAAGAAGAATTCTAACCTGTTCGAGAAGCTAGGAGTATCCTTACCGAAGGAGAAGAAGTAAAACCGCAACTCTAATTTTTCCACGTCGATCTCCATGTATCCTCGTCGTAAGTCACAATCTCCCATTATTAAACATTATATATTCATTCCTTCGTGATAGTAAATCGTAAGCATCCCACCTTCAAAATTATCTAAGCACTTCTTTCTTTAAATTCATATATGGTCATTACTTGTCATTTATCATCAAATACATCCACAATAACTATGTTTTACATTCTATTTGAACATAATCTATTTAATTCAATAGTGTAAGAATCATTCATCTAAGCAAGGATTCAAATCTATTGGTTATCCTCCCTCCAAGACAAGAAGGTAAACATCATAAAGTATGCAGTAAGATATAATCACGGTTTTAACAAATCAGGAGAGACCCTCAAATAGTCCAAAAACCAAATTCCATAAGACTACTTCCAAAACCCCTAAATGTTTTGACAATGTTGGTTCCCAATTTGATAGGATTCGAGTCATCGAAATTTAGTGACTTAGTCGAACACATTGAAGTTTAACTCTTAGTCCTTTCTTCAGTAACATCATGTCCAGATTAATGAGCTTATCACATCCTTACTTCATTTCATCATTTATGTTGTCATAGGACCACTTCGACAAACTCATCAAGTCGCGCTACGTGTGTCTTCTTAACCTCATCGAGTTCCATCTCGAGGGCTAGATGTATTTTCGTGAAGGGTTACCATGAGCTAATGTTAGCATCATTACATTCATTTTTTTATAATTTTTTTTTTTTTATCGTATCCATACTTTGTTTTTCGAAAATCATCTTCATTTGGACCTCTCGGTGGACTTTCCCAATCAAAATTCTTCCTTTTCCCCGGGTCATGGTCACATCAAACTTGTACTTTTCATTCATTTTTAACAATCATTGTCATGCTAGAAAATTAGTGTCATTGATATCATGTTTTCTAGTTTCCACACCTGTTTGACCCTCTCGACCAGTATATAAATAGATATGGCCTTTGTGTGTCATGACGTCTAAAATCATCAAGTTTGCTCCCTTTGTTAAATGACCAAATTATTTTTCTTTTATCCATTTCACAGTAAATAACATATACCGTTGATATACTTGAATTCATTTAAACAACTTATTTTGACAAAACCTACCCCATCCCTATGACTGGTAATTTATCCTTTCTCCTTTGCTTAACTTATTTCATTTATAGTTGATAAAGTAAGATATTATAACAAGGTCTTAACATCTTATATATATATATATAGAGAGAGAGAGAGAGAGATCCCTTCTATTTTCTCGTAATTATCTCAATTATAAAAGGGATAATATTTGTCATACCACAAGGTCCTATCATATACTACCTATATATCTTTTCCCCATAGTTAATCATATTTATATAATATTAATAGAATAAGATAATATATCAAGATCTTATCGTCTCCTATAATTATCTTTTCTTTTCCTTTCCATACTTTACACATTATATAATTTATATAAAACCAATCTTAAATATACATTGACATGGTATATTTTGATATAATCAATACTCAACATTTTCATTATAAACAAGCAAGACTTATTCTACTTTTATCTTCCATACTCAACCACATTATGTATATTGATATAACAATACTATCATTTTCTTTTATAATTAAATACAAAACATTAAATTGATCATTCAATTCTAATAATCATCCAATATAAATGTATGTGAGTGAACCTTTCCATTCATTTATTCATTCATGTCAGAATATGTGTGCAATTTATAGAAATCAATCCTAATAAAAATTCAACAATGTTATATAAATATGAGTGAAAGGGTGTCCTTCTAATTACTCATGTCAACATATGTGCACATTACCTAACGTTTATTGTTCTTAAAAACCATTCACCAAAACTATAAGAATGTTTGTAATGGAATTGATCTATTCGGTACTATAGCCATTTTCCATAGGTGTACTTCATCCGTCGAAATTCAAACATAATTCAAACATAAAACATAATTTCATTACGTAACCATATAACCATCATACGTTTAGATTGATATAAGATCAACGGTAGTTTTCTCCTTTGGCAATAAACGATTTAAATGTAAGCCACGATGGAATCCACCGCTTACTATCTAAGGTTACATCTTGACACATGTTTTATTGATTCGACAATAGTGAGATTTCCTCCTTAAGTTGTTGAGCGTCATGCTCCTACGGTGAAATCTAAGGGAGGTCGAGCTAATGCGTGAAGTGCACAACCACTGAGGGCATGACACTGAGACAAACGCCTGTCAATGGTTCAGGGATTCCTAGTTGTTCCAATTTACTTGCATAGAATCGGGTTGTTGAATTGGTTTGACAGTGCCAGAGCTAATACTCTTATACATATGCCCTTCCGTGACCTGTTAAAGATCGTACCCAATCCAAGCTGCTGATTGCATTGCGATGATGTGGATACAGTTTGTTTTGAGATGAAATAAACATTCAAGTGGCAGCCTTATCTTTATGAATGACAAATATTTCTAAGATCAGTCAGTTACGCTCCACCACGGAGATCCTTTAGTTTATATAAATATCGGCTGCTAAATACATAAGATAACTGCGGGTTTATGAAGGAAATACATATAACAAAAGACATGATACCTATCTGGATCTGATTTTGAACTGAGCAGTGCATTCTACGGATTTGGGCGCTTTTAGAGTAATGTATCTACAATAAATAAATACACAGAGCAATGTGTTCAACGGTTCTGGGCGATGAAGAGCAATGTCGTCACCACAAGGATCTAAGCGAAAGTTATAAATTGTCAATAGGGAAAGATCAAAACAACAACAACAACAACAAAAAATTTAAATAGAAATCTCGGTGAACCATATTATAGTTCTAAGTAAAATCCAACTCAATCCTACAACGAAAAATAATTGCAGATCAAGTACCTTCAAATTTAGTTTACATAGAGAGGGGATTCTGGACATCCAAATATAACCATCCATTTCTAGACTTATAGCAATCGATTTAATGAATATAAATAACAACACCACAGGGGGAGCTTAGATCTAATCTGATGCATACATAGGTGTATAACCTGAGGAGGAAGAATCTCAAATGACACCTCGAGATCGACTCATGATACTGTACCGAACGCTTGCTTGATGCAATAAGTTAACCCTACTAAGAAGGGACAAATTTGTTCTGGTATGTACATGCATTGCACACAAGGGAGACTACGGCCATGAATATTAGATAACACAGTTATCTTAATCCGGCTCTGTAAATAATAAATTCACAGACTCACAACGGAGATTTTAAATAAATAAGCCTGCAGAACAATAATTGTAGGAATTCAGATCCATGGAATTCTAAATAGATCCCAGTGAGTACATTCCTTCGATGAGATCGCTTCGATGATAGATTAAATAGTCGGCCACATAAGCTCTAGATCTCTAACTTAAAGTACACCACACACAGTCTATTCCGAAACTAAGAATATAAATACAGAGTAACATTTAGTCAGCAAGGTGTAGTATGGATCACTACCCTTGCGATTGCCTTGATTCTATTCTTTCGAAACCTTTCCTTGATATCTTCGTGTGGGAACTAAAATTTTAAATATAGCTGACTAAAGATTATGAATGATAATTTTAAACCAAAAATCAAAACTAAAACAAAAATTTTAAGAACCTAAACTAGATCCGAGGCGATCCACCTCAATCGAACAATTGAGGATAAGGCCGGTTTAGTTTATTTCAACCACGACAGGTGGTAATCGGCGGATGTAAGGTCCAACCACCCCCTAAGTTTTCGGCATAAAATTTGGACAACAAATAATACCTCCCACCTTTACGATGAGTGTACAGGAGGTTCATAGATTTGACAAGTGGTCGGGGTAGAATCAACTCGACCTCTTTTACAGGGATCAGTTGGGTGACAGCGAAATACACGAAATATCTTAGACATTGTGGAGGAATCAGGGTTCATTAAGTCATTGGGCAGGTGGCAAGAAACTCCAAAACAACGGCTCAGTCTGGCATGGTAACTCGACAACAAGAGTAAAGTTCTCTCGATCATTGAGATAGTATGCCTATTGTATTCTACAATTGTAAACCAAACAAACCTAACCGACACTTCAGAATTCGAACTAACCATTATCAATGGCAGACAAAAAAAGCATTAATAAAATACAAGTGCAGAGTTTAAATAACCAAGCACCGAGATCGACTTATCTCACATGCCTGGGAATGTTAACCGGACCTCGGAAAGAATGTAAGCAGAGTATATTTTGGCTTAATTCATAAATATGAAAGAGGAAATCGCAGACATATTTTTTTTCAATCAACATATAGGAAATGGGTTTAATTCCTAAGTCTGGAAACATTTAATCAATCCTTCAAAAGAAAACAACAGACAAAGTTTAAATAAATGGGTACACAGACGATCAAGATCAGAGCAGAGGTAACCGTGGATTTGAAGGATGCTTACAAATTTACCCGATTCGGCAGCGATGAGGAATGATT
Organism: Larix kaempferi; assembly: GCA_027924585.1. Lineage (NCBI taxonomy): Eukaryota > Viridiplantae > Streptophyta > Pinopsida > Pinales > Pinaceae > Larix > Larix kaempferi. The sequence goes on from BSBM01001259.1 coordinate 872,631, forward strand.
TGCGCAGAGTGAGAAGGGTAAGTACCATAATACAGGAATGACTGAGGTTGAACTGTTTGAGATCCAATATGTATAAGCAGGATGAGATAATCGACCCGAGGAATTGGAATCATACAGTGATATCAGGGTAATGCAAACTCGATTTCTCATAAAGAATAATTAGAATCGAATTACACAGTAATGACAGAGTAATGCAACTCGATTTCTCATAAAGAAAAATTAGAATCGAATCCGATTTCAACCTTTAAGATCGATCTCTGCCATTGATTGACAGAATTGATTTCTCAAATTAAAGATACAGAGACTCTTAGCTGAAATCGTATTCCTACTTTGAATTTGGGCATTCTAGCAGAGATAGACAGAACATTAAAAGAAAATCTCAGGAATAGAACGAGTCTTTACCGAGATCAGGGTTGGAATCGACTCCAACAATTAAAGTGCAGAGGCGGTTTGATTGAATCGAATTTAAACAAAATAGACAGAGAGTTACAATTTCTATACGAATTGATTCCCGAAATAGATCTGTAATATATCTAGGATCGATTCTTAAATAAATAGTACAGAGTATGCAAAATTGGAGAATCACTTCTCGTTCGATACAAAATCAAATTTATAAGAAAATATAGGCAGAGTTCTACAGATCTAGGATCGCTTATTCGACGAAATACACAATCTCAAGAAATTTATTTCCTACTCATTCGATTAAACATTGAATAAGTTCCAGCTCGGTAGTAAGGTTCAACTACCAAAACAAGCTGACACCTCGGTTACTTAACATCGGTCAATGCGCATCTCTTAGTGAATTAACCAGTCGTGGAGTTGACTGACAACTCATTACTTGAACTGGGGATTGATGCAGATCCCTTATCAATCTAAGAGATTAAACCTGCTCACTGGAGGATAAAGGTGCGGATTTATTTTCTATAATTAGAAGATTTGATAAATCAGTTTCAGATTTATTAAATGCAAGACTGCAATTGATGTCAACAATATGGAGTCCTATGTAGATCTACTTTGAATCGAATAGTTTATACCTGTTAACTGGGGATAAAGGCGCAGATCTGCTTATTCAGAATTAATAATTAATCATTATAATCAATAATTTCCAGTTTAAATCGCATTTGGCATTAACGCATCAACAGGAACCCATTCTAAACCTTCAGATCCAAACTGCACATGTATACATAGCTACGAGAAGCAATTTGATACTACAGATCTGATTAGGGCATTACACAGTAATATCGACAGATTTAAATTAAAACTTTTAGGTTTGAGTTCTGAATTTACAGTATGGATGCCGAACTGAACCTATCATTCACCACAGTATTTAGATATGCGATGCCGAACCCAATAAGGGGACTCAGCGCTTCATCAAACATAAGTCTAATTGAATGAAGATCGAGCACTGTCATTGAGGATACAGAGTCGATCTGGGCATTCATCCAATACTGGGTTTAAATATGAGATGCCGATGAAAATGAGGGGACTGAGCACTTCATCAAAACATAAGTGGATTTAATTCTGGAGATCGAGCTCTGTTATTGAGGATACAGATTCGAAGGACAATAGACTTGGACTCACGGTTGGGAGAACCTGGTAGCTGAAACTTATGCAAAAAGGAAACGAATACTACACCGCAGACCCAGACGGTAGCGTGGGACAACCTTATCGACAGGAAGCCAATAAAATATTCCGGTGCATAACATTCTAAAACATACAGAGTATCACTCGCTGAACATGGAGTTGAATTTAAAATTTCAGATCTAAATAAAAGATTAAACAGCATACAGAGTACAATGGTAATAACAGAGAAACCCAAATAATTATAGGTTAGGTTTCGCATATTTCCCCAGGGTGAGACGGCTCGACAATTTCAAAAGCTGAAGACCGAAGATCATAACTTCTATTTGAAATAACACTACTAGCGATACATAAAATATCTATTACTAGACGATATACAGAATTATATATATATATATATTTTTTTAGATCTCTCATTTCTTTTTCTTTTCTGTTTTCCAGCTTTTCTTTATACCATAACACAGAAAGTTAGATATCTAGATGTTCATTGTACAGTAATTATATCCTAACTGGATGTAGAACCAAGATCTACCATTTCCAATCATAAAATATGAATGAATATGAAATAATTAAGCAAACAAAAACCTGTTGGAATAGTTGATCCAGTGTAATTCCACGGAAGTCGCAGCCCCAATCCTGTTGTTGTCCTCCACGAATCACCAACGAGCCCCTGTCAAAATATGAGTCCGGTGCCCTCAAGGCTCGACCGGCTCTGATACCAAATGTAGGGCCCCTCCTTTAGGGTCCCCTTGAACTGAACCTGAAACTTTAAAAACTTCATACAAACAAATTAGCCATTATAGTTATTGGAAAAATAAAATAAAAGAGTGAATAACTTAACAAAAATAAGCAAACCTTAACCTGTCAACCCGATCCAGCTGGTCCATTGTTGTCTGCATCTTCCGTAGGATCCCTCCAGCAAAGCTCGTTTAACCATAGGCGAAGCAACTGTTAGCTTCGCCACCCAACCATAGGCTCATGCTTTCAGTCGCATGGCCTCCCCCGAGCTTTGGGTCGTAGAGCTCACACAAGTATTTCAGAAATTCAGCTTAGGCTTCCCTTCCCACCAGGATTTCTAAGCCAAACCCTTAGATAGCAGCAAGTCTTTGAGGCATTCGAAAATTACGACAATCATCCAAATTATGGGCCCCTTACCCATTCCTTAAGCCTTCCTTATAAAGGGAAATCTCCTGCGACACATGTTGCTTCATGCATAAATAAATATTTTTAATTATTTATTTAATTAAAACACTCACCCATCCAAGTGTCAATTTCTCTGGGAAGTGCACCTACATCCCTAAGTTTGCTCTAGTTTGTCCCCCAGATATTTTAATCAACTCCTAGCTTTTAGTTGACTAGGTGTCTAATCTATTTTGCTCCTAAATAATAATTTCTATTATTTTAAATGCTTAACAAAATAACTATTCATGTGCAAATGTCTAAGCTATTGTTATGCATTTGCTGAGTAATAATCTAGAGTTATTCTCCTAAGTTTTTATGTAGTTAAATTTAACAATCAAACTCACTAGGATCACGGTGTCGCGCCGTTGGGCTCCTAGTTCCTTAATTTTAATTCCTTGACATGGCACCACTCTGTCGGGTCCAGTCATCCATGGTTTCCATTCCTTGGCATGGTACCTCATCGTTGGGTCCTTGCATCCATTCTTTCCGTTCTCGATAGGGTACCGCATCGTCGGGCCCTTCTGCCACCATCTTTCCGTTTTGACTTGCGGGAACTTTTGTAGGGATTTTAGGAATCGTTACCATCCATCCTCCGTCTACATGCTATCTAGGGACTAATGGCACTGAGGAGTGAGTCCGTTCTCACTGCGCGCCCCTCAACTCGTACGTGACCAGCTCCGTCGCGGCCCACCTCGTACGTCCTCACGCATTCCTCTTGAGCAAGCAGATCAATGCTTATCTGCTCATGCGTGGTATTCTTGTTGGAAGTTGACATCATCGTCGCTTCCCCTGTGTGTGATTTACCTGTACTCTATGACCCTCCATGTTCCTTTGTGTGTCCGTTGGTGAACCGTCTCACTTGTTTCTACACACACTTCTCGCAACAAATTATTAGTAGCACTGTTCTCAACAATCATCATCTGGTTTCTAACTCTAGCATTGTTAAACATTTATGATTTATTCAAACTGCTCATTCATCTTATCAAATATACATTTCGTCGCCAAATACATAATCACCATACAGCTAGTCGTTAAGCATTATCCATCAACATAATTTTCCATAGTCATATCTAATCGTTTAACATATGCAATTATTCATTTACCTCAACAGTTCAGATACACATACTCAAAAAAATAAGGTCAAAAGGTTATTTAATTAATGTTTCAATCAGCCGGGTCACTCAGCAGGTGCCCTCAATATCTACACAAGTCTAGGGGCACTACAGTGAGTGAGGTTTGATTAAGTCATCTAACTTGATCCTATTTCCAATACATTATTGATCTATTTAAGTTACCAGGCTCATTCCCTTCACAGTTAGGGAAAGACTCCCGGAGAGATAAGAGATAGGTGTATATCTTTGTCTATATATATGGTGATATTAATGGTACATATGCATGCTTCTAATGTTAGATGACTCTTGTTAAGAGAACTTTGTTAAAGATAACATCGAAGTTATGGAACTAACTTATTGTGTAGAAGGAGTGCTCTTCTATGTTTTACCAAGTTCGAAGCTTCATGTGGTATTTCTTACCCAAATTTGTAAGTGAAGTTGAAAGTGATTTGTCTACTTAAAAACTTACTTTATAATATTATGAAGAGAAACTTGGTTTGCATACCTCTATGTTTGGAGAGGCTTTCCAATATTGCAGTAAAGATATGTACCAAATTGTCTAGATGTTATTCACTTATGGTAGGTGAATTGATGAGTGTACAAATATCGAAAGTATGTTAAATAAAAACAAACAAACAAAAAATTCACCCCATTTCCTCTAAAACGTGACAAGGATTTTGGGTCGTTACAAATAGTATTTGGGAGACCAGTAACCATATTGTTAGTTACCATCATATTTAGAATTAAAAATTTCATATGTCCAAGTCATTCATGTCAAATTCGAGTTCTGTCATCGGTCTAAGAAATGAGTGTTGTTGGTCTAGTCAATCGGATCGAGAGAATCACAGCACTTGTAAAGTCTATCTTTGGGATTAATATACTTTATGCAAAATCGATCTAACCAAATCTCAATAATACTATTAGTTTGTGTAATTTGAGCAACTAAAAACAAATTTTCTCTCAAGCTAGGAACATGATAGACATTATATATTCAACCATGCTAGCATTCAACATCACCACTTCTAGCAACTGTGAGAGCATAAGCATTAGAAACATAAATCTTCTTAACGGATATCTACTTAAGGAAGAAAATAGAGAAGCATCCTTGGAAATATGACGAGTACAACTAGAGTCAACTATCGATTCTATCTAAGTGGTATGCGCATGTAATTCTAGGGAAGTACTAATAGAGAAGGTGAATTTTCCAACAGGTTGGTTGATTGATTGACCCATCGACATGCTATTATCAAGGTGCTTGACCTTTTCCTGCAAGTACACCATCTTCTTCTAGCAGGTTTTCTTGACATGTCCAACTTTTACACAATAACAACATGTTTTCTTCCTTCAATCCTTCTTAATCGATGATAGCTCCCCATTATTTTATTTTGTAGGTTAGTCGATACATTATGGTCAATGATCCGATCGGCCATGTTCTCTATAATTTTCTTGAGCTCTCCTTTAAGCAAGTGATCCTAGTGTTTGGTCCTAAGCTTCCCTTCCTCAAGCAAATTTTTTTGGTATTTATTCAACAAATCATAGAAAATATCAAAGGTGAATTTCTTACCATATTTCTTGCATGAGATACAATTGGCATGAAAGGAGGACCATAATACATCATAAGGTGTCCTCAAATTCATTAAAATAAGTTCAATGAGTTGTCTATCCTTGTTTGGAAAATACTTACCACATTCACCCAATTTCAATTATATCTCCTTTATGTGAGTTAAATAATACCCAATCTGGTCAAAGGAAAGAGGTTTCAGAGAGATTAACTCTTTATATATCTACATTAATTGAATTTCATTAACCTTGTTGAATAATCACTTCAGCTTACTCCATATTAAATGGGGACAGTTGACCCATCTTGTATTGAAGCAAATCTCCCTTGAAATTTAGGTCATGATGACCCCAATAGTCACATCCTTCTTTCTAAAAAATTATCCTAGTCATTCATTGGATCTAGAATAGCGACCTTTGTATAGTATCACTATCCTTTGCTCTTCAATAAAGTCTCCACATTTGGTACCTAGATTGCATAATTATGTCTATTTAGATCAATAGGTTCCATATTGGAAGTCAATCTTCTGATTAAATAGATCTGATATAAGTTCAAGAAGAGGTATCAATTGAAAAATCTTCATCCCAAAGTCAATCAACCTTGGATCCAACTTAGCACAATCTGTAGGAAACAAGATAGGTCAAAACCAATAGCTCTGATACCATGTTGGGGAACCTCTTCAACTTGAACCATAGAACGGAAAATAAAATAACAGAAGGGAACATTATTTCAAGAATATAGGCTGCATCTAAAGACATTGTTACAACACTTAATCACAATGCATTGTGATCAGAATATCACAATGTTTTCTTCAATCTTGAAAATTCAATATCAACACAACCCATAAGGGTCATTCTTTTATAGTCTCCGGATCTAACGAACTCCATTGAAGTGAGGAATATCCGGTCCACAAATATGTTGATGTATTTGTAACTTCGGAATGTATTTCATATATGTATATTGTATTCCTATAGAGATGTTATTATTCCTCTATACGGAAGTGTCATCATTTATATTGTAAGTGTCGTAACTTATACTTGATGGGTTATTAGACCACCTTGATGGGGTCGGCCCTGTCTGAGTCATGTGGGTAAAAGAGTTATTAGACCACCCTATTGGGGGTCAGCCCTGTCAGCATTATGTTATGTGGTTAAGTTAAGGCCGACCTAGTAAAGGTTATTAGGCAAGTGAAGTCAAGTATAAATAGAGTGCGGGAGGCACTCTATTTGATCATTCACTTTCTCACTTATACACTCATTGGAGAGTGGCACACTAGTGGAGGAGGAGAAGTTTCTACTAGGAGACTATCTCTTATGCTTGGGTTTTGTATCATTGCTCTATCTATCTCTGAGGAAGTTATTGGGGTTTTTCACCTTCTTAGTTTTCCCCAAGGAAATTTTGTGTGTCTATTGTCTCATGTGATTGCATGTTGTGATTGATATGATTGATATGCTCTACATGTTATTCTCTCAGTTACTGCTCTGTATATGCATCATGTTGGATGCTTGTTATGATCAGTTGGATCATATGTATATGCATCATGTTGGATGGTTGTTATGATCAGTTGGATCATGTATTTGTATATGTATCAGGTGGATACATTGTATGATCAGGTGGATCATGTATGATGATATGTATCAGGTAGATACTATGTATGCATCAGGTGGATGCATTGTATGATAAGGATGATCATGGATGATGAGCTTCAGGATGTTGCTCCAGATGATATGCATTAGGATGATGCTATGATGATGATTAGGATGATCATATGTGATGATATGTATCAGGTGGATACATTACATAATCAGTTGGATTATGTGTGATGAGTTCCGAAGACACAGATGCAAATGGGCTATTTGAGCATGGTTGAAGTGTGTCTTCCCATGGCTGCGATATAAGTGATGGGGCCATTAGAGCATGGTTGAAGTGTGTCTTCCCATGGCTGTGATATAAGTGTTGGGGCCATTCTGACATGGTTGAAGTGTGTGTTCCCATGGTCGTTGATGTAAGAGTTGTGCCATTCAAGCATGGTTGAAATGTGTCTTCCCATGGCTGCGATATAAGTGCTATGCCATTCCTAGCATGGTTGAAGTGTGTCTTCCCATGGCTATGGATATAAGTGCGATGCCATTCTCGCATGGTTGAAGTGTGTCTTCCCATGGCGTAGATATAAGTGTTGAGCCTTTCACGGATGGTTGAAGTGTGTCTTCCCATGCCGGTGAATGTAAGTTCTGTGGGATGTGCATCTGGGTTGTGCTTCATGAACGATGTTATGATCAGTATAATACTCTATGGCCATGGACAGGTTGTGTACTGGCATGTAAAAGGGTCCTAGGAGATCTGATAGGTTGAGCTGTGTGCTCATAAAAGTCCTGGGATGCTCTTTCGAGGTTTTGTTGACGCACGTAATTAGTCCTAGGTTCCACAGTATGGCCAGTGATGATGAAGACCTACAGGTGGTGGGCCTACATCCAACATGAAAAAGGGCTGGCTCTGTAGAACTTCCTATGATGAGCAGATTAGAGATGGATTGAGATAGCAGCAGTAGAGACAATGACGATGACCCAGTGATGATGATCCAGAGAAGAAGATTTGTGCTAGCAGATCTGTGTCGAGAAATACCTTCCTAGTTAAGAGGGAGTGTTGATGTATTTGTAACTTCAGAATGTATTTCATATATGTATATTGTATTCCTATAGAGATGTTATTATTCCTCTATATGGAAGTGTCATCATTTATATTGTAAGTGTCGTAACTTATACTTGATGGGTTATTAGACCACCTTGATGGGTTCGGCCCTGTATGACTCATGTGGTTAAAAGGGTTATTGGACCACCCTATTGGGGGTCGGCCCTGTCAGCATTATGTTATGTGGTTAATTTAAGGCTGACCTAGTAAAGGTTATTAGGCAAGTCAAGTCAAGTATAAATAGAGTGCGGGAGGCACTCTATTAGATCATTCACTTTCTCACTTATACACTCATTGGAGAGTGGTGCACTAGTGGAGGAGGAGAAGCTGCTACTAGGAGACTATCTCTTATGCTTTGGTTTTGTATCATTGCTCTATCTATCTCTGAGGAAGTTATTCGGGTTTTTCACCTTCTTGGTTTTCCCCAAGGAAAATCTATGTGTCTATTGTCTCATGTGATTACTTGTTGTGATTGATATGCTTGATATGCTGTACATGTTATTCTCTCAGTAAAGATCCTAGAGTATGTTGAATTAATGGTCAAAAATTAACAAAATAGCGGTCGCTTTTTTTTAATCATTTCCATCAAATCCATAATTTAGTTTATTGTTGTAGTCGAGCTGACCATGGCCTCATTGATCATTGAGTCAAGTCTTCGACTCTCTTAGTTGATTGCCTTTTTATTTGACTATTGTCTATCGATTGACTATCTCCTTAAGATCTAGGATTGTGATGAACCTACATAACCTAAGTTACAACATCATTATTATAATAATATGATCAATTCCACGACTCAAAAAGGGAGCGAGATGAACCCTTATTGGTCCTACCCCTGAATTCCTACCCTCCCCCCCAATCCAATTTTCCACAAAGTATGCCTAACCACCATATGAAAAACCTAACTATGGACCATAAATCCTAACTTTCCCAACATGAGCATCCATATTGTCACCTCAAACCCTTCCACCCATACCCATAGAGCCTCTTGCAATCCCAACAATTGTCTGATTAGTAACACTATGTTATATGGGTCTCTGAACCCCTATGAAGTAACACCACCACTCAATTTGTATTACGCTTTCCTTGTTCCTCTATTAGGTAGATTGACTAATCCAACAACCCAATGCATGCATGGATCATTTTTCTTCAACCCTCACCAACTCAACTAGTCTAGGAATTTGAATAGCTAAATGTGGAAAACTCTCCTAACCTACAGATTCAAGGCAGGGAAAAAGAGAAGACAAAAAATTTATCCTCAAGGGTAGGGGGTTAGTTCACTTATCCAACCAAATCATAATGTCGTAATCGAAACTAAAGCATTATTACTCATAATTGAACCAAGAAAGGAAAATAAAAAAACCTTAGGACCAATTTAGTTGCACAATCTATGTCAAGTATGGTCATTACACACACTGTTTCCCAAAACTGTATATTGTAAACACATGATGGAAACATAAGATAAATTTGGTGTAAACTCTCTTAGGGGAATAATGTCACCTAACCACAAGAAGTAGTGTTACAAAATGATTCCCCTCGATAAGGGCTATAGCTCACCAACATGAAGTACATAAACCACCTAGTCCCCTTAGAGTTGTGGATTATTCCTACTAGAACACTTACATAAACTCAACAGAGTTGCACCTCCAAACCAACAATGAATACTATGGAATATTAGTTTCCATTCCTGCATAGTGAGAGGACACCTTGGCTTCAACGAATGATTCTTTTCAAATTCCAAGTCCTAGTAGTGACCCTGCCCCATGTATATCACAAGTCACATATACAACATATGACTCACTACTTCCATATGAGAGTTGCCCATGTTTATAACATTTATGATGATCTCTCTTAACCCCCAACTAACATGTCTACTCTTGAGGTCCTCTGGTCTCATATTTATCGAAATAAGTAATTATTATAAACATTATTTTATACTTACGCATCTCATTCATGGATAATGACCTTCAACTTAGACCAAGGTGAGGCAAGGTTACCATCATTTGTCAAATTCAAAATTGTCGTCATGATAAAATATATCATCATTTAGCATTGGATCATCAATGAGGGTACTTCTGCTTATGTCTTGTTCCACAATATGGAATAGGTTTGGATCTTATGATCTCATTCCATCCACAATTAAACTTTGGGGTTATGATGGTCACCCATCATAACCATAAGGCCTTTACAAAAATTTCCCTATCGAGCTAGGGGGCAATATGGTTGTCACCAATATTTAAGTAGTTCATTCCAAATTCGACTATAACATCCTCCTTTTTTTGTAGTCATAACTATTCCATGAAGGTGATTTCCTCTTTAGGCTTCTGCACTATTATGTTCCCACGCAATGGGAAATTCATCATTCTTGACCAACTTACATACTACAAGCATTGCCCCATGGGTAACCTTGACAATATCTTACCAATAGTTTGTAAGATATTATCTTCTCCTCCATAAGTCAAATAATCTCATCTACTTCAACTTCTATGACATCATCACCAATATAGAAGGCCGTCTTGAATAATCAGACATTCTCCCTCCTCCAGTTGTGTCTATCATAAAAATTCATTTTCCTTTCCCCCCTCTTGGTTTCAAGGGTACATTAGTCATATCCATCCTCACTATACAAGTTCTCACCCCTAGGATACTTGTATGGTACTTACTAACTCCATAGCCAAACACAACATCAACACCATATGCTCATGTCTACTTCACTTTCATTTATCCCACTACCTCCTAACCTTTTGAGGCTCTTTGTCTTTCTTCATGGTTGATATTATGATCATCCAAACTAGCTCATCCCTCTCAATAAAAAATACATGGGGAAGGAAGAAAAAATGGTGAACACTGCAAATTCCTATAACTACCCTTGTAATACCCTATTTTTTACCCTAGAATGTAATTATGTATGTAATGATGAAATTCCTATAAGTTAGATATAAATGGTTTAGGATGACCAAATGCATTGTAATTATGTACGATGATTTTTAATATAAAACCCCTGACAACTACAAATGAAGAAGGATGAATAAGAGATGGGGGGATATGATTCCACAAGTTGGGGAAGTGAAACAAGGGATAAGGGGGAGATAATCGTGGTGAATTATTAAAATCCTTAGATTTACTTGTAAACCTTAGATAATGATTTTATTATAAGTTACCTAAAACCATGCATATAAGAGTGGTTTAATTAACACTTCATTATTAATTATCCTAATCTAATATTAGAACAATAAAGGTGGGATCCTTATGCGTGCCACATGGAATGTTCAAAGCATGCAAGCAAAAGGTGAGGAGTTTAGTTTAGAGGACCATTCTAGCTATCCTTTTTCAAGATCCTTCATGTTGGTAGAGGACATAGGAGGAAAAAGAGGGGAAACAAAAACTTACATATTGGTTGATGATAAGTACCTTAATAAATATATGTTAATGATTATTATGACATGCGCGAGAAAACTTGGAACATGATAGGAATTAGGATAGCCCGAGGGAGCGCATGCCAATCCTGGTGTTGTTCAGGATGAGGGGGGAGAGTGTTGGTGATTGGGAAAGATGTAGAGGGGGTTTTAACTAAGGATTTATCTAAGTCATGGGTTTATAATAAGGCATAGAATATTCACCCTTGTCAATTGATATTCCCATCTCAAGGATGGTATCTATCATAGAAAGAATAAGTGTGACAAAGTGCTTATGTCTAGGAGGAACATCCTTCATTTTCATGCATTTGGAGGATTACCTCTTAGAAGGATAAGTACTTCCAATCTATATGAAATGTCATGATTTATATTTATGCTTTGTGTTTATTTAAATTATAAATGATGTAAATATGTGTGCATGAATTAATTTCCATAATTGTGGGGGAAATTCATGGTAAATTGCATACATGGTTGTGGGTGTAAAAAGTAAATAATTGGGATGTTGTAGTTGTGTCTTCTACTAGTAAAATGCTAAATCTAACCATGTCATTTGAATTTGGGTATTATAGGTAAAATCTCTATGGTGAAATTTAGTACCCAAGGACCTTGAGAGTGAAAAGAGACTCTCGGCTATGTGATAGCCCCCATCTTTGGGTTCTCACTCCATGTGCTTTATGCAATGTGAAAGGCCACCCCACTAAAGTCTACCCAACCCAAACTAAGGAACCTTTTCAATTGTCAAAGACTACAATTCTTACCTAAAACCATCAAGTTGGGGACAATCTCTCCATGCTTGATATAGATCCCACTTAGAATACAAAAAAAACATTATATGCAAAACATGTATGTGCTTTATGTTCTAAGTTTGATCATTACACCCATGATTGCACAACTCTCCCATTATTGTACAATTTTCCCATGGTTCTAGAACACTCTCATTTTCATTCACAAGACTCCCACACCCTTTGATTATGTGATCCCTCCTCCACCTAAGAAAACCTCCAAATATTATCACCATTATTTATATTTCAATGTCAATAAATTCAAATAACATGCATCCATGCGAATTATGTAGAAAAATATATCATTTCCTATCGTTAGTCACAGTTGTGAACCCCCAAAAGGATCTTAATTGTCCCCTCAACCCGATCTAAATACTAAACATAACATATACTCCTCACTCATGTTGTCGTTGTGGGATACTAGACCATTATTCATTCTAATTCCAAGCAGTGAAAGTGAACTAGTACATCTACCTTTCCTAGTTGAGTTAACATCATAACTCCCAAATAGGTACACATTTTATGTCTCGTACTTTGGTGAACTCAATCACTTCTCATTAGTAAGAGAATTCACCCCCATTAAATAATACTATTGAATATTTCGATATGTATTGTTTCTCGTCATCAATTTCCTCCATGACATATGATATTTTTTCATTGACATTTGATGTCAACATAAGCACACCATCTATGCACAAGATGAATTCACCTCCATGGAATGAGACACATTCCCCATACAATGTATTATCATACATTGGTTCCTATATCTCTCTTAATTCACCTGGAAACTATGGTGTAGCCTATGTGGGTGTCACTATCCCCACTCCCAACATATTGGAGACAATCCTCCAAATAGATTCCTTGATGACCTCCTTCAATCTGATGAGAACATGATAAAGGCCATGATTACTCTTGAAAACACCTAGCATGATATGCATCATCATTCCAACTTTCTATTTCAAGATACCTTCAAATTCACCAATATGGTTAATCAATATGTAGGTGAGATCAAGGACTTTATCTCTCCTATCCATGTCGATTTGTTTAAAAACCCCATCCCTCCCTCATATGTCTTCAAAAAAGGAAACATGGCTAACATTTTACCAAAATCAAGGTGGATAGTGTTTTCACACCTGGTATCACTGAAAAGATATTACTTGGACCATTTGATTCACCATATTAAGTCTTAACAGATAAAGCATTGTCCTCAATTATTATCATGGTGGTGCCTCCCCAAAGTAGCAAATGTGCTCTCCTTCCTCAACAACCCTACCAATGTGATATACTTGAATAATTATACCCCTAGCTTGCACATCCCACTTTCACAATGTATATAGTATCACTTTCATTTTTAAACTTTTTTGTCCCTTTTATTTTCATCAAATCATTATGTCTTGCTGTACTTAACATTTTGTTTTCTCCCACATATGTTTTCACCTATGGAATTTTGTGTCCTCTTTTCCAATGGAGAGAGACATTGGACAAAGGACCTTGTATCTATTGTCCATGCTATCAATACTACTTCACATACATTACTCTAGATAAATGGATATTTTTATGATTATCTACAAACAACTAGGTAGAATACAATGTTGTGATTGAGCTCATGGTAAATGTAGTTCATTTAAGAATTTCCACCTCCAAATCCATCTCAGTTCCCATCTACTCATTCCGCAATACAATAACATCTTCTACGTTTGTGATTCATGCATATTTAGAAAATTCTTGCAAGTGTAGGCCTCATTACATGTATACATATGCCTAAGAGTTCTAATGCATTTGTATATCATAATGGAAATAAAAATTTTGATTGACATTTATTACATTAAGATGCTTTTCATTCCATAGAAATAAAATTTAAAGTTGTCTCATTTACATGTTAACTACATAAAACATGCAAATAATAGACAAAAGCATTAAATAAATGAAACCAAATTTCACACAAAATAGTTGCACAAGCCACCATGGAACCCTCTCTCTCTCTCTCTCTCTCTCTCTCTACACACACACACACACTTGTGTGTGTGTGTGTGATCAAATGTACATATGTTCCTCATTATCTACATAAGAAAATGGCCTTATGGACTATATTAAGAAGTAAATCTATAGGCTATATTAGAAAGAATGTGTTCTCTATACATATCATCACAAAATGGTACCCATAACCCATACATGCATATATCCTTCACTCTCAGGGAGGAGGATTTATTGCTAGGGGTGCTATGTATCCTCTTGAAATGTGTAATTTTAATAATTACATGTGTAATGATGTCTAATTAATGTCGTAATATGTCATAACTAACATTGGAAGGAAAAATCAAACAAAATAACACTTAATATTATAATATTGAGTTATCCCGCATTTATAATGGAGAAAAATACTCCTTTTACCATGCATTATATAAAGAGGTGGAAAATAATTTATTCGATATGTAAAAGAGGTATGTTATTCTTCTAAACCTCATGGTATATAACATAGGTGAGGGGAATCCTTTGGGATATATGTTGATATCTTGCATAAGTTGATATGTGGTGATTATATTGTAATACTCTAGGATATAAAATGTGGACTTAAGTTGAAGTTGTAATGTTGGAGATATTTTGAGGAATAAGAATAGTTTTCCCTTCATGTGGATGTTTCCCCATTTGGGGTTTTACCATGTATCTATTGTTCTCTTGTATATTCTATTATCTTCATTTTTACTCATGCTCTTTCAATGTTGTTTGATTATATAGAAGGCTAGAATAGTTCATGCTATGCACATTTTGTATTGTTGTATGAGTTTTTGATATTCTCAATGTTCTAACTAGGAAAATTTTAAGGATCCATAATTTTATTAAAGTGTAGAAACCTTAGCGAATCTTACTAATTATCAAATTTCCAACCATAAAATGTTTGGCGATATTTAAAAAAAAATAAAAAAATTCTAAAGGTTTTATAGACAAGTTTGGCGAATTTTAGAGTGAAAAAATTAATCCCATGGAAATTTGGCGAATCATATTGGAAAAAAAATGCAAAATGACAAATATTTTTTTGGAAAAAACCCTCGAAAATTTCCACCTGGAATAAATTTTTCCCTAATTCTAACATGGTATCAAAGCAGGTTGCTATATTCTACCTTCTTCAGTAAAATATTAGATTTTTGTTTTCAAGCAACATTGTCTCATGCTTTTACTGGAGCACTTCATATTTTGTAGTTTTGTAACCCAATCTACAATTCCCATGTGGTAGTTTTTTAAACCTAGTATTTATTCTACAAATTTGAATTTTTTTATAACCCTCACTTTCACCTTTAATTTTAAGAAATTTTCAAGTTTTTCTTGATTTGTTTTTGTAGTTTTCGAATTGAAATATATCGTATACTGATATAGCATCAAGGATATATTTTTTATCTTGTAGATCTCAATGTTTGGTTGTTTTTGTTTCAAGTTATTATATGTTTCCATCCATACGACTTTGATGGTAGTTCCAATGATTTTTTTCTCTAGGTTTTCCTGATTTTGACAGTCATACACACACTATACATGGCCATAGCACATATATGCACCCTACCTACAACCAACCCACATGCGCACTGCGTTCAACAATTTTTCTTGCTTTTAGCAATTTTTGTTCGTTGTTTTGTGTAGAAGCATTGCAAATCCATCAATTAGTTACATAAAGATTTCAAAATTTGTGAGAAAATTCTAATTTTAAATCACTCTACTTCTTTTTGTAACAATTTTTTTTTGTATTTTTATGTTTAGGATTTTATCACCATGATTTCAGAATTTGTTTCTATTCCTACATTAGTTGGATCTAACTATATCACATGGAAGAGAAATATGATTGACGTGCTTAGGAGTAAGAAATTATGGAGGCTAACTAAAGGTTATCTAACCAAACCAACCGATGCAAAAGAGTTGGTAATATGGAAGATCATTATAATCAAGAAAGATGACTCATTGGAAAAACTATTTCAGATAGATTACAGGTACACATTGATGATGAGGATAGTCCTATTAAGGTATGGAAAACCCTAGGTTCATTATTTGATAAAAGTGATGATGTTTCTGCTTATTATCTCAAGAAGAAAATACATGACTTAGACTCTAAATATTTGATAGAATAGAGTCATTTCTTGATGAAATTAAAATTTATAATGAAAAATTAAATAATTGTGGAAAATGTTACAAGAAGAATGGCAATGATCTAACTATTCTTGTAGAACAAAATTCATCTTCATGCTTTGATATGTTCATCCAAACTAGGAATAGGGCCATTGAAATTTCAAAGGTAACTCACAAACCCTATTTTCAAGAGTTTTGTAAAGCTTTAATAAATGAACAAGATAAATTAATTACCAGTGGTCAATTGTCTAATAATAAATCTCTAATGGCACATAGTAAAAAGAATCCTAATAATTTTTTTAATAAAAATTCTAAACCACATAATTGATGGATCAAGTTCTACTTATGATTCTTCTAATGTTTCTAACATGGTTTCTAACAAAAAAAAGTGTTTAATCCTTGTAAGTATTGTGGAAAAAAAACCACTCTGAAAAGATTTGCTTTAAATGGATATGTGAGCCTACAAAAGAAAAGAACAAGTCCTCAGAAGAGCAGTTAGTATCCCTATGTGTTTATTCTGTTCAACCAAGTAATTCTTCTGCTAACATGGAATGGATAATGGATTCTAGTGCTTCTTATCACATGTCTGGTTTAGCTTCTTTGTTTAATTCATACGACACTAAAACTAAAACACAACATAAAATATCTATAAGTGATGATAATAATATTTTAGTTTTAGGATATAGTAATGTTAGTGATCCTAATGGTACTTTGGGAGATGTGTTTCATGTTCAAGGAATTCGCACCAACTTGCTTTCTATTTATCATGCATGACAAAAATGTTATAAAATTTGAAGCTTGGATTGATAAATATGTGTTAAAATATATCAAACAATAGTTTAATATTGTTTCTTCTTGTCCTATTGATCATAATGCTACATTATATAATCTTGTTAGTGCTTTCACAAGTAGAAATTGTGTTATTAAATTTATTTGTCTGTCGATAGATTATATAAGTTTATTGGTTTTAATTCAAGTAAAAATAAACCTTTTTATTGCTATTTTGATCATGTTGATGAACTAATCAAATTATGGCATCAAATATTAGGTCACATTAATTATGCTAAAATACAAATGATGTCTAAAATGGTACATGGCTTACCTTCAATTTCTTCAACTAAAGGTATTTGTGAAGGTTGTGTTCTTGGTAAACATCATAAGGAAATGTTTGATAAAGGTAAATCTTGACATGCTAAAGAAGCATTGAAATTAATTCATAGTGAGATTTATGTTCCTCTTGAAACTTATTTGTTTCATGCAATCTATTTTCTTACTTTTAGTGATGATTGTAGTCACAATTCTTGGGTTTATTTTTTGAAACATAAAAGTGAAACCTTTGGTATTTTTCAAAAATTTAAATCGATGGTTGAGAATGAATCTAGTAAAAGCATTAAGACTTTGAGAACTGATAATGGGGGGAATTCATTAAAAATGAATTAAATGCATATTTATCTAAGCATGGTATTCAACATCAAAATAATTTTCCTTATACACCTCAACAAAAAAGGGTAGATGAAAGAAAGAATAGAACTTTGGTTGAAATCGCTAGGTGTGTGCTTTATTCTAAAGGATTAAATAAATGTTTTTGGGATGATGCTATTTGCTATGTTAACTATATATTGAATGAAGTTCCTACTAAATATTTTTGCAAGTTACTCCTAAGGAAAATGGAATGGAAGAAAACCTAATATTAGCAACCTTAAAGTATTTGGTAGTGAATGTTGGGCTAATATCCTGTATGAATAGCAGAAAATTTAGAACCGAATTCTCACAAATGTATTTTCTTTGGTTATTGTGAGGATTCTAAAGCATACATGTTGTTTGATCCCTATACCCAAGGTGTCATTATTACGTGAGATGTTCACTTTGATGAAGTCTCTTAAAAGGGAATTTGAAATGAAGGAGGAGAGACTTCATCAAAGTAAACATCTCACCGACTAAGAAATGAAGGATAATCTTAAAAGGGAATTTGAATTGACCGATTTAGGCCTATTAAATTATTTTTTGGGTCTACAAATTTGGAATATCGTAGATGGTATTTTACTCTCTCATACTAAGTATGTGACATATTTTCTTGCACAGTTTTGTATGTGTGATTGTAATCCATCAGCTACAGTGTTTAAGTTTGGTGTAACGTTAACTTTTAATTGTGATACTCCTCTTGTTGATGCAACATTGTATCATCAGCTTGTGGGAAGTTTGATATATTTGAGACAAAGTAGGCTTGGTATCATTTTTTAGTCACATGGTTTCAAGGTTTTTGCAAAAGCCTCATTAGATTCATTGGAAAATAGAAAATATGATTTTGATTGGGTAAGGGATACTTTAGATAGAAGATCTACTGCAAGATATATCTTTTAGCTTGGTTGAAGTGCAATTTCATGGTCTAGTAATAAGTTGAGAATTATTTCTCTTTCCTTTTGTGAAGTAGGTTACAAGGGAGATAAGGAAGTAGATAAAGAAGCAGTGTAGACCTAACATGTTTTGACAAAGATTTGATTAGTACAAAAGTCTCCTAGTGATTTGAGATGTGTCAATCAGAGTGAAAATAAACTTGCATACAATTCATTACATCGCTCCAAAACTAAACACATTGACCTTGACACTCATTATATCAGATATCTTGTTGCGGATTCCATTATTTTTTTTGGGGTATTGTCCCACAAGCAGCTGATATCTCCACCAAATCCATGACGGAAGAAAATTCTGTGTATCTTCCTAGTTTGTTGGGAATGAGGGAAGTTGTCATCAAGGGGGATAGTTGATGTTATGACATCTTCCTCCTTTTATGTGTTCTTCTCCCAGTCATCATTAAGTGTGAGTGTTAAAATGTGTAATTTTAATAATTACATGTGTAATGATGTCTACTGATTTTATGAGATGTCATAACCAGCATTGGAAGGAAAAATCAAACAAAACAACTCTTAATATTATAATATTGAGTTATCCCACTATTACATGTAATTTTCATCATCATCATGATGGTGGATAATGTGCCTTTTCCTTTTCCATAATCCTTTAAGAATATGTAGAATCCTGCTTCGAAGATGAAACTCATGGGGAAATTTCCCTTAAAAAACCCCAGTTTGAGAGGTTGTTGCAACTTTCTTTCTAACAACCTGTGACAATCCATGATGTCGCAGATTGCATCATCACAACTTGCATCACTATCTCATGTCTCTTTTTTCTAGGGTGTGATACTTTCTTTATGAAGGGAATAAGAAAAGGTTGAAGGAGCTTCTAGAACCAATCCCTTGTGGATAGTCATCTCTTCCTATTTGAATGGATTTCAACCGAATTCCTGAACCTTTGGTATCATTCTCTATCCTTCTCCCCCTATCCTCTCATCTCCCTACTATCCATTTGAGCTTATAAATACGAGCCAAATCTCATGGAAGGGTGGTGGAATCTTTGATTTAATAGCCAAATGTTTGAGAAATTCTAATAGTTCCATAGTGTTGTGGCCATTCCTTAATAGTCATTCTTTTGGAGCAAGGAAATCAAGTTGAGGAAAACGAACCTTTGGGATGAATCCTACAATGCCAAGGCTATTGGTTGTATCTCTCTCTCTCTATACAAATACATTAAATGCATTCCTTTCCCACAATAACTTCGTCATGGTTTTTGTTGCACTCTTCCTTGGTTGTATGCATAATTTCTATGTAATTTCAGTTGTATCTTTTATTCTCTTATCTAGAGTATGTGTTCTACCAAAAATTACATCAAAGCGGAAGATAGAATACTAACGTGAGGACAACCATCAGATCATAGGTTATCCTCCTGTCTAATTACACTTATGTTTCGAGAACTTAGAGAAAGAATTGTGTTTCTGTCCATTTTGTTCTAGTTTAAGCTCTCTAAACTAGGGAGGTTAGTTTGTGTGTGCACTTATAGACTTATCCGTCAACACCCACATTTATAATGAAGAAAAATAATCCTTTTACCATTCATTATATAAAGAGGTGGAAAATCATGTATCCCACATGTAAAAGAGGGATGTTATTCTTCTATACCTCTTGGTATATACTAGAGGTGAGGAGGGGCCTTTGGATATATGTATGAATATATTGCACAAGTTTATATGTGGTGATTATATTTGTAATACTCTAGTATAAAAAATGTGGATTGGAGATCAAGTTGTAATGTTGGAGATATCTTGAGGAATAAGAATACTTTTCCCTTCCCATGGATGTTTCCCAATTTTGGGTTTTACCATGTATATCTCGTGTTCTCTTGTATATTCTCTTATCTCCATTTGTATTAATGCTCTCTATTGTTTGATTAGATAGAAGGATAGAATATATTATGTTATTCATGTTTTGTATTGTCGTATGATTTTCTCATATTCTCAATATTCTAACATTCCCTACCCATACTCTTGGTGCTCTCATTGGTAAATCTTAAACCACCTATCTAGACATGGACACTCACTAGATACGTGGACACCACTTTGTACCTACACCCATTGAAAGCGTTGCACATGTTGCAAGGAAATTATCATCGACGTCAACCTACCCACAATCATTGACACCCTCCAACAACACATCAAAGCAATTTGTCATCTATGCCACTTCCTCAACACTTATACCCTCCATCAAGGTTGTTTCCCATGCCTAATTGTGATGTAAAAAAGATCATTAACCCTCCTTGGAAGGGACCTCTATTGCAGTTTTGACTAGTAGGGGAGTTGCTATGACTGGTAATGGTATTATAGGGATGATATTTACATGCACAAAACGATTTCATATATTAGTACCTCATGTATGTCATCGACAAAGCATGCAAAATAAATAAAAAATTAACACATGAAAATTTCAAATTATACAAGGGACTCAACCATAGGCCCCCATACGTACAAAGATGATGGGGGATATCATGGTATCTATAGAGATTCATACTATGATATGAGTATAATTCCACTTGAACCACCCCCTGCTAGAACACTACCATATAATATGGTGTGAACACCTATCCCACTATGCCAACACCTTTCAAGGGAATCAAATATACCCATAAATGCATGCGGGGCTCTTATGGCCCCTACAATGGTATCACCATTGTCAACCTCAATGCTAGGAAGCACTCAAAAAAGTGTGCACAGAGGATAATCTCATACATAGACTAACCCCTCTTAGGGTAAACATTACTGGGTTAACAATGAGCTCATATTGGCCAAGAACATGTTGGCATACACAATATGCATGCCCGCTAGGGCCCTCTCTTCCAAGAACATCTAACCATCAGAGATTCTATAGTTTTTCATTTCCCCCAATACTCAAATAAAAATAGTGGAAATAGCCTGAATCACTAAATATTTATCTTGGCAATATTAATCACCCCATCCTTATACCCTATATGATCACTAGCACAATACCGATTGACTAGCATGTTGATCATCCTCACTCCTTGAAGAGTGGGGTGCATTTCCTCATAGATCCCATAGATGGGGAGTGTGGTAAAAAAATTAATTTCATAGAGGTTTAGAGGCACTAACTAGCTCTCCATGATAAAATAATAGTATGATTCCATAAACTAATCATATCTTGATGGAGGCCCTCACTTGACCTCATCACGGTCTAGTGGAAGAATTTTAGGAGCCTTATATCTAACAATCACTTCCTAACTACTGAATCTCCAATCACCTCCCGATGTAGCTTACCAAAGTGGAACTATTTCCAACCTATTTCCATAATCAATTGAAATCTACAAAACCAACCACAACAATTCTAGTCACCCTAGTTGAGTTTCAAAAACAAAATACAACTCACTATATAAAGCAAAGTGATCACATAATCAAGATGCATATACATTTGAACCAAAAAACCATGTCACATGTGGAAAATAAACTAAAGGGACCATGCGATCAAGACATGCAGGAATTTTAATTGGATAGTTGTGCCCTTCATAACTAGTCAAGAAAAGCCACCACACAATCAATATGCATGAGAAAAATTTCTATAGAGCCATGCCATATGAAGCTATTTGTTCCACTAGGTGTGCAATTATTACACATGACCATATTAATCGCTTATTCGCGCCAATGATATAGAATGCAATTTTATTGTATGATACTCATAATATAAATCGCTCTCTTAGCTTGATTGTTGAAGGAATAGATCATGGCATAACATAGTTATTCCTTCAATAGCCATAATACCTATTGAAAACTGTAGCAAGCTTCCATATAGTTCAACGACGCCCCTAGACTAAATTTCACATGGATCGAAATGACTAAATTTTTACAAGGACTCACCTGCAACTCCTAGATCAAAAAATAATTTTTCCAATCTTCTTCAGTGAGCTCAAATCAGTCTAGGGCTTCCAAGATCAAATGGTAACAATTAATTTCAAATGTGCAGGACTTTCGCTTTTTATAGGCCAAACTCCATTTTCTATTTCTTTCATTCTGGAGTTCTGTAGATCTATTTAATGCACCCTTTTCACCATTATGATAAGTTTGACAAGTTCTTCATCATGGTTCCCTCTATTATTTACAAATAATAACATCATTTGAACACACAATTTTGGCATTTCCTTAGGTACAGGTGCCCATATTCAATGACATTCACATTGTTCGATTTCTTTTCATGATCACTATTAGATTGTGATATTTTTTAATCTGGGTAGGATTTGGGCCAGACAACATTATTTTCATCCAAAGGCTCACTACCACCTTTATATATATATATATATATATATATATATATATATATATATATATATATAGTCACCCTAGCATATAGGATTCATGCTCCCTCTACGCGCCTATGATATAGCCATCTGTTAACACCCAAAAAGTGCTCACTAGCTCATTCCCTTATTCACATGACCCATTTGTCCACGTTTTCCACCATTTGAGCCTCTAAAACCATTAAAAGGTCACCAAAAAGACCATAATACACCTTTTCCCCCTCAAAATATGTATTTTTCCTCAAAAAACCCTCAAAAAGGGTCCAAAATTCCCAAAAAATATTAAAAGGGAATAAAAATATACAAAATATTCAAAAACGGAAAAAGAGACCTAAACCATGTTGGTTAATACCATTGGTTTCCTCAAAACCATAATGGTATTCCCATCACCAAAAACTATAAAAAGGTGATAGGGGCTCCTCACTTTTCATCCACATTTCATCCTATCCTTATGCTGCCAAATTCCCTTTGAGAGCCATTGCCTCCCATTTCGAGTTTGAAGATCCCCATTGAAGCTTTGGAGAAGAGGATACCATTGGATATTAGAGCTTCTCAACCTTGGAGTTGCTCAACACCCATCATCCTCACCATTTGAGGTAATACAAAATCAAATATTTTTCAAGTTATTGTTCTTCCATAGATCTTATTGCTTATATTTTGAAATCTAGTTTTTTTATTTACTTGCACATGCTTATGTTAGATTAGATTATATTAGTTTATTCATAGTTGTTTTTGTTTTATATTGAAACTGCTATTACAAGTTAATAGGTGCATCTTTAGCACATGCTTGGTTGAAAAACCAAGCAATTGTTTTTGGCGACTCTGCTGGGTTTCGAACTTTAAATTTTTGCTTTAGATCTTCGTTTTTTACTAGTTTTTACCATTCCAATTAGCAGATCTACCATACTAGACAACATATTCATTGCTGCTCTAGATTTTGGCCCTTTCTATAGCCTTTAATAGACCGAAATTTCACTTTTCGGTTTCGTTTCAGACGACCATATTTCCGTTTTCGCATAGCGACTTTTCGCCCGACAGCCGCGCGGCTCATTGCGGCCTCACGCCTTTTTTCCGCGATGTGCATCGCGGCCTCGCGGCCTTTTCCCGCACTACACATCACAGCTTTGCGGCTTTTTTCCCGCACTGGACATCACGGCTTTGCGGCTTTTTCCCGCGCTGCACATCACGGCTTCGCAGTTTTTTCCCATGTTGCACATCGGGGCTGTGAGCCTTAAACCCATGATGCACATCGCGGCTTTTACCCATAAACCTGCGATGCCGCTGTTTTTCACCCTGACCCATTTTTAGAAAAAATGTATGCCGCATTTTTACCCATTTAGCCTATTTCGTCCAACATTATTTTTTCTGCAATTTTTTCCAACATTCTGTTTTAATTATTGCAGCAATAGTAAATCATTTTCTATTACATATGCTCAATTAAAATCTTTTCAGAAATTTTCAACAAGTGAAAGAAAGGTTTTTAGCATTTTGTTTAGATCATAGATTTCACTTCTTTGCAAATTTCAAACCATCTTTCTGATTTGCTCAATAGTTTTGCCCAAGCAAGTGCTTAGAAATCCATTTATTTCTTGCAAATTTTACGATATTTGCTTTTCTTTAAAAAATTATTTCAAAAGTCCATAGTTTTTGAATTATTTTTTGTTAAAGCATTTACATTTGAGAAAAAGCCTTTTATTTTTTGCAAATTAAAATCGTCTTGTTTTTTATTTGCAATCAATCGCCCAAGCGAGGCAAATTCTTTTTTCAGTTAAATAATCACACTTGCACCCAATATGCCAAATTTTTAATTAACTGAGCCTTAAAATCTACCTAAACTCAACACACACTTTAACCCCACTTAAGGAACACTCAAAGAATCTTGTAGCTAGGTAGGATTGGGGGGATAGGTGTTCCAATAACACCCCTCAATTATTTACATCTGAGACATAGTGGTTGACATTTAGGGTACCAAAAATCCCTTATTTGTTAACACGGTTATACAACAATTTATCAGGAAGGCCTCTCCCTTAGGAGGGTTGAAGTAGCTAGACTGGTTCCGGAAGCCTGAGTGGAATACCGCTATCCATTTAGTAACCGAAGGATACCTTTTGCAGTTCTCGGTGTACCACTTGTATGGGAGTATAGCAGCGATAGAACCAAATTGCAGATTCACCCAACCGAATGTGTCATGAATGGGGTATCTTAGTGGCCAATTTTTAGGATTGTCTACCCAGTGTCCCTCCTGGTAGGGGGATATCTAGCCTTTGATTCCACATTTTATATTGTTTGACTTGGATTTCATCACCTTGCAGAGGATATACCTTGTTGAGTCATAATACCACTATTAGTTAGGCATTTGCATGCTTTGCTACCCCCCTTGGTCTAGTGAGCACCACTTTTTTCTAGGAGCCGCTTGATTTTTGGGATTCTAACCACTTTTCTTGATTACTCCACTTACTATAGCACAACTGTTATAGTAAGTACTTTTGAGGTTGGTTGTTGGCCTAAGAGCCATTGCTTTTTCACACTCCCCTCCTGCACACATTGTTGCACTAGGGTCTTGAGTTTTTTATCTCACCACCATCCATTGGCATTTCTAGACATCTCTCACCATTGAGAACTTGAGACGATCCCAACATTTTCAGGGTGAACCCCCTCAATTCAATACACTTGAATCTACATGTCATAGACGTAGAGCGTTATCCCTTGACTCCACACATCATTGGCATAGAACCCATTCATTTGATTCTGACGCACCTCATTTCACATCTGATTCTAAGGCTGAATCTGAACACCCTACCGAGACATCACCAACCAACCCCATGGATGGATCACAATATGACCCCCTTTTCACCAGTGTTGTTGGGGCTATATCAACAATCCCCGCTACTAGCATGACAACCATGGTAGCCACAACCCTCTTAGGAATGCCTAATATGTGTTAAGATTTAATATGCTAAGACAGAAAATAGCAGCATTACATTCCATTTCACAATAATAGCATATACAGGATCACTAAAGAAACAACAAGCATAGCATAAACACAAGAGACATAGATTTATCCTGGGAAACCCTCATGGAGTAGAAAACCTAGCAAAGCTTCCTCAATATAGATGACCAGCAATATACAAAGATGCAAACCAAAGACATGATCTCCTCCTCCACCATAGCAGACCTCTCTCTCATAAGTGTGCCAGTCTTAAGTGAGTGAGTGTGTGTTAAATGAGGAATACACCTCCTCTATTTATACACTACTCTGACTTTTCTTTTACACAAATCATGTAGGCTCGTATTTAACCATTGGGTTAAATACCCCATTACAACTGACTGGGCCAACCCCACTAGGGTGGTCTAACAACCCTTTGACCCACATAACACATACAGGGCCAACCCCCACTAGGGAAGTCTAATAACCCAAGTTACCACATTCTGACGGAGGAATAAACATCTTCGGATATACAATAAGATCTTCACGGAGGAATGAAACATCTCCGGAATAATAAAGTACAAATATAATATTCTTTGAAGTTACAATATATCAACACTCCCCCTTAACGAGAAGGATATTATAACAACATCTGCACGAGCAAGGAGTCATCAACATCATACATGATACATCTATAAATCATTGGAAGCTTTCTCAACATCATCAGTAATTGAAGCAGTTACTGGAACATCTTCAATACTGGAACATCAACATCTTCAGTACTGAGTCTTTATCTTCTGTAGCACTCGAACAACTACAGCAACATCAACGTCTGGATCCTCACAATCATCAACATCGTCATCTAGACCATCACGATCAGGAGCATCGTCATCATAAGATCATCAACATCGTCATCACACGATCATCAGCATCATCATCTAGACCATCACGATTAGTAGCATCGTCATCTAGATCATTAGTACAACTATCCACACCAATACAAGTATACATTATCAATACAAGTATCCTCATCAATACAAGTATAAACATCATCAATACAAGTATCCACACCAATACAAGTATACACATCATCAATACAAGTATCCTCATCAATACAAGTATACATATCATCAATACAAGTATCCACACCAATACAAGTATACACAATAGCAGCATACCCTGCAACACACATGATCCAATTATAGGATGATCAATCCCTCTCACTTTAGGACATAGGTCCAAGGATGATACAATCCTGATCTACTTACGGGATGATCAGTCACTCTCAGTTTAAGACATCTCTCATGTCTATGGATGATGCAATCCAGATCAACTTACAGGATGATCAATCCTTATCACTTTAAGACACCTCACCATGTCTAGGGACGATGAAATCCCAAATCAACTTACAGGATGATTAGTCCTTATCACTTTAAGACACCTCACCATGTCTAGGGACGATGCAATCCTGAATCAACTTACAGGATGATTAGTCCTTATCACTTTAAGACACCTCACCATGTCTAGGGACGATGCAATCCCAATCTACTTACAGGATGATTAATCCTTCTCACTTTAGGAAATAAGTCCAAGGATGATGGAATCCTAATCCACTTACGAGATGATCAATCCCTATCACTTTAGGACATAAGTCCAAGGATGATACAATCCTATCACATACATTTTGAACCAAATGCTCAGGGATGATGCAGTCCTATCGCGTCCACTAGGGACCAATTTCTTGGAGACATATGTCTACGGATATCTTTTAGGACATGTGTCCATGGATGATACAATCCCCTTGTCCACTAGGGACCACATTCTCAGAGACATCTGTCTACGAATCACTTTAGAATTGAGGTCCAGGGATGATACAATCCTCTCGTCCACTAGGGACCACATTCTCGGAGACATCTGTCTACGGATCTCTTTTAGGACATGTGTCCATGGATGATACAATCCCCTCGTCCACTAGGGACCATATTCTCGGAGACATCTGTCTACGGATCACTTTAGAACTAAGGTCCAGGGATGATACAATCCTCTCATCCACTAGGGACCACATTCTCGGAGACATCTGTCTACGGATCACTTTAGAACTGAGGTCCAGGAATGATACAATCCTCTCGTCCACTAGGGACCACATTCTCGCAGACATCTATCTATGGATCACTTTAGAACTGAGGTCCAGGGATGATACAATCCTCTCATCCACTAGGGACCACATTCTCAGAGACATCTGTCAACGGATCACTTTAGAATTGAGGTCCAGGGATGATACAATCCTCTCGTCCACTAGGGACCACATTCTCGGAGACATCTTTCTACGGATCACTTTAGAACTGAGGTCCAGGGATGATACAATCCTCTCATCCACTAGGGACCACATTCTCGGAGACATCTATCTACAGATCACTTTAGAACTGAGGTCCAGGGATGATACAATCCTCTTGTCCACTAGGGACCACATTCTCGGAGACATCTATCTACGGATTACTTTAGAACTGAGGTCCAGGGATGATACAATCCTCTCGTCCACTAGGGACCACATTCTCGAAGACATCTGTCTACGAATCACTTTAGAACTGAGGTCCAGGGATGATACAATCCTCTCATCCACTAGGGACCACATTCTCGGAGACATCTGTCTACGGATCACTTTAGAACTGAGGTCCAGGGATGATACAATCCTCTCGTCCACTAGGGACCACATTCTCGGAGACATCTATCTACGGATCAGTTTAGAACTAAGGTCCAGGGATGATACAATCCTCTCGTCAACTTAGACCTTGTCTAAGGACCATCCACCAACCTCTCTGTTGGCATCACCAATATAGGTACCCACATCATCGACCTCACTGTCGATGCAGACAATCTCGTCATAAGTGACCACATCACTCCCCCTCTCGAGGAGGGTCCTACCAAGCTTGTCTCGAAAAATACTCAAACTTTTCTTGAGGTAGAGGTTTGGTTAGTACATCGGTAACTTGTTACAAATTCAAACTTTATAGTTCCTTTCTATGCCATATCATGGAACACTGGATTCTCTGCCATCTTGATACAACTCTATTTGTCACATAGGATCACAGTTGGGTCTATCTCTAAGTCAAACAATCCAGAAGCCATACTTCTTCACAACTAGCAGAGCAACTAGCCATATATTCCGCTTGTGCTGAGAGCCACACTAGACTGCTTCCAGCTAGACCACGAGATCATGGCTGACAATAACATCCTCTCGATGTGTTCTTCCTGTCTGATACACTTTCTGCCCAATCAACATCTGTGTAGCCATATGAAGTCATGATCTCCAAGATAGCATAGATCAAAGTCTATCGTATCCTTTAGGTACCGCATCACATGATTTGCAACTTATCAGGTGAACACATCTAGTTTCCACTAGATACTGACTCAAGGTGTTCACAGCAAAGCATATATCTGACCTAATATTCGTTAGATACATCAATGACTCAATAATTTGTCTGTACAGAGTTATATCCACTAACTCTGATGAGTCATCCGCTAATAGCTTCAAGTTGGAATCCATGAGAGTGGCCATTCCAACACATCAAGTCCTTTTAATATTTATCGGCATATTTTTCCTGGTTGAGAAAGATTCCTTTTGAGCCTTGCCATGCTTCCAAACTTAGGAAGTAATGCATCAATATGAGATCTTTCATTTTCATTTCTACAGCCATCTTCTTCTTTCTTTTCATGTTTTGTTTCTCATTCCTTGTCAGAAAGAGATCATCCTCATACAATAATGATATGATAGGTTCATCATCCACAACCTTATGGTAAAGGTTAGGATCAGCTTTACTTCTATTAAATCCCAAGCTTTGTCAAGAAGCTGTCAATTCTCCATCATTCACACTCTGCATTGAGTGATCTTATGCATATCTATCTGTTCCATCTCTCGTCAGATGGGTCTACTGATATGAGCCTCAATATCATTCGAACTCTGTGGTGAGTTCCTTCTTGTATCCATGCCATCTATGTATAGAAGCCATATTCAACCTCGTAGCAAAGGTTGAGATCCACATCACCCATGATGATCATTAAGCTCATCAATTGAATACCAATCCTGGGTACCCATACAGAACCTGATTCACACTTCTTCTTTAATTAAACCATTAAGAGAATGTTCTTATCTATCCACTTGGAGCAAACATCTTGTCATGATTCTCTTCCTCTTTCTAAGAGAATCTTCTAGCCATGAGCCTTCTATATTTTGTTTGATTTGTAAATCTTCTTGTTGAACATCCATCACTTGTTCGGTGTTCATCATTCTTCATGATCTTTCCTACAAAACAAAATTAAGTACATGATTAGTAATACTTCATAATCATGAAATCATGTTGACATGATGACTTATTATGCATACATATATCATTTACATAGTTATTCAACTATCTTGACCAATACTTTGGCACAACACTTTTCCATATCCTGTATGCATACAGTGGCTATCTAGATGCCTTCCATCTCTACCAGAACATACTATCGAGAGTGTGTACAGCTCTCAGTATGTTAGCAAAGAGGTTTCATTCTAGACAAGCAACAATGGAATGTTTGTCCAACTTACCAATCATATGCATATTAGTAGTATATTGTTCAATGCTCTATGAATGTTTACACTCAGCATGATATATTCTAGGAATACAAATATGCATACAAGCAATATCATTTACTATTTAAAATAACAACTCAAATACTTATCTTTTATGTTTGTGTGGTTGCCTCCCGCTTTATCTTCTATATGTCTTTTGAACTTCTATTCATTCTATACCACTATGAATGCTCCAGTGTGCACTAGTGTCATCGTCATGATCTCATACACAAACATACATTCATTAGTATATTCTCAACATTATCAAAACATTATAATTCTAAATAATCTTGAATATGTATAGTCATGATCATTAGTATTCAGGGTTTCAAGGAAGTCTTCTTTTACTTATGCTTATTCTTGTTTGATCATAGTACTCTTCTGGTTAGTTAAATCATCAAGATAAGAGACATAATATGCATAAACCCTTGATTACTAACTTTATGAATAATCATAACCAATCATACCAAGTATACTTATATAAGGGATCCTAGCACAACGTAAGATTCTAACTTGACATAGGAAAACATACCTGGATTAGTATACTTGCTTAGTTATGTCTAACATACCTAAACAATATCTTCTTTGCTCTCTTCAATGATTTAGAGATCCTGTGCTAGAACCTGCAAATCTCATAGGTTAAGCATAATATAACAAAGTAATACATACCTCGTAAGTAGAACAAAGATTATGGATGAGTCTTTGTCTTCATGTTGTCATGGTCATGGAACTTGAATGGTCTTTCGTGATGTACCTGTATCTTGTTAGCAAACAACATCAACCTCATACAACAACATAATGCATTAGTACAATCATATAGCCCTAATCAATGAATGTCTTCAATCATTCACATGCACTCATACTGTTACTAGGGTGATAAGACAATTCTAACATTAATCAAGATTGTACTAATAAATAATATGAAGACAAACACATTATGAACTTAATCAGGAATCAAATTTCAAGACATACCTGAACCTCCTTAAGTCATACCTGTTGAGACTTCTTGTAGTCTTCTTATGTAAGGCCTTAGCCTCAACTCCCCCTTAAACTTGATATGGAGCTTGATTAGGTTTTTCTAGAGAAACCCTAAAAATTCAATCTTTGACTTTCACACTTTTGAATGGATGGAAGGATGTGTCTTGCTAAGCTGATCAAACTAGCATACTTCAATTTTGAAATCTCCAAAATTTGACCCCTCAAAATTTGCCTTCGAAACTTCTGGATCTTCTAGACAGGATCCCAAACTAGGGTTTCATGAAGCCCACCCTTCTTCCCAATCAAAAAGTTCAATCCAAGACTCTAAACTCTTATTTTTCTGAGGAGCTTCCAGCCGTGGTCACAGACTTAAAAAATTTCAACTTTTGCTGAAGCCCTAATTTTCCATCTTTCCGATCAAAATCCCGAACTGGGGTTTGATCAAGCCCAGTCTTCTACCCAACCGAAAAATTCAATCTTGGTCTCTAAATTTTGATTTTCCTGGGTAGCATTCAGCTGTGGACTCCGATTCCAAAAATTCTAACTTTCTCCGAAACCCTAAATTCCGGAAGCCATGAATGAAGGTGCTCCAAAAATAATTCTATTTTGACATAAATATGTACCTGATTGTTTCTGCTGTAACTCCAAAATTTTTGCTCCAAAGGGTCTGAAAACGTTTTCTGTGGTATCCTGATCTATCATCTTTCCATCCCAATAGTTCTCACCTCAATTGGATTTTCTGAGAGAGAGTTATGCCAATTGTCGCAATGTGACCTGTTTATGGGATAAAACAGGAGAGCGAACATGTATGGAGTGCCACGTGTCATTGGTTCAGCTTCAGCCTCTGAAATGGTTTCCTGAGATAGTACATTCTGTGTACTACCTGTCACTTTTTACGAAATTTCATTTGGAGCTTCCTAGCCCAAGTTATGACCTTTTTTCCTAAGTCACCTAAGTTTGACTGAGATCTGGAAGAGGCAGAAACCCTAACTTGTACTGATCATAACTCACAAAGTACAACGAATCCGAGGGTTCCCTTTGGACACAAGGTACCTGGGGATGTAATCTACGACCTGTAAAGGTTTCAGTTCCTGAGCCTTCGCCAAAATGTATTTATAGCCAAAGTTCCACGATGACTGGTTTTTGCTATATAAAACTCTAACCTTCAAATTGTCGCAAGAGAAGCAAGTTTCGTAAGTGCCATACATTGCCTTCCTTCAGGTTAGCTCTGATACCATGTTAAGATTTAATATGATAAGACATAAAATAGCATCATTACATTCCATTTCACAATAATAGCATATACAGTATCACTGAAGAAACAACGAGCACAACATAAACACAAGAGACAGATTTATCCTGGGAAACCCTCATGGGGTAGAAAACCCAGCAAAGCTTCCTCAATATAGATGACCAGCAATATACAAAGATGCAAACCAAAGACATGATCTCCTCCTCCACCATAGAAGACCTCTCTCTCATAAGTGCGCTAGTCTTAAGTGAGTGAGTGTGTGTTAAATGAGGAATACACCTCCTCTATTTATACACTACTCTGACTTTTCTTTTACACAAATCATGTAGGCTCGTATTTAACCATTGGGTTAAATACCCCATTACAACTGACTAGGCTGACCCCACTAGGGTGTTCTAACAACCCTTTGACCCACATAACACATACAGGGCCGACCCCCACTAGGGAAGTCTAATAACCGAAGTTACCACATTCCGACGGAGGAATAAACATCTCCAGTTATACAATAAGATCTTCACGGAGGAATGAAACATCTCCGGAATAATAATTTACAAATATAATATTCTTTGAAGTTACAATATCTCAACAATATGGGGGCCACACCTGCTTTAGGCATGCCCAACACATGACCAACACCTATATTAGGTATTCCCAACATGGGGGTTACCCCCTCTCTCATCGCCACTACCCACATTCCAGTGATTACTAGAACCATTCCTAGCCCATCAGCAACCCATGTTGCACTTGGGAGCGTAGGACCCTCCCACACCACATTGGCTGGAGGACACATCCCTTTTACACCTAGCATACCCTTAGGGGGCACTGGACCAATCCATAATGCTACCATTAGCAATTATGCCACAGTGACCATGCCACACCCATCTACCAGTTTGCCATACATGGCTAGTCTAAACTTACCAAACCTGGCAAGGTTAACCAACGACCCTATTAGACACGACTCTGCGTGGCCTCCCATGCCCACAAAGCTTCCCTCAGATATCCCAAAATTTGAAGGAAAAGCTGGGGAAGATCCTCGAAACCATATCATGTTGTTTCACCTATGGTGTTCCTTAAACTCCATAGTAGATGATTCTACTAGACTGAGACTTTTACAAAGAACTTTCACTGGCTCTGCAGCCAAGTGGTACATTGAGTAGCCACATGGGACCCACCCCACTTTTACATCCCTCGCCTTAATGTTCCTTCAGTTCTTTCAACTACCCGTACGCTATGATGCAGGAGTGGAAATACTTTTGTCTTGCAGACAGAACACCACCACACACATCACTGATCATATCCATCAGTGGCGTAAGCCCCGTAGCCTCTGCAAGATAAAGCTTGACGACTGTATCTTTTTGGATTGGTTCCTCAAATCACTCCTCCCCCTCATAGCCACGGATGTACCTTCTGAACGACCCCAGTCGGAAGAAGAAGCCATTCTAAAAGCCCAGCAGTTTGATCTGATCTACGCCCAGTGTGGCTACCTATATACCATTTTACCTGACGCTCCCCGTGGCAATTCCTCCCAGACTGACGCGCCGAGGGCATCCCATGCTGCCGACGGCATCATTGGACAAGTTGCATCCCACAACCAACCCTTTTCCATTATGCGCAATAATACCGGCCTGATATTTTGCGGGCCACGTCTCACTCCGGAGCTACAACTTCGTATGCTCCCATGGCCCACCCCCCCACACTCATGGACCCTCATGTCCACCACAGTGTTATGGTCATGCACCTTCATCCTATCCACCTCTAGTTGCACCCCCTACATATTACCATCAATAGGCCATACATGCTCCTGTTCACTCACAAGCCCCAGCGGCTTATTACCCACCACAGGCGGTGCTTGCTGCACCACAACCTTCAGTCGCTCAGACTTATCCTCCAAACAACAACAATGCTACCCCCACCAACAAAACCCTGATCGACCACCGAAATAGGGTAAGAACCCCAATTTACGAACAAACCACCCATGTTCCATATGCGGGGTATATGGCCATTACACACACACTTTCCCCCATTTGGAGCGAGTACGCTAACTGTGGTCTGATAATGCCCAATGCCAAGGGCATGCGGCACAACCAGTGCCACCTCCTAAACCACAACCCATGGTGCTATAGAATCCTTTTCCCACATAAGGAGTGGCGAATACTCGTTCGTTGGATCCTCCTCAAGGAACCACAACACCACAATAGCAAATCACATATGCTGCACACACAAACCAACCGATGGATTCAAGTACTCATCATCTCCTTATGATGTCATCGTCCGACATGAATCCCCAAATGCGTCGAAACCAATATGCCCCCGATGCACCTAAAAATTTTCTCCCTATATGATTGAACAACCAGATCGGAACTCACCTACATCGTTCATCTCCATAGTCAGACCCGGATTATACTCAGAATCACCTATGACTTCCACATTCCAATCCATCCCACCCCCTTTGAAGAT
Source organism: Larix kaempferi (assembly GCA_027924585.1). Lineage (NCBI taxonomy): Eukaryota > Viridiplantae > Streptophyta > Pinopsida > Pinales > Pinaceae > Larix > Larix kaempferi. The sequence continues at coordinate 907,966 of BSBM01001259.1, forward strand.
AACTGAGATATCTGATTTGTGCACCCTCTCGCATAACACACAGGTACCAAACCAACAACCCCCTTTACTCCTGCAACCACCCTCAGTGCCAACTCACATAGGAGACACACCATTTCATACTATACCATTTTTATTTCCCCTTTCAAGTGCCATCAACACACCATTCATGGCTACACTTAATCTCCCAGGATTAACATTAGGACTACTTGTGTGATACCTACCTGCCCCAACCACTCCCCTGACATCGAATGTCATTTTACAACCGGTGCAACCCATCAATACTTCTAACCGTCCACCCCCTAGTGTAGAAAACATCCAGAACCGGCCACCTCCAACAGGGGGCATTGCATCGACATCTAGTTATGTCCCCCCTCAATCCCACCACACTGGGGATAGAGGTCCACAAACCTACACCACTGGACCCACAACTCGCACCCCCCTAGTGACTCCAAAATTAGCAAAGAATCCCCCAATAGCCCGTGTGCTCCCTAAGTTCTCCTTGTGCGACAATATAGGCCATGCTACCCATCAATGTCCACAATTACCAGCACTTCAAGAACACATGCAAATGTTGGATGATGACACTAACATACTAGTTGTCAAACTTGAACTGTTCCCTCAGCCTCGCGATAAATCGTTGCGTACCAATCACCCTTGTGCGATATGCGGCATTTACGGCCATTACTCATATCACTTCCCTGATCTCTCATATTATAGAGAAGCTCTATACAAATTGAATAATGCTGACCTAGAGATATTCCCTCCTCTCATTGAAAAAATTCATCCCCCACCATCTTCCTCCTCAAAAGATATTAACACAATTTACATGGTTTCCAATGGAGACCCCTTTGTCCAGTCGACCCCTTCCATTGATCCCTCTGATCCACATATTCAACCTTTTCAAATCAAAGAGGAAACCACATGTCCACAGCATGGGGGCAGGCCCGAAACCTTGCCTACTCATCATCATCGTCATTCTCATCGGTGATACTGGGGGCATCCACCCTACAAGGAGAATCCCCCATCATCATATCATCACTTCAGTATGCCACCACGTCCCACAACCTCATGGTACACCCCCCCTCCAGTAGTTGGTCAATTCCCTATTGATACTTCTCTAAGACAGAATCTACACTGCATTGACACCTCTGAGTTCGGGGACATAATAGATTACCTCGAACCTGGGATAGGGGGTGTGATCAATCATTTTGACCCTACCCCATCACCTCTATATCAACACCTCAATGAGTCCATCATTCAAACCAACACATATGTGATCCACAATCACAAACCCCATGCACATCGCATGGGGGCAGGTCATTAACCCTGCTCACTTTTTCACATTTGTGATCTCAACCATTTTTGAGATCACATGTCACTTGTATATTTGAGTTGATTTGATACAGATAGTATTTCACCCCCGCGGGTCATCATTTCTCTCCATCACTGCATCCTTGGCTTGGTAGGCTCACCTTTATTATAGCCATTTTTTAACCTCGTTTTTTCTTTTGACCATTCCGGAGTCATTTGATCTCCGTTTTTCGCACCCTTTGCACCACCGGATTCATATTTCCGCGCCTGTGATGATGCTTGAGATCATTTCTCACTCTCACCACCATATTGTGAAGGCATTTTTCCCATGCCCCTCGTCGCCTTGATTGGCATGCCACATCAGCCGTGGTCCATTTTTGGCGAGCCTTATATCTCCGGATTCAGTTTTTCGCACTCGTGATGATGCTTGAGATCATTTCTCGCTCTTACCTCCATAGTTTTTGGGCATTTCTCCAAAATTCCCCTCATCGCCTCGGTCTGCATGCCACATCGTTTGTTGCCCATTTTTTCACGATCCTTATGCCGCCGGATTCATTTTTCCGTGCTCATGACAATTCTTGAGATCATTTCTCACTCTCTCCAATACCTTCTTGTTCGGTATAATTTTATCCCTTTTTTGGGCTGAGCAATTCTTTTACGAAAAAGGCACTTAGGGAGTTTATGTTAAGCTCTTTTCTGACTCCTAAAACAATGAAAAGATCGCCGAGCAATCTTGCTTCCTTTCATGCTCGCTAAAAGTATTTGAAAGGGTGTCTACCTTGTATAAGTTTACCCCTTTTTTGGACCCTATAGACTAATTACGAAAAAGGAATACTCTAGTCACATTGCCTAGAAGAGTTCTCCATTTGCATCATTTTACCCTTTTTTGGGCCTTGGAGACTAACATACGAAAAAGAACACCAATGGAGTCTACTTATCGCTTTCAGACTCTCAAAAAATGAAAGCAACCATGAGCAATCACTGTCTTAGGCTCGTACAAATCCATAGGATGGTACTCCTCCACCAATTTAGAGTCTTCTTATCGTTTCCAAACTCCTTAAAAATGAAAGCACTCATGAGCATGAACAGTCCTGGGCTCACATAAATCCACAGGATAGTACCATTTCAAAGCACACTTTTATCCCTTCTTGGAGCTCATTAAAACTACGAAGAAGGACCCAACGGTGCTTTTTCGGTGCCATAACAGATCATGTCTTTTCATAAGGCAGCTTCCCCAGTATGGTCGCCTTTGTTTAGAGCATTCTGTAGTATGTCACCCCAAGAGTCTCCCAAAAGCATCCATCAGCTTGTCCCCCTAGAGTCACTCCAGTATACAATACATACCCCTAAGCTATGATCTCCACACCTAAAAGTCAGTTTCCTATGCTGCAAGGTCAACCATGTCATCATGCTTTGAATAAAGGAAGTTTGAGTCCACCCGCTATATGACCCTAACTATTCTCCATCCCCACAGTATGTCAGTCCTACCATTAGTACTACCACACTTCAGTTGTACACCTCGCGCTCCTATCAAGGAAACATAATTTCCTTGATAGTTACTGGTCTCCCTCTATTGATGCCAACCCAACTTATTCCAGAGGATAGACCCAGAGGTCCCTATACCTTGGACTCATCACGATTAGTGATGAGTACCTACGGATCATTTTGAAAGGAGTCCTCAGTGCCTCTCCAAATGATTATTTCTCACATGCTTGACTTCAACACCTTGATCACATCATTGAGACTTGTACAGGGTTCGATCCTTTCAGTTATTTGTTGAAGACCCCGGATATCACCTGACTCTACCACATTTGAGAGTCTAATTGAGGAAACAACCAGTTACATTTTCCTATGGACATCTGGGTTGCGCTTGGTGACAGTATTAAGATGTACCCCAGTTTTATACTCCCTCGAGTATACAGTTACAAATACTCCTCAAAAGTTGACTCACAGTCATTGAGTCCCTATAAACGTTGGACACCTTTAGATTCAACAGTTCATCAACCCTTCTGATACCTTATTTAGAACGACTCTTACTTTTTCCAGTGTATTAGGTATTGAGATCAGCCATGGCATGATCATGAGTACATCCCAACATGGTGTCCCCTCTGGACCATTACGATGTACCAACAGTCTTTATGTATTATTTAGGTCCCCCTTCTTGGGCCTAATTGTTATGTATATGTCTTGATACAAGCATGGATATGCCCACCTCGTCCATAATCAAAGATTATTCCTCATTCATTTTGAGGCCATGTATTTTTTTAGTTTTTGCAGCTTTCAAGGGGCCATTTTTCCAGTCTTCAATCGGTCTCTTCTCTTCTCCAAACCCCAAGAAAAAGACAAAAGAACTATGATGTCTATCGGCCATATGCTGAGCTCCTACCCTCACACATTAGGGGGCAATCTGTTAACACCCAAAAAGTGCCCACTAGCTCATTCCTTTATTCACATGACCCATTTGTCCACTTTTTGCACCATTTGAGCCTCTAAAACCATTAAAAGGTCACCAAAAAGACCATAATACACCTTTTTCCCCTCAAAATATGTATTTTTCCTCAAAAAACACAAAAAACCCTAACAAATGGTCCAAAATTCCCAAAAAATATTAAAAGGGAATAAAAATATAAAAAATATTCAAAAAGGAAAAAGAGACCTAAACCATGTTGGTTAATACCATTGGTTTCCTCAAAACCATAATGGTATTCCCCATCACCAAAAACTATAAAAAGGTGATAGGGGCTCCTCACTTTTCATCCACATTTCATCCTATCCTTATGCTGCCAAATTCCCTTTGAGAGCCATTGCCTCCCATTTTGGGTTTGAAGATCCCCATTGAAGCTTTGGAGAAGAAGAGACCATTGGATATTGGAGCTTCTCAACCTTGGATTTTCTCAGCACCCATCATCCTCACCATTTGAGGTGATACAAAATCAAATATTTTTCAAGTTATTGTTCTTCCATAGATCTTATTGCTTATGTTTTGAAATCTAGTTTTTTATTTACTTGCACATGCTTATGTTAGATCATATTATATTAGTTTATTCATAGTTGTTTTTGTTTTATATTGAAACTGCTATTACAAGTTAATAGGTGCATCTTTAGCACATGCTTGGTTGAAAAACCAAGCAACACCATCCACTTCTCATATACCCCTAAGGTTCTCTTACTTCAATAGATCGCATTAAACACTCCCACTGAATAATTCCTCTTTCATGGTTCAACATTAGACCTTCGTGGGTTTCCCCATCATTATATACCACTGTATTTTGGCACCCATGTTGATTTATCCCTTAGTGTTGAGAGTCCATTATCTAAAAGCTCATTAAGTAAGCTGCATACTTATTCCTTGACAAATTTGCTGACTATTGCCTCTAGAATCCTAATAAATTTCCTATTACAGATACAAGTTCACATTTGTCCTCTCATACCCACCATTATCAATAGATAATTTGTGTTCAAAACTCCACCAATCGATCAACGCCCCTAGAAAAGCCAACTAGGACCCACCCATTTTCTTGAAAAGTCATCACTATACTTTCAAATACATGGGAATGATATACATGGTTTTGACTCATTGGGAACCCCTATTCTCATCTATAGCATCCCCCCAATTTTTTTATTCATTCATACAAATATAAAAAAAGAAACACCATATATTACTTGAAACCAAAAAATGAGGGAAGTTTCAATGTCTAGTTTACTTTTTTGGTAGCATCCCTTGTTGCCCTTGGTTGGAGCACTTAGACTATGTCATCCATTCCAACAAAAAATTTCATTTATGGTTACCTTCATCTTTATGATACATGATCCTCCTCACTCTATTAGTTTGACACCATTCACATGATACTCTTGGGTCTAATACTGATTACAACAGTTTCGCAAACTGATTCATATAGTTAAACACATTCACATAAGATAATGGCACATAATAACGTAAAAAAATTACACATAAATTATCCTACAAACCTCTCTCCTGGAGGAAAACCAACAACACGGTGAGCTGTCACTCATCTATTAATCAAACACTCTAAAACAGGTGTTTATAATCATGAATTGCTAGACCATAAATAAAACTTCATTACATGATCATGCTATACACTACTTCCTTGCAGTATATTTTATTACATATCCATTACATCTTATTTATATATGCAATACAACCAATTGCTCATTAAGGAAAATCCATAACATGCTAACGACTTTCAGTTATTATGTTATGATCAACTTGATTGGGTCAACTTTGGCCAATGACTCGCTGATATTTTGTTGGTCCATTGAATTCCCATCGTCCAGTTATTTTCCTTGGATCAAGAAACTATTTAAGTCCATTGACCTGAATTCCCCAGTCTGTCTCCTCCATCTCCAATCAGCTTATACCAATTTAATATTGACTTTACTAGTCGATTTACATGCAAATAATATAACATTCCCAACATTGGCCCACTTGTTTTCTTCTTTGTATAAATAGGACAATAGAACTTCAGTTCCCTTTAGTGGGGTTGACAATCCCATTGTTTCCCTACACCAAGGAAACTTATATGCGTTCACTGATTTGGTCAATGAGTCTACAACATTCTTCATCATGTCTACCTTTTCCAGTAACACCTTTTGGTTCTCCACCATATCCCTCACAAAATGGTATTGAACATCAATGTGTTTCGTCTTTGAATGATGTTGGATTATTTTCTAGGAATATTTCACTTTGAATATCACAATCCAACCTAACAGGATGTTGTTTGAACCAAGCATTTGAACACAACCTATGCAACCAAATAAATTCCTTACACCCATGAGAATCCACCATATATTCATCCTCATACGTTGACAATGCAAAGATCGACTGTCTCCTAATCATCCAACTAACTTCTCCGTTGAATATCTTGAATAAATACCCAATATTCAACTAATTTTGGTTGATGTCTCTAGCCCATTCAGAATTGAAAAAACCATGTACATTTATTTCCTTATTATCCTCAAGCTATCCACCATAAAAAAAATACATAATCCATTTTTCCACAGAGATACTTGAATACTCTCTTAACTATGATCCAATTCTCTTTCTAAGTGTTGATGTATATCTACTCAATACTCCGATTACATGAGAAATATCGGGTCATCTATAGACCATATCATACATCAGACTACCTACACCACTAGCATAGGGCACAATTAACATGTAATCTATGTATTCTTGTGTCTTAGGACACTATTCAGTAGATAGCATGAATCCCACAGGAATAGGAACCTTCATCGACGTACTCTCCTACATGTTGAAGCATTTTAGAATTGTCTCAACATATTTTATGTGACATAACTAGAGCCTTATACTTGCACGATCTCTTTGGATTTCCATTCCAAGAGTGAAATTTGCTACTCCGAGATCCTTCATGTCGAACGTTGAGGATAACTACAGTTTCACCTCTTTTATCAAATCCATGTTATTCCTGGCCAACATGTCGTCAACATACAAAACCACATATACAAAGTAATCAATGATGTTCTTACCATACACACAATGATAAACTTGACTTCTCACAAACCATGATTATTGGATATACATGTCAAACTTATGATACCAAATCCTGGGTGATTGGTTTAAACCATAGAGAGACTTCGTGATCTTAAATACCAGCTCTTTTTCTTCATGCACTATAGAATCTCCAGGATGCTTCATATAGATTTCTTCTCTAAGGTCACCATGAATAATGTTGACTTTACATCCATCTGTTATATCTCAAGATCAAATGCTACAACTAAAGACATTAGTACCCTGACGAATGTGAGATTTGCAACAAGAGAATTCTTTTTACCAAAGTCGACTCCCTCAACTTGGGAATACCCTTTCACTATAAGTTTTAAACCTATGTAGAGAAGCAAAGCATACAGATTCTTTTAAGCAAAACATAGATTACACCACATCATTCACACATAGTACATAGAGATTCACCCTAGAAACCCTTAACCAGGAAAACCAACAAAACTTGGAGCGAGGACTCCTATTTTTCTCATCAATCCAGTATGAATCACTCATAATACAATATAGGTATTCTGCAGCATCAAAAACCCTAATCCATTAACCTGGATTAGTCAATAGACCCCAATCCCTTAACCAGGATTAAATTACATGTTTTTTAGAATAATCCTCAAAAATTGCATGTGATCCCTTAAGGTGTCGGAGGGATCATCACCTGTTCCACTGATAGGCGCACTCTCCCCTTCACATACATGCAGAGAATATAACACATACCCAACATTCACTACTAGTCAAGCCTCTTACTTCTCGACTTGACCTGCTACATTCAAATTTCCTTAAACACCCACTTATTGTTGATGGGTTTCCTTCCATTTGGTAACATGACTAGATCCCTTGTTTCATTTTTCTTCAAGGAATCCATTTCTTATTCCATGGACCTTTTCCAAAGTTCACTCTTTGTCAAGTCGATCAATTCCTTTATCGAATGGTGTTCATATTCTATTGAAAATAAATAAATAAAAGGGCGAAAGTCTGGTGGACTATACCGTTTTGGTTGTTTCCTTGCACGAATAGACCTCCTGACATGTACAGTCTACTATTCCACCTTTTCATTGGATTCATTTAACTCTCCTAAATCTAGAATTTCATTGTTTATTTCAAACTCTTTCTTTTCTACTTTTTGTCTTTTATCCTCTTCATGCTTTGAAGTTCCTCTAATTTCTCTTAAGATCGCATCTCGAATATAAACAGCCTTCCTCATCACTAGATTATCCTTGTACCTGATGAAGATACACTTGTCTGACTTGCTGTTGAGCTTAGTCCTTTTCTCTTTTGGGACATGCAAAAATACATTGCACCCAAACTCTCTGAGATATGTAAGGGGGGCCTTTTACCAGCCAGTGCATCATATCGATTCTTGTTGACCAGAGATGTTGACGATGAACCATTCACTAGATAACATGTCGTATCAAGTTCCTTTTTCTAGAATTCTTGTGCAACTCTAGCACCACTGAGCATGCTCCTTGCTTCAGTATCAACGTTCTTTTAATTTTTTCAGCAACTTCATTTTTTCAAGGATTGTAGGGAGTTTTGTTTTGTCGAGCTATACCATTCTTTCTACAAAAATGGTTGTGTTGATGTATATGTAACTTCGGAATGTATTTCACATATATGTATATTGTATTCCTATAGAGATGTTATTATTCCTCTATACGGAAGTGTCGTCATTTATATTGTAAGTGTCGTAACTTATACTTGATGGGTTATTAGACCACCTTGTTTGGGGTCGGCCCTGTATAAGTCATGTGGGTCAATGGGTTATTAGACCACCTTATTTGGGGTCGGCCCTGTATAAGTCATGTGGGTCAAAGGGTTATTAGACCACTCTATTGGGGGTCGGCCATGTGGTTTAAAGGGTTATTATACCACCCTATTGGGGGTCGGCCCACTCAGCATTATGTTATGTGGTAAAGTTCGAGCCTACATGAGTTAGGTAAAAAGGCAAGTCAAGTCAAGTATAAATAGAGTGCGGGAGGCACTCTATTTACTTACTCACTTCTCACACATGCACTCAAGGAGGAGTGGCGCACTTATGGAGGAGGAGGATCTGCTGCTAGGTTGTGTCTATCTCTTATGGTTGGTTGTATCATTGCTCTATCTATCTCTAAGGAAGTTATTGGGGTTTTTCACCTTTATGGTTTTCCCCAAGTAAATCTTTGTGTCTCTTGTGTGCTTGCATTATTGTCTCCATGATTGATATGCTGTAGATATGCTGTACATGTTGTTCTCTCAGTTAAGATCCTAGATCAGATTGAAGTAAATTCTGAAAATTTAACATGGTATCAGAGCTAGCCTGAAAGAAGGCATGATATGGCATGTATGACACTTGTTGCACTTACAATGCTAGGGCTTGATATAGCAAAAACCAGTCATCGTAGCACTTTCGCTATAAATACGTTTTGGAGAATTTTTCGGATCTGAAATTGTTACAGGCCGAAGCTAAGATCTCCAGGTACCTTGTGTCCAAAGGAAAACCTCTAATTCGTTGTACTTTGTGATTTATGATCTGTGCAATATAGGGTTTCTGCCTCTTCCAGATCTGAGTCAAAATCAGGTGACCTTGGGAAAAAGGTCATAACTTGGGCTAGGAAGCTCCAAATGAAATTTCGTGAAAAGTGACAGGTAGTACACAGACTGTACTATCTTAGAAAACGTTTTCAGAGGCCGAAGTTGAACCAGTGACACGTGGCATGCCGTACAAGTTCGCTCTACTGTTTTATCCCATAAACAGGTCACGTTGCGACACTTGGCATAACTCTCTATAAGAAAATCCAATTGAGGTCAGACCTATCAGGATGGAAAGATAACAGGCCGAGATATCTCAGGAAACATTTTCAGAGGCCGAAGTTAAAACAGTGACACGTGGCACGCCGTACAAGTTCGCTCTCCTGTTTTATCCCAAAACAGGTCACGTTGCGACATTTGGCATAATTCTCTCTCAGAGAATCCAATTGAGGTCAGACCTGTCAGGATGGAAAGATAACAGGTCAGGCTATCTCAGGAAACTTTTTCAGACCCTGTGGATCAAAAATTTCGGAGTTACACCATAAACAATCAGGTACATATTTCTGTCAAAACAGAATTATTTTTTGGTACCTTCATTCATGGCTTCCGGAATTTAGGGCTTCTGTAAAAATGGAAATTTTTGAAATCTGTGACCACGGCTGGAAGCTCCTCAGAAAAATAGAAGCTTAGAGATTTGGATCAAACATTTTGATTGGGAAGAAGAGTGGGATTCATCAAACCCCAGTTCAGGGTCACGTACAGTGAATCCGGAAGTTTCAAAGGCAAAATTGAGGAGTGAAACTTTACAGTTTTCAAATTTTGAATATACCAGTTTGATCAGCTCTTCAAGGCGCATATTTCTATCCCTTTGGAAGTTTGAAATTCAAAGTTTGAATTTTTGGGGTTTCTCTGACAAACCCATATCCAGCTCTAGGTCGAGTTCTTGCAAATCAAGTGGATTGGGCTAATCCTAGAAGAAGATGGATTGGTCACTTGCATAAGTGAAGAAGTTCCTATTTCAGAGGGAGATAAGGCTAAGACCTACATAAGAAGATTACTAGTGATCTCGACAGGTATGACTCATCAAGGTATGTCTCGATATTTGTTCATGATTAATTTTATGGTATGTTTTTCTTCATGTTATTACAGTTAGTACAATTTTGATTTTAGATTTGTCGTATTACCTTAATAAAACTATGAATGCACGATAGAAAATATTCATTGATTAGGGTATTGACACTTATGATTGTACTAATGCATTATGGTGTTGTATGAAGTTTATGTTGTCTGCTAACATAAAAGGTACACCAAGAAAGACAAATCATGTTCTACTTCAAGAACGTATGATCATGGTGACATGAAGACAAGGATTCATCCATTGTCATGGATTACATAGAAGATCTACTTTCGAGGTATGTATAACTTGTTTCTACAATGGTTAACTTATGAGACATGCAGGTTACTAGCACAAGTCACTGAAGAGAACCAGAAGACATTATGTGGGTATGTTAGACATAAATAGCTAGCATGCTAATCCAGGTATGTTTTTCCTATATCAAGCTAGAATCCTACCTTGGGTTAGGATCTTATACTGTTGTGTTGTTGATAATGATTATTCATGAAGTCATAGGTTTGAATAGTCATGATTGTATACATATTATGTTTCTTACCATAATTGATGATATGGCTAACCAGAAGAATCATGAAGGCATAAGTTAGAATAATCATGGGTATATGCATATTATATCTCTTATCTTGATTGATGATTCAACTAACCTGAAGAGTCATAGGTTTGAGTAATTATAAGTTTAGACATGTTATGTTTCTTATGATTTGACTAACCATAAGAATCCTACATAAACCTTGAATGCTAATGCTTATTATTTTTGTTTGAAATGATCATGACTATACATGCTTGAGATTATTATGTTTTAATAGTATACTAATGAATGTATGATTTTATATGAAATCACAAGGATAACACATTCATGATACTAATAAGCATGCATAGGGACCAAGGATGAATATGAGTTCAAGAACAGGGAATTCAGGAAGCAAAGATCAAGAGGGAGCACACTCCAGTTGTTCCTGCAAGAAAGCAAATGAGCACACTTCAGTAGTTTCTGCAAGGATGCAGATATTCAGAGGGAGTTGACCATCTCTCTACATTCCACAATATAAAGGTGTAGAAGAAGCAACTTTAGATTAGGACTCCAGCAGCTCCTGCAAGGAAGCAAAGACTCAGAGGGAGTCCACCCAACGAACAAACAAAGATAAGTATTTTAAATTATCATTTCTTGCATATGTGTTTGTTTAAATAAAATTGTTCAATGATGATTATGCTCATGTTCCTAGACTTAGGATATGTATTGTGCATATTAGAATAGTTGCATTGATGAATAGTATACTCCTAATATGCATGGGTAAGTGGCCTATGGCACTGTACAACATTCCATTGCTACTTATCTAGAATGAAACCTCTTTGCTGACATGTTGGGAGTTGTGCACACTCTTAAAAATGTTCTGGTAGAGATTGGAAGGCATCTAGAAAGTTACGGGATATGGATAAATGTTGTATTGAAGCATTGGCTAAGATAATTGCATGACTGTATGACATATTTCTTTATGTGTAAGAATTTGTTCTGAAAACTATGAGATGTTTTCTAATCATGCAATTTAACTTGTTGTGTAGGAAAGATCGTATGCCATATCCTACAAAAGAAGAACTGCAACATTTGTTCAGCAACAAAATTATCTATTGGGGAAATTGAAGTTCCCAGGATCTGGGATGAAGAAATGGAATGCCATGATCCGTTGATCATGAAGAATGATGTTTGGGATGTAGTCCCAAGACATGAAGGGAAGTTTGTTATGACTTCCAAATGGAACTATCAGATCAAGCATGTTGCAGATGGCAGCATTGAGAAATAGAAAAGTGGTGAAATAGAAGCTGCACCAGATGGATTTCAAGACAGCATGGTGCAATCATATATGTGTGCAGAACTTGGTATGGTAGGATAGATAGCCTTCTATCCAGTTTGGGCTTCACCAAGAATAAAGTGAGTTCCAACCTTTACTACAAGGTTGAGGAAGGCAATCCAGTGATACTACTTTTGTATGCGGATAACCTGTTTGTTACAGGTGAAGATAGATTGATTGCCGACATGCAGCGGAAGCTTACTGCTAAGTTCGAGATGAAGAACTTGGGGATGATGCACTATTTGTTTTTGGCATGGAGGTGTGGCAGAGTGCATATGGAATCTTCCTTGGACAAGGGAAGTATGTAGTAGAGATCCTGAAGAGGTTCGGGATGATGGACTGCAAGGATATGGCCACACCTATGGCATCGAATCTGAAGCTTCTATCTGATGCTTCATCTGAGCCGGTTGATGTCTCCATGTATTGTCAGATGATTGGGTCCTTGATGTACCTGACGAACACGAGACCAGACATTTGCTTTGCTGTGAACACATTGAGCCAGTTCCTGACGGATCCGAGGAGTGTTCACCTGGTTGCTGTAAAGCATGTTCTGGGGTACCTGAAGGGTACAGTGGATTATGGGCTCAAGTATGAAGCGAATCAAAAGTTTAACCTGCAGGGTTATGTTGATTCAGATTGGGCTGACAGTGCTGCAGATAGGAAGAGCACATCTGGGTGTTGCTTCAATATGGGATCAGGTGTGATCTCTTGGTTTAGCAGGAAACAGTCCTGCGTAGCACTGAGTACAGCAGAGGCTGAGTATGCTGCAGCCTGTTCAGCTAGTTGTGAGGCAGTATGGCTACGGAAGCTACTGTCTGAGTTATTTGATCTCCCGCTGGATGCTACTGGTATCTTCTGTGATAACCAGAGTTGTGTGAATCTATCTGAGAACCCAGTGTTTCATGACAGGTTGAAACACATAGAGATCAAATATCACTATATCAGGGATATGGTGCAGAGAGGAGCTGTGAAGCTTCTGTATGTTGCGACGGACGAGCAGATTGCAGATGTGCTGACGAAGCCACTAGCCAAAGTGAAGTTCGAGTACTTCAGAGAGAGGCTTGGCGTTCTTCAGATCGAGGACACTTCGAGGAAGAAGTGATGGACACATTTGCTGAAGCCATTCCAAGCATGTTGGAAGGAGGATCCTTCACATGGCTGTGGATGTAAGTGCTGGATGATGTTCTGGTTTCTGCTTGATATGATCAGTTGGATCATTTTTATGTATGTATGTACATCATGTTGGATGCTGGATATGATCAGTTGGATCATTTTTATGTATGTATGCATCATGTTGGATGCTGGATATGATCGGTTGGATCATGTGCATGTATTTTGTATGAACGCATCATGTTGGATGCTGTTGGATACATTGTGTGGATCATGTATCTTTGTATGATCAGGTAGATCATGGATGCTGTTGGATACATTGTGTGGATCATGTATCTTTGTATGATCAGGTAGATCATGGATGTTGTTGGATACATTGTGTGGATCATGTATCTTTGTATGATCAGGTAGATCATGGATGCTGATGGATACATTGTGTGGATCATTTATCTTTGTATGATCAGGTAGATCATGTATGTTGATGGGTACATTGTGTGGATCATGTATCTTTGTATGATCAGGTAGATCATGTATGATTGATGGATACATTGTGTGGATCATGTATCTATGTGTGCATCAGATGGATGCATTGTATGATTAGGATGATCGTGGATGACGAGCTTCTCCAGATGACATGCAGCAGGATGTTGCAGTGATGATGATGAGTATCAGATGATACTTTGTGGCCGTGGATCAGGTTGTGCAGGAAAGCATGTAATTTGTGCCCTGGGAGATTTGCAGATGGTCTTTCGAGGTTTTGCCTATGGCATGTAATTCGGTGCCCTGGGACATCTGGAAAATGCTCTTGCGAGGTTTTGCTTGGGAGGACATGTAATTTGTGCCCTGGGAGATCTGCAGATAGTCTTTCGAGGTTTTGCCTATGGCATGTAATTCGGTTCCCTGGGATATCTGGCAGATGCTCTTGCGAGGTTTTGTCCTATGGCATGTAATTTGCTCCTGGGAGATCTGGACAGGATGAAAAAGGCCTCAGATGCTTCAGCCAGGTTTTGCCATGACCACATGTAATTTGCTCCTGGGAGATCTGGACAGGATGAAAAAGGCCTCAGATGCTTCAGCCAGGTTTTGTGGTGGACCACATGTAATGTGCTCCTGGGAGATCCAACAGGTAGAGCTGTGTGCTCGTAACAGCCTGGGATGCTTCAGCCAGGTTTTGTGGTGAGATCACATGTAATGTGCTCCTGGGAGATCCGACAGGTAGAGCCGTGTGCTCGTAATAGCCTGGGATGCTTCAGCCAGGTTTTGTGATGGGTCACATGTAATGTGATCCTGGGAGATCCTACAGGTAGAGCTGTGTGCTCGTAATAGCATGGGATGCTGCAGCCAGGTTTTGTGACGCACGTAATAAGTCCTGAGGATTCCACAGTATGGCCAGTGATGATGAAGACCTGTAGGTGGTGGGCCTACATCCAGTATGAAAAAGGACTGGCTCTGTAGAACTTCCTATGACGAGTAGATTCAGAGATTGATTGAGATAGCAGCAGCAGTGACGATGATGATGACTCAATGACGATTATCCAGTGATGATGATCCAGAGAAGATGACTTGTGCTAGAAGAACTGTGCTGAGAAATACCTTCCTAGTTAAGAGGGAGTGTTGATGTATATGTAACTTCGGAATGTATTTCACATATATGTATATTGTATTCCTATAGAGATGTTATTATTCCTCTATACGGAAGTGTCGTCATTTATATTGTAAGTGTCGTAACTTATACTTGATGGGTTATTAGACCACCTTGTTTGGGGTCGGCCCTGTATAAGTCATGTGGGTCAATGGGTTATTAGACCACCTTATTTGGGGTCGGCCCTGTATAAGTCATGTGGGTCAAAGGGTTATTAGACCACTCTATTGGGGGTCGGCCATGTGGGTCAAAGGGTTATTAGACCACCCTATTGGGGGTCGGCCCACTCAGCATTATGTTATGTGGTAAAGTTCAAGCCTACATGAGTTAGGTAAAAAGGCAAGTCAAGTCAAGTATAAATAGAGTGCGGGAGGCACTCTATTTACTTACTCACTTCTCACACATGCACTCAAGGAGGAGTGGCGCACTTATGGAGGAGGAGGATCTGCTGCTAGGTTGTGTCTATCTCTTATGGTTGGTTGTATCATTGCTCTATCTATCTCTGAGGAAGTTATTGGGGTTTTTCACCTTTATGGTTTTCCCCAAGTAAATCTTTGTTTCTCTTGTGTGCTTGCATTATTGTCTCCATGATTGATATGCTGTAGATATGCTGTACATGTTGTTCTCTCAGTTAAGATCCTAGATCAGATTGAAGTAAATTCTGAAAATTTAACAGGTTGAACACTTTTGCACAAAATTATTCTCCTTTATCAATTCTCATAACCTTGATCTTTTTACCAATACGATTCTCCACAAGATCTTTGAACTCTTGAAACTTCTCAAAAACATTTGATCTCTTACTCAGAAAATACAACCATGTCATTATGGAGGAATCATGTATGAAATAAATGTAAATATAAGATCCCCCTAGTGATGGGACCAACACAGGTACAAACACATCACTATGTATTAGCTCTAGTATCTCCTTAGCCCTAGTAGCAACATATGAAAACCTTACACATCTATGTTTACCATAAATATAATGTTCACATAAATCGACTTCTTTAAAACAATCAAGGAGACCTTCAACCATACCTTTACTATGCATAACACAAAGATCGTTTTGACCTATATGTCCCATCTCTTGATGCCACAACATTTTATTAATGCCACAGCATGGTCGAGTCGACTAGACATGAATATGTTCTATTGGATCCAAGACATGCCACATTAACACTTGTGTCAGTGTTTTTTCTTCCCAATAGTTTATACATAGATCCATTTTGAATAACTCTCATAAACATAATTGCTCGTCACACCATATAGAACATATCTTTCTCAAATACAGACTAGAGCCCTACATTTCCCATCTTACTATCCAAGATTAGGTTTCGAGCCAAACCTGGGATATGCAAAACTTTTGGAAGTGTTCATATTCTTCCATCTTTCATTTTTTAGTTGAGCTTTTCCTCGTTCGACTATCTTGGTTTATATATCATCTCCTAGTAGGACATCATTACCATCGACCTTCTCATACTCACAAAGCCACTCTCTTCGAGGTGCCATATGATATGACACACTATATTCAATCAACCAAGGGTCACAATCTAAGTGTGTACTTAAGGAGGAAAAATACACATATCCTTTCTCTTCTTGCAAAGTCTTACCATTAGTTGATTGACCTTCATCAGTCCCTTTACCTTTCTCAACTTCCATCGAATTGTAGTTTCATCTATAATTCCCAACTTTACTGCATCGCCAACATGTTTTCATTGTTGGACCAGGGGGTCAGGTCTTAGAACTACCCTTGACTTCGATCTTTTGCTAGAGGTTTTTCATTTTCAGGATTTTTTCTACTTGACCTCTTACCATCAAGGCTTCATGGGTCGCTCCTTCCATATTATTTCATATCATTTGTTCTTGCAATAAAGATGTGAACACATCATCGATCTTCAATGTAGTATTGTTTCTTCCAATAGCCACAACTAGTCTATCCTAGGAATCTGACAAAGAACCCAATAGACTGACGCATTTCCCCTCCTTGGTGATTTTAATATCCACACAGAACAACTAACTGAAAATAGTGTTGAACACATCCAGGTTCTCTATAACTAAGTCACCTTCTCCCATCCTCAAAAGATACAACTTCTTCAAAAGAAATAATTTGTTAACCAGATATTTCGAATGGTACAAGTTCCTCAAATTTTCTATAGCTTCTTTGCAGTGTCTTATATTGAGACATTTAGAAATACAGAGTCTTATAGACAAAGTAAAATTGTACTCACTTTCTTTCAATTAATATTTTTCTTCTTCAACACTCCAGCCGGAGACATTCATGGGTCGACTATAATCCATTGTTCTTGATCTACAAGGAGATCCTCCATCTTAAGCTTCCAAAGATCAATTTTTTTCCCTTTAAACTTTTCAATTTCTATCTTTGGCATGTTATCCATTCTAATAATAAATCGACACATCCAGAAGACTCCCACTGTAACAAGCGTTCCCCATATCCAGGACCAAGCCAAACCCTCAACAACATAGTTATCTCCCTACGTCCAAGTAGAGCTTTGATACCAATTGTTGGGTCTAATACCATTTACAATAGTTTTTCAAACTAATTCATATAGTTAAACACATTCACATAAGACAATGGCACATAATAAAATCAACACATTACACATAAATTATCCTAGAAACCTCTCTCCTCGAGGAAAACCAATAAACCAAGGATATTTTTCTCAACTATTAATCAAACAATCTAAAACAAGTGTTTACAATCATGACTTGCAAGACCAGAAATCACATTTCATTACATGATCATGCTACACACTACTTCCTTACTCACAATATATCTTATTGCATAGCCTTTACATCTTATTTATAGATGTAATTCAAATAGTTTCTCATTAATGACAATCCATAACTTTCTAACCATGTTTATCTATTTTGTTACAATCGATTTGATTGGGTCAACTTTGGTTAATTTCTCATTGAACTTTAGTCGTTCTATGAACCAATTTTTTTCCTTCAACCAAACAATTATCGTAATTGGTCGATCGACCAGACTTTCCCCATCTATCGCCTCTGACTCCAGTCGAATTATACCATATGACTATCGCCTTTACCAATCGATTTACATGGAAAGAATATAGCATTCCCAATATATACATAGTTTACATTCCATCCATACCCATATCCAACTAATTTTGTGGTCATATTATGCCAAAATGTCAAATACTACTACCCATATTAACCATCCATGTTACTATGATCAAGGAAAATCTTGAGCCCCTTTCTCATTAGTCACTCTTATCTTAGTTTGTCACAATATCAATTAGTTATAATATATCCTTGGTGGTTCTCAAAGGGATCTCCATCCCTCCATTTCCCCTAGCTCTCATTGATCTTAGCATAGTTCCTTCTAAGAATTAGGACATCAATGTTTGTAACTTCATGGCCATCCTCCCAACAAATGGTTTACCTTGGGCCAAGCAGAGTGTTCGAATCGATTTAGTACTCAGAGTCAGGGGTGAAATAGTATTAGCGTAGTTATGAATTTTTTTTAACTTCTTTAACAAATTAATCTAAACTTAACTTGATCTTCAATTATGCATCCACCATAAATAAATCATTCATTCATATACGCACCAAAACATAGAACACAAAACACACATAATTATTACGTGGAAACCCAAATGGGAGAAAACCACGAAATTCTCTTTTATAATGACAATATTAAATTCGAGGAAGCATCGAATTCCAGTGTTTACTAGAACCAATTGGAGGGAGGCATCGACCCCCTGGTTTTTCAGGCACTGACCTGAAGGAATCTACAACTCCCTCTGTTCTCCAGCACCAACTGGAAGGAGGCTACAACCCTGTTTGGTATTATTTATGTCTATTAAATACTCCAAATATTAATTATCAACCAGGATTTGTACACTTTGAGTTGTCACAAAATATATGCTGAGGTAGAAGGGAAACAAAGGTATTGGCTTGATAGACCTTAGAAATGTATAATAATGGAAATATTTAAAGATCTTTCAAAATGAAAAACCGAGTCAAACTTGAAAATATAAACTATCAAACTGATTAGAACTAACCTGACAAACAGATCAGAATAGTATCAATCTATACTATTCTACTTCTATAGACAAGAATTGAAATTGCAAGATGTAAAGAAAATACTAGTCTAGGAAGCAAGAATTGATAAAAAAAAGATACTCTATGGAAGTGGAAACTACTAAACAATCACTCAATCCTATTCTAGGAATGGAAAAGACTATTCAAAACTCTAACTATGAAACAAATTCAGAAACCTAGCTATAGAACAATTTCAAATTGTAACTAATTATAAAAACAAGAAACTATACTACCCTAAAAGAGACAACTACTTAATAAACCTAAGAAATCCAATCCAATGGTTAAACTACTCATGCATTAGACAACTATTAATTCAAACAATAAATGACTGAAGACTTATCTAAGCTACCTAATTCCACTCTCCTGGAGGAGTTATATCAAAATGACTTTCGAATGCTACAGAGAAACAAAAAGGAAGTAAATCTAATTTAACTTCTAGAAAAAGATGCAAGTTAAGAATGGACCAATTGCAAGTTACTTTGAACATTGTAAACTACTTTTTATCCATAAGCAAATGACATTTAAAAACTACCTACCATACTTGGAATGACATATTACATAACAATCTAGTTCTTATTGAGAAACGCAAATTCTAAGTTATCTGAGCTCTAATGACTACTTGGAATTAAAACATGAAATGCTTACCTAGCTCATGCAAATAGATCTAAGTACAAAACAAGCATTCAAATGACTGAAAATAATCTTTAACTTGTAAGCAAAATCTACATTAGAAAACAAAGTGTTCCTATTCTATCTCTACTGTAAACCAAACTATAAACTAAGGCATCTTGCTCAATTATGAAAATGCAATGCAGCTGGGCTATAACTAAAAAGTAAACCTATACTAAACTGAACTATATGAGCTATCAGAATGAAGCTTTAGAACACTGAAAACTAATACATCTTTGAAATCAACATGAGACTATTTAAGTTTGAACTTTGAAATTGATTTCTATTCTATTATACCTACTGAAATGAAATGATTGAATTAACAATGGAATTAGCAAAGCCTAAAAAAATACATGCTATGTAAATGAAAATGAAAGACTAATTATAAACTAAAATGAGAACTGAAGATGAAATGCTGAACCTATTTCATAAATGAAATAAACTAATATTTGGTAAAGTCTATGATAACATTTTAAACAAGCTTAAGCTATTCTAGGTTCTAGGCATGAAAGCAAATGAAAGTGAATCATAAACTACCTAAAACATAATCCAAGAGACAACTATACTACTTCTACTTAAACCAAAACTATTTCTTATTTGCATAGTAAAATAGATGCTAAATCTAAATGGATTTCATCATAATTAAAACTGAAATAATTAATCTATGTGTGAGTATGAAATGAAATATAAAATGTTGAAGATGGATTCGAATCCCAACAAGCTACAAAACATCATGAAATGCTGGAAAGTTAACCTATACCCTAGCTAACTATTTTTGCATAAACGAAATACTGGAAATTCTGGAAAATGAACTACAATTCTGTCTAAGTGCGAATGCAAGGCTGAAAGACAGTCTGAACAAAGGTGCGAATGGCCATTCGTATGAATTATGAAGATACAAACCACATGTAAATAAAAGAAAACTGTGTTTTATGAACAACAAAACATCATCTACAGGAAAACAAAATACACACATATAAAAACGAAATTACTTCTCTGCAAAAATGAAAGGAAAGCACTGGATATGCACAAATGGAAACTCTGGTTGTTTGAGGGGCCCTTCCCAAGCAACAGAGGTTTGTTCCTAAGCTACTCAGTCACCAAACATTAACAAAAGACGAAAATAATCATGAACAGTTGAAAAAGAGCTTTTATATTAAGTTGAAGCAAATCTTATGCAATGTTTTTCTCTCCATTCTTCTCAACCCTGGGCGTATTTATATAAAATTTACAAAGGGAGAGCAGGTCGACCCTTTCAGTGCTCAACCTCTCTAAAAATAGAAGGTGTTAATCACTGTAGAAACGACTAATTAAAATGCATAGGCCGTTTTCCCCATTTCGTGCAGAGTGGTTCCTTGGACGTGGGCAGCGGATGTGTTGGCAACTTGGGCTAGTGGGGACGTGAATCTTCATCAACCAGAGTTCACAATCCATAAGGGCCACATGGCCAACAGAACCTACATCATGATTTCCTCCTTTAATGCTCTAGAATATGCTAACAACTGATTTCGGTGGTGCGAACAAACATCTGAATGGGCGTCCGAATGCGAATGGGCGTCCGTATGAAAACCACAGCCTAAAAAATGAAAACTATGTGCCCAACAGGTCTAGAAGTGTTAAGTTAATGTTAATAAACCATAAAATTATGATAATCAATTAAAATTCATGATATATTTTGTTGATGTATATGTAACTTCGGAATGTATTTCATCTATGTATTTCATATATATTTATTGTACCCTTATTAGAGATGTGTTATTCCTCTATAATGAAGTGTCGTCATGTGGATTGACAAGTGTCGCAAGTGTGTGTACTTGCCGATGGGTTATTAGACCACCATGTGTGGGGTCGGCCCTGAAATATATATTATATTGTGGATGTATCTAGATAGACAAGTCGGCCCCATAAGTTCACTGGGCAAACAGGTTAAGTATAAATAGAGATCAGGAGATCTCTATTTGTATCATTCGGAAAGTCACATCTCTCTCACTCAGAAAGTGGCGCACTAGTGAGGAGGAGGATCATATGCTACTAGGAGACTATCTCAGTGTATTTTGGTTGTACTTTGGTTAAACCATTGCTCTCTCTATCTCTGAGGAAGTTGTGGGGTTTTTCACCTTAGGGTTTTCCCCACGGAAACACTGTGTCTCTTGTCTCTCATGCTTTTGATTCTTGTGATGCTTGTCATGCTTATTGTGATTGTTATGCATTGATATACTGTATATGTTATTCTCTCAGTGAAGATCCTAGAGTGTTGTGAATTAATGCTCAAAATTTAACATGGTATCAGAGCTAACCTAAGAAGAAGACATTTTGCAGTGACGAAAACTTGAGTTTCTTGGTTATTGGGTTTCTCTCCACAGTTTTTGGAAAATCAGTATAGTAGATTGACTCTACTCATCAAGGAAAATCTATCTGTCCAATCAGAATTCAATTATGAGCATTTTTAGATTTGGCCCTAAAAATTAGGGTTTCCACAAAAATAGGAATTTCTGAAATATGAAGACATAGCTGGAAGCTCCTTGCAAAAATCGAAGTTTAGAGCTTTGGATTGAGATTTTTGACTGGGTAGATCTCCAGGAAAGTCAAACCCTAATTCATGGCTCTCCCTAGTGAACCCGGGAGGACAAAAAGGCAAATCTGAAGGGTAAAACTTTGCTAATCTAAAATTCTGAATGCACCAGGCTGATCAGCTTGTCAAGGCGCATCTTTCTATCCATTCAGAAAGTTGAAATTCACATTTTGAATTTTTAGGGTTTTTGCGACAAACCCTAATCCGGGACCAGATCCAATTTTCAACATTTCAAGTGGTAAGACCTAAATCTTTTCTATTTCCATTTGAAGTACTCTTTAAGATGTCGCACCACACCAAGCTTGAGGATAAGCTTGAAGGGGATGATAACTTCCGAGCTTGGAAGTATAGGATTGGGTTAATCCTGGAAGAGAATGAGTTGGACTCATATATAAAAGAAGACATCCCTATCCCAGAGGATGAAGAGGCCAAGGTATTGCATAAGAAGAACTTGGTCAAGGCAAAGAGAATCATTGTTGATTCTATTAAAGACCATCTCATACCCCATGTGTCTTCTCTAGAGACACCCAAGGAGATGTTTGACTCTTTGACCAAGCTATTTGAAGGGAAGAACATAAATCGGAAGATGACCCTACAGAACCAATTGAAAGGAGTAAAGTTTCAGAATGGAGAAACCATTCAATCTTATTTTTCTAGGGTCTCCCAGATTAAGGAACAACTAGAAGCAGTAGATGAAATGGTGGAGAATGGTGAAGTTGTCATGACCACTTTGAATGGCCTACCTAGGTCATGTGACTCCTTCATTCAAGGAATCTGTGCAAGAAAGAAGTTGGTATCCTTCAACAGATTGCGGGAAGAATGCTTTCAAGAAGAAGCCAGACTTGTAGCTCGTGAGGAAAAGATGGGAGGTGAAGATCAAGCTCTTGCAGCTCACACCAAAAGAAGCAAGCCCAAGAAGGAGCACTCTCGCTACAAAAGATCCTATCAGAAGAATAAGAAGGATCTAAGATGATTCACATGCAATGAGAAGGGTCACTTAGCTTCAGATTGTCCCAAGAACAAAAGAGATAATAACAGCAACTCCAGCAAGAAGAAGAAGGGAAGAAAAAGAAGGTTTCATGATCATGCTGCCGAGGATGATGAACCACCCAAGAGGAAGGTTAGGGAAGAAAGTGATGATAGTAATGATGACTCATCAAGTGAAGAAGAGTATGTTCTGATCTCTGCTCTCACAGGTACTTGTTAGGAACCCATGTCTTTACTTTGTTAGTATATTGTTGTTGGACGCATATGCTTTGTAAGTCATCCCGTAGTATTTGTTGATCAATAGTTGGTGTTATTGTTGTTGGCGCATATGCTTTGTAAGTCGCCCGTAGTATTGTTAATCCATAGTTTGTAACAGCCCATGGTTTCGACCCACAGTATTGGCGCCTAGAATTAGTATATAAGTGTGTGTTGAGACCTATGAAGGCACGGTGAAGTTATTTGTATTGAGCTTGCTCAAAGGAGGTTGCCCCCTCGAAGTGGTCTGTGATCAATACAAAAGTGATTCTGAGTTCTGTCATTTCTGCTATTTCGCATATTCTTGTTAATTAATTGTTGCAGGTGCCTCACATCTGGTATCAGAGCACTTTCTTGGGATCGCTGGGTGAAATTTCTACCAAATTTTTTTTTTCGCATCTGTTGCAGGTTCGGATTTGGGAATAATCCCTATCCGCTTAACTGTGGGAAGTACTTGGGAATAAGCCCTAAAACTCATTGTGAGGAGTACCACAGGAACCCCGAAGTAGCTGGCCCATTGAGAGGACCTGCCAGCGAAAAGGGCAACGACCCCTACCTGATTGACTAGTTCCCACCCCGTGAGGTAAACCAAGAGTTGTCGTTTGTGGCAAAGTGGTTATCAGTTTTACCTGAGCCATGGAGTGAGGGGTATTGCCCCAATACGCAAGCCGTCAGACAACATTGGTGGCCAAGTGAAACCCCTGAACTGTTAGGAAGCCGCACATACCTGGGGTCCATATCTACTTTCAGCTGAACTATTGTTGATCACTGCTGCGTCGTTTCAGATCTATTTTGCAAGTCATTCCAGATTCAACCGTTTTCAGTCCATTCGGCGATGTTCCAGATCTCTTTCGAGTCGTAGCTGCTCCAGTCTTACCAAAAAAAAAAAAAATAAAAAAAAATCAGTTTTTTCTCCATATCTCCCTTATTTTCACTCTGTTTCCCTTGAAATTTTTGGGGAACCCCTGTCATCCCATTCTGCATATTTCAGTCTTGAGGACCCTATCCCCAATTCCCCTTCCCAAAACCTGAAATCCTACATTTGTCTATTTTTAGGGTTTGCCATAACTTCCTCAGATTTCACCCAATCACCTTCAAATTTGACCACAGAGTTCCTTTCTGAATTCTGCTTCTTTGTTCCCCTTTGCCAAATTTTCCCATTCTTTCACCCCGCTTCTGAAATCCTCATTTTTACTTCCCTATCTATCCAACAGTGTCCAAAACCTAGTCAAACCCCAATTACCCTTCTGATTTTTTCCCAAATCCAAATTTTTCCTTACTGAAGTAGTTCCTGTTTTTGTTTTCCTACCCAGTCAGATAAAAAAAAAAAAAAAATCCTGGTTATGGTTGTCACCCGTGCAGGAGCAAAAACCATGGAGGAAGCACTTGCAGCCATCCAAGCCAAACTCCAGGATCTGGATGAAAAATTTCTCGGTCTCCATCTTGAACATTCAGCTATGAACAACAAACGGCAGTCCGAGTCTTCAGTAGACAATGGGTACTCTGCTTCCAGCAATTTCCGTGGTCCGAAGCTTGATTTTCCTCGCTTCAATGGTACCGATCCAACTGGATGGATCTATCGTGCAGAACAGTATTTCAGTCTGCATAATACTTTTGATGTCAACAAAGTTTCGCTGGCATCCTTTCATTTGGAACAGGAAGCTCTTCAATGGTACCACTGGTACATCAAGGCTCATCCAGAGCCCAACTGGCCAGACTTTTGCCAACTCCTTTTGCAGCGATTTCATCCTAGTGCTTTTGATGACTTCACAGGAGCCCTCACTAAACTTCGCCAAACTGGCACTGTGAGAGAGTATCAAACCGAATTTGAGAATCTAGCCAACCACACCGAAGGATTGTCTGATGAATTTTACCGGAGTTGTTTTATCAATGGTCTAAAGGATGCCATTCGCTCTGAGGTCAAAATGTTCTGTCCCAACACAATGATGGAAGCACTCGAGTTGGTTAAATTGGCAGAAGACAAGCTTGTAGCCCAACAACGCTCCAATCCCACTTTTGTTCCCTTCCGAAATATGGGTTCTCAGCGACCACCTATACCGCAGGCTCCTCGACCGAATCCTATCAAGCGTTTGTCTGAAACAGAGATGCAAGCACGCAGAGAAAAGGGGCTTTGCTATAATTGTGATGAGAAATTCACTTGGGGACATAGATGTGTTCAGCAAAAGCTCTATCTCCTGGATGTGGAGTCTCTTCCTGCCTCTGAAATGGGTGACGAAGATCCAGAAACACTGGATGCTCCGGTCGACATTCAGGAACTGCCTATTGACCCTCCGTCTTAGGATGACCAGCCAGAGATATCTCTCCATGCTTTAGCGGGAATCACCACCCCCCAAACAATGCGGGTCAGGGGTTACTTCAAGAAGCTTCCTCTTACAATCCTCATTGATTCTGGTAGCACTCATAATTTCATTGACCCTCGGATCGCCAAACAGGCTGATTGTTTTATCCATCCTTGCTCCAACTTTGAAGTCATGATTGCCAATGGGGGCACCTTACCTTGCAAAGGGAAGTGTCGAAATGTGCGTATCTCTATGGGAGATTATACCTTGCGCTCTGACATGTTTGCCTTGCCCTTAGGCGGATGTGATGTGGTTTTGGGCGCTCAATAGCTATGCACACTCGGCCCTATCTTATGGGATTTTGCCGAACTTTTGATGCAGTTTTCCCTCAATGGACACAAACACACATTGACAGGATTAAAACCAGGTTCTCTTAGCATCATCAGTTCACATCGCATGGAAAAAATCCTCAAGAAGAGTTCACATGGTGTCATCGCTCAGATCCATTCCATCCAGATGCAACCATCAGCGGTGTCCACTACTCCTTTGGATCTACAACCAATTCTGGATCGATATACAGGTGTCTTTGCTGAACCAATGGGATTACCACCTTCTAGGCCAGAAGACCATCGTATTCAGATCCTTCCTGGCAGCGTTTCTCCCAACATCAGGCCCTATCGCTACCCATTTCACCAAAAAACGGAGATTGAAATGCTCGTTCGGGACTTATTGAAGCAAGGTATTATTCGCCCAAGCACTAGTTCCTTTTCTTCTCCAGTTATTCTTGTCCGCAAAAAAGATGGGTCATGGCGCCTCTGCATTGACTTCCGAGCACTTAATCACCTCACCATCAAGGATAAGTTTCCAATTCCTGTTGTTGATGAGCTTCTGGATGAGCTTCATGGGGCTCACTTTTTCTCCAAGTTGGATCTTCGTTCTGGGTATCATCAAATTCGGGTTCATGAGGATGACATTCCTAAAACAGCTTTCCGCACACATGATGGCCATTATGAGTTTTTTGTCATGCCCTTTGGCCTCACTAATGCTCCTTCCACATTCCAGGCCTTAATGAATAAAATATTTCGACCCTACTTGCGGAAATTCATTCTGGTATTCTTTGATGATATCCTCATCTATAGTAAAACATGGGATGAACATCTCCAGCATCTGGATCTTGTCATGCAACTTTTCTCTGACCATCATCTCCATGCCAAGCAGTCTAAATGTGTGTTTGGACAAAAGGAAGTTGAGTATCTTGGGCACATTATCTCAGCACAAGGGGTTCGCGTGGATCCTGCCAAAATCGAGGCCATGAACAATTGGCCACATCCTCAAACACTCAAGAGCCTTTGTGGTTTTTTGGGGTTGACTGGCTACTACCGCAAGTTTGTCAAGGATTATGGGAAGATTGCAGCTCCATTAACTGCTCTATTGAAAAAAGATGCTTTTACATGGACACCTGATGCTCAGTGTGCATTTGACAAACTAAAACAAGCTATGTGTACTACACCTGTGCTAGCTATGCCCGATTTTTCCAAGCCCTTCACTATTGAGAGTGATGCTTGCGGCAATGGACTTGGTGCTGTTCTCCTTCAAGATGAACACCCCATTGCGTTCACCAGCAAATCCCTTTCAGGTAAGAATTTAGCTGCCTCTACCTATGAGAAGGAAATGATGTCTATTTTGCATGCAGTACAGAAGTGGCGTCCATACCTATTAGGGAATCATTTCTGCATCAAGACTGATCACCAGAGTCTAAAGTATTTCTTGGACCAGCGTGTCTCCTCCCCGACACAACAGAAATGGGTTAGCAAACTCATGGGTTATGACTATGAGATCACTTACAAGAAGGGTAAAGACAATATTGTGGCAGATGCTCTTTCTCGCACATTTGATGCCCAAGGTTCTCTTTCAGCTATTTCTATGCCTATTCCAAATTGGTTGCAATCTGTTCAACAGGGTTATGTCAATGACACTTCCTTATCTCAGATCATCCAACGCTTGACCAACAATCCTTCTGCTGTCCCACATTACTCTTGGGATGGTGCTTCTTTGCAATACAAGGGTCGTCTGGTGCTTTCCCAGAACATAGATCTTCAATAGGCTGTCTTCTATGAACTCCATGCTTCTCCATCGGCCGGGCACTCTGGGTTCCTCAAAACATATGAACGAGCACGGCGTAACTTCTTTTGGCAGGGCATGAAAAGGACAATTCAACAGATGGTGGCCGAATGTGATACCTATCAGCGCAATAAAGGTGAAACAACACTCCTTCAAGGATTGCTTGAACCCTTGCCCATACCTACCTGGATTTGGACAGATATTTCTATGGATTTCATTGAAGGGCTCCCTAAATCTGGCGGGAAGACAGTGATTCTCGTTGTGGTTGATCATCTCTCCAAATATAGTCATTTTTGCGCTCTCAGCCATCCCTATACAGACTCCTCCATCGCTCAAATTTTTATGGAACAGATCTTTCGTCTTCATGGCATCCCTTCTTCCATTGTCTCGGATCGTGATGCGACTTTCACTAGTCATTTTTGGACAGAACTATTTCGCCACACTGGCACCAAACTGAAGATGAGTTCAGGGTATCACCCACAAATAGATGGTCAGACTGAAATTGTCAATAAATGCTTGAAAACTTATCTTCGTTGCTTCACCTTGGAACAACAACATCAGTGGGAAAAGTGGCTCCCTCTCGCTGAATGGTGGTACAATACCTCTTACCATACTGCCTCTAAAATGACCCCATATGAAGCAGTCTATGGTCAGGCACCTCCAGCTCTTCTTCCATACACCCCCACCAGTTCACCAGTTCAGGAAGTTGACAAGGTCCTTCGCAACCGCGATCAAATTCTTCGCATTTTGTGGGACAATCTTCACATGGCAAGAAATCGCATGAAGCAACAAGCTGATCAGCACCGTTCGGAGCGCACTTTTCAAGTCAGCGATATGGTTTTTCTTCGTCTCCATCCGTACAAACAATCCTCCTTGAAACTCAAAGGGCGTCATAAGCTCGCTCCAAAGTTCTATGGGCCATATCGTATTCTTCAGAGGATCGGGTTTGTTTCTTATAAATTGGAACTTCCTCCTTCTTCCCGCATTCATCCAGTCTTTCATGTCTCTTGTCTGAAGAAAGTTCTTGGCACCAACATCAGCGGCCAAACGATTTTACCCAAACTGGATAATGAAGGATCCATCCTTTTGGAGCCAAAGGCCATCCTCAATCGGTGCACGCGTCAGCTTCGCTCTCGCTCTATCACAGAGGTCTTAATTCAGTGGCACGGCATGCAACCAGAGGATGCTACATGGGAACCACTCCTTCAGATTCAACAACAATTTCCACATCTAAAGCTTTGAGGACAAAGCTTTTTTTAAGGGGGAGGGGATGTTAGGAACCCATGTCTTTACTTTGTTAGTATATTGTTGTTGGACGCATATGCTTTGTAAGTCATCAGGGGTAGTATTTGTTGATCAATATTTGGTGTTATTGTTGTTGGCGCATATGCTTTGTAAGTCGCCCGTAGTATTGTTAATCCATAGTTTGTAACGGCCCATGGTTTCGACCCATAGTATTGGCTCCTAGAATTAGTATATAAGTGTGTGTTGAGACCTATGAAAGCACGGTGAAGTTATTTGTATTGAGCTTGCTCAAAGGAGGTTGCCCCCTCGAAGTGGCCTGTGATCAATACAAAAGTGTTATGAGTTCTGTCATTTCTGCTATTTCGCGTATTCTTGTTAATTAATTGTTGTAGGTGCCTCACAATACTATCTCCCATGGTTGTAATGATTGTTTAATTGACAGTGGGGATTCCAAACACATGACTGGGTTTAAGGAATCTTTTGTGAACCTATCTGAACATGAATCACCCCATAAGGTGAAACTTGGGGATGATTATCAATACCCAATCAAAGGAAGTAGTGAAGCCTCATACAACCTAGATTCTAGAAAATATTTGAATATGAAAGAAGGCCTTTATGTACCTGGGCTCAAGAAGAACTTACTCTCCATCTCTGCATTGGATGCAAAAGGTATGAGGGTTGCATTTGTGGATTGCCAAGTTCTAATGTGGCCAAAGGGAAAGACCATAGATGATGCAGTAGTGATTGGAGAGCAAGAGGGAGGTTTGTATAAATTGAAGGGACAACCTGAACATGCCATGGTGCATGAATCCATGGAGCCAAGTGAACTTTGGCATAAAAGACTTGCTCATATGCACTACAGGGCACTTCCAATTGAAAGCAAGGCTGTAGAGGGTCTTCCTGAAATCAAGACCAAACATGAAGTTGTTTGCAAAGGATGTGCAAAAGGTAAGAATATTAAGAAGGCTTTCCCAAGCAGTGAAAGCAAGGAAAAAGATATCCTGGAAATCATCCACTCAGATGTATGTGGTCCTATGTCATCCATTTCTCTAAGTGGGTATGTTTACTATGTCTCATTTATTGATGACTTCTCCAGGAAGACTTGGGTATACTTCTTGAAGAACAAAGATGAGGTGTTTGATAAGTTCAAGGAATTCAAAACCTTGATGGAGAATCAAACTGACAAGAAGATCAAAACATTCAGATCTGACAATGGTGGAGAATTCACCTCAGGTGACTTCAAGAAGCTTTGCAATGATTCAAGGATTAAGAGGGAGTTGACTGCTCCTTACAATTCACAACAGAATGGAGTTGCAGAAAGGAAGAACAGAACAATCATGGAAGCAACAAGAGCAATGCTACATGACCAGGATCTACCTATGCATCTATGGGCAGAAGCAATTAGAACAGTTGTATATGTGCAGAACATAACACCCCACAAGATATTGGACAACAAGACACCAGAAGAGGTTTTTTCTGGTAAGAAACCTGAAGTCAACCATCTCAGAATATTTGGTTGTCCAGTATTCACTCATGTCCCAAAGGAAAAGAGGACCAAACTAGATCCTTCAGGAAAGAAGGGTATCTTTGTGGGTTATAGTGAAAGCTCGAAGGCTTATAGAATATACTTTCCAGGGTTCAAGAAGATTGATGGCAGCAAGGATGAATATAAGTTCAAGGATAGGTAATCCAGGAAGCAAAGATCAAGAGGGAGCACACTCCAGCAGCTCCTGCAAGGATGCATATTTTCAGAGGGAGTTGACCATCTTCCTACATTTCACAACAGAAAGGTGTAGAAGAAGCTACTTCAGTAGCTCCTGCCAAGAAGCAAAGACTCAGAGGGAGTCCACCCAACAAATACACAAAGATAAGTATTTCAATTATCATTTCTTGCCTATTTTGTTTGTTTAAATAATATTATATGTTCCTAGACTTAGGAGATGTATTGCGCATATTAGAATGATTGCATTAATGAAAAGTATACTACTAATATGCATGTGATGGGTAAGTGGCCTATGGCACTGTACAACATTTCAGTGCTACTTATCTAGAATGAAACCTCTTTGCTGACATGTTGGGAGTAGTGAAAACTCTTAACAATGTTTTGGTAGAGACTGGAAGGAATCTAGAAAGTTGTGGAACATGGATAAATGTTGTATTGAAGCATTGGCTAAGATAACTGCATGACTACATGACATATTTCTTTATGTGTAAAGAATTTGTTCTGAAAATTATGAGATGTTTCTAATCATGCAATTTAACTTGTTTTGTAGGAAAGACCGTATATCTTCACCTACAAAAAGGACTACAACATTTGTTCGAGCAACAAAGATATCTATTGAAGATATTGAAGATATTGAAATTCCCTGGGATGAAGAAATGGAATGCCATGATCCGTCAATCATGAAGAAGATGTTTGGGATGCAGTCCCAAGACCTGACAGGGAGTCACATGTGTGCAGATTGAAGAAATCTTTATATGGCTTGAAGCAAGCTCCCAGAACCTGGTATGGTAGGATGGACAGTTTCCTATCTAGCTTGGCCTTTACCAAGAGTAAAGCAGATTCCAACCTTTACTACAAGGTTGAGGAAGGGAATCCTGTGATTCTACTCCTGTATGTGGATGACTTATTTGTAACAGGAGATGACAAATTGATTGTAGATACTAAGAGGAAGCTTGTTGCCGAGTTCGATATGAAATATTTGGGAATGATGCATTATTTCCTAGGTATGGAGGTGTGGCAAAGTGCAGGTGGGATCTTCCTTGGTCAAGGAAAGTATAGAGTAGATATCCTGAAGAGATTCGGGATGATGGATTGCAAGGCCATGGCCACACCTATGGCATCGAATCTGAAGCTTCTATGTGATGCTTCATCTGAGCCAGTTGATGTCTCTATGTATCGTCAGATGATTGGGTCCTTTATGTACCTGACGAACACGAGACCAGATATTTGCTTTGCGGTGAACACATTGAGTCAGTTCCTGACAGATCCTAGGAGTGTTCATCTGGTTGCTGTAAAGCATGTTCTGAGGTACCTGAAGGGTACAGTGGATTATGGGCTCAAGTATGAGGTGAATCAAAAGTTTAACCTACAGGGTTATGTTGATTCAGATTGGGCTAGCAGTGTTGCAGATAGGAAGAGCACATCTGGGTGTTGCTTCAGTATGGGATCAGGTGTGATCTCTTGGTTTAGCAGGAAGCAATCTTGCATAGCACTGAGTATAGATAAGGTAGAGTATGTTGCAGCCTGTTCAGCTAGTTGTAAGGTAGTATGGCTATGGAAGCTACTATCTGAGTTATTTGATCTCCCATTGGATGCTACTGGTATCTTATGTGATAACCAGAGTTGTGTGAAGCTGTCCGAGAACCCAGTGATTCATGATAGGTCGAAACACATAGAGATCAAATATCACTATATCAGGGATATGGTGTAGAGAGGAGCTGTGAAGCTCCTGTATGTTGTGACAGACGAGTAGATTGCAGATGTGCTGACGAAGCCACTAGCCAGGGTGAAGTTCGAGTACTTCAGAGAGAGGGTTGGTGTTCTTCGGATTGATGACACTTCAAGAAATAAGTGATGTACACATTTGATGAAGCCATTCCAAGCATGTTGGAAGGAGGATCCTTCACATGGCTTTGGATGTAAGCGCTGGATGATGAGCATCAGGATGATGTTCTGTTTTCTACTTTGTGTGATCAGTTGGATCATTTTTATATGTATGTATGCATCATGTTGGATGTTGGATATAATCAGTTGGATCATTTATATGTATATGTATGTACGCATCATGTTGGATGCTGGATATGATCAGTTGGATCATTTATATGTATATGTATGTACGCATCATGTTGGATGCTGGATATGATCAGTTGGATCATTTATATGTATGTATGCATCATGTTGGATGCTAGATATGATCAGTTGGATCATTTATATGTATGTATGCATCATGTTGGATGCTTGGACCATGTATCTGTATATGTATCAGGTGGATACATTGTATGATATGGTGGATCATGTATGGTGATATGTATCATGTATTTGTATTTGTATCAGGTGGATACACTGTATGATCAGGTGGATCATGTATGATGATATGTATCAGGTAGATACTTGGTATGCATCAGGTAGATGCATGATATGATCAGGATGATCATGGATGACGAGGTTCAGGATGTTTCTCCAGATGACATGCAGCAGGATGTTGCAGTGATGATGATCAGGATGATCATGTGAACATCAGGATGATGTATGGTGAGTATCAGGTTGATACTCTATGGCCGTGGATCAGGTTGTGCATATGAGCATATAATTTGGCCCCGGGAGATTTGCAGATAGTCTTTCGAGGTTTTGCTCTGGGAGGACATATAATTTGGCCCTGGGAGATCTGTAGATAGTCTTTTGAGGTTTTGCCTATGGCATATAATCTGGCCTTGGGATATCTGGTAGATTTTCTTTCGAGGTTTTGTCCTATGGCATATAATATGTCCCTGGGAGATCCGATAGGTTGAGTTGTGTGCTCGTAATAAGTCCTGGGATGATCTTGCGAGGTTTTACCATGACCACATATAATCTGTCCTTGGGAGATCCTATAGGTAGAGCTGTGTGCTCGTAACAGCCTGGGATGCTCTTGCGAGGTTTTGTAGTGACCACATATAATCTGTCCCTGGGAGATCCTATAGGTAGAGCTGTGTGCTCGTAATAGCCTGGGATGCTCTTGCGAGGTTTTGTGGTGAGGTCACATATAGTATGGCCCTGGGAGATCCTATAGGTAGAACCATGTGCTCGTAACAACCTGGGATGCTCTTTCAAGGTTTTGTGATGCATGTAATAAGTCCTGAGGATTCCACAGTATGGCCAGTGATGACGAAGACCTGTAGGTGGTGGGCCTACATCCAATATGAAAAAGGACTGGCTCTGTAGAACTTCCTATGATGAGTAGAGTCATAGATTGGTTGAGATAGCAGCAGCAGTGACGATGATGATGACGATGATCCCGAGAAGAATACTTGTCTAGCAGAACTGTGTCAAGAAATACCTTCCTAGTTAAGAGGGAGTGTTGATGTATATGTAACTTCGGAATGTATTTCATCTATGTATTTCATATATATTTATTGTACCCTTATTAGAGATGTGTTATTCCTCTATAAGGAAGTGTCATCATGTGGATTGACAAGTGTTGCAAGTGTGTGTACTTGCCGATGGGTTATTAGACCACCATGTGTGGGGTCGGCCCTGAAATATATATTATATTGTGGATGTATCTAGATAGACAAGTCGGCCCCATTAGGTCACTGGGCAAACAAGTTAAGTATAAATAGAGATCAGGAGATCTCTATTTGTATCATTTGGAAAGTCACATCTCTCTCACTCAGAAAGTGGCGCACTAGTGAGGAGGAGGATCATCTGCTACTAGGAGACTATCTCAGTGTATTTTGGTTGTACTTTGGTTGAGCCATTGCTCTCTCTATCTCTGAGGAAGTTGTGGGGTTTTTCACCTTAGGGTTTTCCCCACAGAAACTCTGTGTCTCTTGTCTCTCATGCTTTTGATTCTTGTGATGCTTGTGATGCTTATTGTAATTTTTATGCATTGATATACTGCATATGTTATTCTCTCAATGAAGATCCTAGAGTGTTGTGAATTAATGCTCAAAATTTAACATATTTAAATATGTTCATACCTAAGTACGAATGGTGTCCTAAATGGCAAGAAATGTGACTTAATACACCGAAAATGGAAAAAACATTACCAGCATAGCACATTCAATGATCAAAAGTGATGGAAAAATTTGACATCAACACTCCCCCAAACAAGAGATATGCCAGGTCCCACTAAGCAAAGAGGAAGAGAAGTGAGGAAGAAGGCTGAGCTGTGACGACAACTGCCTTCGACTTAAAAGAGGAAGAAGTAGGTTTGGGCTTAAAATTCCTGAATTGGCTCTTCAAGGTATCATGCCTTATCCGAAGAGAGTCATGAGAGGACGTTATGGATTTGTTGAAGTCTTCGACACTCTTAACTTGAAGACGCAGTTCCATATTTTCTTGGTGAAGCTCAGAGATCATATTAACATATTTTTTATTCTGACTTGTTAATCATGCTGCGTCCTGGGATAATCTATCCACTGTTTGATGGCTTGGAGTGGATGGTTCTGCAAGGTACATAGAATTCTTGTGAGGGTTCGATTCACTTGGAAGTGTTTCGGGGTCAGCAAAGGTGGTTTGTGTTTCAGGAGCCTTTCCTTGAGTGAGTGCAGGAGTAAGTTCGAGGACAGGGACTTCAAGCAAGCGAGCAGAGACATCAGCTAATGTAAGAAGGGATGCGTCAGGGATAGGTTCGTCTGGTTGGGTGTCAGGGTATCTGAATGAACCTGCTAATGACGGGCTGTACGATGGACTGAGCACGGTTCATCCTTCTAGTCTTCATGGGTATCTGTGAAATAGTGGGTGTGTAATGCTCACATCCTTATGGACAAGCTCATAAGCGAAAGATGACCGAATAAGTTTCCTTACTCATGAGGTGCCCTCATCAAACTGCATGGACTTAGTCTCTCCCTTTACTCGGGCAGAGGTCTAAGTAGGTTCACCGTCACGAGTTTGAAATCGATGGTGCTTTCGAGAAGTAGAAGTGTTGGCAATGGGCTTCTTAGCCAAATGGGGGTTCAATACTTCAAACACAAAACTTTCCCACATTTGCCGCTTTTCCCTTAATTGATGAATAATCAAGATTTTAATGAGGCAGTGGTGGTACAAGCTACTAGTGGGGTTAACAAAATGTGCTAATAACCTGAGGTGGCAAGCTTTAAAGATGGTAAAATTTCCCTCACAGGTTATGAGGTGGATGGTGATGGCTAAAGGCTCGAGGTACTCTGGCCTAATCCACTCCTGGTGGAACCCCTTCGTTCCCACAATGGGCTGGTAATCGGCTTTGAGAGAAAAATCGTGATCCATCCGAGGGAGGAAGAGGTTCTTGTGCCAACGAACACCCTCCCGTGGAACCTTTGTAGCCACCACGATGAATTCCTCCATCATAGGAAAAGTAAGGTGGCCAACCCTAGCCATATTGCCGTCGAATCCGTTGGAAAATAGCAGCGAGATTTCATCATTGTGGCCCTGGAGGAGATGGAGGAACGACCCCCAACCTGCTCGAAGAAAGAGCTCACGGCATGCTTGGAACTCAGGGAGCTGGAGCAAATATTGGTAGCTCCTAGGCTCATGGCGGGTAGGCGTTGCTCAATGGAGGTAAGTGGATGCAAGGGATGCAGGGGATACGACTGGATGGACTCAGAAGAGATGAGAGCGAACATAGTGAGAATGAATATCAAGCAGGCATCGAATTTAAAACGTGGTCCATTTGAACGTTTGAATGATCATACAGTAGAGATTTGGCACGTTTGAACGATATGCCGTCATTCGATATTTTGAATCGTGTGCCATGATAAAGGCGTGTGTGTTAATGAACTCATATGGTTGTGAAATATTCAACCATGTCCAAATTAAACTTTGGACAGGTTAAAATAAATTTTCATCATGGGATTATAACATAAGGTGCATTAAAAATCATGATGATCTTTGATTAATAAAATGGAAGCTTGCATGATGATCCTTGCATTAAAACTGATGAAGAGATGAAACTATATGATAGTCAGAAAAAATTATGGGAATCGCATTGATGCAAGATTAATCAATTCATTTGGTGAAGTCAAGATGAGTCAAAGAATGAGATTGTAGTGTCTTCATGTGCATAGAGATGAGACCTGATAGTCCTAGATATGGTTAGTCAATTGAATTCCTCGTTTATAATTAAAATTCAAGAATTTAATACCTTAGCATACTTGATCATGCTATGGTTTCATTTGGATCGTCATTCGACACTTAATTCGACATCCCATTTCATTCACTTCATTCGACATCTCATTCATCCATTCATACGACGCTGCATTTAGAACTTGATTTGACCCTTCATACAGACCATTTATCTGTACAAGATGTGCGTGCTGGATATGAATGCTTCTAATTATGCAGAGAATTTATGGGGCTTCCAGCACACAAAAAGACAATATAAACCTGCTTTTCTGAAAACTTCAATCGCTCTTTCTTTGTTTAACATGGATCAGAACAGCCTTTTCTTCTGCTACTTGCATTATTCCTGAAATGACAGATCATTTATACGAGATAAATGAACTTTTAATTGTTTTATAAGTAAACATAAAATAGAAACAATTTTGAATCCTCCCCCAAACCAAAAATATGGAGTGTCCTCAAGCCATCAAAGTAAAAACTTATTGATATTCAAATATTTCCAATTGACAGTTAGTAGATAACTCTAAAAGATATTATTTTTGTAAGAAAAAGAAATACTAACTAATAATGGAAATGATTCATACATGCAAATTCATTAAAAAATAACAATGCTCAGGAAGACCATATGAATAATGATAGTGCAGTTGATGCGAAAATTCCATAGGAAAACCAGTCATCCTTGACTCATTTTGAAAGATCTCTTATCATCCAAAGAATACAGATAAAGTTCACTCTGGAGTTCGTTGGATATAGGCACACTTACTTTTTTCCCATATCCTTTAAGCTTAATTCATTCTTTCTCCAATGAAATAGAAGCTTTCATTTTATGTCCCCATGGTCGTTTGACTAATGCTAGAAAATATTTGGCCCCTTCTCTTGGATCAATGATTTCAAAGTCGATATGGGTACTAATTCCCATGACTGAATTTTTGACATTTCTCCATAAGCCAATGGGTTCATTCAATCTTTGGTCAGATAATTTGAGATATACCCCGGATTCTTCTATTCGTGGTTGACCAATTCTTTCAAACGTTGATTTGGTCATGATGTTTTCTTGTAATCCAAATTCAAGGACGACTTGCAAAATTCAAAATTAAAAACATTCACATAACTGGTGAGCTAGTGCAAGAAGTATGTCAGCACTGGGATGAAGATTGTCAAATACTTGAATCAGAAGTTTGCAAAATTTCAGGAGAATCCAAGACCCCATCAGTACAATCTTGAAGTGGTTCGAGGACGAGGCACATGTGAGTGTTGGGGGCCTATTGGGCCAGGTAAATTTTTGGGAAAACGTTTTACGAAATTTAGGTGTGAAAAGGGCCAAGTCGAAGTGGTACGATGAAGAACAGTCAACTCCGACATAGTGGCAGAGAATTCAATCAATCAGGAATTTTGACTATGTAAAGGGAATATTTAAGTAAGTTAGTTAGGATTTTTGTCCACTTACATTTATGAGTGGAGTATTTGAGTAGTAGTGAAGTGGGAACGATGTAGGCTATGTTTGTCCTATAAATATGTAAAGGGTTGGGAATTTTGAGGTTGTTAGTGGATTAGCTAGCGAGTTGATGTCCTATTTTTGTGGAAGCTTTGTTTTGATGTCAAGAAGAGTTGCATGATATGCAGGCTATGTGCATAGATCCATTGTAAGAGAAGGATAAATCTTTAACTAAATAATTTTGTGAAGTGTTAAGTAAGGCTCTATGTTGATGTTAGGAATGTTATGGTTGTTGGGTTTTGTCCCACCCCTTTGCTACTGCGGAAACTTGGTTCTTGCAGCTCCCATAGGTACTTCGGGTGACACCTCATCTATGTAGTAGGTGTTTTTGAAAGGGCTAGACCCTTTCGGGCCGGTATCTTGGGGTTTTGTTGGTGTTTAACTGTGTGAACCCTAGTCGAAGTAGATCTATGCCAACAACTTCCTTCACATTGGGACTTGTAAATTAGGGGGTTCATTCCTCCTTCTATTTGGTGCTAGAGAATCTTGGAAGTAACTTGCTACTTCATATGAATTTAATCTTATTACTGTATAAGAAAAAATTATGTGGTTTTCTCCCATTTTGGTTTCCACGTAAAAATCTCTTGTCCATTGTGTATGATTTTGTGTGACGGTATATGTGATGATGAATTCTATTGTTAATTGTTAATGTTACATGTTATATTTTTAATTTTGAAATGGTAAAAATTGATTAGTATTAATTCACCCTCCCTCTCAGTATTGGTGAATATTCCAACAATTGGTATCAAATTAGGTTCCTTCAAGTGCATTCTAACAGCTGGAAAGAAGATCTTTGGAACACACATGGACAAGCAAGAAGGTTCTGGTAAGAATGGAGCACCATTATTTGATAGATCATATTATGTATCATGGAGTATAAATATGAATCCATATTTGATGTCACTTCGGGTTGATGTTTGGAACTCTTTTGTTACTATTCCATCAACAAATATAGCCAAAAAAAAGTCATGGAAGTACAATACAATGGCAATAAATGCCATACTAGATGGCTTATCCAATGCCGTGAAAGAAAAAATAGGAAAGTATACATCACCTAAAGAGCTTTGGGACAAGTTGAAAGATATTTACACAGAGGATTATACTTAGAGTGAAGAATTGGATGAAGAAGAAGACAAATGTTTTATTTCTGGAAAAATAGAACACCTTGTTGTTGAATGTCATGAAGAAGAAGATGAAAAAGAGAAGAGTATTGATGTCAATGAAGCCAACAATTCATCCGATAGTTGCAGTAGTAATTTGAATGAAGTTCTTTTCACAAACTCAAAAGTTGATCCCTTTGAAAATGAATATTTTGAAGTCGAAAAGGAAGTTGAAATCCAACTAGCTCATGCTTTAGACGAAATCAAGAAGCTCAAGAACAAGAATGCATTGTTATAAAATCATAATGAAGTGAACAAAGGGTATCTTGAAAGATCCAAAAATGATGAAAATATTATTATTAATCTAGAAGCACAAATTGAAAATACAAGACAAACCTTGACAAGTCAACTAGAGGAGAAGGAACGAATTTGCAAGAAGAAAGAAGTTGAAATTTTCTCTCTAAGAAAGGGAACTAGAATAAATACACAAGGACCATGAAGAAGTTGAAAAGACCATTGTTGGTATAAGAAGTTAAATAGAAGAGGCCAAGAAAATTAAAGAAGACCTAACAATTCAACTTCAAGAGAAGGAAGATATTTTTCAAAGGCAAGAACTTGAGATCCTTTCACTAAAAGGATATTTGGGAAAGACAGTTGCTTAGTTGAAGAAAATTTCAAAGTATGAGAGGAGCATTGAAAAAAGTGAAAGCTCCAAGCTACCAAAAAAGGAAAGTGAAGAAAGGGCTAAGAGTTATGTAGATATTCTTAGAAGCTCCCATCAAGGAAAATACTACAAAGGAAGAAGTCATGGTCAACAAGATTAAAGGAAGAATTGATACAAAGCAGTTACATCACAAATAAGACTCTTTGCTTCCAACTACCAAATATTCTTTTATGGTTATTGTTTTTCATGTAACAATTTTGGACATAAGGATAGGGATTGCAAAGCTTATGGAAGAAATGGAGGTTTCCAGATGAACTACAATGTTGAATGCTACAAATTCCACAACTATGGACACATAGCTCATGAATGTAGAAGCATGATGAATGTTTCCATAAAAGAGAGTACTAATATCACATATAATAAATTCTGGAAGAAGAAGTTAGAAGGATAGATGGAAGAAGCTTGTGGATTGGTCCTCTATACAAATGATGAAATTTCAAATATTAAGACAGGAAACAAAAGTAATCCTCTTATCTTGATGATGGGAAATATATTGAATAAAAACATAAATAGTCACAAGATCGAAGGACGGAAGGAATTGGTATAACATGCTAGATATGTGAGGGAAAAATGTGAAGAACAAGTAAATGGATAATTCTCAAAGAACATACCTATATTAGTTGTAGATCCAAGTAATGACAAATAAAAAAGAAAAAGGAAGGGTGTCAGTATTACAAATGATGATCCTCCAACAAAAGAACATTATATATTGTTCTAAACAATTTGGCATAGAGACTCCCAGTATCATGGAATGTTGAGGGGGGATCCAACTAGCATGCAAGGAATACCAAAGAAAGGAAAGCAACTTAAGGATTGTACATAGAAATAGACAGTGACTTGGTAAATCATATAGGAACACAGGGGGAGTCAGCACAATCAAATGGGGATAACTGTCAATAAGGAAATATATTCTCATAAGGCATTCAGATTCAAGCAAAATTTATCCTTTGCAAGGGGGAAATAATGTTCAGCAAAACAAAGTCACAGAAAATAAACATATTGTCATGGAAGCCAAATAATCTCAAGGGGAGCAGGTGAAAAAAGTTGCTTCACCCCTTTGTCATTAATGTCAAAGCGAGATAGAGAGTTGAATTTTTTTCCAATAATGACAAAAGGGGATATTGTTGGTTAAATTTTTCATTGGTGTAAACATGGTAAATAGATCTGCACCATCGATATTACATCATGAGCTTATGAGATTTTTGAGTGATGTTGTCATTAATTTCAAAGTGGCAATGATGATGATGATTTGGCAATGGTGATGATGCAGTGGAAATGATGAGGATGATATGGAAGTAATAAATGGATACTGTTCGAATCCTTGAAGAGATTTGAAGGAGCCTTGACATGAGTATATATAACTACAAAGAGGTCCGAGGTAGTGAAAGAACTTTGATTATGCATAACTACAAAGCAGTCTGGGGTAGTGATTATGCATGTCAAGGATCCTTACTCAAGGTTTGACATTCTTATTCATGTATCAGGGTGGCAAGACAAGGAAATGACAAGATATTGTATTCTCATTCAGGTCAGTGTCTGAAAAGTGTGATGTGTTTCTCACAAAGGGAGTTGGTGACTCCTTCTAGTTGGTGCTAGAGAAATCAGGGGGTTGGTTCCTCCTTCCAATCGATGTTGGTAAATTGGGGAGTTGGAGATTCCTTCAGGTTGGATATTGTAAATTAGGGGGTTGTTTCCTCCTTCTAGTTGGTGTTGGAGAATCTTGGAAATTGGTGCTTCCTATGGATGTAATATTATTATTATATAGGAAAATCATTATGCGGTTTTCTCCCATTTGGGTTTCCACGTAAAAATATCTTGTCAACTATGTGTGTTTTTATGTGATGATGAATGACGTTTTTAATGGTTAGTGTTACATGTTCTATTTTGAAGTTTGAAATGGTAAAAAGTGCTCAATATCGATTCATCCCCCGTCTTAGTATTGGTGAATATTCCAAAACTTGCGATACCCCACTATCAATTGTTTTATGACCTCATGTGGAGGAATCAAGTCATTTATAATTAAGATTTTGATTGATTTTTTGGGATCTAATTTAAATTAAAAATGTGACAATGGAAGCATTTTAGAATTCTTACTAGAAATGATTAATCAAAAATGATTTATGAGCACATGATGAAGGGAATAATAGATTGATGTAGAATCATTAGGTCCTTTGTGTGTGTGATGAAAAAATGATTGAGATTGAAATGCTTTGGAAAATAAATTTGAAAAAATAACTTGAAGAGATAAACATAGACAAGATATGAACATTTTTAATGGTTCTTACTCCATGTTATTTAGTTTCCCATCTTTTATAGGTTGTTGCAAATAATAATTCATTAAATGAAATGTGAAAAGGGAGGTATTTCACTCTCACAATCCTTTCTGATTCATCAAGATTGATTTATGGGAATAAGGACAAGAGAATATAAAGAATTGGGAGAGATTTCAGATCCATTATTTTTGTAAAGTGACATAATCTAGATTGCTTGAAAAAGTGAAGTGGAAGAAGAAAGTGGTTATGCTAAACAAGTTCATTCCATTTTCCTATCTTAGTGGTTCTTTTTGAACTTGGAAACAATGAAGACACTTTGATTTGAATAAAAATAGAGAAATCCCTTAAAGAAGTTGTTAAGGTTTCTCCAAAGTAATATGGTGTAAAGTGTGAAGAAACCCCTAAAATATTGGTGTTGGGTCTACATGACCAGGATGATTAGTCTATACGACCATGAGAAGTAGCCCCCAAAGTAATAAGGATTGGTCCACAAAACCATGATGGTGTGAAATATGAAGAAACCCCCAAAGTAGTGGTGATATGGTCCGCACAACCCCAAAAATAATGGTGTTGGGTCCACATGATCCCAAAAGGAATACAGGTTTGTCCACTTAAGTATGATGATGAGGATATGACCTAAAATCCCCTTGATGACATTTTGGAGTGATCCAGAAGGAAAGATGAAATTCCATGTTAAAAATCTAAAAGTGGTCCATGAAGTTGGGATTGAGTCATTAAAGTTTTCCTTAAAATATGGAGATCCTAATTGTAAGGAGAAGTAAAATGTTTTCCCTAAAATAAGTTAAAGGCATCTTGGAGAGTATAAATAAGAGTTGAAAGTTCTCATTTTATTATCATTCAATACTCTCTTTTCAAATGTGAAAATTTTAGGATAAAAGTGTGAAATCTTGAGGAGAAGGATGGAAGTTCAAGACTAGAAGAGCAAAGTCTTAAGGAGGATCAAGTAGATTCATGAAAACTTGCATAACTTTCTCATATAGTATCGGAATTACAAACTTCTTGGCTCTTTGTAAATATTATTGGAAGGGATATGTGATGACATGATCTAGGGTTTCTTTTGGTGAAGGATTTCTTTCTTGTTTCTTCATCTTGGAAAATTTATGGTTCTTTATTATGGGCTTTTATTGTGATGATACATGTCTCTCATAGACTAGGGTCCATATTGTCAGCTTTTGAACCTTGTAAATGTACTAGAGCTTCTCTATTGGTGAATATTGTTGAAGATCTTGCATAGATTATGATGATACTTGCATAGATTATGGAAATAATATTGGTATATATCACGGTGATGGCATAGATAATGATGATGTTATTGGCATGCATTATGGTGACAATATTGGTATAGATCATGGTGATGGAATAGATCATGATGATGTTATTGGCCCTATATTATGGTGATGATCTTGCTTAAACTATGGTGTTCTTGCATAGATTATAGTGAACTTGATATGTTATGGCGATTATAGTGATTATAAGCTTATGGTGATATTGGCATGGATTAGTGTGATGTTATTGGAATGATCTAGGGTTCCTCTCTTGGAATAACCTAGGGTTTGAAGGTGATAATGATATTAAAGGTTTGAAGAAGCAAAAAAATGAATTCTAAGGGTGATTGTTTATGGTATTTGATTACACTCTTTGGAAGCATATTTATGGTTCTATTCAAGAATGTTTTGATGCATATTTGAAGATATATTTGAAGGACACATTTCAGCCTTGTTTGTGGATATTTGGACGACATATGTTGGTCTTGCACAAGAGGGTTTTATTGCATATTTGAAGACTATATTGGAAGAATTTACTTGTAGATTTGGAGTAGGTATAGGTTGAAAGAGAGTGATACAGATATAAGTTGACAGAGACAATGATACATGTACATGTTGATAGAGAGTGATGCAGGTATAGGTTGATAGTGATATTGATATAGGTTTAGATTGGAAGATACATTGATATAGGTAAAGGTTGACATAGAATGTGATACATGTACATGTTGATAGAGATAGTGATACAGGTACATGTTAACAAAGACAGTGACAAGAACAGTGACATAGAGACAGTGACAGGAACAGTGACATAGAGACAATGACAGA
The DNA here is from genome assembly GCA_027924585.1 of Larix kaempferi. NCBI lineage: Eukaryota > Viridiplantae > Streptophyta > Pinopsida > Pinales > Pinaceae > Larix > Larix kaempferi. The sequence continues at coordinate 952,785 of BSBM01001259.1, forward strand.
GACAGGTTGACATTCTTATTCATGTATCAGGGTGGCAAGACAAGGAAAGGACAACATATTGTATTCTCATTCAGTTTTGTGTCTGAAAAGTGTGTCGTGTTTCTCACAAAGGGGGTTGGTGACTCCTTCTACTTGGTGTTGGAGAAATCAGGGGGTTGGTTCCTCCTTCCAATTGGTGTTGGTAAATTGGGGAGTTGGAGCTTCCTTCAGGTTGGATATTGTAAATTATGGGGTTGGTGCCTCCTTCTAGTTGGTGCTGGAGAATCTTGGAAATTGGTGCTTCCTATGGATGTAATATTATTATTATATAGGAAAATCATTATGTGTTTTCTCCCATTTGGGTTTCCACGTAAAAATATCTTGTCAACTATGTATGATTTTATGTGATGATGAATGACATTGTTAATGGTTAATGTTACATTTTCTATTTTGAAGTTTGAAATGGTAAAAAGTGCTCAATATCGATTCATCCCCCGTCTTAGTATTGGTGAATATTCCAAAACCTGCGATCCCCCACTATCAATTCTTTTATGATCTCATGTGGAGGAATCAAATCATTTATAATTAAGATTTTGACTCATTTTTTGGGATCTAATTTAAATTAAAAATGTGACAACGGAGACATTTTAAAATTCTTACTCTTTGTTATTAATCAAAATTGCTTAATGAGCACAGGATGAAGGGAATAATAGATTGAGGTAGAATCATTAGGTCCTTTGTGTGTGTGATGAGAAAATGGTTGTGATTGAAATGCTTTGGAAAATAAATTTGAAAAATAACTTGCAGAGATAAACATAGACAATATATGAAAACTTTTAATGATTCTTACTCCATGTTAATTAGTTTCCCATCTTTTAGAGGTTGCTGTAAATAACAGTTCATTAAATGAAATGTGAAAAGGGAGGTATTTCACTCTCAAAATCCTTTCTGATTCATCAAGATTGATTTATGGGCATATGGACAAAAGCATATAAAGAATTGGGAGAGATTTTAGATCCATTGTTTTTGTAAAGTGACATAATCTAGATTACTTGAAAAAGCGAAGTGGAAGAAGAAAGTGGTTATGCTAAACAAGTTCATTCCATTTTCATATATTAGTTGTTCTTTTTGAACTTGGAAACAATGAAGAAAAATGTGCTCTACTACTCTAATGAAGGATACAAAATAACCCCAAATCCAGTGCTTAAATGCCTAGAAAAGAGAAAAGGTTGAAATTATGGTTTCTCCCATACTCAAACTAGGTTATCTAATTACTAACAAAGAAAAAACATATTTCTAGTTGATTTGTTAATTTTTAGAAATTAAATGCAATTATATGAGCTATAGTTTGGAGGGAAAGCAAACTAAAAAGATGAAATTTGATTTCACTTTTGTGGGACATTGACTAGATATAAAAACTATGTAGGTTACAAGATATAAAAATTATGCAAGAAGTGAGTGCAACTTGATAAATTTGAAATTCAATAGGTGGCATGGCCATCGAAAAAAAAAATCACACGTGGCTCCACATAGAGGACAAGTACTGTGCAACTTGAAAAGATGAAAGATATTGACTTCCAACCCACAAAAATCAATGGTTAAGGACAAGATAGACAAGTTAATAGCATAATTTACAACAATCCCCGAGTTATCAACAAGCAAATATAAAAATTAAAGAGAATATTTGAATAAAATCACAAAGTGGTGTTTCTAATTATATTGTAGAGAAATTCACTTGATGATGAGAAACTTTCTCTTTCCCTGTAGATTTCTAACAAGATAACAAGAAAATGATGATTAGTATGAAAAGTACTTATCTGTTGAATCTTATGAACAAATAAAAAAAGACATGTGAGCTATTATCAACAAATGTAAGGTATTGGAAATACATTCAAAGAAGAAAATGGAGGGAAGCTTCAAATCTATTGTAAATATCCAATGGATGGCATAAATAAAATAGTATCACCTTAAGGAATGATGCTAGTAGATGGAAACAAACACTCCCTTCTGGAAGGGTCCTTTAATTTTCCAAAATGGTCTAAATCAAAATTGGGAATGTTGGAGAAAAAATTCTTACTCCTTGAGAGAAGGATTCAAGCAAGCATTAAGACCAAAAGATAGTAGGAAATAGACAGAGATGATGTCTTCAATCCAATTCCTATAGCATAACCTTGTTATGATTTTTCCTTATGAAATGCATGCCCATGGCATCCTTCTATATCCAAAATGGTGGTCTTGAAAGAATTGGTTCCATATGTGAAAGCTTCACCCATGAACTAACTCCAAAATAAAAGAGTGTGACCTAATTAAGGATAAGTACCTAATAGGTGAGTCTCACTCGACATCTTTGGTGCCCAATCCAACTGATGACCATTAATGCACATTATAAATTTTTTATTTTGAAATTTTGTATGGCCACGTGGTTATAGAGGGATTTTCCATGCCATTTAACTCGAGCACTAGTTTTATAGCTGTGTAGTTAGAGTAAAAGTAAATTGCAAGTTGGTATTTCATTTCCATGTACTGACTAGTGATGAAAGGAACCCTTATGAGTTGAATTATGTATGGTGATAATTTATTTTCATAAGAAATGCAAAAATGTAGCAACTGTGCAAAATTTATGTGATAGTATATTTGAATGACAAGCAAAACACATTAATGGCAACAATTTTTTTCTAGCATATCAATTGAGTAGAGGTGAGACTCCTTTTTATAGAATGGAGAAAAATGAATATTTAAAATCAAAACTAGCATTATTGTGTTCCACACTAGAATCGTTGTGAGCCCATATAAAAAATTATATTCAAGGATTATCCAATTTTATCAGACGACGGATTCAATTCAAAAGAGAAAAAGGTTACTATCACTGGAAAGTCATGGAATAAATCAATGAAATGAAACATGCGATCCAATATTACTGCAAAACATATGATGTCTTTGAACCACTCCCAAAATGGGTACATAATTGGAAAAAAATGGATTGTTTTTAAACATGCCAACCTATGCCAACCTATCTCTTGAAGATTGCACACATATGTTAAGTAATGTCAAACTAATTCATAACATTGGTTTCAGATTCATGAATATTGGAATACCTATGTGGTGATGGTGTGTGCTAATCCACAAGTTAATGAGTGGACAACCCAACAAACAACATTATTTTACTGCACTCAGAATTTTTCAAATAGTTTGAATACATGTTGATTCCCATCATACTCACTATGTATCCAAAAAAATCTAGTACTTAAAAGATCATATACATAATACGTTTGATGATTATATAGATAAAATGATTGAATATCATCCACATGACAAGTATATACATTTGATGCTTTCAATGTTTGTATTTATTGATTGTTGTGTTCTAATGAAGAATGTGATTTAAAAAAGAGTTTTCTTGAAATGTTTGTCATAATCATAAATAAAATTTCAGGCTCCTCAATACATGAAGAACTATCAAGAGATCATTCATATGAGTGTGCTCATTCATATGAGTGTGCTAGTGTGTGTTTGTTAAATGATATATTGGATGGTTAAGAGGATAAGTTGTTATCCTCCTTATATATATATAATATATTTTTTATGCAATGGTCTTGGAGCTTAAGCTTAAATATTCATTATTTATTTATTTTTAAACTTTTAATTTGCTTGTCTTGATACATTTCTATTTAATATTTGTTATAAAAGATAATTAGATGAGTAAGATTTCATTTTTTTAAATTTAATAGAATTGAAATAAAAATGATAGCATTCTCAAAATTTTGATATTTAAAAAATGATAATTTTTTTATAAGCACAATTTTTTCTATCTTTCATTTTTTTTCATTAATTTAGTTATATATTTGTATTGTGCCAAGAGACACTTTCTAAAGCCCAAGTCGGTGAGATGTGTCACATCTGTAACATTGACGTGGCACATGTTGGCTCAAAAAAATATATATAAAAACTTTATAAAACAATCTCATGTCAGTTCCAAGATTAAATAAATAAACAATCACATTTTTATAAATATATAATATCAAATTTGAATTCAAACCTAAGCAATTTCAAACTCCATATGTTTGGATATATAGGCAAGCAATTTCAAAGTAATTTGATACCTAGGAAAGCAATTTCATACTCCACTTGAATGCCTGAGTGATTTCAAAGGTTAGTGTTTACAATTAGTTAAGGGCTTCGCTGTGTAACTTCCCATGCATTTAAAGTATTATCATTTAATAGTATTACCTTGAGGTTATGTGGCCACATTCCAACATTATTTGTTGAGAGGTCGAGAGCAGTATGTTTTGATTTGCTTGTGTCCCTTAGGATTGAGATGTGTATGTGTAATAATTAGTCAATAATCCATAGCTACACAAACTTTCCTCCTTTCCTCAGTTCCTACCCTTCAAAACAACCTTTCACATATCCCCATTTCCATTGGTTTGCAATGCTTATAGTATTAAATATTTAAGAATTTCTCTACATTTGCAACACTTCCGTATTTTATTATGAATACACACATATTGCTATCACTTTAGAGATAGAAATAGAGGTAGCATTAATCTCTAAAATACTAGATCTATGCTCAATGTACTTGAATTTGGAAATGAAAACAATATTATTCAATGTGCTAGTGGATACTCCCTGGTCATAATCATCAATGCAATGATAGCAGCATTTCATAGGGTTTGAAGATGAATTCAAATTCATGAAACTCATGTAATATTACTATTTTTTCTTTATCAAATTCCATACTACGCCATTTATTTGTTTCAGAATTAAGACTAACCTGAACAACATAAAAACTTTCAAAACTTGAAATACTTATTAAATACAAATCACACCTTTTTTTTCTAAATCTAAATCAATTGCATTAAATTTTTTCCTAACATCATAATTACACATATGCACATCTTGATATCACATTAAAGAGAATCTAAACTCAATCATGCAAAACTATTTCTGTAAATGGTTAATATTTATTATGAAAGTTATGTTGGGGGACCTCTTCACATTGAACCATAGGATAGAAAAGAAAGAATAGAAGGAGTAAATAATCCAAGAATATAGGTGGTGTCTAAGACACCGTTACAACACTTAAGCACATCGCAAATAATGAATTCTTCAGTCGACAAACAAGACCATAATATGTCACAAAACCAGGACATTGTTCCATATAAATTTCTTCTGACAAATCTCGATGAAGAAAGGAAATTTTAACATCCATTTGATGAAGTTCCCATCCAAAACAAGTAGGAAGGGAAAGAGTCAGTTGAACGAATTTCATATTTGTAATAGCAGTAAAGGGTTCAGTCTAGTCAATGCCTTCTTACTAAGAGAATCCCTTAGCTACCAATTGATCCTTGTGACATTCAACAACACCATTGAAATTAAACTTGGTATTGTAAACCCATCGACACTCACAACATTCTTTCCTTGTAGTCAAGGAACAAGTTCCCAAGTGCGATTCTTCTGCAAAGAACCAATTTTAGTAGTCATTGCATTTTCCCACTCAAGCACTCCCTAAGAATCAACATAAGTGTCAAGATCATAGGTCTCAAGAACATGTGCCATGAGTGTAACACTGCCATTATTTTTTTACTATGGGTGTGGCGACCAATACTATCATCTGTTGGAATCTATTTAATACTGAGAGGGGGGTGAATCAATATTAACGCAGATATGAACAATTTTTAACTTCTTAATAGATTAATATGAAATTTAATTATGCATCCACCATAAATAACACATTCATCTACATATGTGCAAAACACAAAACACACAAAATTTTTACGTGGAAACCTAAATGGGAGAAAACCACAGAATGCTCTCTTATAATATAAAGATAACATTCAAGGAAGCACCAACTTCATAAATTCTCCAATACCAACTGGAAGGAGGCATTGACCCGTTCTTTTTATAGGACCGACCTAAAGGAAGCACCAACTCCCTACTTTACAGCTTCAAATGGAAGGAGGAACTAACCCCCTACTCCTTGCCCCGTCCTACCACCCGGATATATAAGAATAAGATATTGCTTTTCTATACTTCTAATCCACACACTCTTAAGATATTTTGTTGTTCGTTCTTCTATGCACACCTTCTAAAACTTGGAGATATTACAATTGCTATTCTGTATCACAAACTTCACTTAGACACTTCACAATTTCACAATTGAATTTGCACCTCACAAACTGTGTGCTACTTCAACAAACTTTGCAGTCTGCGTGAAGGTTCAATATACCATTTTGCTAGTATGCATATGCAATCTCAAATGATACAGCGCATCAACTGATAACCTTCTGTTCTCAATTCACGCATCGGTATCAGATGAAACTGTGCACCTTCTGAGATATGTCTGTTATGTCTTGGTGCAACAACCTTTAGATCATTTGTGACAAGCTATGCATCATCTACGATATGTCCTTTCCGTTTAGCACACTTGTCTCGGATCCTCCTCATCATAACATGCATCCTTTACTGTGTTGCAACTCTGACTTTGCACATCTAATGGACTTCCTTACTTCGAACACATCAACTCAGACTTTGTGCATCTGATAAAATTCTTCACTTCGCACATCACAAGATATAATTCAGAAATGTCTATGTGCTTCTGTCTTAGAACATCTAAGACTGTCTGTGTGTTGTCTATGATATTGTCATTCAATCCTCATGCACTTGTGCATCTTCTGTAGTTCTACTTTTCTATATTCGTGCAACTGTCACAGATTCACTACATCATTCTGCGCACCTTCAGCTATTCCAATCCTCTTATTGTGCACACTCGGCTCTTCGGCTAGAACATACTATTTTGGTTCCACGAGCCCTTGATGCCCCGAGAATTATAAATCTGTAACTTCCAGCTTTCCACTTAGCATCTTACTTCATTCACCAACTCAGCTTCTTATTTATACGTGTTCTGCATGGATGGTGATGTCCACAAGTTGGACATAGTGTCCCTTCTTCCTTGCTTTGCAGTTCCACTATTTCATGCTTATGACATGTGTCACGTTCTGCGTTGCTGAGTTGTCATCTCTTTGTGGGTCTTGCGCATACTTGGTCCTTTGGCTAGTGGGACTTTCACCCTTGCAGTTTGGTCTTGTTCCCTTGATGTATCTTCGCTTGTGGGTCTTGCACACTTGGAATCTTCAACCACTACACCGTTTTCGGTACTTGTGCATGCTTCAACAACTGAATGCCTCTTCCGATTGGTCATACTTGCGTGATTTCAGCACATGCTTCCTTTTTCAACCGTTTCTTGTTCCAAACCGATTTCACACTCTCGAACCTTGTCCAATCAACTCTTTGGCTTGGTTGTGTACTCTCAAAATTTTGTCCAGCCAACTCTTTGGATTGCTTTCGTATTCCCGAACTTTTGTCGAATCAAATATTTGTCTTTCTTGCGCATTCCTGAACTTTTGTCCAGCCAACTCTTTGGATTTTACCTTGAAAAAGTATTAACTGGGTGGACTTGAGACCTACACTTGTACCACATTTCTTCAAAATGGATGCACTTCTAGATATACTTCTTCATACTGGCATCCATGTATTTATTCAAACTTGCTTTTATATACTTCTCCAAAGTGACTTTCATATACTTCTTCAAACTAGCATAGGAATACGAAATCCTCTTTGACATTATTTGACATCAATGAAAACCAAAGTTCAACAATATCCCCCTTTGGTATTGATTTCAACACCTCATAAAGCTGTGCATAATTGTCTCCTCAATTTATGCGCTTCATCTTTGCTTGTTGCAGTACTCCCCCTGTGTTCTTTGCTAGTTTGAGCCTTTGACATCTACACATTCCGTTGTCAATTATTTATTTTCTTTCTGTTACTTCTGCATGGATTGCATGCTTCATGATCATTCTCATTACACTACTACATTATTCATGATTATTCTCCCACTTTGACATCAATGGAAAAGAAATGACATCACTGCGCAATTATTAGTTCTCCTTTATTTTGCGCTAGCCTTCACTCATCTGCTTACTTTGATAACTCCCCATGTCCTCATGCTTAATTGTTTTGTTAGGGTTTCTGCGCATATGCTTTGCAATTTGTACACTATTTTCATAACCATCTCAGATACACTCCCCCTGTACAGTTGCTATCTTCCTTCATGTTCCTACCTTAAGATTATCAGCAATTCATCATACCTTGTTATGTCCCTGTTGTGTCAATTGTGCAGTACCAAATCTAGTCTTCTATTGGTTTTGCACTTTCTTTCCTGTTGATTACCTTCTACATCTAACTATTCCATTCATCGCATTTATTGCGTTGTCACCGATCCTTGTTTCCTTTTCCGACGTCGCATATCTTTCCATTGCAATAAAAAAAATTGCACGCATTTCCACCTATTAGCCAACATAGACATAAAGCAATATGACAAACCATTCATGTGGCACCTTTGACATGTCACAATTGTACTTGAGATTTTAGGGAAACATCATTCCCATTGCACGGAACAATGAATTATATTTCCACTCCTCATCCTTTTTCCTAAACTCATTAACTCATGCAATTACTTTTAGTGACTCCATGACCAAATTCAAATCGTGCGGACATGAATGTGATTTAATTCCACATCTCTTCAATTAAATTTCAGTGCGCAGAGAACTACCATTCAATTCTACAAGAGAGATACAAAATGCTTCATTCATCACCTTTATTGTTCTTTCTTTCTATGCATCTCATTGCTTCCTTGTCTTCTATCTTCTCTAATATTGGATTCCTTCTTCAAGAAGTTGAATGATTCTCTTGAGAGTGTGCATCTCGCTGTTTAGTCATAACAATAAGAGTTTATTGGTCTGAGAGTCGACATGGGAATTTGGAAAGGCAAAATGAAAGAGTCTGACTATAACCATGGGTATGCTTAGTCCCAATTGAATCTCAGCAATGCAGAAGGATTGTCTAATTTGATAAAACTTGTAGAATTCTTGAAGCAACAATAGCAACAAATTCTTGATGAAATTAATTCAATTCGGGCTGAGCATTCTACTCGATAGGTGTTTTCTGCAACCCTGTAGCCAATTTATGATTGTAACAAGATGGTTCTAATGGATTTGTAGCTTTGTCTCACACAAAAACTAGACGCGGAGCTGGACCTTGAATTGTGGCTTTGAATTACTCTGTGATTCTCAATTTTTCTTGATATAGCTGCCATTGTCATATTGGATTTTCCTTTTTTCCTTGGCATGAAGTATCCTTTGTAATTCAGCTCTATTCTCAGCAACATAAGACTTATGCATTTTTTGAACGCACACATTTTTGAATATAATACAAATTACGTTTATATATATATATATATATATATATATATATATATATATATATATATATATATATATATATATATATAGACTCATGTTTACTTCTCAGTAGTATTTGTTTGTACTTGTCTTTCATTCTATCACATACAAGTTCTTTTTGTGCGTAAAATTAACTTCAAGATAGTCTAGCAACTAATTGAATATATATACACATATCTTTGTTCATCAACAATACTGGAGATCTTTTCTGCGACAATCCAACTCAACACATATAAATTTTTGCAATGGTAACATTTATGTGATAGACATATTCAAACTGTAACCTTCACTCACATACTCCTTGAATTCCTAATATGCATCGAGTTGAATTAAAAGGTGTCACTTGATCTCTTGGAGATTAGCAAGAGGGGCAACAATTACTTGCTGCTTTGGATGTACTTGCATTGTCAGCTTCTTCTATGCATTTCTAAGGATATTTCCTTACCCAAGTTTTCATGTGCACACTTCCATTTTGATTATGCACTTGACAATATTCCCCCTTGGTCCTTGTATTGCGACACTTGTTAGATGAAATATACACTTCTGGATAGTTCATTGTTCTTCGACAATACATATCCTTGTGCCCAAATCCATCACATGCATAGTATCTCACAATTTGGCAATACTTCGTAATATGACCAATGAAATTTCAACTTGCGCACTTCACTCTGCTAATCCTTCTTTAGTCATTTTTATGAAAGGATTTGTAATCATTGAAATAATTATAATATGTGAATGTATTCAATTTATTTGGATGATGTTCATTGTCGTAGACCTTCCTAGATGTATTTTCATAACCAAGACCCAAATTGTCTTATGGTGATCTCTGAACAATCAGAATCCTATCCAGAAATGATGTGATGCCTTTGAATTTGTTCTTCACTTCGTTTTCGAGAACATTCTTGTCACTTCTTGAATGTGCACAAATTAGAGTATCACTAGTGATGTGATCATGGACTTGTTTCTTTTTCTTTATCTCAATCAATTTGTCTTCTAAGTGAGATATGATCTCTTTATCCTTAAGCTCAAGCTAACTTGTTAGCATCTCATTTTTCTACACTAATTCTTCAATACGGATTTCTCCTCTTCAAGTACTTTGATCTTGTCGACTGCACAATTCGGTTGTTTCTCACAATTCATCACTTTTTCACTGACCTGTTTATCAAGATATTCTTGAATATCTTTAGCTTGCTTGACCTCTTCTTCATACTTTTACAGTTGATCTCACAATATTTTACCCTTCTTTCTTGACTTCTTCAATTCATCTAAGGCACTTAGCAGTTCACCTTCCCAATCGACCTCTATAGATTCTTCATCTTTAGATTGACTGTCAGATTTAATTTCTGCGACAGGATTTGTAGTTGTATTGAAGGATCCACTAAAGAAATACTTATCGATTGATACTGGTTTGCTTTTCGTAATTGGTGTTCTCTTCTTGATAGACGAACTACTCTTCTTCTTTTCATCACTGCTTTCTTTTTTCACAAAGACCATGAAAAGTACCTCTTTTGGATTCTTGTCACAATCACTCCCTTTGGATACATTGTTGTCTTCCTGAATATACAGACTCTTCCTCTGTTTTGGAACTTTATTTTTATTCTCAAGTCTAATCTGAGTGTGTTCCGTCCTTTGTTCATAGAATCTAGATTCTTCTTCATTGTCTCTATCTCCATCTTGTCTGTATGAACATTTAGAAGCAAAGTGGCATATTCCTCCACATCTGAAAAACTTGAAAGGCAATTTATTCTTATACCTACCACTTCTTCTCTTCATCTTCCTTACAGAGTACTCTTCTTCATCTGATTCATTACATGATTCCTTGGCATGTTCGTGTTTATCCCTTCTAGTGGCTTTAAAGGCCACTTCTTTTCTGATGGGATTTTATTTCTCTGTTCTCATATCGTACGCAGTTGGGATTCCTTGAAGCTCGTCCTTTGTTAGATATACAAGATTGGATCTATATTCTAACACATATACCATTGCATAAAATTTTGGCGGCAGAGGTCTTAGTATCTTCTTCACTACCTATTCTTCTTCCAATGTAACCCCAAGACTTTTGATAGCATTAACCAACTCATCAACCCACAAGAATTAAGAAGCAATAATCTCTTCATATTTGATTTTCAAGGATTCAAATAGACCGAAGGAATTCTACAGCTTTTCCTTCTTTACCTTCTCATCCCCTTCATAAATATTTCTAATTTTATCCCATACCTCTTTAGTTGATGTGCAATGCATGACCTTGGTGAATTCAATGTCTATTAGCCCACATAACATTGCATTTTTGTCTCTTGGATTGCATTCATATAGTCTCCTTTCATCTGGATCAATTGGTGCTACTGTTGAAACATTATAACCATCCATGATGGACTGCCAAACATCAACTCCGATGGATTGTAAATACACTATCATCATAATCCTCCAGAACATGTAGTTGGTACCAACAAACCTTGGTGCTATGTTGATGGAGATACCTTCCTTCTTGTCCATATTTGTGCATGGATCTATCTTCCAGATGTTAAGCTATTATTGAAGACACTCACTTTGATACCAACTATTGGAATCTATTTAATACTGAGAGGGAGGGTGAATTAGTATTAATGCAGTTATGAATAGTTTTAAATTTCTTAACAAATTAATCTAAACTTTAATTATGCATCCACCATAAATAACACATTCATCCACATATGTAAAAAACAAAAAACACACAATTTTTATGTGGAAACCCAAATGGGAAAAACCACAGAATGCTCTCTTATAATATAAAGATTACATTCAAGGAAGCCTCAACTTCCTAATTTCTCCAACACCAACTAGAAGGAGGCACCGACCACCTGGTTTTACAGGCACCAACCTAAAGGAAGCACCAAATCCCTGATTTACCAGATTCAACTGGAAGGAAGCACCAAATCCTTGATTTACCGGATTCAACTGGAAGGAGGCACCGACCCCCTGCTCCTTGCCTCTTCCCGCCATCCTAATATATAAGAATAAGGTATTTCTTTTCTATAATTTTTATCCCTGCACTCTTCATATCTTGTCATGTTCGTTCTTCTATGTGCACCTTCTACAACTTTGAGATATTACAATTGCTATTATGTATGACAAACTTCACTTAAAAACTTCACAATTTCATAACTAACTTCACACTTCACAAATTGTGTGCTACTTCAACAAACTATGCAGTCTATGCCAAGGTTCAATATTCCATTCTACTATTGTGCATCTGCAATCTCAAATGATAATGCGCATCAACTGATAATATTTAGTTCTGACTTCATGCATCAGTATTAGATGAAATAGCACACCTTCTAATATATGTTCGTTATGTCTTGGTGCAAAATCCTTTAGATGATCTGTGATAAATTTTGCATCCTCTTTGATATGTCCTTTCTGTTTAGCGCACTTGTCTCAGATCATCCTTGTCATAGCGTGCATCCCTTATTGTGCTGCAAATATGACTTTTCACATCTGATGGGATTCCTTAATTCGCACACATCAACTCAGTCTTCATGCATCTCATAAACTTCTTCACTTCGAACATTGCAAGAAATACTTTAGATCTGTCTCTCCACTTTTGTCTTAGAACATTTGTGACTATCTACGTGCTTTTCGGGATACTGTCATTCAATCCTTATGCACTTACGCATCTTTTGTAGTTCCATTTTTCTTTCTTTGCGCAACTATCACCTTCAGCTATTCCAATCCGCTTCTTGTGTGCACTCAGCTCTTCAGCTAGATAATATTGTTTTGGTTCCACGAGCCCTTGATGCTCAGAGAAATATAAATATATAACTTCTAGCTTTCCACTTACCATCTTACTTTATTCACCAAAGCATCTTCTTATTTATACATGTTCTGCATGTATGGTGATGTCTACAAGTTGGTCATAGCATCCCTTCTTCCTTGCTTCACGCTTCCACTATTTCCCGCTTTCGACACTTTTCATGTTCTGCGATGTTGATTTGTCATCTCTTTGTGGGTCTTGCGCATACTTGGTTCTTTTGCTATTGGGACTTGTGCCCTTGCATTTTTTTCTTGTTCCATTGATGTATTGTCACTTGTGGGTATTGCGCACTTGACATCTTCAATCCCTACACACTTTTTGGTACTTGTGCACTCTTCAATAACTCAATGCCTCTTCCGATTAGTGAGACTTCAGGGTGCTTTTGGAACATGCTTCCTTATTCAACCGTTTCTTGTTCCAAACTACATGCACACTCCCAAACCTTTTCCAATAAACTCTTTGGCTTGCTTGCGCACTCCCGAACCTTTGTCCAACCAACTCTTTGGCTTGCCTATGTATTCTTGAACTTTGGTCCAACCAACTCTTTGGCTTGCTTGTGGATTCCTGAACTTTTTTCCAACCAACTCTTTGGATTCTAGCTTGAAGGATTATGACTTGGGTGGACTTGAAACCTGCACCTGTACCACATGTCTTCATACTGGATGTACTTTTGGATATACTTCATCATACTGGCATCCATGTATTTCTTGAAACTTGCTTTTATATACTTCTTCAAAGTGACTTTCATATACTTCTTCAAACTGGCACAGGAATACTGAATCCTCTTTGACATTAGTTGACATCAATGACAGCCAAAGTTCACTAGCATATCGAGCATCAAGTCTCGAAGCTTCAATTATTTTAGAACCCCACTAAGGTAGAAAATTCAACACTGATTCAGGTCAGTGATGGTTAGTTGAATGAGAAGTGTTAGAAAAATAGGATCACAGAGCAATAAGAATAAACAAAATGCAAATATAAATCACATAAAACACATTACAAGAGAGCAACCAATATAATGTGGTTCACCCAATATTGGCTATGTCCACACATAAATTTCCAATCCGTATTATTATACCATACAACAAATGAAGGGATACAACCTGTAGCACATCCATTGCAACTTCCTCTTCACTCTCTCACAAACTCTCTTACACAATCATAGAGATATTTACAATGTTACAATACTACAAAATTGTATTACAATGCCTTCCTTTTAAAGAGGGATTACCATGGGGAAATACTATGAGACACCCAATACCATGGGCTCGTAAATCACCCATTATCAACCAATTCATGACTATGAAATTACAACATTTTACAAGGATTGTTTTTCGAAATTTTCACTACGGGGGTACTGCCCCCGAACCCCTGCCAGAGGGGGAATCCAAAACTAGTCTTCTCCCACCTGGACCCCCCATGGTGACTATTTTGGGGGGGAAATCCCCCCCAAACCCCCACTTCATGGGATAGGATCCAGACACGGCTGAAACACGACCTCTAAATAAGGAAGATCAGGATCCACAACCAATAATCTCCCACTTGGATACTGATCATAGCAACTATAGCGCTACTGCACTTGCTGGACTATGCTCTTAACCTTGGATCTGACAAATTTATCATCTTCGCCTTCATACTTGAAGGCCAACTGAAACCGAGAAGGAACTCAATTTCTCTCTGGTTACTACCTTTGTCAACATGTCTGCAGGATTTTGGCTAGTGTGTATCTTTTCCAGCTTCAACAGTTCATCTTCCAGAACAGACCGTATGAAATGGTACTTGAGTTGTATATGTTAAGTATTAAAATGGAAGGCTGAGTTATTTTCAAGATGAATGGCACTCTGGCTGTCACTGTACAACCTGCTATTCTCCTACTTCTTACCTAATTACTCCATGAACCTCTGTAACCAAATCATCTCTTTACTAGCCCCTGTAGCAGCAAGATACTCTTATTTCATTGTTGAAAGTGCAATGACCTTTTGTAGTTTCGAAATCCAACTTACTGTTGTTCCACCTATAGTAAAGACATACCATGTGGTGCTCCTCCTGCTATATTTATCACCTGCCATATCTGCATCAACATATCCCTGTAGAATAGTGTCTGAACCTCCAAAACATAATGCATGAGTGGTAGTACCTCTCAAATACTTGAGAATCCATGGTGTTACTTTCCAATGTTCTTTACCTGGATTGTTCATATACCTGCTCACAACTCCCATTCCATGTGCAATATCTAGTCTTATCACAACAAAATTTAAATCCAAAATCCGACGAATTCCAATGAAATTGACTGTGTCGTCAGATTTCACCTTTAAAATTACGATTTTTGCTTAATTTTTTTAAAATTGATATCTGCAGTTGTCGAATATTCGATGCCTGTCGGTTATACGACACCCGTTGGTTATCCGACGACACTTGTCGGATATCTAACAAGTTTTGTCAGATATGCGATGTATAGATTATAACAGTAACTATGATAATATCGTCGAATATCCGATGAACATTTAATTTTAGAAACTATAAATTACAGAAACATTCCGACATGTTGTCTATACAAGCAACGGTTTGCGGAAATTATATTCTTTTCAAGAACTGTTTTCTGTACAAAAATACACAATTATTTCAATTGCTACTGTGATTAAAAATATTGAAGAGTGGATCTTGATTTTTTAAGATCAATAATCTTCAGCCAATCTCTCTATGAGAAAATGCCACATAACAATATTCCTGATCCAGACGAACAAAATCTACAATTCATTGCTAAATTCTGGGATGGACTGAAAAGAAAGGGTGATGGGAAATGTTATTCTCCATGAAGTCAATGCAAGGGATTTAAAAGGAGAAGAATAAACATCACAATATCCAAAAGACTTTGTAGGGAACATGGACACACCGAGGGGGGGCATAAATATCATCCATTGGTAAGTTTTTCATTATATATGTCTTTATATTGATCGTTTTTGTAAATGTATGTATCATTTTAATATTTATTATATTAACTAATATCTATTGATGGCTTCATGTAATTATAAAGGAAATAAATCCTATGGCATATCTCCCATAGGATGTGCTTTTAGAACAAGTACCGAAGGAATATGGAGCTATGAATAATGGAGAACAAGTTAATGATCATATTGAAGAAGATGATCATACTGATAACATAGTTGAAGATGATGGTACAAATACATTGATCCATGATACATTTAGTGTTAAAATGGATGATGATGATCATCATCATGAAAATGATGACTTTGATGATGTTCATGGTTTACCTCTTCTTGAGAAGGCATACGAACCCCTTTATGAGGGCTCCAACACAAATATTCTCTCTGTTATATTGTTGATAATGAACTTGAAGGTTAGGAATGGTCTTTCAAACACATCAGTCACACGAATGTTAAGGTATTTAAAATATTTGATCACATATATATGATCACGCTAAAGGTTATCTTTGTTCGTCTAATAATTTTATTGTTAATTCATAAGTAAAATTAATACGGATGAAATGTGTTTCATTAATATTATTTATATATTATATTAACTAGTTTTTTATTTTAATTTGTTGTAGCTTGGTAGATGAATTTTTGTTACCACCATCAAATATTTTACCTCACACATATCGAGATTTATCTTCCATCATGAAAGAAATTAGAATGCAGTATGAAGCAATTGATGCATGCCCCAATGACCATGTTATATATTATAACCAGCATGAATTTGAAACAGAATGTCTGGAATGTCATATCAGTGTGAAATTCATTTCACACCAAGATCTGATCAAGAAATTACACTCTCTCAAATATCTCACACAACTAGTCAAGAACATGGAAAATTACTCACAATAGATACAAACTGTATTAACTCTCATGAATAAAATACATCAGCCATCCTTTGGTAATTAAATGGCTATCAATATATAATATTTACATCATAGATTCGAATGGCTAAAGATTCCATTTGGATCCTCACAAAAGTATACTTACTAAAATGATGCTAAATCCCAAAAATGGAAGGAAGAAACATCAAGGAGTGAAAGTGGTCCAAAAAACTCTTTCCCTAGTCAACTAGCTTTTCACACCTTTCACCCAAAAGGATTAAAAAGAAGGAATGCACCATTCTCACCAGAATCTTATCCATAATCATTTGGAATGCACCCAAGTGACTTAGGAAACTTGTGGTCCACACTAGGAAGGATTTTGGTCCCCCTAGAGATGACTTGTGGTCCACACAATGACTCATATGCCAACTATTTAGTCAAATACATAGTAATTAATCATAAAATGATTAATTAATGTCTCTAATCTATTAATTGAAATAGAGTGGGTTTTAATTATTCTAACACACCCCATAAGTATGAATTTATGTGCTAAATATCAAAAAATGAAAATACTAAGGGCCCAGTAACAAGACTTGGTCACCATGTACAATACTGTTGGTCCACAAAACAAGGATAGAAGGAAAACCTGATGGGAAAATCCTTCCCTCAAAAAATGTACATATCAAAATTGAAAGATTGCTGATCAATCCTTCACTCCACCACATGTTCAGCCATCCCAAGTAGTGATATAAGATAGTTGAATGTCTTGTCAATAAAATCTTTGGTGAAGATGTCTGCAGTTTGCTCACATGTTGGGAAATCCTACAAATCAATGATTTGGTCATGCACTAAACCTCTGATGTAGTACATATGTATCTCGATATGCTTGGTCCAAAATATATGTACTGGATCACTTGAGACCCTTATAGCACTCTGATTGTCACAAAATATGACAGTAGGAGTACTAAAGGCAATCTCAAACTTTGAAAGAATACCCCGCAACCACACACACTGAGTAGCAACATTCACTGCTCCTCTGTACTCGGCCTCTGCTGAAGATAGTGAAATGGCACTTTGTTTCTTGCTAGACTAGAAAATAGGACCACCTCCAAGCATGAATACAAATCCATATGTGGAATTTCTTTCAAGGATATCACCAGCCCAATCCGAATCAGTGAAGCTAGATCTAGGCTAGAATCTGTAGGATAGTGGATCCCATTAGTCTTGGTGCCTTGCGCATAGAGAAAAATTATTTTTGCAGCCCTCCAATGGAGCTCATATGGCTGCTCCATGTATCTTGATGCCACACTCACATCATAAGCAAGGTCAGATCGAGTGTGACTCAAGTATAGCAAGCTTCCAACAAGCTTCCTATACAAGGTGCTTTCTGTTAATTTTTTGATAATTTCATTCCATTATCATTCAGTATCACTAAGAGAATAACATGTATAGCATATCTACAGTATATCAATCATAGACACAAAATCAATCACACATGAGACACAGAGTTTCACCGGGGAAAACCAAGAAGGTGAAAAACCCCGCAACTTCCTCAGAGATAAGATAAGCCACAAACCAAGATCACAATGATCAAACCCAATAAGATGTCTCTAGTAGATGCTCCTCCTCCTCCACTAGTGCGCCACTTTCTCTCTTAGATATGCAAGCTTGAGAAGTGAGTGAGTGAATAGAATGAGAGACACAACCTCTCTATTTATACGATGACTTGACCTTCCAATAATCCAATAGGGCCAACTTGCTAGTCAATTCTAATAACCCAACCACATGACCTAACTAGGGTCAAACCCACATTGGTGGTCTAACAACCCATCAATACAAATGACGACACTTACAATGTAACTTGTGACACTTGCAAATACAAATGATGACACTTCCAATCAGAGGAATAATACATCTCTGTTGGATATACAATAAAGTACAAATGTAATATACAAGTGAATATCTTCCAAATTTACAAATACATCAACACTCCCTCTTAACTAGGAAGGTATTCTCTATACAAAGGTCATCAAAACATATTGGCGCAAGTCTTCAATTTTGGAGCTGGATCATCATCACTGGATCACAGAGCATCATCATCATCACTGCTGCTGTACTCGACATCTCGATCACTGGTCTATCTCTAAATTCTGCTCGTCATAGGAAGTTCTACAGAGGCAACCCTTTTTCATGTTGGATGTAGGCCCACCACCTATAGGTCTTCATCAACACTGGCCAAACTGTGGAATTCTCAGGACTTATTATGTGCATCACAATGCCTTGAAAGAGTATCCCAGGATCCTTTATGTGCCGAAGCACGACCGGCAAGATATCCTTGGTCCACTTACATTTGACTGTCACAAAACCTTAAAAGAGTATCTTTCCTACCAAGATCTCTAAAGATCATCTGAGGCCTTTTACGTGACTAGCACAAGCTATCCAGATCTCCAGGACGTATTACATGTGACTCCCACCAAAAAGCCTTGAAAGAGCATCCCAGGATTGATTACGAGCGTACTATTCAACCTATCAAATCTCCCAGGTCTAGTAACATGTGGTCATGGAAAAGCCTCGAAAGAGCATCCCAGGACTGATTACGAGCGTACTGCTCAACCTATAAAATCTCCTAGGTCTAGTTACATACCATAGGACAAAGCATCGAAAGAGCATCCCAGGACTGATTACGAGCATACTGGTCAACCTATCGAATCTCCCAGATTTAGTTACATGTCCTCCCAGAGCAATGCCTCGAAAGAGTATCCCAGGACTAATTACGAGCATACTGATCAACCTATCGAATCTCCTAGATCTAGTTACATGCTCATTTGCACAACCTATCCACGGCCATAGAGTATCAACTTGATACTCACCATACATCATCCTGATGTACATGATCATCCTGATCATCATCATAGAATCATCCTAATGCATATCATCCTGATACTCATCACACATGATCATCTATATCATCGTCACTGCATCGTCCTGATGCATGTCATACAGAGGATCGTCCTGATGCATATACATATACATGATCCAACTGATCATACAAAGCATCCACCTGATGCATATACATATACATGATCCAACTGATCATTCAAAGAATCCACCTGATGCATATACATATACATGATCCAACTGATCATACAAAGCATCCACCCGATGCATATCCAAAGCAGTAATTGGAGCATCATCCTGATGCTCATCACACAACACTTACATCCATAGCCATGGGAAAGATCCTCCTCTCACCATGCTTGGAATGGCTCCTGCAAATGTGTGCCATCACTTCTCCCTCGAATTATCTTCAATCTGAAGAACACCAAGCCTCTCTATGAAGTACTCAAAATTCAATCTAGCTAGTGGTTTCGTCAACACATCTACAACCTGCTCATCCGTCACAACATACAAGAGCTTCACTGCTCCTCTCTGCACCATATCCTTGATATAGTGATATTTGATCTCGATGTGTTTCAACCTCTCATGGAACATCGGGTTCTTAGACAGCTTCACAACTCTGGTTGTCACAAAAGAAACCAGTAGCATCGAACAGGAGATCAAATAACTCAAACAGTAGCTTCCTCAACCATACAACCTCACAACTAGTCAAACAAGCTGCGACATACTCTGCTTCGGATGTACTCAGTGCCACATAGGACTGCTTCCTGCTAAACCAATAGATCACACTTGATCCCATACTGAAGCAACACCCAGAAGTGCTCTTCCTATCTGCAACACTGCCTGCCCAATCTAAATCAACATAACCCTCTAGGTTAAACTTTTGATTCGCATCACACTTGAGCCCATAATCAACCATACCCTTTAGGTACCTCAGAATATGCTTTACAGAAACCAGGTGAACACTTCTTGGATCCATCAGGATCTGGCTCAATGTGTTCACCACAAAGAAAATATCTGGTCTCGTGTTCGTCAGGTACATCAAGGACCCAATCATCTCACAATACACAATGACATCAACTGGATCAGATGAAGCATCACACAGAAGCTTCAGGTTCGATGCCATAGGTGTGGCCATGGCCTTGCAGTCCATCATCCTGAACTGCTTCAGGATCTCTACTGCATAATTCCCTTGTCCAAGGAAGATTCCATCTACACTCTGCCACACCTCCATGCCTAGAAAGTAGTGCATCATCCCCAAGTCCTTCATCTCGAACTCGGCAGCAAGCTTCCTCTTGCTGTCGACAATCAACCCATCATCACCTGTAACAAACAAGTCATCCACCTAAAGTAGTAGTATCACAGGATTGCGTTCCTCAACCTTGTAGTAAAGGTTGGAATCCGCTTTACTCTTAGTAAATCCCAAACTAGATAGGAAACTATCCATCCTACAATACCAAATCCTAGGAGCTTGTTTCAATCCATACAAGGATTTCTTCAACCTACACACATATGACTCCCTGTCATGTGTCTCAAAACCAAGCGACTTCTCCACATACACTTCCTTTTTTACTACACCATTCAAGAAAGTAGTCTTGACATCCATCTGGTGTATCTTCCACTTCATCACTACAGCCAGAGCAAGTACTGTTTTGATGGAAGTGTATCTAGCTACAGGAGCAAAAGTCTCTTCATAGTCTATTCCCTCTTTTTGAGAGAATCCATGAGGTACAAACCTCGCCTTGTATTTCTCTATGCTACCATCTACAACATGCTTGATCTTATAGATCCACTTGGAAGTCACAACAGACTTCCCTTTAGGTCTTGGGACTATATCCCAAACATCATTCTTCATGATCGACTGGTACTCCTCGACCATGGCACGGGGGGTTCACTCAGTAAACTTGTCACATAGCACGATCATTCACAAGATATCAAAGAATATCCGTAATTTCACTAAATATTGAAAAATTCCTCCTAAAATTGTATTGTTGAACCCCCCCTCCAATATAACTTTCCAATTAAGAACACCTCTAGATTCACCAGATATTGTAGGAATCCATTTTTACCAACCCATTTTTAATACCCTCTTTATATCATATTATCAAGTTGTAACAAACAATAGGTCTAACACATCTTAGTATAAAAAAACATGATGATAAATGAAATAATTGTATAATGCTAATAATGATCCCACCAAGATTGTAGGGGCGACTAATCAATTTGTAGCATTGGATAGTGGAAGATCCAACGAAATATTAATGGGGAAGGAAAAATGCTTAAAAGGAAACTTAGTCAAGAGATCAACGTAACAAAGTCGAATATAAAAGATTGATAGTCCAATAGTCAGTGCAATGCTTAGAAAATATGAAAATTGCAGATGTTTCACACCACAGCTTGCCAATGTACCAATTTTATATCATGCAAATATGAGCATATCCCTAGAGTGCCCATGTTTTCTATAAGATTAATAAATTTAAGTACTCCATAAAAATGCAAAATTCAAACCCTTTCGTGGATGGAATTCCCTACCTTCCTATCAAAACAAACATCAATGATGTTTGAACCCAAATGAACATAGAAAAATTCATCTTACTTTCCAATAACACCATGTGGTCATGTGCATAGCCTGGATTTGGATCATTCACAAGATGCAATGAATTGCATCCACTTCCTCTACATTTATTCTTGCAATCAAGGGAATTAACAACATTTAGTTACTTTTTCTTGGGTTATATCTAGTTTTTTTTATCTTGACATGAAAGAGAAAAATATCCATTATTAAGTTTGAAGCATGCAATAGTTATAAAGATACACAGATGGTGAAACTTATATGATACCATTTCATGGTAAGATAACACATAGGGCATGTAAATACAAATTTAGGTTTTCACCTATGTTCATGTTAGTTCAAATACAATAAAAGCTATATATAATAAAATTAAGAAAATATTTTAAACATAATTATAATATTATAAAAAAAAAATTAATATACAACAATTTTATGTGAGTTAAAATGTCATTTTTCTTGTAGTGCATGGACTTGTTTGCATTCAACCATAGAGGCTATTATGATGATATTAATTGTATATATTTTTTAAAATTAATAAACATGGCAATTAAATATATAATAATTAGAATGGACACAAAGAAAACCCAATGACATGGACACAAAGGGAACTCGAGGTACCTTTTCTGGAAGGACTTTGCCATCTTCGCTTGGCCGAGTGCTCGAGGTGACAAGGAGACCTACAAAACAACCATGCAAATCATGAAATGAGACCATTGGCTAACAAGTGATAAACTACAACAACAATTTGTTAAACGACAAATAGGTGGTGGTTACCTGTAATAGAAGACTTGAGTGCAAAAAATGTGCTAGCTAGCAGGATGACTCCAAACTTGCCTGAAATGCAATCATTAAGAAGATGAAAGCACACATATTTTCCATAGAAAAATAAGATACATGTAACGAAAATTAATTGAATATATTATATTTAAGACGAGAGTTTATTAAAAAAAGACATCATGGCAATAATCTACAAATTAACTATACCAAATCAATACAAGTTTACACAACTATAGTAACAACCAACAAAATAACAAATCATAACCCAAATTAATTATAAATATCACACATTGTATCACACATTAATTCTTACCAAAAACAAAAATTATTAAAAAATACATATAAAATTTAATTTAAAAAAAATACACCATTTAAATAAATAAAAGCATTTAATGAGTTTGAAATTCTTGGTAAAATTGGGTTTTTCTCTTTGTTTCTTTAAATGCTTCCAAGTTTGGATTTTATAAAAAAAAATTACCAAATTCCAGCCAAAAACCACGAGAAAGTCCAAAATAATTAATAAATGATGAATTGAGTGAATTGTGAGATTTATTATAGGTTATCCTTTTTTAATACTTTGACTTCAAAATATGAGTAAAGTAAAGATGGATTTTAATGTAGAATGTTGATTTATCTTCTTTCTATGTTCATTGAGTTTGTAACATTAAGGAAATTAAGGAAATTACATGAAACATGTTGACTTACCCTAATCACTTACATTAGTAGGTTATAATTTCACTCTTATTTTTACTCTATTTTGTTTGTCTTTAAAATTCTAAATTTAATATTGAAATCAATTAGCCACTCCACTCTCATCTCCTTTTGTCTCAATATAAACACACTATCTCACACTATTTTATAAAAGTGATACTTAGTTCATAAAATATCTCAATGACATACTTTTTTTCCTCGTACAGACAATCCAGGTAGATACACCTGAAGGGATCACATCTTGTTGGATTTATTCAAAGAATCCTAACCATGATGGACTTAGAGAATGGAAACAAGAATCCTAACCTCGACAAACCCAAAGAATCGATCCCACAACCTCATGATAGAGGGACAAATGCTTGGCAGCAAGGGATCCGACGATTTACCACATACTTACTAAAGAATTAAATTAATTAGAAAGAAACTTTCATATTCAACCAAATTTAACATAGTAAAAACCAGCAAAATAACAAATCATAACCCATTAATTATAAACATCACACACTAATCCATTCCATAAATAGAAATTAAAATTTTAAAAATTACAAATAAAACTTAATTTAAAAAAACCAATTAAATAAAAAACAAGAGCTTTTAACGAGTTCTAATCTAAATGTATCATTATAAATCCATTGAGATGAGAAATCATTTGTTTTCATTAGGTAAAATTGGGGTTTTCCCTTAATCTTATCCTTACAAGCGAGGAGTTTTAAAAGCCCATACAATTCTATAACTATGACATCAAATGAATTTGGCCGTTGAGAAGACAAGGTGCATAGGGGTCATAACATCACACGCTTCATCACGAATTTGAACGTATTGATGGCTTACATATGTTCTTGACTTTAAATTTTTCTCTGTGGAGATTTTGGATATATATAATTCATATATTTGTCCCACATTAACCGAGGGAACAAGTATATTTTTGTATATGTGTTTATATACACGTATGTTTTAAACTTTATCCCACATTAACCGAGGGAACATATATATTTTTGTGTATATGTTTATATACACAGACGTTTTAAACTTTAGTAGCGTCGTGCCCAATATACACCTTGGCTCTTTAAACTTTAGCTGCATCATGCCCAATATACACCTTGGCTCCTTGACTTCCTGGTGCGGGCTCCCTCGAGCCCACTCGGTATTTTATTATTTTTTGGCTTATGGATTAGACACTCATCTAAGCGTTTAACTTGGAACCGTTCATGGAGTTGGAAATCAAGATATAGGTTGGACTCAATTGAACCCAATTTTTAGCAAGAGGAAAATTTTATTCTTTTGGTGGAAGCTCGTACTATGTTGCATTCTTTGCAAAGAAATCACCGGAGGATACTAGGTTTTTGCTACCACCTCTTACTAGAACAACATGCTTAAGTTTATTTTCATATGTGAAGAATAAAGAGGATGCAAGATAATATGCTCCCATGACAAAATATCTACATTGATTTTCCCAAAGAAAATCATATTAACTAATCAAAGTCAAAATGACTTCCAACTCAATAAGACAAGTGTTTTGATATTGGTGTGCACTATTTTTACTTCGACAATTGATAACTGCAGAAAGGAAATCAACACAATAGGAAGCATAAATGGAAAAAGGAACAACTTGAGATTTTTGTGTCTCGTACCTAAGTGGTCTGAAAAGTTCTTTAGCTTTAGATCCAAATTATCAAAATGTCTCTTATCTTTTTCCCAATTTTTGTTAGTTCTTCAACCTCCACTTCTTTGCTCTGAATATAATAAGAAGACCAAAACATCAGTTGTTGCAACAAGTTCTACAATCATCATAATAACACCTGAAACACAATATCAAAAAACATGAAAAGGCAATATCAAATAACATAGGAACATCACATGAAGTGGGACACAGATTTGTCTTTCAATTCTTATCACTAAAAAATCCTCATACTTTCAAAAAATCTTAAATTGCAAAAAGAGATGTCCAAGATGCAGTAATTTGAATTTGTAAAGCTTATCGAATAACTTAGTATCTCATAATGTACTAAAACCCATGGGTGCCAACGAAAACAAGAGATCGAGAGGAAACAAAAACCTTCATGAAAACTTGTCTAATATCTTCTTGTCATCACAAATTGACCTCCAAGAGTAAAAACAATCACAAATGTGATAGAAGTGGAGTCATGCTAAGCTCAAAATATAAGGTATACTGAATATGTATTATAGACTTTGAGACATGCAGAATTGTCGAATTCAGGGGAAAAAGAACGGAAGCAAAGCATACTTCTTGACTATTAATATCTAAGTTTAAATCACAATTCACTAGCACTCCCTACAAAAAAATGGACAACAAAAGTGGAAGGGTATTACAAAATCAGACAAAAGCAGAGTCCAGTAATGGAATATGCAAACAATGAAGCTTGAAGGTACAAAATCCACCTAGGAGTTAAAGTTCACTCTAAAGTTTATGATAGCACTAGAAATTAGTACTTTACTAATTGTGCTATGCTAATTGGGCTATGCTAGGAGTTTACTAATTTTGGTTATTTGGGACAGGAATTTACTATCTCGATACTTAGCACAAGTTTACTATTGGTATATTAATAGATTGTTTATAGACTTGAAACATGATTAATAGTGGCAATAATTCTCTGAAACTAGTTGTTGGGTATGAAATGGTGTAAGGCTACAAGTTCCGAGTCTGTATATTATTCTGAAATTAAGGAGTGAAAACTATTAAATTCTAATAAACTAGCCCTAAAGGAACTGTGACTCATCTTGGGGGTGATCGACAGTAGAGTGAGAGTTTAAGAGTGGTTGTCCATATAAGCTTGGGTGGTTCGTGGCAGTATCCAACTTATTTTCAAGAATTGGTACAAATAATTCTCCTATCTCCTATAGTATTTTATCTCCAGTATTTTATTTGATAAGAGAATTGTTTTATCTGCATTGCCCTAGATAAGGGATGGAAATATTGTAAATAGTATTTATCATTCTGTTATTATCAGTTTTATGGATATAATTATAAGACTGAAAATAGATGACTTATCATATACCATGCTGGATCCATTGGAAATTTAGAAGTAACAAACATAAAGGAAGCGATCTAGACCTCGGGTATTTTTTTAAATATAAATTTTGAATAAATGCTTATTTACAGTTATGATTTAGGAAGACATGGCCTTTTATTTGTATTTGGTTTAAATGTAATTTAATTTTTTGGGATTAATGTATTTCGGTTAATACTGACTGTTATTAAAAAAATGAGACCCGATAAAGTGGTATTGACAGTAAATAAAACCCCAAAACCGAACAGAGTTAAAATCATTGATATGGTCATGGTCCCAATTATTCTTTAATGATAACATTAAAATACTGAACATGGAGTTAAAATAATGGGACGGAGTCGGTTTTGACCCAGAGTAACCTATAGAAACTACAACTATGCGATTAAAGATGGATGTTACAAATTGTTAAGTTTTATAAGAAAAAGTAAGGTAGAATTCGACCTTTGCTTTCAAAAAATTTGTATAACATTAAAATCTATAAGATTATGTAACTATTGATAACCCTAATCGGTTAAAAGACTCAATATTACTTAAAAAATATAAAAGAGAATTTGATCCAGTTGTTAATAGGGTTTCACATTTAGCTTTCCCTTTAAATCAAGGAAATGAACCAACATATCAAAGAGAGATTTACCCTAATAACGAACTACACAACATAAAACTTTATGTGGAAAATAAACAATCAACAATTCTACTAATACAGTGAAAAACGTCAAACTATTACAAATTTGCGGGTATATTCATGAATATACAAAAATACACAGTGTTAAATACATCCATCAATACTTTCTCCTGTTGAACTCTATAAGCAATTACAGGGCATCCATATGATGTTCAATAGAATACACCCTTCAAAATTGTTGTAGCTTGTTCGTAAGACTTGACGAGATCACAACACTTACTATTATAATAAGTTTAAAAAACTAGAGGAATTCCCAACATATATAATAGTAAGAGAGTTCCATTGCAGTGCAACACAAGCTCCTTTAACTTCATGAGAAAGAAGGATAGGTTACCATAAACTGCCAACACTATCCTTGACAGAAAGAAGGATAGGTATGTGTAAATATAATCACTTAGCTGAGACATCAGCTTTCCTCAAGGAAATATAAAACAAAATTATACCAGTTGCAATCCAGAAATTATCTATTACCTGAAGGATACTCTAAATGCAGTCCCAATGCAAGTACGGGGAGAGAGACTCTGCAAGCTCCTTTTCCAATCTATAAAAATTAACAAAAACACACACTTAGCAAATTAAGAATAAACTATTTCAAAAAGTTTTAAATCTTAAACTTCTCTCAAAGAGAAACCTACATATTTATATACCTGAAAAGCCAGAGAATTGTATAACTAAATTCTCCAAGAATATCTGCCAAGAAATCATAGTTGAGAGAGAGAATGGGTTATCTTATAGTCATGTTAAAGATCTGTAACTTTAGATAACAGATATACACTTCAGAATGATGGATATATTGCCATACAACCGTCCTCTAAGTATTCACAACTGGCTAGGTCACTCTCATAATCACTCTTTAATATATATGTGTAAAATTCTGTTCAAATCCAAACCCTCGTTGCATAACCAGAGAGCTGAAAAGGGGTAATCCCTCTCTCCCTTGGGCTCAAACAGTGCAAAAGAAAAATGAAGGGCGCAATTCTAAAGAGGGAAATTCTAGAGATTTCGCAAGGAGAATTACATAACTCAAGACAAGGACAGGTAGTACTTTACAACATTATGAAGAATGGTACTTCTCTGACTTCGAGAGTAAAAGAGCGCCAAGTGGAAGCATGAACCACGCAATATCATTTATTCCCCGCCAAAAGCTACTAGGTTTACCTTTGATCCCTTTAAATTAACTAAGACTTCAAAGTTGACTAAAGTCGAATTGCTAATCGGCAAGACTGGAAGTGCTCACGGAATTAACCTGCATTAGTAATTATCAATGAGTTATTGTTTGGATCACTGCATTACATTACACCCATGCCTTACCTTGCAAACTATGATGGCTAACACCACATCATAATATTAGTATAAACCCAAACCCAACACTGTAAATTTTAAAAAAGAAACAATGAATAAACTTAAAATCTTATTTTCATTTAGATATATGCTATGCATAAGTTAAATACATATTAGACACAACTTCTAGCTACAATAATTAGCATGCATAAAATATTATAAGAATGGATACATATTCTTCGTCTTTGAACTTAACTAATCATCATGCAGAAAAACACATCATCTCAGTCTAGCAACATATCAAGCTAGAAATTCTAAGAAAATTACATAATTCATTATAGAAATATTTTAAGGGTTAAAGTGTAGCAGCAGACGTCAGCTGCTGCGAACTAGTTGTTTCGTTGATCGATAGCGTGGGTAGCTGCCAGGTTTATTTACGTTGAAATTTTAAAGAAATGTATGAGGCTCATCCCAGATCTGCACTCCATATGATTTTGGATGGCAGGAATCACAAACACATTTAATGTTCTTTATTCTCGATCATACAAAATATCAACGAGCATCGTAGACATTGATTCAAACTTGTACTTCCTCCTTTGGCCTTTACTTACTCAAATACAATGTCAACATAATAACAATAACAATAACAATAGTGCTCACTAGCCCGAATTTCCACATTGCATTCATGGTCGATGCGATAGATGCAGATTGTGAGATCGAAAATCAGAATTCGAATTTGGACAAGTGTAGATAAATTCCGGGGAAACATGTTAATGGGGTGCGGAGATATATCTCCATCTCCATGTTAATCATGATCACCAACAGCGTAAAAACTAAAGTCTATCGTATTCCAAGTTCCACGATATTGTATGGTCTGCAGCTTGACACACATTCTAACAAAAATACGTATGCATACAATCAAAAGATAAGACATTCCTTTGACATGGGTAGGTCTGCATACATGGACAAAATGTCATCTAGCCATAAGTGCTAGAAAATAATAGAAAATAATAAATGGGGTAAATGGGTGAATATTACATATGGAAACGATATATTGCAAGGGGTGGATTTTCAACCTGGAATTAATCTCATAAGGAAACGATAGCTTGTATATCAATTTCATCTCAACTCAAACTATGACGAAAAAAAAGATAGTTAACAAATAGAACCACTGGTAGCATTTTTCCTGGGCACTTTAATTAAATCAACCATTTTCTACACAATTTTCTTAAATTTTTATCGCTATAAAGTCTGACATCTAATTTTAATATTCATTTTTCCAATTTTTTTCACCTACTCAATATAATTTGTAACATTTTTAAATTTTATATATTATACAAAACTCATTTCTGGCCTTTGGCTTAAAAAATAATGCAATTCTCATGTCTATGGCCTTTGTTCAATGGTTATTATTTTGCCCTTTTATAATCTATAGTTTCCAAAAATATAATTCATATTAATATTTTCAATGGTTTTTGTCGGTAATAGTTTCCAAAAATATAATTCATATTAATGTTTTCAATGGTTTTTGTCAGTAAAGATTATTGTTGGATTAATTATTTAAAAATCATTGAATCTGTTCCTTCAATGGGAGTTGAAGTCCCACGTGATTTCTAAAATACTCGTAAAATAAATTGGGGACGAATAAAAAGTCTAACTTTTTGAAATAAATTAAAGAAACCTCCTAAACCAACCTAAAAATCCTTCGAAATCAACCTACTAGTTAGCTTGTGTGATTGCTTGCTTTTAAAATAGTTGATTTTCATTATAAATATTCAATTTTAAGTTTAGCACATTATAGTCATTGTTTTGTTTGACAATCGTGTATTTCAGATTGAATTATAGTTTATGTTGGTATTATACATTGTTTTGTTGCGATAAAATTTATATACCTTAATTTATAACTATTAATTTTAATAAAAATAATAATGTTTGTTTTAAAACTTTAATATTGTTGGGCTTATTAGTTGTTATAGTATTATTTGGTTGTTAATTATATTTTTTATAATATTATTTGGTTATTAATTGCTAAAGCATTATTCATATTATCTAGATTAATTCTTATTTTACAGAAAATATATAAAAATATGTATTTTCTAGTCATCTATTATGTCACTATTCATATTATCCAGATTAATTCTTATTTTACAAAAAATATATAAAAATATGTGTTTTTTAGTCATCTATTATGTCCTTACTATGGTGTTTATGTTTTAGAAAGAAACAAATTAAAATAAATTTCAAAAAGAAAAAAACACACTACAAGAAAACTATCTCTTCTTTCTAAGTCATCTTGAATTTATGTGTATGGTGTTTAAGTTTTAGAAAGAAACAAATTAAAATAAATTTGAAAAAGAAAAAAATACACTACAAGAAAACTATCTCTTCTTCCTAAGTCCTCTTGTATTTATGTCCATAGGTGCCACATCCTGGTCTTTGAAGGTCAACACAATCATATTTTAAATTGTGTGTTTAATAATACAATTTGCATTGTTGGCAATGTATGCAAAAACTTGCATTCTCTAAAATAGGATGTACATAGATAGGGAATGCATGAGCATAAAAAACAAAAGGAAACTTAAAAAGCAAAGAAAGCATTTGTTGCATACTTAAGTTTTATTCTTATAATACTTCCACTTTGTTTTGAGTAAATTATTATGTATTGCTTTACATTCTCAAACATGTGTTTTTGTTTACTTGTTTTCTACACTAAGTCATTCAATTTTACCAATGGATCATACCCTTATGCAATTAGCTCCTTCCCTCGTTGGTGCAAGTGCCAACGTCGGAGACATTTCCACCTCATGGCTCTTGTTTGTATAAGAACGTTTCCTTATTGATGTAAATAGAAAAAAAAATAATGTGTTAATGTTTGGAGATGTTACACTTCCAACCATATGGATATACTTTTGAGCCTCCACTCTACCTCCTTTTTGTCTAAAAGTTCAATTTTTATCCTTTATTTTCTTTAAATTTAGCAACTCTTTATCATTGGAAGACCATCTGACATTATTTTAAAAAAGAGCGGTTATGTTTCTTCTACCTTTTCTAGGTCTACTTGATTTTCTTCCTTTTTCATCTTTGCGCTCCCTACAACTAACTTCTTAACTTGTTTGAGATTGAAGACAAATTGAAGCATAACTTAATCTCATTAACAAGGATCATAAAATTTCCATTTTTTGTAATAAGAAGTCTAAAATATTCCTTAGCCAACCAATCAAGATTAGATTTAAAAGGAAATGGAGGTTTTCTATCCTCCTTTTATAGTTGTATAAGAATAAGTAGATAACATATAAGCCATTGTTTCATACCCAATAGTTGCATCTTTCAACCTCCTCCACCAATTTTTCTACCATTAAGAATATATCCATCATCTTAGGGATGCTTGTTCTTCCATGTTAGGACACACACTAGCATCTTAATATTGAATTCCTAAAATCAATGATAACTTATGGACAACTAAGAGGGAGGCCATTGTCACCACACCTAACTTTTTTTTTTTCTCTTTAAGTTATCTCTTCTATAGCTCAAAGGTGGAGTCCCTATGGTAGGACTACTAGAGTATAACAATGGAGTACATGGTGAAAATGAAGAGTAACTTTAGAAAAACAAAGTGGTTTGGTTTTTGTAAAATATAAGAGTCATGAAGGAATTAGAGACTGGTGTTTTATACAATGGGAAAATGGGGTCAACCAAGGATTGCATGAGGCTTTCTATAGGAAAATTAGAAAGGGACAAGGTCATGATGCACAAGCCTATATTCTCTCTAGTGGATGGGATGATTTTAGAGATCACACAAAAGGAAATTTCTGGAGCAAAAAAATTCAAATGGACTCAAGGAGGAAAACGACATTAAAAAGCATCAAAAAACACATGATTTCTAGACACAAAATATCAACCTAAGCTACACTTGCAATTGATAACAATCACATAAAAGATAGAAATCATAATCCTTCATTACTTCAATTCCATTAACAATTTGAAGATCCATTATCCAACCAAGCACATGAACAACATGAAAACTGTCCTTCAATAGAGCACTATCATCAACCATCCTACATCATGATTGAGTATCCCTTGTCCATCAAACTCAACACCTTGTGCCCTTGTCCCCTAATTTTCTCTTTTCCTCCTTTCCACCGCTTCTACGCGAAATGTAATAAAATATACCCTAAATATTTTTATTTCCATATAACATAATTAAGCCCCCTTGGCCCCTTAATACAAGGCAATATATTTTATCATTTCTGTATCATAGTTTATTCCCCAATATGAATGGATGTGATAGGATATTACCTACCAAGTGACCCCCCGTGGACCATGGCATCCTTCCATTCTTTCTTTTCCGCTGCTTCTTCATAACTGGAAGGCTCTTTGTTCATAATGTCACATAGTAAGGCAACATAACTGGTATGTGATCTAGTCCTCTTCCTTTCTCTGTGTTCTTCTTTCGGAATAGCATACCTTTCTGCATCTTGGATGAGCTCTCTAGCCCATGCAGGTTTCCTCTTGTGAGAGTTCTTCTCACGGGTTGGATCTATAGGTTCTTGTGGATCTTCAATTTCACGATCTTCTTCTGGAATTGCTTCATTCATAGTGGTGTCTTGAAATCTAGTTACCTTTGGTTCTTCATTGTCTTAAACAAGTGTCCTACTTGATTTGATGTATGGTGAGTATTCATCAAATGTTACATACCTACTGATATCAATCTTCTTGAACCCTGGAAAGTATATTATGTAAGCCTTCAAGCTTTCACTATAACCCACAAAGATGCCCTTCTTTCCTCGAGGATCTAGCTTTGTCCTCTTTTCCTTTGGAATGTGTTTATATACAGGACAACCAAATATCCTAAGATGGATAACTTCAGGTTTCTTATGGTAACTTTATGTACATATACAGTTGTCCTAGTTGCTTCTGCCCATAGATGTATAGGCATATCCTGGTCATGAAGCAGTGTCCGTGCTGCTTCCATGATAGTTATGTTCTTCCTTTCTACAACTCCATTTTGTTGTGGATTGTAGGGAGCAGTCAACTCCCTCTTAATCCCTGAATCACTGCATAGCTTCTTGAAATCACCTGAAGTGAATTCTCCGCCATTGTTGGATCTAAAGGTCTTGATATTCTTATCAGTTTGATTTTCTATCAAGGCTTTGAATTCCTTGAACTTATCAAACACTTCATCTTTATTCTTCAAGAAATAAACCCAGGTCTTCCTATAGAAATCATCAAAGAAAGAAACATAGTATACATACCCACTTAGAGAACTGGAAGACATTCGACCACATACATCGGAGTGGATAATCTCCAAGATTCCTTTTGCTTTTCTTTCACTGCTTGGAAACACCTTCTTTGTGTTCTTTCCTTTTGCACATCCTTTGCAAACGCCTTCCTGCTTTGACTGGATTTCAGGAAGACCTTCTACATCTTTGCTTGCAATTGGTAGTTCTCTATAATGCACATGTGCAAGCCTTCTATGCCAAAGTTCACTTGGCTCCATGGATTCATGTACCATGGCATGTTCAGGTTGTCCCTTCAATTTGTATAATCCTCCCTCTTGCTCTCCAATCACTACTGCATCATCCATGGTCTTACCCTTTGGCCACATGAGTAATTGGCCATCCACAAATGCAACTCTAATCCCCTTTGCATCCAAAGATTATATGGAGAGGAGATTCTTCTTGAGCCTACGTACATATAGAACATCTTTCATCTTCAAAGACTTTCCAGAGTCCAGTTTGTAGGAGGCTTCACCACTTCCTTTGATAGGATATTGATAGTCATCCCCAAGTTTCACTTTATGAGGTGACTCATGTTCGGATAGATCTACAAAGGATTCTTTAAACCCAGTCATGTGTTTGGAAGCCCCATTATCAACAAGCCAATCATCACATCCATGAGAGATAATACCTATGAGAGCAAAGATTAGAACATATTCATCTTCACTTAATGAGTCATCACTTTCTGCTTTAGTCTTCTTCTTGGGAGGTTCATCATCCTCAGCAGCATGAACATAATATCTCTTCTTGCTACCCTTCTTCTTCTTGTTGAAGTTGTTGTTTTTTTTCTTAGGGAAATCTGAGGCAAAGTGTCCCTTCTCATTACAAATAAAGCATCTTAGATATTTCTTATCTCTATGATGATAGTGTGAAGATTTCTTGGGATGAGAATGCTCCCTCTTAGACTTTCCTTTCTTGGTGTGTGCTACGAGAGCTTGATCTTCATTTCCCATATTTTCTTCTCAGGCCACAATCCTAGCTTCTTCTTGAGAACATTCCTCCCAAAGTCTACTGAAGGAGATTAGTTTCCTTCTTGCACAGATTTCTTGGATGAAGGAGTCCCATGGCCTAGGTAGGCCATTCAATGTGATCATTACAATTTAACCATTCTCCACTACTTCTTCCACAACTTCAAGTTGTTCCTTGATTTGAGGGACCTTAGAAAAGTAGGATTGAATGGTCTCTCCATTCTGAAGCTTTACCCGCTTCAATTAGTTTCGCAGAGTCATCTTTCAATTTATGTTCTTTCCTTCAAATAGTTTGGTTAAGGAGTCAAACATCTCCTCAAGTATCTTCAGGGAAGACACATGGGGTATAAGATGGTCCTTGATAGAATCAACCATGATTCTCTTAGCCTTGACCAGGTTCTTCTTGTGTAAGGCTTTAGACTCTTCTCCCTCTGGGACAGGAACCTCTTCACTTATGTAAGTGTCCAACTCATTCTCTTGTAGGATTAACCCAATCCTATACTTCCAGGCTTGGAAGTTATCATCCCCTTCAACCTTATCCTAAAGCTTGGTGTGGTGAGACATCTTAAAGAGTACTTCAAATGGAAATAGAAAAGATTTAGGTCTTACCACTTGATTTGCTGAAAACTAGATCTGGATCTGGATTAGGGTTTGTCATAGAAACCCTAAAAATTTAGATTTTGAATTTCAAACTTTTGAAACGATAGAAAGATGTGCCTTGCTGAGCTGGTTAAGCTAGTATACTCAGATTCTGAATTCTGCAAAGTTTCACCCCTCAAAATTGCTTTTGGAACTTCCGGATTCACTAAAGAGGACCCTGAATTCGGGTTTGATTTTCTCGGAGCTTCACCCAACCAAAAATTTCGATCCAAAGCTCTAAAATTCCATTTTTTAGAGGAGCTTCCAGCCGTGCTCTCATATTTTAGAAATTCTAATTTTTTCATAAACCCTAATTTTTAGGTCAAAAACTAAAAATGCTCAAAATTGAATTCTGTCTTGACAGAAAGATGTGCCCTTGCTAGGAGAGTAAATATAGCCTCCTACCTTTGATGATATGTGGAGAGAAACCCATATATTAAGAATCCCTAGCTTCCACAGCTACATAGTGCCTTCTTCTTAGGTCAGCTCTAATACCATGTTAATTTTTCGATAATTTCATTCCATTATCATTCAGTATCACTAAGAGAATAACATGTACAACATATCTACAGTATATCAATCATAGACACAAAATCAATCACACAAGAGACATATAGTTTCACTGGGGAAAACCAAGAAGGTGAAAAACCCCGCAACTTCCTCAGAGATAAGATAAGCCACAAACCAAGATCACAATTATCAAACCCAATAAGATGTCTCTAGCAGGTGCTCCTCCTCCTCCACTAGTGCACCACTTTCTCTCTTAGCTATGCGAGCTTGAGAAGTGAGTGAGTGAATAGAATGAGAGACACAACCTCTCTATTTATACACTGACTTGACCTACCAATAATCCAACAGGGCCGACTTGCTAATCAAGTCTAATAACCCAACCACATGACCTAACTAGGGCTGACCCCACGCTGGTGGTCTAATAACCCATCAATACAAATGACAACACTTACAATGTAACTTGCAACACTTGCAAATAGAAATGATGACACTCCCAATCAGAGGAATAATACATCTCTATTGGATATAAAATAAAGTACAAATGTAATATACAAGTGAATATCTTCTGAAGTTACAAATACATCAACACTTTCAACCAAGGGTCTAGATTCTGCTTCTTCCATTCTAACTCCTGAAAGGAATGGAGTCTTTGAAGGTTTGAAATTAGCCATCTTGAACTTATTTAACAGATCAGATGCATATTTGGATTGAGATACCTTTGTTCCATTCTCTGTTTGAGAAATCTCAAGCCCCAAAAACTACTTAAGAATTCCCAAGTCACTCATGGAAAAAGCTTGATGCAAAGCAGTCTTCAATGAAGCTTTTTGATCAGTAGAGATAACTATGATTAGAAAGTCATCAACATACATCACTATAATCATTATTGAACCATCAATCAACTTCATATAAACATTAGGATTAGATTTGCATCAAACGTAAGATTGTGACAAGAGAAAGTTGTCCATTTTGGCATACCAAGCCCTGGGGGCTTGCTTAAGCCCATATAAGGACTTCCTCAACCTGCACACATAGTTTGGATCATATATATACCCTTCTTGATGCTTCATATAAATGTCTTCCTCAAGATCCCCATGGAGGAATGCACTCTTGATATCCATATGGTGCACTTCCCAGTGCTTGGATGAAGAAATTGTCAAAACTAGTCTTATCGAATCCTTCTGTGCAACTGGTGCAAAATTCTCATTGTAGTCAAGGACTTGGACTTGGGAGAATGCCTTTGCTACCAGAATAGACTTGTATTTCACTTATGTACCATCATCTACGCACTTGTTTTTGTAGATCCACTTACACCTTGCCAATTTTTTGTCTGCGGGGAGCTTGACTAGCTCCCATGTTTCATTCTTTTCCAATGATTGAAACTCCTCATCCATGGAATCCTTCCATATTGGGTCATGTGAGGCTTCCTCATATGTCTAAGGATCAGAATCCATCATCATATAACATCTCTTAGATAGGTAGGGGCCATTCACATTGAGAGAAGTCTCAAATTGTGATCTAGTCCTCCTTGTGTCATGAGGATTTCCCACTAGTTCACATGCTGCTTGCAAAGTATTAGCAACCCATTTAGGCTTTGTTTCTGAATTAGAATATGCAATAAAATGGTCCTCATCATAATAAATATCAGAATAAAAAATTTCAATAGTAGCATCACTTACTTCTTCAGGTGGTGGTGAAGATGATTCTCCAATTTCAACATTCTGAGAGGGCTCTTCTTCGAACTGAACACTTATTTCTATGAAGGATTTTTGAGTGCTCATGTTCAGAAACTTATACCCTTTGGAGTCCTATGAATATCCAAAAAAAGGACATGGTTGGCTTTGGGGCTTCATAGCCCTCCTCTTCTCAAGTGGAATCCTAGCCCAAGCCTTTGAGCCAAAAATCCTGAAATGAGAGATATCAGGTCTGTGCCCTGTCCAAGCCTCAAAAGGAGTGATACCTTTGAGAGATTTGTGTGGCACTCTATTCTGAATATATGTGGCACAATTTATTGCCTCATCCCATAGCTTGGGAGACAATGAATTTTCCTCAAGCATACATGTGATCATCTCCTTAAGAGACCCGTTTTTCCTCTCAGCAATCCCATTCTGCTGAGGTGTATATTGAATTGTGTGTTGCATCTGAATGCCTAAACAGGCACAAAATTGCTGAAAATATGATTTGATATACTCACCACCATTATCAGATCTAATAATTTTTTATATCTACCAAACTGGTTCTCAACTGAGGCTTTGAATAGCTTGAACAGACCAAAAACTTCATATTTTAGCTTGATGAAATAAATCCAACAGTACCTACTAAAGTCATCTATGAAAGTGAGGATCTATTTGGAATGGTTCAAAGACTCATGAGGGAATGGACCTGATATGTCAGTGTGAATAAAATCCAATGGTGCAGAGGTTCTCTCAGTTTTGTATCTCCCATACTTATGCTCAAGGTGTTTTCCTAGGATGCAAGATTAACAAACACATTTGGAAAATATGATGTTGGGCAGCCCTATGACCATTTCTGTCTCATGAAGTTGGGAAATGTATTAATATTTCATATGGCCAAATATTTCATGCCATAATTTGTTTGACTCATTGGCATGGGTTAAAAGAGTAGAAGGTGAGGGATATGGCACAAAGTGAGAAAACTTGTATATTTTAGAGCTATAATCAGCAGTGCCTAATGCAACAATTTGGCCTGTTGACATTTTAGATATCCCAACATCATTTGGAGTAAAGGTTACCTTCTTGGGAATACCTGTGTAGGTCATCTGATAGACTCACAATAGGTTTGCAGCAAGTCCAGGAACATACAAGACATTATTGAATGAACCAAACTCGAGATCTATGCTACATTTTCCTTTGCTAGATGTTTCAGAATTGTCACCCAATACAATATTTGGACCACTAGAAGAGTCAAGTGAAGTAAAAAACTTACTTGTAGATACCATGTGTCTTGAAGCTCTGGAACCAATAATGAATGATATACGATTGGATGTGCTTGCCATCAATGCATGTACTCTCTCCTTATTATCATAATTTTGTCCTCTGTCCTTCCTCCTTGCGCTCTCTAGAAGAGGAATGTTGGCTTTCTCCAGGAGTTGAGCCTTTTGGTCAATCGTTTTTTTCATGCAATAGCTTTCAAAATGAAAGCCCTTGTTGCAATAATTGCACTTTGTCCTCTCATTTTTCCTATTTGGATTCCTCTTGAAATTCGAGGAGTCTTCATGAACTTTCTGCTTGTCTTTTCTTTGATCAGTGGGATTCTTGAAATTGCCCTTCTTCTTCCCTTTCAAACCATTTGAATCTCCAACATTCAGACAGTGATATTTGGATGGATTTTTAATGGCTCCCATAAAGGCCAATTTGTCTTATTCTTGTGTAAAAGACTCCATGAATTTTGAAAGTGTCGGGCTCTTCCAATTTTTAACTACCTTCCTTGTGGAATGGAAGGTTGAAACAAAGACTGAGTAGTCGGGGCCAAGTTCGGAGAGAATCGCCAAGACTAATTTCTCATCTTTTTTTTCAATACCACATTACTTCAGCTGCAACACAAGTGATTTTAATTTGGAGAAGAAATCCTGGAGTTTATCGAAATTCTGTGGGCTCAATGAAACTAGTTCATTATCCAGTTGGTGGCCTCTTAATTCATCGGTCATTCTGAACAATTATTGAAGCTTTAGCCAAAGTTCATTGACAGAGGTAATGCCATCTAGATGGAATAGAAGATCCATGGATGTAGTGAGAAAAAGCAGCCCATAAGCTTCATCTCTTCGATTATTCCACTTTGATTTCTCAATTGCTGAGGTTGGCTCAGCTTCAGTTGCCATAGTCACCCCGTAGAGACCTTTGCTCCTTAGTATGATCTCCATCTGCGCCTTCCAGTCAAAATAATTGAATAGAGTGAGGATGATCTGATGTGATTGATCCATGGTAGCTCTGGAATTAATTTTGGAGTGATTTGGGTGTGCCCAAAGCTTGCTTGCTACACCTTCTGGATGATAGAATGCGCCCTGTGGATGAATTACTGTGCCCTCCTTGAAACTGGTTGGATCCTGAAAGACAATAGAAGGAGAAAGGAATAGATTGATAGCTCTGATACCATGTGAAATTTAGTTCACACCAAGATCTGATCAAGAAATTACACACTCTCACAAACATCTCACACAACTAGTCAAGAACACAGAAAATTACTCACAATAGATACAAATTGTATTAACTCTCATGAATAAAATACATCAGCCAACCTTTGGTAATTAAATGGCTTTCAATATATAATGTTTACATCAGAGATTCGAATGGCTAAAGATTCCATTTGGATCCTCACAAAATGAGACTTACTAAAATGATGCTAAATATCGAAAACGAAAGGAAGAAACATCAAGGAGTGAAAGTGGTCCAAAAAACACTTTCCCTAGTCAACTAGCTTTTCACCTTTCACCCAAAAGCAGTAAAAAGCAGGAATGCTCCATTTTCACCATAATCTTATCCAGAATCATTTGGAATGTGCCCAAGTGACTTAGGAAACTTTTGGTCCACACCAAGAAGGCTTGTGGCCCCCCCAGAGATGACTTGTGGTCCACACAATGACTCATATGCCAACTATTTAGTCAAATACATAGTAATTAATCATAAAATGATTAATTAATGTCTCTAATGTATTAATTGACATAGAGTGGGTTTTAATTATTGCAACAATCAGTAGATATCGAACAGATCAAGTAACAAAAAAGGTTCCTCTCGAGGTTCTTTGTTATATTCCCATTATTCCACGTTTGCAATGACTGTTCAGGTGAAAAAACATAGCGCAATTTATGGATTACCATGCACGAAACATAAGTCAAGATGACATTATTCGAATGCCTGCAGATGGTTCTGCATTTAGAGATATGGAGGAAAAATGGCCCCACTTTAAAGAATAACCTCGTAATGTTAGGATTTCTTTGGCAACAGATGGTTTCAATCCATTTACAGAGATATGGTCTATTTAATCGATGTGGCCTATTTTTTTTTATCAACAATAACATTCCTCCATGGTTGTCAATAAAGAGGGAGCACATAATGTTGGTAATGATTATTCTAGGTATGTGTCTACAACAAATTTTTTAATGTAATGGCATCTCATTTGTCTCATTTTGTTGCATAATGTCATATATATATATTTTATTTTTCTCTTGTGTATTATTTATATATCTAAATGGTTGTAATAGTTATAAATTTTATATGTTCAAATAAATCAGGTAAGTACCAAATTAAAGATATGAATGTATATATCGAACCTCTTATTGACAAGCTACTAAATCTATGGAATGGAATCACTATGTATAATGTATCTAGACCACTGGGACAAAGAAAATTTCAATTCCATGCAATGCTTGTATGGACAGTACACGATGCCCCTGGGTTAACCCATTTTTGCGGTCTGTAATTATAAGTTCCACTTTAATTGTATTTAATTTTATGAACTAGTTGATATATTATGCAAGGATGTATTTTTAAATAATCCATTCATTTTATATGTAATTATAATTGACATAGTTAATCCATATCTTTATGTGGCCTTCATAGAAAGGGAAAATTTGCATGTCAAGTTTGTGGTTCTAAGATCAAATCTCGTCGTTCAAAAAGTTTAGGAAATGAGGTGTTTGATGAGTATAGGCACTTCCTCTCTAAGTATCATATGTATCGAACTACCGAAAAGCATCTATTCAATGAAAAGCAAGAGACTACATTAAAACCGCAAAGAATGACACCTCACCTATGGAAGTTGCAATATAATAGAAATCGTGAAGGTACGTATGGATCAAATTGCCTATCTATCATCGTATATGAAATGTTATGAATTTTTTTTATTGTGTGTTTTTTACTGTAATTGACATTGATTTCTGTAATTTATTTATAAACTATGATTCATGATGGCCATCGTGATCATGAAGACATTAATGGGTTTCCACGAGGAATGAAAAGTTATCCTAAAAAATTCACTAGGTTTCCCTACTATGAGCACCTACAAATTGCTCATATGTTTGATACAATGCATATCGGAAAGAATGTGATAGAAGCATTATGGCGAATATTGGATGGAAGGAGTGACAGAGAAAAAATTGTCAAAATTTTCAATGACATTCAAGAATCCAACCATGCAATGAAAGACGACATTCAATTACATAGCAATAGAGACCAAATTAATATAAACTCACTTCCATGGTTGTTAACAGAGCAGCAAAGTAATGTTGTAAAAGAAATGATGCGAAAAATTAAATTTCCCACCGGATTTTGTTCAAACATGAAGAATATCATAACAAAGAAAGGTGATTTTGTGGGGGTGAAAATGTATGATTGGCATATCTACATCAAGGTAGTCATTATGGTATGCATATTGCTATATTTTTTTATTCTAGTGCATATTGTTGGCATTTTTTTGTCTACTTTTTGTAAAAAAAATGAAACAAATTTTATATTGTTACAGTATGTTCTACCTCTATCTCTCTTCGGACAACTTTGACAACAATGTCAAACAAGTTATATATAATATTGGAAAATACATGAGGTAAGTAGCAATTTTTTTCATGCCCTTAGTGTTTGTTTAATTCATTTTAGAACTTATATTTGACATTTGTTTTACTAATTGTTATGTAATATAATGTTTTTATTTGTTAAGTCTCATGATTGGTTTGCATCACTTGTAGATGGTTGTCATCTACAAAAATCCATAAAGAAGATATAAAGTATTGGAGGAGAGAAATTCCTCGTCTCATGTGTGAAATGTAGAAGCATCTACCTTCGGCATTTTTCAATGCACAAGAACACTACCTCATACACCAAGTTGAGGATATTGAATTGTGTGGACCTATACACTCAAGGTCCATGTGGATGGTTGAGAGGCACTTGAAATTTTTGAATGGTTTGGTTAGACAACAAGCACGTCTTGAGGATTTTATGGTGGAGGGATATATGGTATACGAGAACATGATGTATATTAGTGAATATCTTCCTAAATTAGCATCAAATCTCAATTTACGTCGCATTTGTGATCCAGACTCCAATAAAAATTTCCAAGGGGAGTACTTGAAGGGGAAAGGTAGATCAAGGAAGGTGAAAGGTATTTATTAGCTAGTGGAGATTAATTAATATAGTACATTTGACTGTTTATTTTTATGTATATATCATACTTATTTTATTTTTAATATTCATAAGCATCACTTAAAAGTGTATACTGTGTTAAGTGAATATACATTTGTACTGAATTTTAATTTTAATTTCATCAAGAAGTTGTTTGATATTTGTTGGAGTATTAAAAAACCCACCTATACCATTTTAGACTTAGGATAAATTAATTAATCATTTATGGTTAATTTCC
Organism: Larix kaempferi; assembly: GCA_027924585.1. Classification (NCBI taxonomy): domain Eukaryota; kingdom Viridiplantae; phylum Streptophyta; class Pinopsida; order Pinales; family Pinaceae; genus Larix; species Larix kaempferi. Next base: position 996,372 of record BSBM01001259.1, read on the forward strand.
TAAGTTTTGACTAGGTAAATAGGGCCAGTTTTGTCTTTTAGTGGACCACTTGCCATCCTAAGTCACTAGGGCGCACTTGAGGAATTTTTGGATAAGATTTCATTGGATCTATCTAATTTTTTTCCATTTCTGGTTTAGAAAGTGATTTCCTGATTTAGTTAGATTTGTCTTGTTTTTTTCTGCTTTCTAGTGGAAAAGGTAAAGCTAGTTGACTTAGAAACTTTTTCCACTTAACCAATTCAACATCCACATCATATATTCTCTCCTAAATCCATCAATACATTATATTTACCTCAATCATGAGCTTCCATACCATACTTAGATAATTTGTGAGCCTCTAGGACAATTTTGGAAACTGCTTTTGCCACCTAGGGGGTTTTTTGCCTTATCTAAGCCTTTTCTTTTTGTCCTTTCCAAATTGCCTCCAAGGAATTCAATTTTCTCCATAGAAGATGTATTATATATTGTTATCATATTGATGAATAAAATATAGAGTGATTTCCACAATTTATCTTCTCTATTCGTCTTCTCTCATTGTCTGAAATATTCCATGTGAAATTGTCGTATGAATCTAGATCTAAGCTATTGAAAATCTCACATGGTATTAGAGCTAGATTGATTCAAAACAATGTCCAAGAGTGTTTTGCAGGTATTTCCATCACCAAGAGTGCATCAGTATGGATAAAAAACAAGCCAAAGTTGTGACTCCCACTCCCTTCAATTTCTTTGACTAGAAGGCACATATGATCATCCAGCTTCGAAGCAAAGGATTGTATAGAGTCACTATGGGAATTGAAACTGAGCCAGTAAATGTTGCATTAAAATACAAATGGTTCAATAGGATTGATGAAGCTTATGGGTTACTTTGTTTCTCTGTATCTCCATATCTTCTATTCCATATTGATTCTCTATCCACTCCAAATCAAGTGTGGACAAAGATAGTCTCTCTTTGGAAAACAGGATGAGCTTAGAGGTCATTTATTGGAGATTGATTTGATCTCACATAGTCCAAGAAATTTCGATTCAATGGAAGAGTTCATCTCAAAATTCAAGAACCTAGTGCTTCAACTCAAGCAATGTGGCATAGATAATAAGGATGAGCAGTTAATCCTTACCATTCTGTCAAAACTGAGTTCAGAATACTCAGTATTTGTGTCTACTTTTCATACCACAAGACTTGTAGTTTCCAATTGGAAGATGCCAAGATTGGATGCATTCATTGATTCACACACTAAGGATAAGGACAAGATGTTCCAAATGAGGGATCTAACACCCTCCAAAGACTTTTCACTTGCTGCTCATGGAGAAAAGAGTTTCAAGAATGACAAATCCAAACAAAATATGTTGTCAGATGAAGAGGATTTTGATGAAGATTCCAAATCCAAGAAGATGAAGAAGGAGAAGCCCAAGTGTTCTTATTTATGCAAAGGCACTCATCCTGAGAAATATTGTTTCAAAAATAAATTGGACATCATGGCCAAGATGCTTGAAGAGCATAACATAGATGTTCCTGACTTTGCAAGAAAAGAATAAGCCAATCTTGTTGTAGAACAAGAACACTATTTCCATGCCTCTCCCAAAGGTAATCATGCGTATGCTTTGAGTACTAGAGTGAAAAATAAATCTTATGTCTTTGATTTTGATTCACATTCTGATCTATTAGAATTAGAAACATCCACCTCTTCCTTGGTATAATCTTCAATCAGTTCACGCAAGTCTATTCTCAAAACTAGTCATTTTTTACTAGCTTCTGAGTTGTCCTCTAAAAGGTCTTTCCACCTCCATTCAAATATTTTACATTCTGATTTTGAAGATGATAAACAGTTTGATATTCATTTCATGACACCTCCCACACCATTTTCCCAACCATTGGATGCACAAAAGACCCTGCAACCCCAAAGTTCTCCAGTTAGGAAACTACACAATTCCATGTTTTCCTACACTGTGTCACTTGTCTCTATTGCTCTTATGCCTTTCATATATTTCATTGATTGGACATACATATCTTTGGCCATCATTGGACTGATATTCCAAACATATGTACCTGACCCCATCACTCATGGCTCAAAATTCAAGTCCTCAACCTCTCCAGGCTCGCTCAGCTATCAAGGTGACCTAGTTTCTCACACCTTTTCTACTGAAACTATGTGCGATCATGGAGACTCCACATCCTTATTGTTTGCTGCTCCATATGACTCAAATTCTGATATTTCAGAGTTGAATGATATCCTATACAATATCATAAAGGTTCGACATCAATTTGAGAAGAAGGTACAAGAACTAGTGCACCATATTGTGGCTACAAAAAAAATTGATCCTATTGAGTTCTTTGATTCTCCTTGGGAAGGATTTTGCATAGATATTCTTTCAATCATTGATTATGTTTTCAGATCTGATTAGATTTGTTACAACAACAATAAAAAATCATATGATGCTCCTCCATTATCAAAAGATGAGCTTCATGGAACCTCTACACATGTTTTTTCTTACACCACATTGATACACTAATGCATGACCATGACATCCACAATATCTTCATCAAGTCTGTTACTCAGAAGCATCCCATTCAGCTCATTCAGCTCCTCCAAATGAGAAACAAGACAGTATGAATAAATCCAAGCATGTCCATTTTTGAGGGAGGTTTTTGTTCCCATGAGGTTTTCCCTGTTTCCTCGTTTTACATGGACTAGTTATTTTTGTATTGCGGTGACCATAAGTCTTGTTGCTTGGGCCCTATATTTATGATATTTTTCTGATTTACATCACATAAAGTCAGGCTTAAGAGGGTTTTTTGGAGTATTAAAAAACCCACCTATACCATTTTAGACTTAGGATAAATTAATTAATTATTTATGATTAATATCCTGAGTTTTGACTAGGTAAATAGGGCCAGTTTTGTCTTTTAGTGGACCACTTTCCATCCTAAGTCACTAGGGTGCACTTGAGGAAATTCTGGATAAGATTTCAATGGATTCTACCTGATTTCTTTCCATTTCTGGTTTAGAAAGTGCTTTCCTGATTTAGTTAGATTTGTCCTATTTTTTCTGCTTTCTAGTGGAAAAGGTAAAAGCTAGTTGACTTAGAAACTTTTTTCACTTGACCAATTTGATCTCCACATCATGTATTCTCTCCTAAATCCATAAATATAGTCTATTTACCTCACCCATGAGCTTCCATACCATACTTAGCTAATTCATGAGCCTTTAGGACAGTTTTGGAAACTGCTCTTGCCACCTAGGGGGTTTTTTTGCCTTATCTAAGCCTTTTCTTTTTTTCCTTTCCAAATTTCCTCCAAGGAGTTCGATTTTCTCCATGAAATATGTATTATATATTTTTATCATATTGATGAATAAAATACAGAGTGATTTCCACAATTTATCTTCTCTATTCTTCTTCTCTCATTGTCTAAAATATTCCATGTGAAATTGTCTTATGAATCTATATCTAAGCTATTGAAAATCTCACAAGAGTGGGATGCACTTCATTTATACATCACAAACAATCTTGATTGGATGAAGGTATGGATTGAATGATGTGAATAATATGGTCATGGAATATCATGGGAAGGTGTGGCTTCATTAGTTAAAGTAGCTCATTGCAATGGAGATACCAATCTTACACAAAGGGAAATCGATTTAGCATATGGTTTAAAAGATAAGCAAGAAATCATATTAATCAGCCATACTATTTTTTTTATTATTCAAATATATTGACATACACATTGATTTTTTTCCCTGCAGGGCATAAACATGCACTTAATCATCAATTCATGATGTAATATTTATGTGTATGGCTTGTTGTAGGTAAAACAACATAACGCTATGTGGTGCAATGGTTGTAAATTTTGCCTCAAAAAGTTGGATGAAATGAAGAAAAAATCAGATTGTGGGATATTTGCAGTCTTTGAGGTGACTAATGTTTCCTCTATAAGTGAGAGACATTTGGAACTCTCAGAAAATCGATACTATGGGTATTTGGAAGATATTGTTCATTGTGACTTTAACTCAAAGTAGTTATGTTCATTGTCAAATGGTACAGGTTATGATTGAATCAATGTGATCCCAATAAAACTATTATTGAAAATGATAATGGATTTACCATGGTTAATACAAGGTTGTTTGAGCCAGGAACAAAGCCGTATGTTCTTCCAAGCCAATGTGAATAGGTATTTTACTTGGAGGTTCCAGGTAGATGGGGCTGGTCATTTTTTGTGAGACACGATCCAAGGGGAAGGCTTGTAAAGTATAATGTAGAGGAAGATAATGAAGAGTGTCTTGAAGAAGAAGATGATGTTGAATATGATCAACATGAGTTAGATGATCATGTTCTAGAAGAAGATGTTGAATAATTAGTTGAATCAGATGATGTAGCAGACAATGTCCATGAAGATGATATCGACGATCACACGATGATCAAAACTGACACCGATGACGATGATGATATGGCCAATCCTTACAATGTTGGATCTGGATCAGATGATATAGATGATGACTTGGATGAAGAAGATGATGAAGTCCATTGAAGTGTATGAGGTATGCCTTAATATATATACTCTATATATTTTGATTTAATATTGCAATAGAATTATTGAATTTTATTGGTATGTATAAATTAATTGATTCTTAGTGTTTTTTCCATTTTTTTGTATCTTGGCATATGTTATAATTAGATTCATTGCTTCTTAAGTATGGAAAAAAACACAATAAATTATTTTTTTGTACATAGATTTTTTCGGCTTATGGGGGATTGAGAGTGACGTGATGGGGGGGGGGTCAAATGAGCTTAAACCTTCACGTGGTTGGCCTTGTTTAGTAGATAATATTAAATTATTATTGAAACAAAGAGAATCTCAGTAAGGCAATGCACAATTATAATGCTAACCCAAATTGTGTGCTTGATCATGTACTACACGGGGCCAAGGTTGAAATTTTTTCAATTTGTGCTTTTATGGACTGAAATTTGGCATGGTTAGACTAGACACGTGTATTGAATATGTGGTAGGGTTTCCAGACTCAAACATGACTGGTATAAATGATTCGACAATAAAAAACCACACCTATAGATTAATTAATGTACTACACGAGGAAAACGTTGAATTTTTTTCAATTTGTGCTTGTATGGACTGAAATTTGGCATGTCTAGTCTAGATGCATGCATTGACAGTGTGGGAGGGTTTCCAGAATCAACCACGTCTGACACAAATGATTCACAAATCAAATACCATACCTATAGATTAATTAATGTACTACGTCACAGGGCCAACATTGAAATTTTTTCAATTTGTGCTTGTATGGACTGAAATTTGGCATGGCTAGACTATACTGATGCATTGATGGTGTGGGAGGGTTTCTAGACTCAAACAAGACTGACATAAATGATTCAAAAATAAAAAACCATGCCTATAGATTAATCAATGTACTACACGGGGCCAATGTTGAATTTTTTTCAATTTGTGCTTGTATGAACTGAAATTTTGAATGGCTAGACTAGATGCATGCATTTAAGGTGTGGGAGGGTTTCCAAACTCAAAAATCACTAAAAAACACAATTCGACAATAAAAAACCAAACGATAGATTAATTAATGTACTACACAAGGCCAACATTGAAATTTTTTCAATTTGTGCCTGTATGGACTGAAATTTGGCATGATTAGACTATATGCATGCATTGACAGTGTGGGATTGTTTCCATACTCAAACATGACTGACACAAAAAATTCAAAAATAAAAAACCAAATCTATAGATTAATTAATGTACTACATAGGGCCAACATTGATTTTTTTTCAATTTGTGCATGTATGGACTAGAATTTGGCATGGTTAGACTAGACGCATGCATTGACAGTGTGGGAGGGTTTCTAGACTCAGAAATGACTGACAAAAATGATTTGAAAATAAAAAACCATACCTATAGATTAATTAATGTACTACACAGGGCCAACGTTAAAATTTTTTCAATTTGTGCTTGTATGGACTAAAATTTGGCATGGCTACACTAGACGCATGCATTGACAGTGTGGGAGGGTTTCTAGACACAAACATGATTGACACAAATGATTAGACAATAAAAAATCCATACCTATAAAGTAATTAATGTACTACATGGGGCCAACATTGAATGTTTTTTAATTTGTGCTTGTATGAACTAAAATTTGGCATGGCTAGAATAGACACATGCATTGACGGTGTGGGATGGTTTCCAGACTCAAACATGACTGACACAAATGATTTGACAATAAAAAACCATACCTATAGATCAATTAATGTATTGAACGGTGACAACCTTGAAATTATTTCAATTTGAGCTTGTATGGACTGAAATTTGGCATGGTTAGACTAGAAGCATGCATTGACAGTGTGGGAGGGTTTCCAGACTCAATCATGACTGACATAAATGATTCAACAATAAAAATCCATACCTATAGATTAATTAATGTACTACACGGGGCCAACGTTGAAATTTTTTCAATTTGTGCTTGTATGGACTGAAATTTGGCATGGTTAGACTAGATGCATGCATTGACAGTGTGGAGGGTTTCCAGACTCAAACATGACTGACATAAACAATTCGACAATCAAAAACCAAACCTATAGATTAATTAATGTACTGCATGGGGCCAATGTTGAATTTGTTTCAATTTGTGCATGTATGGAGTGAAATTTGTCATGGTTAGACTAGACGCATGCATTAACGGTGTGGGAGGGTTTTCGGACTCAAACATGACTGACAAAAATGATTCGACAATCAAAAACCATACCTATAGATTAATTAATGTACTACATAGAGCCAACGTTGAAATCTTTTCAATTTGTGCTTGTATGGACTGAAATTTGGCATGGCTAGACTAGATGCATGCATTGACGGTGTGGGAGGGTTTCCAGACTCAAACATGACTGAAAAAATGATTCAAGAATAAAAACCCATACCTATAGATTAATTAATGTACTACATGGGTCGAACGTTGAAATTTTTTCAATTTGTGCTTGTATGGACTGAAATTTGGCATGGCTAGACTAGACACATGCATTTACAGTGTGGGAGAGTTTCCAGACTCAAACATGACTGAAAAAAATGATTCAAAAATAAAAAACCATACCTATATATTAATTAATGTACTACACAGGGCCAACGTTGAAATTTTCAATTTGTGCTTGTATGGACTGAAATTTGGCATGGTTAGACTAGACGCATGCATTGACAGTGTGGGAGGGTTTCCGAACTCAAACACGATCAATTTTGTCAGAATTCGTCGTATTTTATCGTTGGATTTTGGGTTCAAATTTTGTTGTGTAGGTTTTAGATAAATGGTTTCTATAGTTCATTAATGGGAAAATCCATTAGAGATTCATGATACCATCGTCAGATATTCGACGTATAGGTATGAAAATTACATTTGAGGTGCCAAGAGTTGGTTAACACTATGCTTGATTGAAATGGATTTCCTTTCATGTAAGGTCATGATTTCTCAAATAAGTTGCCTAGCATGGCCATCATGGCATTCAACCATGGGAACCCATGCAAGTGGTTATGCCCCACATCCACAACAAGTACAGAGAAGTGTATCATCATGCTCCTGAGTATAATTGGATTTTCTAGAGCTACTTCAAGTGCAATGAGTTAGATGGAACTCAATGAGATTCATATGATGACACATGGGAATAGGGACAAGGTTGAAAATAATATGTTTAATGACCAATTCTTCAACATAGAGGATCCCACTAAACAAAGGATACATTATTCTCTCTTAATGAAAGGTCTTGGAAGGAAAATGAGAAATATGCAAGAGAAGGGTTCCAAATTCAATATATCTCGAGTGAGTACCCATAGAAGGAATTCCTTAAACTGGATTTTTTCTCAAGGTAGAAATGAAGGAATTCCTCCAGTTGCATTCCCATGTTCTAGTTACGCAAGGATTTGGAAACATAATAGGCCATCAAGCGAGGCATAAGGGTATATTTGAAATATATTAAGATTAGATAAATATATTTTTCATAAAACAAATTTTATGACTTGACTTGCATATACAATTCCATGCAATGCATCTCATCTAACATATTAATTCCTTGCATAATATGCAACACTTCTCAACTATAGCCAAATTCTATGATTTGCAATTTTGACCTGTAATCACTTGAACTAGTGGGACAGTTGATTGTAAATGTTTTCCAAACTAGGGAAAAGAGTGCACATCAGTATGGGTCAAGTTACTAGGGTTTCCTATGGAGAGGTGGATGGAACAAGATATCTAGGACATTGGAGATAGAATTATTAAGAGCATCTTAGTTTATGGCAGTTTCCTTACTAGTAGTTTTAAATTAGTGGTTAAGTTATTAGTGGAATTAAATGTTAGTGATGAGTTATATGAATCGTTTGATCTAGTTATTAAAGGGCATATATATAACTAGGACATGTGTAGTCTTAACATCCCCTTCCATTGTTTGTGGTGCTACTGATACGATTTTACATTATACAATAGAATAGGAGAACTACTGGCATTGAATGCCTACCCCAAAGTGATTTGATTCATCTTCATGCGGCCAAAATGTAGGTCTCCTATTTTATGCTCATTCTCTACTTTGTTTAATAATATTTTAACCCCATTCTCTTCTCCTTTGTTCCCTCTTGAATCCCTATAGATGAATAATGGGTATTCAATAGCCTACTACATTTGTTAAAATTGGACATGCGCCCATACCTTATTTCAACCCTTGAAAGGGTTCTCATTGATCATGGGAGAGGATAAAGCATCTTTAGAATTTTCATCCATGGGGATTACAAATGAGGTACGTTTTTTACTTAAAACCTGACCCAACTTCCTATCAACCCTTAAATTGGTCAATTTTTCATAATAAAATATAGAAGGATTGAGATTGTGCTTACTAAACTATTGAAAGATTGAGACTATGCAAACGTCGATAAGACATTAAGAAGAATTCACAAATTCCATCAAAACTCACATATTAAACCAAATAAGACATTGATATTGATATATTATGGGTTCATGATGCTAGCAGGTTATTGGATAAGGGTTCGATAATTTCCACATTTATAGCATTTTTTATCAATGTTTAGAATTTTATTATGTTAGGACATGGATATGGACCTGGACATAGATATAAGATATTTTAGTTATCTTAAGGGACACATATAACCCACACACACCCACATTAGGTTAGGGTTATGGGATAGTGTTAGTGTTATGGGTTATGGGTCACGGGTTAGTGTGTTAGGGGCTATATGTAAGTATATTAAATATATATTTTATTTTTTTGAATATATATTTAAATATTAAATATTAAAAAAAATATATTAATTAAAACAAAATGAAAAAAACAAAACACACATACTGTTCTTCTCCCTCCGAGATCTCGCATCGTCCGTGAACTCTAAATCCTACCTCCCGTCACCTCCTCCACGAACTCTGCCTCTCGCCTCATCCACAAACTCTGCCTCCCATCGACTAGAACCAGATCTACATACTGACAAGGAACCAGAGGGGGATGATGCACCGGGAAGCAAAGGGGGATAATGCATGAGGCATCAGGAACACCAGGAACATGCGAAGGACTCTACCACCCATAGTGCCTCATAGATCGGTGATTTTTCTCTCTATTTGGTTTCTCTACTGAGAATGTTTCTATTGTGGTTTCTTGGTATCCTAGACATCAGTTTTGAGTCTCTTATACCCAAATTGAAATCGACTCGGTTCATCCTGCCAACCATATGAATCTGATTTTCCTTCAATAAATCCTTTAGTAGGGCCATTCTAAAAATACTCTTAATTGGTAAAAGTATTTGTATACTAGTGGATACTTATCTAGTAGGTTTTATATATGGTATTATAATTTTCTCTATAAGATAAATTATTGGTTGAAGCCGTGAATAAGGAGAGGCCTTGAGTCATTCTTCATTTGCTCCAAAAATAACAAAGGACTAGGATTCAAACTAATAACATGAAAATTATATGGCCATAACCTCATCATGCACGGGTTCACAATGCATCAATATAATGATAGTTCGTGAATGAAAAAATTATGCCCATACCAAAAAATGATATTGGCTATAAAAAAAGTATGGAATTAGCTTCATGTAAAGTGCGACAACAACTATAACTGAGATAAGAAAATCCAAGGGTTTGATGTGAAAATAAAGGGGCCCAACATGGGTATGGGTTGAGATGGGCTCACTATTATAAATTTTAGTTTCAATTATAAGAAAAACTAGGACTGGGGTTGTAGAGCTAGTCATAGTCACAAAATAACAAAACACTAAACATGTGGACCCAAAATTAGTAGAAGAATCATCAAATGTGAGGCTTATGATGAAATGGGTATGTTTATTAACATCAAGAATCATAAAGAAGTGGCACTCAACACCCAAAATGAACTTGAAACTAGGTCTAATATAGTTGTAGATAAATCTAGGGTAAGTTCTTGTTTCTCAAAGACCTAAAAAAAGCAAAACTGTGAATGCACAAATAGGGCTAGGTTGAAAGCCATACTTCTTGTCTTCATACCATTATTTTGTGTGAAAAAGATGAATTATAATTCCTAAAACCAAAAAGGATAATTAATATATAACTTGCATGGGATAAGGCTTATGGAACTGTAGCTATGCCAACATTGATGAAGTGAAAACAAGGACTCAAAATATAACCATTGTAACCAAATCACTCGCAACCTAGAAACCCCAATCTTATGTGAACCATAATGTTGTTGTTTCATGCATTTTCTCATACATAACATTTTGAACCCATAATATAAATAGTCTAGTGATGTCAAAGTTCAAGCCTCATGGGTTTGGGCAGGTTGAAATGATCACACCCAAAATGAATAGCAACAATAATTTGTGCCAAACGAAATTTCAATGTAACTGAGAACAAGTGGAGGTAATAGGTTCAAAATCTTGAGGCTTGGTACAAATGAAACTCAAGTGAAGACATGATGTGGTGAATTCCGAAGTCCCGATAGAGTAACAATAAGGGAGCTCACAACCATATAAACATTTTCAAACGATATACATCAAGCTATCCATTAGATGGTGAATTTATGTTACTATCTAAACTCAAGCAAGAATTAGACTCATTGAGAATCATTCATTCCCAATAAATCAAGCATGACTATAACAACCATAAGGAACTCATCAAAATGCTAAGTACACTAAGTTCAAGACACCTTATAGCTAATTAATCTCGATTCAAACCCAAATTTGAAGAAAAATGAACAAGTATCATATACATTTGGTGTAGCTTGACGAGGATAGATTGAACAAGTATCAAAACATGCATTCATTATATGTACACCTACTATGAAAACTACTATACAAGGAGATAAAAGGAGACGTACAGATTTATAAATAAATAAAATGTTGCAAAAGTCTATAGAGTAATCGATATAGAGTCTCCTCATGCATTTAAGTTTAGTGGATAGGTTTCTCACTAAGATGGTAAATTAATTTCAATTGGAGTTTGGTTCAATATATTCAAATTGTGGTAAGACCAAGGTTTGAAATCCATTTTTTCTTGAGTCAATTTGGATTGGGAGGGGAATTATTAGTAATAAATGTTATTAGGTGTGTTTTTTAGTTATATCATGGGTGTTGTCTCATTGTAACTTCCATGAGTTGAAGTCAATTTTATGTTCCTTTCTCTTGTCTTAGTTTTATGATCTTTTGAAAGTACAAGTGCATTCATTTTTTCTAACCTTGGTGCTAACTTTGACATATTTACTTGCATCCATTAGTTGTCAGTAGTGAGGAGTAAAGAGATTTGTACCACATGTCAATGTAGGGCATATTTCTAGGGACCATCTTCATCAATTCTCCATAGTGAAACCTGGAGTTCTAGTGTGGTTACATGAATGCCATTCTTTTGGTTTTACATTTTTAGGCATGCATAAAGAAGGTTGGACAACATATGAAGATTGTGAGGGACCAATATAGGGTTCATAGAGAAAGGAACCCTAGGTTTGAGCACTCTCCAATGGTTCCAAGAAGAGAGTGGAAATCCCTAGTGGAAGATGGAAAGGAGAGGGATTTGAGAAAAGAAGGAAAGCTACCACCGAGCACAGGAAGGTATGCAATACTTTCCACAATGTAATTCTAAACCTTATTATTATTAATTTTTAGATCAAATTTGAAACATCTAACATATTTCAGCATTTTCATAGGATCTCAGACACATCAAAGGCCACAAAGGCAAGACAAGAAAAAATTGGTCAGCACAAGCTTGGTCTTGGTGGTTATTTGAATTTGGCGGCATGAATTGTAAGTATCGAAAAACCAATATTGCATCCAAATAATAAATTGCAAATTATTTTTGTTTTATGGCACTGCAAAAGGTAAATTCATGATGTTATGCAGATATGCAGACCGACCGATTCAAGGAAGTTACCACTGAGGAAGAATTGAAGCTTGTCTTCCAGCACGGCTTTGGAGCTACTGTTGAATGCTGAAAAATATTTCCCGGGAAAACACAGTCTTCTGGTGATTCATCTTGCGCACAAGTATATAAAATCTATATAGTTTAATGAATATTTATTACTTGTGCAATCTATTCGTTATAAATATTTGCCATAAAATATTGAATCTGTTTTGAGCAGTAAAGAAACAATTAACTTAATGTCGAGGATGGATAACAACCAATCAAAGATCATGATTCGAATCCTGGTAATGAATTTATTCATATGCTACGATTTTAAATATTGCATTGCAAATGGTGAATATTAATTGTACTTTTCCATGTTTCACCTGCAGAGCATGTAGAAGGTCACACTGTACAAGATGATACTAGAAAGGAATATGAACTACATGCTGTGGCCACATCAGGTAAAAAAACACCTATGTAATGTTTTTTTTAATGAAATACTTGTCATTATAATATCAAAATATATCAATGTAACATTTTCACATTATTGCAGGAAATTCAGACCCCTTGCCGCAACATCCACATCGCAAGTACTCTACTAGGAAGACATCACGACAACTTGTAGAATCCCCAAGAACTGAACAACAAGTAGAAGATGAGTTGCTTGTTGATTTTGTCAAGAGAAACAAACCTAGAAAGAAGTGACTGAAGAAACACTATGTGTACTTATTTTTAATAATATAATGTCATGCATAATTTTTTTCCTACTGAATGAATGAATGGTTTAATGAATGTTACATTTTATTGAATGAATGGTAAATGTTTATTTATGATGGAATCCTCATGTTTGCACATAATTTTTTTTTTCAAGTACATGCATTGGGTATGGAGAATTGAGAGTGATGTGAGGGGGGGAGGGGCCATAATAGCTTCCACCTTCACATGGTTGGACCAGTTCAGTAGAGAATATTAAATTATTCTCAAAACAAAGAGGATCTCAATGAGGTATTTATACTTGCCATCAATGAAGTAGCTTCAGTACCTATCATAAGTGAGACCACACTATTATGATCACAAGATCAACTAGGTTTCAACCCTTCAAATCCTTCACACATGCAAGTGCTCATCTCAAGCACAAAATGGTTTCACCATTAAATAACCACTGCTAGGTTCACTAACTGAAATACTTGTCTTTCAAAACAAAAAGAAGGAAATTTCATCCCAATAAACCCCCTGGTTACAAGAAGTCAATTCCAACCAAAGTTGGCTGCTTCGTCATCCATATCACAGAAGTGAAAATCCAAGTACATCATCACATCACATTCCCAAGAAAGACGTATCTCCAAAATCCATCAATCATGACATCGCTTCAAGCTCCAAGTCCTCCAAACAAAGCATCTCACTATGCTCAAGGTCTTCGTGTTAGTGCTCTTGTCAACAATAGGTCCATTTATCACTGATAAAACCTACCCTATACAATATATAGTCTTTCCAAAACCTGATAAGTTTTCCCATACTAGAGATTACATGATTATGATGCCTAAAGTTTCCCATACTAAAGAATATTTTGTGAACAGGTTGAAGGGATCATGCCTTCAAAGTTTGAAAATCCAACTGCATTTGTCAATCTCAAAGATACTGATGCACCCATAGAAAGAAGTCATCCATGACATGGATACTGGAGTTGGCACACCTAGGGTCTATAAAGAAGACAAAAAAATAAATGTCTAAAAATTGCAAGCGATTCTGGCGAAACCAAACAAAGAAGATTAAAAAAATACCGCCCTAGCAAAGGCTAAACAAAGGAAAATTGTTGTAAGTATTAAAATATGGAAAAAAATTGTAAAATCATGTGAGAAGTCAGATGCATGGAGGAAGTACAGAGAGGAGAGTACCCAGGTAATTAAATTTTCTCATAACATTATATCATACTGCATACACGATTTTTATGTTTTATTTGTGCATACTTAAATTAATTTGGTATATATTTCAGGACAAGACCTTCAAGGACAGGCTTTCCAAACTTCGTGCCACGCATCACAATGGCCATAAAGGTATACATGCCTTGATCTGTAATTTTGTAAGTATATTTAAATTGTGAAATGATATTTTTTTAATTCCTAGAAAAAAATAAATGATTGCATAATAATTAGTTTAACTAGTCCATGTGTCATGTGTTTTACATGAGGAGAAACATGGTCGACATCCAACACCATTTGAAAAGAAAGTTTCAAAGCAATTGAAAGGTTGAATTAGAGAGATTCTAGCACTTGGATATTCTTGTTGGAGCTAGATGGGCTTATTGATTTACCCTACCTAGGGATTTTTGGATAGTTGGAGTTTTTGTACTATCCTTGACGTAAGGATCTGGTATGTACTTTACTTCATCTTGAGCTTATATATAAAATTTATATCTTTCATATCTTGAGCAATTTTCCTAGTGATGGTGCAATAGATAAGACAACAAATATGGAACTTTACCCAATTATCAGAATATGTGAATACAACATTACACCGCTGAAGACGCAAACATGTAGAAGCTAAGAATGGAAACCAAGATGAAACAAGCTACAATGTTTTTGAAACCACACCCAAACAATGATTTACAAATTGGTACATTTGCAAAATATTGAAACACACCCACATACATTACTAATAGTCTAAATGCACATACAGGAAATAGAAACACGCTCAATTGAAAACCCAATGCCAAAATAGGAAAAAATCCATTATACAAAAAAAAAGCAAATTGAACATGACAATCACAAGCATTCCCATTTCACATCCAAGAAACAAAATTATTCCAAAACCAAACATAGCATTTTTTGTCTCATAATCATGTAATTCAACTCGGTCAATCACTCAAAATACAAAAAAATCATACATTTTAATTTTTAATCATAAGTGATATGATGATAGTAAAACTCTAGGGAGAACAGACATGAACTCTCTTCACTGGGATGAAAAGGATTGCATATATTAGGAACCACATGACCATGTCAAATCAACCATGGTATGATGTCATATGGATGCATTAGAAATAAAATACTCCAATCTTCACTTTTATTGAACCCTTTGAGAAGAGGTATAGGATAAAAGTGTTAAGATTCAATATGCTAAGATAGATAACATTAGTATTTCATTCAATATCACAACAATAGCATATACAGGATCACTAAAAGAACAAGAAGCACAGCATAAACACAAGAGACACAATTTATCCTGGGAAACCCTCATGGGGTAGAAAACCCAGCAAAGCTTACTCAATATAGATGACCAACAAATACAAAGATGTAATCCCCAAACAAGAGCTCCTTCTCCTCCTTTGCAGATCTTTCTCTCTCCTATGTGAGTTCACAAGTGAATGAATGAGTGAGTATAAATGAGGAACACACCTCCTCTATTTATACTCTACTCCTACTTGAATTTTTACCATAACAAGGTCGGCCCCAAAAACTTAACCACTTAACTTAATGTTGACTAGGCCGACCCCTGTAGGGGACTTAAACACCCCATTAAAAATTTATCTTAGGGATCTATTGCCCTGACTTAAATGGGAGGATTTACCTCAATGAATTTATATAATAATAGCATCCCGATGGAGGAATAAAACATCTCCGGATGAATACTAATAAAGTACAAATAGAATATTCTTTGAAGTTACAATATTTCAACACTCCCCCTTAATGAGAAGGATATTCTAACAACATCTACAGGAGCAAGGAGTCATCAACTACATCACAGTGATACATCTATAAATCATTGGAAGCTTTCTTCAATCATCATCGGTAACTCAAACAGCTACTGAAACATCTTCAATATCTTCAATACTGGAACATCAACATTCAGTGTTGAGTCTTCATCTTCAGCAGCTCTTGACCAACTATAGGAACGTCATCATCTGGATCTCCTGATCAACAACATCATTTGGATCTCTCGATCAAAATCATCATCATCTGGATATTCTGATCAACAACATCATCTGGATCTCTTGATCAACAGCATCATCATCTAGATCTTCCGATCAACAACATCATATGGATTTCTCGATCAACAACATCATATGGATTTCTTGATCAACAACATCATATGGATTTCTCGATCAACAACATCATCATCTAGATCTTCCAATCAACAACATCATCTGGATATATCGATCAACAACATCATCATCTGGATCTTTCGATCAACAACATCATCTGGATCTCTCGATCAACATCATCATCATCTGGATCTCTCGACCAACAGCATCATCTGGATCTCTCGACCAACAGCATCATTTGGATCTCTCGATTAACAACATCATCATCTGGATCTCCCGATCAACAGCATCATCTGGATCTATCGATCAACAAAATCATCATCTGGATCTCCCGATCAAAAGCATCATTTAGATCTCTCGATCAACAACGTCATCATCTAGATCTCCTAATCAACAGCATCATCTAGATCTCTCGATCAACAACACCATAGCAGCATACCCTGCAACATACATGATCTATTTATGGGATGATCAATCCCTATCCATTTAAGACACCATATCATGTCTAGGGACGATGTAGTCCACTCATCAATTTAGACAAAGTCTAAGGACCACTTTTCAGAGACATCTGTCTACAAATCAATTGAGGGACCAAAATTCAGGGATTATAAAATCCCTCTCGTCCACTAGGGACCACTTCTCGGAGACATATGTCTAAAGATCAATTCAGGGACATAAGTTCGGGGATGATACAATCCCTCTCGTCCACTAGGGACCACTTCTCGAATACATATGTCTACGGATCAATTCAGGGACCGAACTCTGGGGATGATACAATCCCTCTTGTCTGCTAGGGACCACTTCTCGAAGATATATGTCTACGAATCAATTCAGGGACTGAAGTCCAAGGATGATACAATCCCTTTATTCCACTAGGGACCACTTCTCGAAGACATATTTCTTCGTATCAATTCAGGGACCGAAGTCCGGGGATGGTACAATCCCCCTCGTCCACTTAGACAAAGTCTAAGGACCCCTCATCAACCTCATCGTCGGAACAGGTAACCTCATCATCGACCTCATCGTCGGAATAGGTAACCTCATCATCGATACAAGTTTCCTCATCATCGATACAAGTATCCACATCATCAATATAGGTATCCTCATCATCGATACAAGTATCCATATCATCAATACAGGGATCCTCATCATCAATACAAGTATCCACATCATCAATACAGGTATCCTCATCATCATTACAAGTATCCACATCATCAATACAGGTATCCTCATCATCGATACAAGTATCCACATCATCAATACAGGTATCCTCATCATCAATACAGGTATCCTTGTCATCAACCTTACCATCGATATAGGAAATCTCATCATCTTTACAGGTATCCACATCAATACCAGTATCCAAATATCATCATCAACCATATCACTCCCCCTTTCGAGGAGGGTCTTTCTAAACTACACCAAGATTGTCTCAAAAATACTCAAACTTTACTCGAGAGAGGAGTTTGGTCAATATATTAGCAACTTGTTCGTCAGTGCTCACATACTCGAGCTTTATAGCTCCTTTTTGCACCATATCCCGTATATAAAAATATCCGATCTCTATGTGCTTTGACTTATCATGGAATACTGGATTCTCTATCATCTTGATACAACTCTGGTTGTCACACAGGATCACAGTGGGGTCCATCTCTAAGTCAAACTATCCTGATAACAACTTCTGAAGCCATATTGCTTCACAAATAGTAGAGAAAGCAGCTATATATTCCACTTCAGTTGTGCTGAGAGCCACACTAGATTGCTTCTTGCTAAACCATGAGATCATGGCAGATCCCAGACAATAACATCCGCTCGATGTGCTCTTCCTGTCTGATAGACTTCTTGCCAAATCAACATCTATGTAGCCATACAATCTGAAGTCATGATCTCCAAGATAATAGAGACCAAAGTCTATCGTACCTTTTAGGTATGTCATCACATGCTTTGCAACTATTAGGTGAACACATCTAGGCTCAACCAGATACTGACTCAAGGTGTTCACAGCAAGGCATATATCTAGCCTAGTATTCATCAGACACATCAATGACCCAATAATCTGTCTATATAGAGTTATATCCACTAACTCTGATGAGTCGTTAGCTAGCAGCTTCAAGTTGGAATCCATGGCTGTGGCCATGGCTTTACATTCCAACATATCAAATCTTTTCAAGATTTCCACATCATACTTTCCCTAGTTGAGAAAGATTCCTTCTGGGCCTTACCATACTTCCAGACCTAGGAACTAATGCATCAATCCGAGATATTTCATCTCAAATTCTGTAGCTATCTTCTTCTTGCTTTCCATGATCTGTTTCTCATTCCTTGTCAGAAAGAGATCATCCACATACAATAATAGTATGACAGGTTCATCATCCATAACCTTAAGGTAAAGGTTAGGATCATCTTTACTTTTGGTAAAGCCCAAGCTTGCCAAGAAGCTATCAATTCTCCCTCTGTGACTGAACATCATTCACACTCCGCATTGAGTGATCTTTTGCATATCTATCCATGCCATCTCCCATCATATGGTTCTACTGATATGAGCCTCAAGATCGTTCGAACTGTGTGGTGAGTTCCTTCTTGCATCCATCTAAGAGAAGAATGTCATCAGTATATAGAAACCATCTTCAACCTTGTAGCAATGGTTGAAATCCGCATCACCCATGATGATCATTAAGCTTACCAAATGATTATCCATCCTAGATGCCCGTACAGAGCTTTCGTCAATCGTGTGATTCTCTATCGAATTCTGGGAGTTTGCTCGATTCGCACTTCCTCTTCAATTACACCATTTAAGAGAATGGTCTTGTCTAGCCACTTGGAGCAAACATCTCGTCATGATTCTCTCCCTCTTTCTAAGAGAGCCTTATATAGTACATTTGATTTGTAAGACATTTTGTTGAACATCCATCACTTGTTCTTAGGAACAGGTGTTCATCATCCTTCTTTTGTAGATCATAGCACGTGATCTTTCCTACAAATCAAAGTTAATTACATGATTAGTAATACTTCACAATCATCAAATAATGTTGACATGACAACCTATTATGCATACTGATATGATTCACATAGTTATACAACTATCTTGACCATTACATTGGCACAACACTTTTCCATATCTTGTATGCATACAATGGCTATCTAGATGCCTTCCATCTCTACCAGAACATACTATCAAGAGCGTGCACATCTCTCAGCATGTCAGCAAAGAGGTTTCATCTTAGACAAGCAACAATGGAATGTTTGTCCAACTTACCCATCATATGCATATTATTTTTATACTTGTTCAATGCTATATGAATGCTTCCACTATGCATGATATATTCTAGGAATACAAATATGTATACAGCTATTACGAGCAATATCATTAACTATTTAGAGGTTCAAGAGGTAATTCAAATAACAACTCAAATACTTATTGTTACACCTAAAAAGTGCTCACTAGCTCATTCCCTTATTCACATGACCCATTTGTCCACTTTTTCCACCATCTGAGCCTCTAAAGCCAACAAAAGGTCACCAAAAGACCTTAATACACCCCTTTTCCCACTCAAAAAGATTATTTTTCCTAAAAAAACATAAAAAACCCTCAAAAAGGGTCCAAAATTCCCAGAAATATTAAAAAGGGAATAAAAATATTAATTTTATTTAAAAAAGGAAAAAGGAGGGAAAAGTACCTAAACCATGTTGGTCAATAGCATTGGTTTCCACAAAACCACAATGGTACTCCCCACGACCAAAACCTATAAAAAGGTGGTAGGGGCTCCTCATTTCACATCCATCCATATTCCTATCCTCATGCTGCCAAAATCTCCCTTGAGCTTTTGGCCATTGTAGCAACCTTGGAGAAAGGACCCATTGGAGTTTAGAGCTGCTCATCCTTGGAGCTTCCCAACTATCTTCATCACTTGGAGGTATTGTTATTGCAAGCACTTGCATGCCCCCATTTTCAATACAAAAATTATTTTTTATCTTTCTTGTTCTTGTTTTTTAATTCAAAATTGCACATGCTAGTTTAGTTTAGATTTAGATTTAGTTTATTGTTTTTGCTTAGTATTGAAACTGCTACTACTAGTTAGCAGGTGCCCATAGCACTAAACTTGGTTGCAAAACCAAGCCAACAGTTTTTGGCGACTCCGCTGCTTTTCGAATTTTTTAGATCTCACTTTTGCTTTAAATCTTACTTTTTGATAGTATTAGTTAGTTTAATCCATAGATCTGCCACCCTAGACAGCAGATCCATTGTTGTTCTAGATCTTGGCCCATTTTTTAGCCATTAACAACCTGAAATTCTTGATTTTCGGGTTCGTTTTTCGGCATCCGCGTATGGCTTTCGCCTCGCGGCTTTTTGCCCAACAGTCGCGTGGCCTTTTTCCGTGCGGTTCACCGCGGCTTCGCGGCCAATTAGCGCGCTGCACATCGCGGCTTTGCGGACATTTCCGTGCTGCACATCGCGACTGTGTGACGAAATCCCGCGCGGTCCATCACGGCCGAAACCCACGCTGCCCATCGCGACTACTCGACAAGAACCCGCGCGGTCCATCGCGGCTGTTCTGTCAAAACCCGCGATGCCAATTTTTTTCATTCGGCCAATCCGTTTAAAAAATTAATTTTTTACTGTTTTTTCTGCCCACATAGAATATTTTACAGTACTAAAATTCCAGCATTGTTTACAGCCATAGGAAAATTTTACTATTTAGAATGCACATTTGAAAAAGTCTTTTTAAATATTTTCAGAAATTGAAAGAAGGATTTATTTTCATTTTATCTAGATTAAAATTTTTGCTGTTTACTTCTTTGATATTTTGCCCATAGCAATTTTTTGAAAAAGAAATCAATTTATTTCAAAGAAGTCATATTATCTGCTTTCCTATTTCAAAAGATCCTTTGTTTTTTGAATAGTCTTTGCAAAGCACTTAATTTCTATTTATTGAAAAAGTCATATTATTTGCTTTTCTATTTCAAAAGATCCTTTGTTTTTTGAATACTTAGCATTTACTTTTTCAATTTCAGTTTAATACCACACGTGCACCCACTCAAACACATAATTTAAACTAAGCCTTAAAATTTACCCTAACTTCAACCCACTTTTAACCCCACTTGGGGAACATTAAAAGAACTTTGTAGCTAGGTAGTATTGAGGGGATAGGTGCTCCAATAACACCCCTCAGTTATTACATTTGAGACATAGAAGTTGTCCATTAGGGAGCCAAAATCTCCTAGTATTTATTGGCACGGTCAAAACTGGTTTATGGGAAGGCCTCTCCCCTCGGAGGGTTGAAGTCGCGAGGATGGTTCCGGAAGCCTGAGTGGAATACCGAAATCCATTCAATAACCGAAGGGCTACCATTCGCAGTTCTCGGGATATCCCTATATGGGGGTATTGCGGTAAAAGGACCAAACGGTAGATTTACCTTTTCTCGACGTGTCATGAACGGAGTATCCTAGTAGCCATTCTTTAGGATTGATTACCCGGTGTCCCTCCCGGTAGGGGGATATCTAGCCGTTGACTCAACATTCAATATTGTCTGACTTGGATTTCATCACCTTGCAGAGAATATAGTTTGTTGATGTAATACCCCCAATTCGACCCTTAGGATATATTAGCCTTTAATGTAAATAATGAGTACATGTGATGTATGTTTCCTAGCGTGGAGCTCAAGGCCAAGGACCCGCTAGAGGAAAGCTCGAATTTTATTTAAAGGGCAAGTATTTGATATTTTGATACCATGTGCTCTTAAGCCATGGAAATTGTAATAGGATGCAATTAAACATCATGCAATATAAAATGTCCAAAACTGGCTACGGAGGCAACGAATGAGAAGGGGCCACGTGTATCCACTAGGGAGTGGTGAGGGGGCTATGGGAGTGAACCATAGGTTGCCATATGTCACTATGAGAACCCATTTTGACTTCCCTAGGTGACATTTATGCATGTTGTAAGGAAGTGGTTGAAGAATTAAGTCAATGACTTTGATGAGGCATGGGAAGCCCTGAAATTCATATGGGTAGGTATGGGCTTTGTTTACTTGTCCTAGAAGTCACTCAACCTCATGGGAGGTGGCTTCATTCTCATCCCCATCCCATGGTGGAAGTATCTATCATCATTCCTCACCAAAAACGAGCTCCCATGAATGGGAAAACCAGAAATCGCGACTGTAATTGAACCCACGTTTTGGGAAGCCAAAAACATCAAGATTTGGCATTGGACAGTGAAAACGAATGGGGGATACATTGGTATGAGCCTTGGGGCGAATTTGGGAGCATTGACTACCCCAAAATCCATGGGAAAACCCAGTTTGGATAGCCCAGAAAATCAGTGACGGATTTGGGTTATTTTGCTGAGCAGAGCTGTGAGAAATCCAAGTGTGGATGCTCGAATGGAGGCTGGGATCGTTTGAGTCTAGCTTGATGTGGACCTAGCTCTGGGATTGAGCTCAGTGGACTAGCATCCTTCCCCATTTCTTAATGCATGCTTGAAAAACCCAACTGTGTGTTGGCTTAGCATGGCTGTCTGAGTGAAACCCTGACTGTAAGTGAGCCATCTAGTTCCTCCTCAGTGGATACACAGCCCAGCTCGGGGGTGATTTCTCAGCTGAAAGAATACAGGCTGGACAGAGATCTATGGTTGGGTGGAATGTTGCTCTCACGTAGCCAGTCATTGGACAATTGCGTTGCAAGATAAGTATTATTTGTGGATTTAATTATATACAATCTATGTTTTGCAATGTGTTATTTGAATGATTATTCTCATGAATAATGAAATCGATATGAAGTAGCATAAGAAGGGGATTGGAATTCTCTGCCTATCAATTGCTTGAAATAAGTATGCTGATGCGAATCTATGCTTATGTGCGTTGTTATTCCGCTGTGTTTTATTGAAGTTTGCATATGTATAGAGGGGTTTTAATTGTTTATGAAATTATTAGTAGAAATATTGGGGCTAAGTCTACAAAACCCCGATGAGTTGTTAATGTTTTCCTTCCCTGCAATGGATTGAGAGAAGGGGACAGTACCCAAGTGTAACCCATGTTGCACTTGGAAGTGCTGGCCCATACCAGACCACACCTATTGGAGGACACATACCTTCAATACCTAGCATACCTATAGGCGCGATTGGACCCCTACATCATACCACCATGACTAGGCATGTCTCAGTCCCAGTCACTACATCTGCTAGCTTACCGTACATAGCGAGTCTGAACTTACCAGACTTAGCCAGGCTCACCAATGATCCTATCAGACACGATCCTGTGTGGCCTCAAATTCCCACCAAACTCCCCTCCGACATCCCTAAGTTTGAGGGCAAGGTAGGTGAGGACCCACGGAACCATATCATGTCCTTCCATATATGGTGTTCCTCCAACTCCATAGTGGACGACTCAGTCTGCCTCCATCTGTTACAGTGCACCTTCACTGGCTCTGCAGCTAAGTGGTATATCGAGCATCCCCATGGGATGCATGCCACCTTTACCTCCCTTGCCTCGACCTTCCTGCAGTTCTTTCAGCTACCTGTCTGCTATGATGTGGGAGTCGAGATCCTACTGTCTTGCAGACAGAACACGACCACCCACATCACTGACCACATTCATGAGTGGCGTCGATGCCGAAGCCTCTGCAAAATCAAGTTAGATGACCACATCTTCATAGATTGGTTCTTAAAATCCGTCCTCCCTCTCATTGCGAAGGATGTAGCTTCTGAATGACCCCAGTCGGAAGAAGAAGCCATTCTAAAAGCCCGACAGTTTGATCTAATCTATGCCCAATGTAGCTACCTGTATACCATTTTACCTGATGCTCCCCGCGGTGATTCCTCCTGGACTGACATGCCGGGGGCATCCCACGCCGCCGACGGCATCATTGGACAAGTTGCATCCCACAACCAACCATTTTCCATTATGCGCAATAATAACGGCCCCGATCTTTCATGGGCCACATCTCACTCCGGAGCTACAACTTCCTATGCTCCCATGGCCCACCCCCACCACACTCATGGACCCCCATGTCCACCACAGTGTTATGGTCACGCACCTTCAGCCTATCCACCTCTGGTTGCACCCCCTACGTATTACCATCAGCAGGTCACACATGCTCCTATTCACTCACAAGCCCCAATGGCTTATTTCCCACCACAGGTAGTCCTTGTTGCACCACAACCTCCGATCGCTCAGACTTATCCTCCAAACAACAACAATGCTACCCCCACCAACCAAAACCCTGATCGACCACCGAAACAGGGTAAGAAACCAAATTTACGAACAAACCACCCATGTTCCATATGCGGGGTATACGGCCATTATACACACACTTGCCCACATTTGGGGTGAGCACACCAACTATGGTTTGATGATGCCCAACACCAAGGGCACTCAGCACAACCAGTGCCACCTCCTCAACCACAACCCATGGTGCTGCAGAATCCTTTGCCCACACAAGGAGTGGTGAACACTCATCTGTTGGATCCTCCTCAAGGAACCACAACACCACAACAACAAATCACATATGTTGCACACACAAACCAACCAATGGATTCAAATACTCATCATCTCCTTATGATGTCATCATCCGACATGAATCTCCAAACGCGTCGAAACCCATATGCTCCCATTTCACCTACAAATGTTCTCCCTATGATTGAACAACCAATTCAGAATGCACCTACATTGTTCGTCTCCACAGTCAGACCCGGATTATACTCAGAATCACCTATGAATTCCACATTCCAATCCATCCAACCCCCTTTGAAGATAACCGAGATATCTAATTTGCGCACCCTCTCGCATAACACACAGGTACCAAACCAACAACCCCCTTTACTCCCACAACCACCCTCAGTGCCAACTCACGTAGGAGCCACACCAATTCATACTATTCCATTTTTATTTCCCCCTTCAGGAACCATCAGCACACCAGTCATGGCTACACTTAATCTCCCAGGATTAACATTAGGACTACCTGTGTGGTACCTACCTGCCCCAACCTCTCCTCCGACACTGAATGTCATTTTACAACCGGTGCAACCCATCAATACTTCTAACCGTCCACCCCCTGATGTAGCAAACATCCAGAATCAACCACCTCCCGGTGTCACTACCCCTTCATCTTCTATGAATCCCCCTCCTCTTATCAATCCCACTGGGGGAAGAGGCCCACAACCATACACTGCGGTACCTCCTCCCAAAGCAGTTAAACATCCCCCCGTGTTTCGTGCTCCTCCTAAATGCTCGTTGTGTGATGAGTTAGGCCATCCAACTCATCAATGTCCACAATTACCCGCAATACAGGAACACATGCAAATGCTTGACGACGATCCCAACATCCCGGTTGTCAAAATCGACCCAAACACCAAGCCTCGTGATAAATCACTACGTACCAACCACCCTTGTGCGATATGCGGTATTTATGGCCATTACTCACATCACTGTCCTGATATCCCAGATTACAGAGCAGCTCTCTACGAGATGAATAATTTGGACCTTGAGACGGTGCCCCCCACAATTGAGGAAATTCATCCCCCACCATCTTCCTCCTTGGAAGAAATTAACACCATTTACACGGTTTCCACTGGATACCCCTCTGTCTGGTCGACCCCTTTCATTGATCCCTTTGACACACATGTTCAACCCTTTCAAATCGACGAGGAAACCACATGTCCACAACATGAGGGCAGGCCCAAAACCTTGCTTACTCATCATCATGGTGATTCTCGTCGGAGATACTGGGGGCATCCACCCCACAAAGGGAATCCCCCATCATCATATCATCACTTCAGTATGCCATCACAGCCCACAGCCTCATGCTATAACACCCCGCCAGCAGTCGCTCAATGCCATATTGATCTCTCTCTGAGACAACATCTACACCACATTGACACCTCTGAGTTAGGGGGCATAATAGATAAACTCGACCCTCGGATAGGGGGCATGATCAATCATTTTGAACCTTCCCCATCACATCTATCTCAGTATTCCAATGATCCCATTGTTCAAACCAACACATATGTGATCCACAATCACAAACCCCATGCACATAGCATGGGGGCAGGTCATTACCCCTGCTGACTTTTTCACATGCGTGATCTCAACCATTTTTTGAGGTAACATATCACTTGTATATTCGATTTGATTTGATACACCTAGTATTCTCCCCCCGCGGGTCATCATTTCTCCCCACCACTGCATCCTTGGCTTGGTGGGCTCACCTTTATTTGTAGCCATTTCTTAACCTACTTATTTGCTTTGACCATTCCGGAGTCCTTATGACCTCCGTTTTTCGCACCATTTGCACCGCCGGATTCATATTTCCGTGCCCGTGATGATGCTTGAGATCATTTCTCGCTCTCACGCCCAGATTTGTCAAGCATTTTTTCCCATGCCCCCTCGTCGCCTCAGTTTGCATGCCACATCGGCCGTCGTCCGTTTTTGACGAACCTTATATCATCGGATTCAGTTTTCTGCGCTCGTGATGATGCTTGAGATCATTTCTCTCTCTCACGCCCAGGTTTTTAGGGCATTTTTCCACGCCCCCCTTGTCGCCTTGGTTTGCGTGCCACATCGACCGTCGTCCATTTTTGACATGTTTTATATCATCGAATTCAGTTTTCCGCACTCGTGATGATGCTTGAGATCATTTCTCACTCTCACCTCTAGATTTTTCAGGCATTTTTTAAATTTCACTCATCACCTCGGTTTGCGTGCCACGTTGGCCGTTGCCCCTTTTTGACAATCTTTATGTCACCGGATTCAGTTTTCCGCACTCATGATGATGCTTGAAACCTTTTCTCACTATAATCAATCCCTTCTTGTTCGGTATAATTTTATCCCTTTTTCGGGTCGAGCAATCCCTTTTACGAAAAAGGCACTTAGGGAGTTTTTGTTAAGCTCTTTTCTGACTCCTAAAATAATGAAAAGATCGCCGAGCAACCTTGCTTCCTTTCATGCTCGCTAAACGTATCTGAAAGGGCGTCTACCTGGTATAAGTTTACCCCTTTTCCGGACCTTGTAGACTAATTACAAAAAATGAATACTCTAGTCACATCGGCTAGAAGAGTTCTCCATTTGCATCATTTTATGCTTTTTCGGGCCTTGGAGACTAACTTATGAAAAAGAACACCAATGGAGTCCACTTACCGCTTTCAGACTCTCTAAACATAAAAGCGACCACGAGCAATCACCATCCTGGGCTTGTAAAACCAATAGGACAGTAATCATAACCACTGCAGAGTCTTCTTATCGTTTTCAGACTCCTTAAAAATGAAAGCACCAATGAGCACGAACAGTCCTGGGCTCACAAAATCCACAGGACAGTACCATTTCAGAGCACACTTTTATACCTTCTTGGAGCTCATTAAAACTATGAAGAAGGACCCAACAGGTGCTTCTCGGTGCCACAACAGATCACGTCTACTCATATGGCAGCTTCCCCATTTTTGGTCGCCTTTATTCAGAGTATTCTGCAGTATCTCACCCTGAGAATCCCTCGACAGCACCCATCAGCTTGACCCCACCCACAGAGTCAATACATAGCCTTCAGTCCTTAAAAGCAATGATACCCACACCTACAAGTCAGTCCCCTACGCTGCCAGGTCAACCATGTCATCATGCTCTGAACAAAGGAAGTTTGAGTCTACCCACTATATGACCCCAGTTACTTCCCATCCCCACAAGTATGTCAGTCCTACCATCAATACTACCACACTTCAATTCTACACCTCGTGCTCCTATCAAGGAAACATCATTGCGTTGTTAGTTGCTAGTCTCCCTCTGTCGACGACAACCAAATTTATTCCAAAGGATAGACCTAGAGGTCCCTGTGTCTTGGACTCATCACCATTTATGATGAGTGCCTATGAATCATTTCGAGAATTGTCCTCAGTGCTTCTCCAAATGGTTGTTTCTCACATGCTCGACTTCAACACCTTGATCGCATCGTTGAGACTCGCATAGGGTATTGGTCCTTTCATTTATCAGTCGAAGACCCCGGATACCACCTGACTCTTCCACATTTGAGAGTCTACTTATGGAAACAACCAGCTACATTTTTTCTATAGATATCCGGGTTGTGCATGGCAACAGTATTCAGATGTACCCTAGTTTTATACTCCCTCGAGTATGCAGTTACATATACTTCCCAAAGATGGCTCACAGTCATTGAGTCCCTACAGATGTTGGACACCTTTAGTTTCAGCAGTTCATCAACCCTTCTGAGACCTTATTCAGAACGGTTGTTGCAGTTATTCCAGTGTATCAGTTATTGAGATCAATCATGTATGATCATGAGTACATCCCAAAACAATGTCCCCTCTGGACCATTATGATGTACCAGCATATGTTTTATGTATTTTTCAGGTCCCCCCTCTTGGGACTAATTGTTATGTATATGTCCTGATACGAGCATGGGTATGCCCGTCTCGTCCATTATGAGAGATTATTCCTCATTCATATTGAGGCCATGTAATAATTTTTGTTTTTGCAGCTTCCAAGGGCCGCGGTTCCAATCTCCAATCGGTCTCTTCTCCTCCCCAAAACCCCAGAAAAAAGACAAAAGAACTATGATGTCTATCGGCCATACGATGAGCTCCTACCCTCACACATCAGGGGGCAATCTGTTAACACCTAAAAAGTGCTCACTAGCTCATTCCCTTATTCACATGACCCATTTGTCCACTTTTTCCACCATCTGAGCCTCTAAAGCCAACAAAAGGTCACCAAAAGACCTTAATACACCCCTTTTCCCACTCAAAAAGATTATTTTTCCTAAGAAAGCATAAAAAACCCTCAAAAAGGGTCCAAAATTCCCAGAAATATTAAAAAGGGAATAAAAATATTAATTTTATTCAAAAAAGGAAAAATGAGGGAAAAGTACCTAAACCATGTTGGTCAATACCATTGGTTTCCACAAAACCACAATAGTATTCCCCACCACCAAAACCTATAAAAAGGTGGTAGGGGCTCCTCATTTCACATCCATCCATATTCCTATCCTCATGCTGCCAAAATCTCCCTTGAGCTTTTGGCCATTGTAGCAACCTTGGAGAAAGGACCCATTGGAGTTTGGAGCTGCTCATCCTTGGAGCTTCCCAACTATCTTCATCACTTGGAGGTATTGTTATTGCAAGCACTTGCTTGCCCCCATTTTCAATACAAAAATTATTTTTTATCTTTCTTGTTCTTGTTTTTTAATTCAAAATTGCACATGCTAGTTTAGTTTAGATTTAGATTTAGTTTATTGTTTTTGCTTAATATTGAAACTGCTGCTACTAGTTAGCAGGTGCCCATAGCACTAAGCTTGGTTGCAAAACCAAGCCAACACTTATCTTTTATGATTGTGTGGTTTCCTCCTTCTTGATCTCTATTTTCCCTTTATGATAGCATCATGATTATCTATCCTTGAACTTCTATCCATCTTATATTACTATGCATGCTTAAGTGTGCACTAGTGTCCACATTGTGTCTTCCTCAAGATACTATCAAAACATTATGATTCTAAATAATCTTAAACATGTATGGTCATGATCATTTCATACACAAGTATACTTATCTAAGATCCTAACACAAAGTAGGATTCTAACTTGATTTAGAAAAACATACCTGGATTATCATGCTTGCTAGTTATGTCTAACATACTCAAACAATGTTTTCTTTGTTCTCTACAATGATTTAGAGACCTTGTGCTAGTAACCTGCATATATCATAAGTTAAGCATTGTAGAACCAAATTATACATACCTTGTAAGTAGATCTTCTATGTGATCAATGACTATGGATGAGTCTTTGTCTTCATTTCATCATGGTCATATAGATTTGGCTTTCTTGATGTACCTTTCATGTTAGCAGACAACATCATCCTCATACAACACCACAAGTGTATTAGTACAATCACAAGTGTCATAACCCTAATCAATGAATGTAGTCTATCATTCACATGCATTCATACTTTTGCTAAGGTGATCAGACAAGTCTAAAAATTAATCATGATTGTACTAACCTCAATAATATGAAGACAAACATATCATGAACTTAATCATGAAATATATTTCAAAACATACATGTATCTCCTCAAGTCATACTTGTCGACATTGCTTGTAGTCTTATTTATAAGGGTAAAACCCTAACCATCCAAGGTAGATATCTTGTAAAGATATTATATAGGTTCATGGTGCTAGGATGATACATATCAGTGCCATTTAAACCTCCTTCATTGCTTCCCTATGGGTCTCCCAACTTTGCTAGGGTTTCTTCTTACTTGGAAACCCTAATTTTCAATCTCCTTCCTCCCACAACATTTTGATGGAGGATTAATATCTATGATGAATGGATTCCAAATCCATTATAAAAGTTTTCAATGTTGCACCAGGTGTCTCCAACATTGTATCAGGTCCTTCCATACCTAAAAACTAAAAACCCTAAGTGAGAGTTTCTTCCTCCTCTTCCTTGATTTCCTCTATTGAGACATTTCAAATGTGCCATATGGTTTCTGGTGTATCTCTGAAATTTTGAAGCTACAGGGTCTAAAACTTTGGCATGCGGTAGTCAAACCTGTCATTGTTCCAACCCCATAGGTTTGCACTTCATTGGATTCTCCATCAGAGAGATATGCTGAGTTTCCCAACATGACTTGTTTAAGGGATGAAACATCATAGCGAACTTGTACAGAGTGCCATGTGTCACTGTTTCATCCTCGGCCTCTAAAACTTAGACCTGTGAAACTACAGTCTGTTCCCTAACTGTCACTTTTTACGAAATTTCATTTGGAGCTTCCTAGCCCAAGATATGACCTTTTTACCTAGGTAACCTATTTAGGGCTTCATTCTGGAAGAGGCATAAACCCTAACTTGTACGGATCATATATTAGAAACTAAAATGAATCTGAGGCTGAAATGCATACACAAGGTACATGAAAATTTCATCTTCGGCCTGTCCAATTTTCAAATCCTGAAACTTCGCCAAAATGGATTTATCGCGAAAGTTCCATGATGACTAGGTTTTGCTATACAAAACCCTAACTTTCAAATTGTCGTAAGTGCCATACATTTCTTTCCTTCAGGTTAGCTCTAATACCATGTTAAGATTCAATATGCTAAGATAGATAACATCAGTATTCCATTCAATTTCACAACAATGGAATATACAGGATCATTGAACGAACAACAAGCAAAGCATAAACACAAGAGACACAATTTATCCTGGGAAACCCTCATGGGGTAGAAAACCCAACAAAGCTTCCTCAATATAGATGACCAACAAATACAAAGATGTAATCCCCAAACAAGAGCTCCTTCTCCTCCTTTTCAGATCTCTCTCTCTCCTATGCGAGTTCACAAGTGAATGAATGAGTGAGTATAAATGAGGAACACACCTCCTCTATTTATACTCTACTCCTACTTGGCTTTTCACCATAACTAGGTCAGCCCCAACCAATTAACCACTTAACTTAATGTTGACTAGGCCGACCCGTCTAGGGGACTTAAACACCCCATTACAAATGAATCTTAGGGATCTATTGCCCCGACTTACATGGGAGGATTTGCTTCAATGACTTTACATAATAATAACATACCGACGGAGGAAGAAAACAACTCCGGATGAATAATAATAAACTACAAATAGAATATTATTTGAAGTTACAATATTTCAACAAAAAGAACTTGGAAAGATAAGAAAAACTTAGGATGATATTGAAAATAATCTACTTATTTTCTCATGTTTATTTAATATCCTCCTTTTCATCCATGCAAGTAAATCAAGAACACAAAGAAAATAAAAGGGTTGCACTGTTCCATAAAAGCAAAATCATAATAGTCGCTTGTATCATAGGAAGACTTTATTGGCTCACAAGAAGAACAATATCCAACTTGCATATGTTATTATAGGGTTTATTTTATCCCTAAAAATGTACAGTATCTATATACAGAAAATCTATAGATTTGTATGTTTTCATGCAAGAATTGAGAATCCATCCTATTTATCTTTCTGCATTTGTTTTTAGTTATTGCTAGCAGTGTGATATTGATGTCATTTTTCTATTACATAATTAAGGTCTACAAAGGAAAAATTTTGGAGGCCAAGTAACATATCAAGAGACAAATTATTTTCGTAAATTGCTAGGGTACTTAAAAATTTTCTTTTTATCATTAAAAAGAGCACCAACAATCTTAACCAGAAAGTTTGATAGATTTTCTAGTTTTCTAGTACTTATGACATTTCAGGGAATATTTTTATGACCAATGAATTTGAACTCCTTGGGTATTTTGAATCTATCAATATTCTTTTAAGATCATTAGCAATCAACACCACATACTTAATATCTTTTGAGAAGTGTGCTGAAATATTGTGGATTCAATAGTTGATATGAGAGTCTCTAATTATGTTTTATGTTAGGGCAACTTGGTTGGGAATGGTTTAGAAGGTATTGTCTCATCCTTGAAACACCTTCCCTAAAAAAAATGCATTTCATGTTTTGAACTATGAGTGCATAATTTAGAAATAAGAAGATATAGGACCCAGAGAGAATGTGATAGCGTCTTGCATTAGAACTAATTGGTCTCAATGTGTACAATATTGTGTCTGAAAACATGACTCACCTATAAACCTATTAAATCCCACATGGTACCAACTTGTGCTCTTATTTACAAGGACTTGACTGGTAATAAGGTTATGAATATTTGAGAAACTTAAGTCCCTGTTTTACACTACTTATTACAGTTGCGCCAAAATTTCAAGCTAAGGCCATCTTAGAAAAAGAGAGATGAAGATTCAACAATATTCATACAAGATAAAAGTAACCATGCATGAAAAATTATGACATATTTGGAGATTCTAAAAATGCAATTACTTACAGAAACAAAATGGATTGTCTCAATAAAAATATGGAAAATTTGTAAATGAAACTTAGTTGAGTAATTGGATATATACAATATTATCACGCAAAGCAAGGATCTCATATTCCTATAGGAAAGAAGTAATTCATTGGCCCCAAAGTGATGGTAGGATGGCATGGATATTGGAGTGATTACCAATCACCTATCCAAGACTCGATCTTCTGTCACAAACATAAATAAAATAATAAATAAATATAAACTAACAATTAATTAATAATTATTATAATTATAATTATTCTTAGAGGACATGACTCCTCTCAAAAGGTGCCTAACAATATATAAACGAGGCCCTCAATGTACTATTATTCATCACATTCCATTATTATTCAATATGTATTATTTATGAAGATGGGTGACTTCTTTATCCGGATACAGATTCCCCATAACACTCGGATACGGTGTTACATTGGTATCAGAGCCCCTTCTTGGGAATTTCGTTGATTTGGCTTTTGGCCAAATAATTTGTGAGTTTCTTTGAATTAGGTATTTGACCTAAAGAAAATAAAAAGAAAAAGAAAAGAAGATAGTGAGAAAAGTAGTAAAAAAAAGATTAAAAAAAGAAGAAGAGAAAATAAGTAAGAACAAGAAGTAAGAATTTAAAATTCAAGAAACCGCACATGGTTTTATGAAAGTGCACATGGTTTTGTGAGCCCTTGGTTTTATAAAACCAACTCTTAGTTTTATCAAGAAACCAACTCACACCCTTAGTTGGATATTATTAAAAAAAAAAAAAAAATTAAAATACATATAATAATATTATTATTTACAAATAATAATAATAATTATTATATTGTTTTTATTACTTATTAATATCTTGATTTCATTAATAATAAATAATTATTATTACTAATTAATCAAGTTCCACATAAATCACTGTGAAAACATTTACGTTGGCCATGAGGTGAAAATGGGAAGAATTGGATATGCTTTTTGATGAGCAAAGGGAAAAGATGGACAATATGTTTGATCGTATGGAACAATCAATGGTAAAAGCTACTCAAAAAGCTATTAACAATGCCTTCAATAAAGTGATCCAGCAAAGGAGATCAAAGGCTTCTCAAGACAATGAATCAAAACCTAAACATATATCTGACGTTCCAAGCCCTGGAGAAAAACCAGATAAAGAACATAAAAATGATGAAAAGGAGGGAGATATAGAAAATCATTATGGAAAACAAGATGAGATTAATAATATTAATCAAGATAATAAACAAGACAAGCATACAAAATATCATAGTGATGATGAAAATAAAAAATATATATATGATAAATATGGAGATGATATTGACCAAGTTTGTGAGAAAAGACAAGCTAGTGTTGCTGACAATAACGATGATCAATGCCACAATAAGGGATCAGTCCCATAGTGTGTGAAAGAAATCAAATCAGAGAAATCAAATGCATACTTTCTAGGTCCCTCTCTCATCGATCTTCCTTGTAT
Source organism: Larix kaempferi (assembly GCA_027924585.1). Taxonomy (NCBI): domain Eukaryota; kingdom Viridiplantae; phylum Streptophyta; class Pinopsida; order Pinales; family Pinaceae; genus Larix; species Larix kaempferi. The sequence goes on from BSBM01001259.1 coordinate 1,031,098, forward strand.
TTATGGGACAATGTAGGCAGTTGTAATCAAGAGGTGGTTGGATTGGGAGGTTGGGGAAGTTGCAGAACCAACTTCAACTAATCCCAATTCGTCAAATTAATATATTTTTGATTCAATATTAATATGTGCATTAGTTTCTCAAGGCATAGTGGCGCACAAGGCACAACTTTTGTGTTTTGAAACAAGCGCCTGCAACTTTCCAAGGTGTGCGCTGGTTTCCCTTGAGGAAAGTAGGGCATACTAGAATATGTGTGCTGGTTTAGTAGACAAAGAGTAGTGCACATGTCAAAAGATCAGGTAAATCAAGGAAAATCTCAGCCAAAGAGGGTGAATCCAGTCCATAGATCATCTAGGGAAATCTAGCTCTTCAATCCATGTTGTCCTCTTGTGTGATCGATAGCATAATGTGATCACGGATGGAGAAGTGAAGATTTCAACTATAACAGATGCCCCCTAATGTGTGAGGTCAGAGGGAAACGATGGCCGAAATACATTATAAGTCCAAGTCAGAGGAGGAGAAAGAAACTGCAGAACCAAGTCATAAAAAACACTTGAAACAACGATCAAGGTCAGCGAGCAATTACAATCTTGACATCATATAGATGTGTAGTATGATCTCCAATACATAACTAGGAGATGTATATATAGAGCATGGCCACTAGAATACAAGCATGGATCCATGTCAAAAAGAGAGATCATAGCCATAACAACAAGCTAGATCTATGTCTCATGAAGAGCCAAAAAGAGTGAGGCTCAGTCTTGCGTAGCTTGGGTGATAACATAAACAAGGTGATGCTATCATAAGCCCATAGTCTTTATCCAAACAACCCAAGGTACAAACCCTAACCATGCGAATAAATGAGTTGAATTCGAACATGGGGGAATCGTTTGATTACCGGTCATTGATGTATACCGTTAACAAATGCAAGGACTTCCATCGATAATGATAATGGGGTACAATGTACCTAGTACGATCCAACAAGTGTAAAAAAGAGGACTTGAAGTCGAACACTTGAGGAACCTGTCGAATAAGAGACATTGATGTATTCCCATTTATTCAACAGCGAGGGAAATTGCCACTGATAACTGCAATCCCGAAGGTACTAACCGAAACTCTAAACTTCATTCCCAGAGCATAATGAGTTGATGTTGATGGGAAGAAGTCCATTGGAAGGGAGGCCTTAATGCATCCTCCATCATCCAACACGAGGAACACTCAAAAGCTATGAGCTGATGTGGAGTAGGATAAGTAACAAGATGAAACAAACTAACACCAAGATGGCCGACACATGAAGTCAAGGTAAACTGCAGAATGGTCGACACAGGTTGTATCCTTGAATAGTGAGCACAACACATACTGACTTAGGAATTTTTCAACATGAAGAGGAAGTGTTATAAGCCTACAATGTAGGAGATATTAACAAACCCTCCATATGGTTGAAAGAATAACCAACCGGTGGAGTAAAAACTCGAAGATCGGGTTCACCATAAGGTCAAAAACTAAAACCCAACTGACATGAAAAACTCAAGTAGGTGTTGTGTTCAAGGACATGACTGACTCAACTGCCTTTGAAACTGAAAAAGATGTGATACGCCCTTCTTATCCCTTATTCTTTTTGGTAAAAGAATGTCCTTCTTGTTGTTTTAATGAGTCCAAGAAAGAAAGAAAACTCAATAAGTCCAACCATGTAATAATTTTAACGAGCCCATGGGAGGAAGACTCAAGGCCTTCTTCATCGTTTACAGAGTTCGAAGAAGAGATAGAAGAATACTATATAGTACTGATATCTGGATTTTAATATCGAGCCGAGATCTGTTCTTGCTTGCCAGTGTTTTCATTTTTAAGGAGTCTGAAAAAATTAAAAAATAACTCCATATACCTACTCATGGATTTTAATATAAAGCCCAAGTAGGTTAATGCTCACCAGTGTTTTCCTGTTTATAGAGTCTGAAAAACATAAACAATCCTCTATTTATCCTCTCGTGGATTTCACATCAAGCCCGAGTAGGTGAGTGCTCGCTTGGTGTTTTCATGTTTCGAGAGCCTGAAAACCCTAAAGAAGGCTCCAAAAGGTCCTTTTTTGTATAGTTAGTCTCCTCCCATGAAAAAGTTTAAAACAATGAGAGAAGAACTCTTCTAGCCACGTATGACTAGAGTATTCATTTTTCGTAAGTAATCTGTAAAGGTCCAGAAAAGGGTTAAACTTATACCTAAGCGGATGGACCTTCAATTCCTTTAACGAGCTTGAAGAGAGCAAGTCTGCTCGGCAATCTTGTTTAGTTTTTCATAGTCAAAACAAGAGCTTAAAATGACTTAAAAGACAGCTACTAGAATCATATGTTCATGACCTACCAAAGAATAGGATCTCAACAATCGTATTAGTAAAGTTAGCAACAGAGTTTCTCAATGACAAAATAATGACAATATGATACTAGATGTGTAAAACATAATTACAACTATAAGCAAAACTAACTGTACAAAAACGTACAGCTATAATACAGGAAAAAGCACCGATACCTAAGCATAATACTTCTTCAGGTAGAGCCCATTTCTAGGCTTCGACAGCTTATTACCTTCATAATTTGCTAACTCATATGCACCTTTCTTCAATACCTTGGAAACTATGTAGGGGCCGAGCCACATGGACTTAAACTTGCCAGCCCCTAAAGGCTCCTTGTCCTGATCCCAAAGTAGAACAAGGTCTCCTTCGAGAAACACCCTAGGTCTGACAGACTTATTTTACTGTCCTTTGACTCAGTTCTTATGTACCTCGTTTGTTGTAAGCGCATCACAATGTTTTTCATCCAGATGTTCTAAATGCAACAAACGCTCTTCCAAAGCTGAAGTGTTTGGTAATAGTTGAACAACTAACTTCAATGAAGGAATCTCACACTCAACCAAAATGACTGCCTCTACCCCATGTACTAGTTGGAAAGGAGAGAACCCGGTAGCAGTCTTTACATTGGCTTGGTAGGCCCAAAGAGCAGGATACATCATAATGTTCCAATTAGTTCTGCTGGCATTAACAGTCCTTTGTAAGATAGTTTTCAAAGTTTTGTTGACTGCTTCAACCTGACCATTCACCTGCGGATAAAATGAAGACGATTGCTCCTGTCAAAAACCTAACATGGTGTATAAATCGGTCATCATGTTGTTTTGAAAATGGCAACCGTGATCAGTTACGATCTCTTTGGGTATACCAAATATTGCAATGATCTGGTTGAAAATGAAGTAAGCGGTCGTTTCTCCATCCGCTTTAACAGTAGGCATTGCCTCGGCCCACTTAGTAAAGTAGTCGACAACAACAATTATATGATGATGACCTCCAGCTGACACTGGATTACAATTCATAAAATCAACCCCCCATTTGGTGAAGGGGCCTGCTGTTATTATGGGATGAAGAGGAGCTGGGTGTGCTTGCATCTTCCTAGTGAAAAAATGACATCTATGGCAACGTTTCACAACTTCCACACAATATTTGAAGATTGTAGGCCAAAAATAACCTGTATGCAGTATTTTCTGGGTTGTTTCCAACCCAGAAAGATGACCCCCACAAGCTCCACCGTGGACATCATTCAATACTAATTATGCTTCCTCTAGGGTTAAACAACGACGTAATATGGAATCTACCCCATGTCTGTACAAAGTGTCATAAATAATGAAGTAATGCTTCGCATGAGTCTTAAGCTTGCATCATTCATCCTTGGAGAAAGTGGTGGGACACCTCAAAGTCTAGAGATATACTAGAATATCTTCGTACCATGGGTCAGAGGATGTGATGAGAAAGATATGTTCATTCGGGAATAATGATTCTTCCTCAACATGCACTATGTCACTAGGAAATTCTGAGATCAATTCAGCGAACGCTAGTGATTTCTTTGATTTGGCGGACTGAAAAACCAAATCAAATTCTTGCAAGATGACAATCCATTTGTTAAATTTCCCCCTAATTATTCGTCGAGTGAGAACATATTTGAAAGCATTGACTTCCGTAACCACAATGGCAGTTCACAATAATATGTAGTGACGTAGCCTAGACCGTATAGACAACAACTAATGCCAACTTATCTATGTGAGAATACTTGATCTCAAGAGCTATCAGAGCGCGCGACAGATAATAAATGACATGCTCTTGGAGCATGCCATCTTCCTGAACCAGTACTATGCCAATTGTATATACTGATGTAGCCAGATATAGAAGGAAATCCTTTGTATAGTCTGGCAGGCTTAACAAGGGGGCTGAAAGTAGTGCCTTTTTCAAGGCCTCAAATGATGCTTGAGCAGCCTCATCCCACAAAAAGTAGGTGTCTTGTTTAAGAAGTCTCATGAAACCTTTTGTGATTTTAGCATAGTTAATGATAAAGCATCTCAAGAAGTTGGACATGCCCTGCAGACTTTGAAGTTGTCTCAGGGTGCGAGGAGGAGGTAGATTCACAATCGTCTTAACTTTCAACGGGTCCACCATTATACCACGACTGGATACTATGAAACCCAATAGTCATGTGGATTCAACGCAAAATACACATTTGTTGGGATTCAATTGAATCTTGTAGTATATGCATCTTCCAAACACAAGTCTTAAATGGCCAGGATGCTCCTGTCTCCTGCGAGATTGCGCCGGGAGATCATCTAGGTACGGTTCGACTACGTGTTTGATGTCATGAAAAGCAAAATTCATTGCTCACTGGAAAGTAGCTCCAGCATTCTTTAAGCCAAACGGAATCTTCCGGTAGGAAAAGGTGTCCCATGGACAAATAAAGGCTGTCTTGTGTTGGTCTTCAGGTTTGATCTGTACCTAATTATATCCTGAAAACCCATCCATGAAGGAAAACATTTCATGGCTCGCACACATGTCAATGATTTGATCTATGAATGGTGTGGGATAATTATCTTTCGGACAAGCCTTATTTAGGTCTCGGAATTCAGTGTAGACTGTAATGGTACCTTGCTTCTTGTCTACGAGAACAAGATTTGAAACCCATTCTGTCATAGATATCGGATAGATAAATCCGGCTTCGAGCAACTTTTCTACCTCTGCCTTAATGGAAGCAGCTTTTTTCACTGGATGAAGCTTCTGTCTCACAGGTTTAGCGTTGGGGTACATTATGATGACATGCTCGACAATGGTAGGGTCAATGCATGGCATCTCCTTGTATGACCAAGCAAAAACGTCGCAGAACTGTTTAAAGAGATTGGTATACAGAATGATCTCTTCGGGAGAACAATATGCTCCAATAAAAATGTTTTCCACGACCCCAGGTTTGATGGAAATGTTGATCGGAATGGTCCGCGATATATTTTCCATATTCCCTTCGACATAAACAGCTTTCGAAGTAGAAGGAATAGTGGACAAATCAACAATTCCACCGGGTCTCATAGAAAAATCACCCCTGTCTTTCCTGTCCAGTTTGGGAAGGAAATAGGACCTATGATGCATATGTTCCCAAGGGTAATCCAGGCCTATCATTGCTTCCAAGATTGCCTCATTAGAGGGAAAAACAGTGTCTAGACAATCAAAAGAGTGTAAAGAGTCTACTGACCATGCAGGAGCATAATCCATATCTGATTCAATAGAGACCAACAGAGTCATAATATGTTATGTTGCAGTTTGTTTTGAATCTAAGTAGGCTACCTCTACAACAGGTACAGGCACTACTGGTTCTGATTTAGTAGGGATAATCCACGGATCTGTCATTGAACTGACCGTGGAAGTCTCAAGCGAGGAACATTCCTCAGAATCAATAAAATTAATGAGAGAAGGTAGGTCAAAAGTGCCTATTAATGACCCATAGAGACCTACTCCCAAACTCTTAGTGACTGGGTTGGACTAATCAATCAATGGGATAGTTGAACCTGATGAAGTCTGGTTGTTTTTCTGGGAAAATGAAATTTGATCAACTGTGTCGATCTTTCCTTCGTGGGGGAAAATTATAACCCAAAAAATAGCTGACGGCACTTCCTACATGGCATATGTCTAGCTCCTACCCAACAACAAGTTGTAGTCGAGTGGAGCATCCAGAACTTCAACCTCTACCGATACTAGCTTGCCCGCAAGTTCAACTTCAAACGATGGTAAGACTCTGTGTGGACGGAAAGATCTTCCATCGAAGACGGTGAGTACCGTATTAGAGGGAGCTAACTCAGGTTCACCCAAATCTTTCCAGCAAGAGATAGAAATTATGCATGTGGATGCGCCCTCATCTACAATAGATAGTCGAATGGTCATAGAACCATGGATGACCTCTATCTAGAGAGCGACATGATATGGCAACCAGTACTTGATATCTGTCATATCAAAATGTGCAAGCATGGAAGATGAATTGACACTCCCAATCGCTGCGAGGAGTGCACTGCATTGCAATGGGAAACTTTGCAGTACCTCCAATGTAGACATGGCACAAGGGGTTTGGGCTAAGTCCTCCATAACATTGTAGTTGGGGGAAGCTTGTGCGTTGGGGTTGTGCACCACCCATTTGTAGACACCTTTCGGTATCTTCGGCAGCATCTCCACGGATATGTAAAGAGGAGTAGAGGATTCAGGAGCATCTTTCTGCTGGAGATCCGGGGTATAGTTCTTTGCTCGATTTTGCAGTAGAGCATTTGAGTTAAACATGTTAACGAAAGACTGATCAGCAGAGGTGGCATGATTGGTTCCCCCAGCACTAGAGTTTCCAGAAGCTAAACTCTGTCCATGAGGGAAAGGGTCTTTTAAGATAGCTAGTTTCTTCTCATGGATCAGCTTCTGGGCCTGTTCCATTAGAGGGCATTGATGGGTAAGGTGGTCCTCTTGACACAGTTTGCAAGAGAACTTAGCCTTCCTTTTCTCCTTTTTTCCCTCCTCGGCATTTTGTGTCTTTCTGGGCTTTTGTTGGTTTCCCTCCCCTTTCTTTCCCTTTCTTTTGGGCTACCGAGAGTCCTTTTGGTTTGTCTGCACTTGCTATACAGATTCTGTAGTAGAAGGGGAGGATGCAATAGAAGTTGCTTCTGCAATAGACTGTTTGACTGACAAAGCATGCACATGCTTTGTTAAGGCATCAAACGCTACAAAATCGACTGAACCCACAATGTCATCGACATGTGGTCCAGGTTTAGGTTTACCTAAGTCTATGTTAGACCTCGGCGCATTAGGAATGATTTCATATAAATTACCAGACTGAGCATAGACCAAGTCCAGCTGCTGGGTTCTCAAAATGGCTTCCTCTTCAGAGGACACCCTTAAAGTGGCAACCTCCTTCGAAATATAAGGAAGAAGAGACTTAAGGTACCATTCTAACAAGAATGCTGGGGGGATGTCGGCTTTGATGAGCCTCCTTCGCCTTCACCACTACTGAATATGATCAGACAGGTGGGTGGCTTTGTTCTGTCGAAAGGTCGACAGAAGGTCAGTCCCAACATCGTACCGAACTGGAAGTTGAAAGTGGTTTAAGAAAACAATGGCAAGATCTCGAAAGGTGCCATAGGCAGTAGCGGGAAATTTGATATACCACTTGGCTGCAACACTTGTCAAGGTTCTTTGAAAGAGCCTTAACCTTATGGAATCGTCGTTCAGGGAATTGGAGGAGCACTAGAGATGAAATGTCGTAACATGGTCACCAGGGTCCTCCCCAGTCTTGCCTTCAAACTTTGGTATGTCGGAGGGAAACTTAGTGGGGACGGGTGGCCATGCAAAATCATGACACACGGGGTCATTCGTAAGCTTTTAAATATCTGACAAGTTTAAAGTTACCAAAAATGGTAAACGTGGTTGAGCCGATGGCATCTGGTAAACAGGAACCTGGTATTGGGAACCACCCATTGCCTGGTTCGTGTACTATTGGTTGGGGTTTCCCCCAACCATTGGTTGTAAAACGAAAGGACTAAAATTACTCCACCCAAAATATAGTGGATTGAAACCCTGTGTGTTGGTCCACTGTGGCTGGGTGTTATTCCTGCCATACTGTTGATTAAACATATGACCCCCTCCTCCAGCAAATAGAGAGAAGGGAACACTGCCTGCAGGTATGTTCAATGGATTCACATTGTACCCTGCATAGGGGTTGAAACCGGGTGTGGTTTTAGTGGACGATGTAGTCATGGTACCCATGACAGGCATAGAAGTAGAGGGAATCGACCCTACAATGGAAGTGGAAGAAACAGCTTGTGTTACACCTTGAACCTGTTGTGTGGCAGAAGACTGAGTGAAGTTCACTGCGGGTATCCCTAACAAAGGGAATTTGTTTGGTCCAAAAGTTGGGGTGGCAATTGAGGCAGATGTAGAAACCAATGAGCCTGGCATGCCTATACTGCCAACATTGAAACTGAAGGACGTAGTTGAGGCAGAAGCAGTTTGCGGTGAACTCAAGGTAGCAGTGTTTGTGAAGGAAGGATTAACAATCCTTGTATCCATAGAAGTTGTGTGAGTTTGTGGAACTCCCTGCTCATCTCCTGGGTTAACCATGGTATAACCTGGTGTAAACAGATAAGCACTATACTCAGGCTGTTGGAAGCCAACAGGAACCAAAAGTGGATCATTGGGTCCTATAAGAGGAGGGTTAAAAGGAGTATTAAACTCTGTAGCAGTTAAGTCCTCAACCTCGACAGTATCAAAGACTTGTCGATTTGGTGTTCTAGGCTGTGGTTCTTCAAGAACCTCTATGTCACCCATAATTTCAAAAGAATCACGGGAATTTGTTCTCCTACATCGCGGTGGTGGTGGAGACTCCACTATGAGTGGGGGAAGGTCTTGCAACCTCTGAGACCGACGAAGATCTTGGTCATCCACAACTATAACAAAATAAAACTATGTAAAAACCTAGTGGCCACTACAACTAAGGAGCAAACAGCATACCACTAAAAAAATCCTAAGTAAACAAACCAGGCAAACAGATGGAAAATACTCTCAGAAGCAAGTCTAGGATGATTAGGGCCCAGAACAGACTAACAGAGTATCGACGGTCAGTTACGTGGCGTCCTCCGGAGGTCTACTAGGTGCAAGCGCTTGAATCACCAAACCGCTTTCCTGGGATTACTGCTAGAGGGTTACCTTCCACGTCTGTCCGAGGTGAAGTGGGAATAACCGCCCACTCTACCTGTGTAGAATCCTAGAGGTCTGATACTAAGGCTACCATCAATACAAAATAACCTGGGGGGACAATCATCAGCCTAGTCGAAACGCATGGGCGGGGTGGAAAAGCCCGAAGTCCTAAAGGACCTCCGTATAGGAGTCAACTCTAGTTTATGGTTGAGAGGAATGTGAGGGGCTATCCTTAACAATTCCAATCTCCCATGGCCTCATGCTTAACTCTGGTTTGAGTAGAGCGTCCCAAGCCTATTTGATATAGATGTATTTACCTAAATGAAAGTCGTACTATGATTGTTAAGTAATGAACCCAGTTCCGAGCATTTTAAGGTGATTTAAGCTCGAAACTCTAGCCTAAGCTAGTTGATGTCGTGTATACCTAAAAAAGAAAAATGTTTCTAATAAATTTTATTAATGGTTCTTTTTAAGGGCTACTTATTACTCAAGGGTTGTAGTGCGGTGTGTGGAATGGTTTGTTATGAAAGTAAAGTGCAAATGCTTTCAAATTCACAAAAATTTTCTCTTTTCGTTTATGATTCTTTCAAAAACTTGAAACCTAAGCAATCCTAAATCAAAATCTTTTTGTATTTTTCTTTTGATATTTCAAAGCAAACTATGCTACCTTAAAATAATGCAAGACCTTACTACTAAGCTATTTGAACATTTTTTTGTCTTTTCTGATAAATGTAAAAGAAAGAGAACTTGTACAAAATAAAGCAAGATCTAAATGTAAAGCGTGCGTAAGACAAACATCTAAATGGCTCAAAGCAAAGGAATCAAGAGAATCGATAAAGACTTGACTTACCAAGTTTTTTCAAAAGAAAAACTTGAGGCTTGGAAACAGAATGTAAAAGAAGTAGAGAAAAGAGACACTTGTGACGGAAAGAGAAGCCTAGATAGGTTTCTCCTAAGCATCAAAACCCTAAGAAAAAACTAAGCTAAGCAAAAAGTAAGCAAGCAAACCAAGAATGACTTTAACAACACATGGACTCAATAGAAAGAAGACTAGAAAGATTTGACTTACTTGGACTAAACTGATAAAACAATCAGCAAGTTTCTAAACCAAGAAATCTTAAGGATTCCAACTTGAAGCCAAACCCTAATGGAAAGGATAAGACAAAGTGAAAGCGTGCTAAACATTGCAACAGACAACAAACATTAGGAATGCAGGTCTGTATGACTGCAACAACAACTAGGATAAAAGTATGTAGCTATGTCCAAAAGAGAATAGTGCACGAACTTCAAAAAGGGCTAGTAGGAAGCAAAGACACTTAAACAAGTACACAAGCAAGCAAACCAACTAAAAATACTCAAGAAAGGTCAACAAGACTCAAAAGAGACATGGGAGTCTCATAGGTCAGTCAAGAAGGCAGAGCAACAGGCTGGAAGTGGAATCAAACCACTGGAAATCAAACCCTAACCAAAAACTGGACACTACAGGAAAATGCACTACTATGCAGTGCAGCAACCAGTGCACATTAGGATGCGTATGACATTGTGCAGTGTAAAGAGCAGCACACATCAGGTGGCATGTGCTATTGTTACTAGGGAAGATCAGCGCACATGTCACAAAAGGATAGAAAATAGGCTTTACAGCAACAACTGAGATGAATCAAGCAGCAAGGAACAGTAAACACAGACCTAAAAGGCCTCTCACAGAATCAAAGAATGAAAAAAAGGATAGAAGAAAACCAAAACTAAGTCTCTTAGAGCAGAATAACTACCAATTACTCCCTAGCAGAGTCGCCAATCTGTTGTTCAGGATTTCTACCTTATAGTGAGGAGATGGACACTACCAACTGGGCAGGGTTGACAGGTAAATACATTAATTATATTGCAATTAGTTCTTACAAATGACAGTGATTGGGATATCGAAATACATACCTTTACTCGACAGCTGGTCCTAGCTTTCACTTGATCTCCCGCTTGATGTCCCGCTTGATGAACATGCAGCACAAATGATACCTTCCTTAGCGTATCTTGACTATATATATAAATATGATGAAATCATAAAGTAATTTAACATCAAATATAATCAAATATTAAGCCAAATAGACATACAATCCAATAGACATCTTATTTGGGACAGGAAGGGTATTTCAACCTTTTTATTGTCAAAGAAACATGAATCAGTACAATATACCTGACGTGTAGAGATGTTTCTGCAACTGAGTCCTGGGCTCCTGCTCTTCACAATGACTTGGGAATTTCCTCCAGTGTAACAACCCTTAATGCATACTTTCTAGGTCCCTCTCTCATGGATCCTCCTTGTATTTATGGGACAAGGTGGGCAGTTGTAATCGAGAGGTGGTTGGATAGGGAGGTTGGGGAAGTTGCAGAACCAACTTCAACTATTCCCAATTCATCAAATTAATATATTTTTGATTTCATCTTAAGATGTGCACGAGTTTCTCAAGGCATAGTGGCGCATAGGGCACAACTTTTGTGTTTTGCAACAAGCGCCTGTAACTTTCCAAGGTGTGCGCTGGTTTCCCTTGAGGAAAGTAGGGCATACTAGAAGATGTGCGCTGGTTTACTAGCCAAAGAGTAGTGCACATGTCAAAAGATCAGGTAAATCCGGGAAAATCTCAGCTGAAGAGGGTGAATCAAGTCCATACATCATCTAGGGCAATCCAGCTCTTCAATCCATGTTGTCCTTTTGTGTGATCGACAACATAATGTGATCACAGACGGAGAAGTGCAGATTTGACCTATAATAAAGAAAGCGGTAAAAGCATAAACAAAACTTCACCAAATATATATTTGATGCATATTCAGAAGCAAAAGAAACAAAAGGAAGTAATGGTCATAATCAAACTTACATGTCTCAAGTCAATAGTTCGACATAGAGCCAGAATAAAAAAAGAAAAAACGGCATCAACAAACTAAGCTTTGAGGACAAGCTTCCATTAAGGGGAAGGCAATGTCACAAACATAAATAAAATAATAAATAAATATAAACTAACAATTAATTAATAATTATTATAATTATAATTATTCTTAGAGGACACGACTCCTATCAAAAGGTGCCTAACAATATATAAAAGAGGTCCTCAATGTAATATTATTCATCACATTCCATTATTATTCAATATGTATTATTTATGAAGATGGGTCTCTTCTTTATCCAAATACGGATTCCCCATAACACTCGGATACAGTGTTACATCTTCTTGCTCTCCAAATTTGCTGAAATATTCTTCGTATATTAGTAGACTATCAAAACCTTAAAAATATTTTTATAATAAAATACTACTATCTACATAGGTCTACAATGGTGTCTTATGTAAACCCATACTCATTCTTCCTAGTGTTAGTTTTACTAGTTGAACAACAAATATATATGTTTATAGATGTTGGTATAGGTCTCTATCCTAGCCAGTCTTGAACTTGTTACAATTTTGCAAATTCCAATTCTATGTTGATGACATTTTTACAAGATATACTTTGATATGTGATTTTTGAGATACCAGTGATATCATGCAATTTGTATATTCCAAAAAAATGTATAGTCATAACCTATTAATTTATGAGAATGAATTGGTGTGGCCTTCCCTAATAAGTCTGAAATTTGAACCTAAAACACCCAACACTATCTTCTTTCCCAATCCATTGGTAACACTCCATCAAAATTTTGTAAGTAAAATATCATTATTTTACTAAAACCACATATTTAATCCTAGTTTAAAGACTAGACAAATCCCTTAAGTAATAAAAATTGGAATTCAAAAATGGTAACGAACCAGATTCTTTCCTATTTTGAGTATAATGGCCTTAGTGACTGCCTATTCAAGAAGTTGGCATTTTGTGATAGGCATGTTTGACTAGGTTTGATGTTTGCAGTTGTTAGAAACATGCCCATAAGTCAAGAAGACAATGCAACATTGTTGATGCAATATGTGTTTAGTTTAAAATAGGTTTTAGGTTTTTCAATAGTAACACTCCATCAAAATATTATAAGTAAAATATCATTATTTTACTAAAACCACATATTTAATCCTAGTTTAAAGACTAGACAAAGCCCTTAAGTAATAAAACTTGGAATTCAAAAATGGTAACGAACCATATTTTGATTTAACCAACCTTTGAAATTGTCCTTTGGTTAACCATTTTCTTCTTAGAGGCATTGTCCTTTAGGTAGAGTGTCTGGATACTAATATTTGTCTCTATCAATACCTATATCTAAAAATGTTGAAGTTTTCCCACATTGAGAATGGATTATATACTTACATTATTTGTTAATTCCAACTTAAAGTTGGAATTTAAAATGCTCCATCTCCAAATAGCCTTGATCTCGCACTTTTTCCTTTGAAGTTTTTTTTTCTTAACAAATACAACTATACTTCTCTGCTTATGATTGCCTAGATGTTTTCCACGATGGACCCTTTTATTTCTTTCTCCTATAATATTTTCTATTCTACTTGTGCATTTGTATTAATTTTCTCCATTTGTATTATCTAGTGATTTTCTTGTCCATATTATGTGTAATGGGATCCCTAAGGTCATCAATTTTCTTTCAATATAACGCACTCTATAAAAGTGTGTTATACAAGTTGAAAGTGTAGTTCTCTTTCAGTATAACACACTCTATGAAAGGTCATTCTTGCGCTCTATAAACGTTGCACCGAGCAAGTCAAAGTGATGAGTTCTCTCCTATATTGCACCTTTCCATGTCAATTATTAGAATCCTGGATGTCATATTTCTCATAAGTTAAGGAATGTATCATCAATTAGATGCTTCAACCTTCATAATGGGATTGTAAAACCATTGATAAAGGGGGAGAGACCCTAAATCCTGAAATCTCAATCTGTCACGATAAGATCACATGGCTTGACGGACACCATTGAGTGCTTTCCCAACTAGTGGTCCCAGGTGAACCCCGTTTGGAACTAATAGTTTTTTATTTTAATTCCTCAATTATGTTGCAAATCTGACGGAAACTCCACTAAATATGATGACGTTTCCATACCTCCGATGGAAAATTTCATCGAAATTTGTCTTCTGTATGTGATTACATATGTCGCAACTTCGACGCTGCCTTCGTAGGATATCCAACCATTTCTTATGTAGACACTGTCGGATATTCGACGTGGTCTTGTTTAGATATTTGACTTAGGAGTATTTAAATTATGTCGGATATGCGATGTATTCTTGGTTGGATATCCGACCTTGTTGTATGTAACTTCTTTCGGATATCCGACCTTGTCCTATGTAACTTCAATCGGATATCTGACGACAATTCGATCGGATATCCGACCTTTTAGAAAGTAATTGCCATTGGTTATATGCGACGTGTATATTAAAATAAATATGTAGGTTATTCAACATTTTGGTGTCAGTGATTCGACGAGACCTTATTTCTTTCGGATATCCATCGAAGTTTCACCGACGTTTAAAAAAAGAAAGGTTTGTCGGATTGTTGATGGAGTGATGTCGAAATTCAGACATATATGTTGTCAAATTTTGGGTTCAAATTTTTTCTGTTTGTGCACACCATGGAATAGATCAAGATGCCAACTGCTCATGAATAGGGAAACCTGGACATGTAATCTCTCTTCTTGTGTCTTAGGAAACATCTACTTACTTAGTTTGAAACGGATAGCCAAATGTGTGCTACTAGTTTTTCATTCTGCATTCTAAACCTCTCCAACACCTTTTGTATGTACTCACCTTGAGACAATGTCAATTTTTATTTTTCTTGTCTCTTGTTATTCTCATACTAAGGCTTTGCTTTGCATCACCCAAATCCTTCATCGTAAATGAATTAGCTAACTTCCTTTTGAGAACATTTATATCATGCTTGTTATACCCTGCAACAAGAATGTCATCCACATACAATAACAAGATAATATATCTTCCATTATCTAGCCTCTTGAAATAAACACAATGGTTAGAATGAAATCTACTATAACCTTGCTCTGTCATAAACCTATCAAATTTCAAATACCATTTCCTTGGAGTTTGCTTCAGGCCATACAAGCTCTTTTTCAACCACCATACCAAATTCTCCTTCCCTTTGAACTCATACCCCTGTGGCTGCTGCATATAAATCTCTTCCTCCAAATCCCCATGGAGAAATGTTTTTTTTTACATCTAATTGTTCAATATGCAAATTTTCTACCACCACTAGACTTAAAATAGTTCTAATTGAAGTCATTTTAACAACAGGAGAAAATATTTCATCAAAATATATACCTTTCTTCTATGCACACCTCTTTACAACAAGTTTGGCCTTGTACCACTTCTTTCCTCCATATTCTTCCTTCAACTTGTAAACCCATTTATTCCACAATGCTCTTTTACCAACATGCAACTGAACGAAATCCCAAGTCTGGTTTCCTACCAATGCATCCATCTCCCCATTCATGCCTTGCTCCCAATTCTTTCTAGTTTCCACCTGCATTGCTTCTTCATAACATTCTGGCTCACCATAATCAGTCATCAATAAATAATATAGTGAAGGAAAGAATCATTCAGGGGGTCTACTTAAACTAGTATATCTTCTAACACTTGCAGGAGATTGAGGTACATGTTGTTGTTCTTGATATTTTGGCACCTTTGGAACTTCATTTCGTTTAATTTCATCAAGCACTATGTACTCTGTGTTTTCCTTTTCCTGTTTCTTTGCCTGCAAATGATCTTTATGCATGAACTTTTCATTGAATACCACATCTCTACCCCTAATGATTTTGTTATTTTCTTAATCCCATATGCGATAACCAAAATCATCAACCCCTTATCCAATAAAGGTACATTTCTTGGATTTAGCCTCAAGCTTTGTTCTATTTTCTTTATCAATATGGGAAAATGCTTCACAACCAAAAGTTCTCAGACAGGATTAGTTTACCTTTTTACCTATCCATGCCTCCTTTGGAATAACACCATCCAAAGCACTTGAAGACCCTTTGTTTATTAAGTAAACAACAATATCTACAACATCTGCCAAAAACTGCAAGGGAAACCTTGCATGCAATCTCATACACCTTGCACGCTCCATGATTGTTCTATTGATCCTTCTTGACAAACCATTTTCTTGTGGTGTTCCGGGGACTGTCTTCTCTCTATGAATTCCATGGTATGAATAGTAACTATAAAACTTCTTTCCACAGTACTCACCTCCATTATCAGATATGAGACACTTCAACCTTTTTCCCATCTCATTCTCAACTAAAGCTTTCCATTTCTTAAAAGTAGAAAGCACATCAAATTGATGTCTAATGCAATAAACCCAAGTCTTTCTAGTTGCATAATCATTAAAAGTAACATAATAATGAGAGCCACCAAGAGATTGTACCTGATCCATTCCCCATACATTTGTATGTACAAACTCTAACTTTTCACTCTTCTTTTGTTTCCCAACCCTGAGAAATCTGACTCTTTTTTTTTTCCATAAACATAGTTCTCACAGAATTCCAAACTTACCTGCTTTAAATCTGGTAGCAACTTCCTTGAGTGGAGAATCTGCATCCCCTTCTCACTCATGTGTCCAAGCCTATGATGCCATAATGTTGTATCTGTTCTTGTGGAAGTTAAAGAGATAGAATAGTCAGTATTATGAGCACATAAATACAACGTACATATCATGTCTCATTTTTCTATCACCATTGATCCTTTAGTGATCTTCCACCACGTTTCTCCAAACATAGATAAACAACCACCATCTCCCAAATTCCCTGTTGAGATCGGATTTCTTTTCATAGCAGGAATATGCCTTACATATTTCAGCAGCCATTCACCATTCTTTAACTTTATCCGTACCTTACGCATTCCAACAATTTTACATGGTTCATCATCACCCAATAAAACATGTCCAAAATATCCTGGAATATAATCATGAAATAATTTCCTATGGGGTGTAGCATGACATTAAGGCCTCAAATCTACTACCCGGTAATCGCTAGTATTATCTCATGCAAGAATCAAAGCATCTTGTACAGTACATCACCTACTACATTTTTTTCTTGAGCACTCTCTTGCTATCCATATCCTTTCTTCTTTAGCTATATGCAGTCTTTCTTCAGATGTCCTTTCATTCCATAGTTCCAACACTCTATCTTTCCCAATCTGGACTTGGATCTTCCCTTCCCGGACTTGATGTAATTACCTAGGCTCTTTCCACTCTCCCTTTGTCTTCCCCTACTCTCCATGGTCAATTCATTACTTGAGGTCTCACCTATGCTTTTCCTTCACATTTCCTCACTAAGAATAACACCTACAACATCATCAAATTTCAAAGTGTTTGAGCCAGAGACAAAGTTACTTACTGCCATGACCAAGCCGTTCCATCTTTCTGGCAATGAACACAAGATTAGAAGAGCACTAACCTCATCATCAAAGTTCACTTTTATAGAACTTAGTTGATTTGTAATCATATTAAATTCGTTTAAATGATTAGCAACAGATCCACCTTCTGACATATTCATATTAAATAAATGCTTCATTAGAAATACATTGTTGGAGGTCAAGGGTTTTTCATATAGATTAACCAATGCGCTCATAAAACCCTTTGTTGTCTTTTCTTTTGAAATATTTAAATCCACTAACGAATCTAGGCACAGTCGTATTGTTCCCTATGCCTTTCTCTCAAGAACCTCCCATTCTTCGTCCTTCATAGTCGTCGATTATTTTTCTTTTCCTCCCAACGGTAGGAATAGATCCTTATGATACAGATAGTCCTCCATTTTCATATTCCATAACTGGTAGTTTTGGCCATTAAATTTCTCGACCTTAAACTCTCCTTCTTCTACCATTTCTCCCACTCGAATCATGAACCCTTCTTTCCTGCGATTTTATATGCCAAATAGACCTTTGGATATGACACCAATTGTTATAAAAACAGTATCGCGAAGCAATAACAATAAACAAGATGAAAATATAAATCACATAAAACATATTACAAGAGAGACATGAATATAATGTGGTTCACCCAATATGGGATACATCCACACAGAAATTGCCAGTCCTTATTATTATACCATCCAGCAAATGAAGGGATACAACCTGCAGCACATCCGTTGCAACTTCCTCTTCACTCTCTCACAGTCGCTCTTACAATCATAGATATCTTTACAATGATACAATACTACAGAACCGTATTTCAATTCCTTCCTTTTAAAGAGGGACTACCATGGGAAAATACTATGGGACACCCAATACCATGGGCCTGTAAATCACCCATTATCGACCAAGTCATGACTTTGAAATTACAACATTTTGCAAGCCATTTTTTCCAAAATTTTCGCTACAGGGGCATTTCCCCTGAACCCCCGCAAGGGGGGGACTCCCAAACTAGTCGTTGCCCCCCTGGACCCCCCATGGAGACTATTTTGGGGGGGGGATGCCCCCAACACCCCCGTCATGGGATGGGATCCAAAAACAGTTGAAACACGACCTCTAAATAAGGAATATTAGGCTCCACAACCAACAAGAAGGTGTTCCAACGTTCTCAGTAAATGTAGACTAACTACTTGTCGACTTAGGAGTAGAATTCGACTATCTGGTCGAAGCTTCAAAGAAGGGTACAGTCGATTTAGTTTCTTCTAAAATATTAAATGAATCACTATGTAATAAACTAGAAGAGATCAATAAATTAGTACCTGAAATCCTCTCATTAAATATCCCATTTCTGTTTGATTTGGTCAAATAGTTGATAGGATTTTGATTCATTAGAATATCCCATCATGATGCAAGCACGATTCTTTGCATCCAATTTCTTCATGCAGTTATCACTGGCATGTGCCCAAGCAACAAATCCAAAGGGTATGAGGTTTCTGACAGAGGTTTTTCTTTGTCTCCACTTCTCTATTGGAGTCATGTTGCTGAAAGTTCTAGCCATAACAAGTTAGGGGAAATAGTTTGAACAGTAAACAATTTTTTCCCAAAATTTAGTCGAAAGGTATTTGATATACATTAGACATGGATCCATTTCTAGCAAAGTCTGAGTATTCTACTCTGTGACTTCATTCTACTAAGTGAAGGACAAATATCTGCCAAGAAATGCCATTTTGTAAGATATATTATTCAAATTGTTGGCTCACATATTCTCCACCATTGTTTGATCTCAAGTATTGCTTCTCAGCCAATGCCTGACATTCCTTGAAATTTCAAATATATGACTTTTTTTTTAAATATACCCATGTAAATATAGATAAATCATCAACGAAGGTCAAAATATACTTCACACTTGCTAGTGAGGGTTTGTTCATGTAGTAGATATCACTAGTAACAAGTTCTAGTTGATCATGGGATTACCAATATTTCTTGGAATCAAAGGGTGCCTAATCATGATTTCCAACCACACATCCTCTACAAAATACTTTAGGTAGAACAATATTTGGGAGAAAAGTAACCATATATATTTGTTACCATCATATTCAAACTTTGAAAGTTCAGATGTCCAAGTCATTCATGCCAAATTTGACTTATGTCATTGGTCTGAGAAATGAGTGCAGTTGGTCCATATTATTGGAAATAATTCTTGGGAGGGTCACATAACTTGTATAGTCCATATTTAGAATCTAAATATGTTGAAGCAAGTTTTGTCCCCACAAGCCTCATCTCCTTTACAATAAAGCGATATGACCAAAAATCAATAGTATTATTAGTCTGTGTAAGTTATGTAACTGAAAACAAATTTGTGCTCAAGATAGGTACATGATAGGTATTAGATATTTGACCATGCATGCATTCAACAATGCCACTTCTAGAAACAATGAGATTATAACCATTAGTGACATAAGTCATATGTTTTGAAGCTCCACATAAGGAAGAAAACAAAGAAGCATCCTTAGCCATATGATGAGTGCAACCAAATTTGGCTATCCATTCACTACGAGTGGTGTGGGCATGTAATGCCTGGGAAGGGATAACAGAAAAGGTGAAGTTATCTATAGTTCGACTGATCAAGTGACTAGTCGATGCCCCTTCTTCAAGATGTTTGACCTATTATTCCAAGTCCTTTGTCTTCTTCTAGTAGGTTTTCTCCACATGTCCAACTTTTCCACAGTAGTGATGTTTTCTTCTTTTGATTCTTCTTGGTCGATGTTGATTCATCAATATTTCCTTTAGTAGGATGGTCAATGCATTCTGGTTGATGATCCGATTGACCATGTTCTTTATAATTTTTATTCACCTTTCCTTTGAGAAAGTGATCTTGGTGTTTGCTACAAATATTCCCTTCATCAAGCAATTTTTGTCTATTCTTAATCAATAAATCACAAAATATATCAAATGTGGAATCCTTCCCATCTTCTTTGAATGATATCCAAATAGCAGAACAAGAAGTGCAAAATACATCACAAGGTGTCCTTAGATTCATTAGGAATATTTCAATGAGTTGTCCATCCTTCTTTGGAAAAATTTGACCACATTCACCCAATTTCAACTACATACCCTTGATGTAAGACAAATAGTTCTCAATCATTTCAAAGGAATGGGGTTCTAGAGAGATCAATATCTTCTCTATCTACATCACTTGAGTTTCATTAACATTGTTGATCAATGAGTTCAACTTACTCTAAACGAAAATAAGGAAGTCGATCTTGCTTATATGAAAGTGAATTTCAATTGAAATGTAGGTCATAATGACCCCAATAGCTCAATCCTTCTTTTCATTGATGACAAATTTAGTTTGGTCATCAATCGGATCTAGAATAGCGAAATCGACTTCAGTATATTGCCATAATAGGCTTTCTCTTCAACAAAGTTTCCATATCTGGTGTCTATATTCAACAGTTATGCCCATTCATAATAACATGTTATATCTTGGAAGTCATCCTTCTGATCAAACATATCTGATCCAACTTCAAAGGAAAAGGCATCAGTTGACAAATCTTCAGCCGAGAGTCGATTAACCCTAAATCTAACTTAGCACAATTCACAGACAACATGATAGGTCAAAACCAATAGCTCGATTGATACCATGTTGGGGAACCTCTTCACATTTAACAATACATGGTAGAGAAGAAAGAATAGTAGAATGAGTAAAAATTCTAAGAAGATGGATGGTATCTAAAGACACCGTTAGAGCACTTAAGCACAATGCATTATGATTTGAACGTCACAATGCATTATTAAATATTGGAAAATCTCCATAAATTCGATATCAATACAACACATATAGTCATTCTTTTATAGTCTCAAGATCTAACAAACTCCCTTTAAGTGAGGATGATCTGGTCCACAAATAGGGGTTGTTGGCAACTTGGATCTAACCATTTCAACAAATTTCGTAAAGTCCTATATATTAGTTGGTTGTTCTGGTCGATTCAACCATGGATTCGATGACTAATCATTCGACCACTTAGTCAAACCTCTATTCAACTACTCCGCTAGTTGACTAAATTGTCTTTTGACTAACTGTCTCTAGAAGATCTAGAGGTATAATGAACTTGCATAAAATTTGGTTCCAACAAGTTAGATAATGTGATATGTATGCAATCTGTATAGTGATCTTAACATGATCCATATGAGAAATGTGAAAGATAGAAGTATTTGCTTGAGAAATCTAAATCTATGATCTAAATGTGATATTGTTTAAGTTTTTAATATGTAAATCCTTGGCCTCCCTGAAATTGTCCAAGGTCATACATTTACATTCATAATATGTTCACAATATTTGAGTGTATGTCTTATAAATGTGTTCTATATGAATATATATTTAAGAAATGAGGTACGGACCATAGATATATTATAATACTAATACTATGAATTTATTATATATATATGTATTTAACATATATTTTATTGATATAAAGAATAATTGATTTATTTCTTATGCAACTAAAAAACTTTTATAATACATGTCAACATAAATCTATTAAAATCTATGCTAAGTACAATTAGGTAAAGGAAAGATATATGCATTGGGAAATGCATTATTATTTAATAGTATTGTTAGGACGCATTGATTTTAGTGATATTACATTTTGTATGGCATTATTCTTGCATTCCTTTAATTCCATGATTATTTTTCTTTAGTATTGTTAAGGTGCACTCTTTTAAGAATTTTGATTCTTAAATATCTTCCTATAATGCATTGATTTCAAGGATATTGCATTGTGTATGGCATCATTCTTGGATTGCTTTTATTTCAGGATTGTTCTTCTTTAGTAGTGTTAAGATACATTGTTTTAAGAATTTGATTTTTAAATATATTCTCGTGTATTAATTGTTTCGATGTTCAGTTCTATGTTAAAGGGTATTCAATATAATCATGTCTCCTCCTACTGAAATTATTAATTATGACGAGGTTGAAGGACTAAAAAGGTCAGCACAACAACAAGTTAAAAAACATAGAGAGAATGAAGCACTTGAACAAATGGAATGACAAAAAAAGAAAAGATCATGAATGACATAATTTTTATAATTTTATTAAAAAAAAATGATCCAACATGTGCTACATAAATGTTACAGACATGACACATCTCACCCACATGGGCTGTACAAATCCCAAGTAATAATCATTCTTTCATTGCTCTGATTTTGGGAATGTTCTTTTTTAGAATTGTAAAGATGCATTGCTTACACTAAGGGACCTTATGCTCTATTGATCCATGTCTTTAGATGTTGATTTGCATTATGATTTAAGATATCTCTAACTTGAAATGTGTGCACTGAGAAATGCAATATGATTTAATAGTATTGTTAAGAAGCATTGATTTTGAAGTGGTATTACATTTTTCATGATATCATTTAGTTAAATAGTCAAAACCCTACTCCGATTTAGTTATTGTAGTTAGCCAAGTAGATAGAATCACCGCAGTTAGATAATCGAAACCCTAATTTGATTCAGTTACCATAGTTAACCGAGTATATAGAATCACCATAGTTAGCTGAGTAGATAGAATCACCAAAACTAAATAGTTGAAACCCTAATCTAATTCAATTTCCATAGTTAGCTGAGTACATAGAATCACCACATTTAAATAGTCAAAACCCTATTCTGATTCAATTAAATTTTTTACTATGTATTCACATCTATTATTATAATGTGCTAATGCAATAGTCAATGTTTGTTCATGAAATATTTTACTTGAAGTAATTGTGGATGGGTATCTTTGCCTTGTACAAATTCAAAATGAATCTAAAGCACTAGCTACAACTAGAGAGAGAATCACCACAGTTAAATAGTTGAAACCCTAATCTAATTAATAGAAATGACACTCAACAACAAGAATCCAAGAGTTTAGCATATCATCAAGTCATTGTTGGAGTAAAAAACCCCATCGTTGATCCATTCGTTATGGCCAAAGCTTTCCATCCATATATTTTGACTATTTGCATCATATCATTCAATTATGGCCATTTTGTATAATATCATTTAGTTCAATAGTAGAAACCTCAATCTGATTCAGTTTCCGCAATTAGGATCACCATTCCATTCAATGTTTTAAACCATAATCTTATTCAATTACACTAAGGGACATCCATGATCTATTGATCTATGTCACATGGAGATTTGCTTTATGACCTAACATCCCTCTAAATTGGAATCTATGCATTCGGAAATGTCATATGATCTAATAGTATTGTTAAGATGTATTGATTTTAGTAATATTACATTTTGTATGATATCATTGAGTTAAATAGTTGAAACCATAATGTGATTCAGTTATAACATTTAGTTGAGTAGATAGAATCACCATAGTTAGTTGAGTATAATGGCATCTATGATTTAAATTCATAATGCTAATATTGGAGCCAAAAATACTATAGTTGATCCATTTTTTCTATCCATTTTGTATGATGTCATTTAGTTAAATAGTCAATACCCTAATTTGTTTAAGTTACCATAGTTAGCCGACTAGATAGGATCAGCACAATTAAAAAGTTAAAACCCTAATTTCACTATATATTGGCATCTAATATTTTAATATGGGAATGTAGTAATCTAAGGGTATTTTTTAAGGATTATAAAAATATACTTATGTATAGTATTATAGACGATTATTTTGGATTGAAAAAAACATTTATATAGATTGATAGGTGAATATTAAATATGAAACATACAATTTACTACTAAAACTTGTAAATTTTGGTGAATATTATAATAATAAAAACATATTTTATGTAAACATAGGCGACTAAAAATGACCAAATAGCGAATTTATATTTTGAAAAAAAGTCCAAAAAATAGCCAATTGACGAATAATATTTCTTAGTATTGTTAAGATAGACATCTACGATATATAGATCTATGTTTTTGGATGAAGATTTTCATTATAAATGAACATCCCTCTAATTTGAAATTTTTATATTCAAACTTTCTTGGTGTTTGACCATCCATAAGTCACAAGGACTAATATTGGAGAACACAAAGATAAATATTGGAAATAAAGAAAAAAATGTCTCATATTTACAAAAAATATATCCAAATTAAGGGCGAATAATGTTCGAACTCAACTTCCTTTCACATATAATTGATATGAGAATTGAATTTTATTAATTTCATCTACACGAAAATAATTTTCTAAACAAAATAGTTAAATTTCTACGTAGAAACCCTAGCTCATAGAAAAACCGTGAACATTTTCTATGTTTTTAGCAAAACTATATCAGTTTTCAACCTTAAACGGTAAAATAACTTCCAAGTTGTGGATATCTGCCGTCGAATGGCGCACCAACGGACAAATGACGGACAAATGTTTTCATGGATCCATAATATATTTATATAAAAGCCTTACGTCACAGATGGCGTCCCTCTCTATCTTTCGGAGCCGTGACACACCGCCATAACCAGGCTCTTTGGTTTGACAACTTATCAACCTCACATGGCCAACTAAGATGACAACTTTGACAAACCTAACTTTAACTGCTTTTCAACTTCTATGTTTATTCCAACATACGACTGCTGTCAATAGCGTAAAATGATCATCCAAAATATTAATTCGGCGTTATTGTTGGCTTTTTCATGACATGTAAAGAAAAAAGTTACGAAGAAAGATCTTTAACTGTTCAATCGTAATAAAAATCTTAACAAATTTCTATAATTATAAAATAAATTAATATAAGTTCATCTAAAATTAATTAGTAATAAGCTTATTTTAATTTTTCAAAATATGATAGATTGATTTTGTATTTATGTTTTTATTTTTTAATATTTTTTGAAGTTATATAAATATTTTTTTAGATTATTCATAAAAAAAAAATATACTGAAATAAAAAGAATATCTATCTTTGTGATATTAAAAAGTTTGGAAATGAAAATTTTCCTTTTAAAATGTTTTACTATACACCCATATTAAATCACAATTTCAATATATTCGGGACAATATTGATACTAAAAAAATGGAAAATGAAAATCTCCTTCTTAGAATGTCTTACTATACAACATTAAATCACAATTTAAACACAACTCGGACAATATTGATCTATCTTATAATGTCTCACCATACACTAACATTAAATTACATTTTTAACATATTTGTGACAATATTGATTGCTCCAACTTTTTAATTCATCAAAATATTGTGATTTAGGAAAGCTTTTCTTAAAACTTTTATAACATAAAAAAAACTACGTAATTTTTTTAATATAAAGGATTTGCCATCTTTGTGTGTTGAAGATGAAAATCACTTTCTCTTAGAATGTGCTACCTACACTTACATTAAACCTTAGTTCCAAAATCTTCGCTCCAACAATGACCTTTCTACCCTTATGTCTCCTCAAAACAAATAATTTATGTCTTGTCTTTTATCTTCAAATTCGATATACCAAACTTAATCTTAGTTCCAAAATCTTTCCTCCAACAATGACCTTTCTAACCTTCGGTCTCCTCAAAACAAATAATTTATATCTTGTCTTTTATCCTAAGATTCGATATACCAAACTTAATCTTAGTAAAAGTTAAAGACTATTATCATCAAAACCTACTACCATCCACATCCATTATCATCATAGAATCAAATTATATTTAAGTAAATTTAATTTTTTATAATAATTAAATAATATAATAATACAATAAATTTATTTTACAACTATATCATTGGATAACCAAATAATTGCCTGGAAGAAGCACATTTTACAGCCCAGTAAGAGGAGATCTGTATCTGTAACTCCTTCAGTGCTCATCTTAGAGTTAACAAGTGTTCATTTTAAAAATAATCAAAATATTATAAAAAATAACATGTGAGTTATTTAAAACATTTACAAAGATATATATATAACTATACAAATTGGATAAATTAAAACTCTTCCTCAATATTTGCATTCTAAAAAGAAGTTTACAATTGAAGAGATTTTATCCCAATTAAAACTTGTTAAATTTAAGATGGATCTATACTAAAATATGATCAAATATTTTTATATAATAAATATTTTAAGAATTTATAAAAGAAACCAGAATATAAACACTCACATTTGCATCGAAATATAGATTTTTTTACAATCCAGTATCGTATACTGCCCATCTACAATAACAGTATTATATTAATAAAAATATTGTCACAGCCTGAAGCTGCAATGACGCAAGGAATCTATAGTATTAAATTATCTCTGGAATGCTCTCTAACGATGGTCTCCATATACCGTTGCATCTTTTAGCAACATAATCTTCTTTAACGTCCTGGGCTTTAGACTCAAGTTGAAGCAACAACCGTTCCATTGATTTATCCTTCATAGAACACTCCGCAAGCAAGGCGTCTAGCTCTTGCTTCGAGATTACCATCTTAACCCTAATAATACCTCTGCCATTCTGCATAGATTTAAGTGAAGAAAGGGGATTATTCTCTTCCCTTTCTCTGCTATTTCTACCATTATCGATGCTTTTTGGTTCTAATAAAATGGCCTCCTCTGTATTGCTATTATTCTTTGAAACGTGATACGGCGAATTAGGAAATAGTAGGCAATAAAGCTGCCCGGGAAGCAACTTGTAGTCCGGGGAAAGAGAGCAGCACAGGTCTCCGGAATGCACGACCGAATGCTGTGGGTACGCCGCCATGAGATCGCTGACGAGAAGCGGAGCCGTGAATTCCATTATCTTTCCGTCCAATCGCATCACCATTATTAGCTCGTCGCCTGTTAATTCTGCAGACACCTTCCCGGATTCAGATCGCATACAGTTCCCCATGAATGAATGCTAATGTTGATTTAACTATTTCCTAAACAATGTATGAGATTCGGTAGAGCGAGTTGTTTCCCAAGTTCGCGAATGAAATCTGTAATCTACGGCCTGCGGATGGAAATAACTAATAAGAGAATGAGACTTGCACAGAGCTGGAGTTATTTGAAAGGTTGAAATGAAGGAAAGTATGAGGGTTGGGACTAAGGGTGTGGCTTTTTATCGAGGAACTCCTATACGGCCTGCATTTGATGTGGTGTCGCTTATCTTTCCTTTCTTTACGCCGGTCTGTCCTCACCGTCACGCGCTCTTCATGTGGAAGGAATATCATAGGAGCATAGGTGTCCAGCGAGTACGGCTGGCCAATCTATTGCAAAGACTATTTCCCTGACGGAGTTTTCATCAAACAGGGACGATGATGTATAGAACAGTTTATTTTTTTCTGTTGTAAATATATTCTACTTTCAACAAATCATTGAAATTTAAGTTTTGATGTTTGAAATAGAAGTACCGATTATTTATGGTTGAAATTATAATATGGGGATGTATTTTGTCTTTTTAATAAGATAGGAACATTATAATGTTATAAAAAAGGTTTTCCCTCATCATAGACCAAATCATCTGGAAATCCCCTCTAAACCAACAAAATAGCCCTTCCACTTGCAACCACCCTTACTAACCTTACTAACCATTTTACCGTTTTACATAAATTCCGTCTCAGGTATAAAGCTGTTACGAACCTATCTCATCCTAGGCGAAAAGCCATTACAAAATAGATTATGCAATAGTGGCCACGACAAACATCAGACACTAATTCCCAGCTCAAAGCCATTGTAAAACACAAAATCATTATGAAGAGACGCCACAAAACACCAAGACAGAGAGTGAAAATTACTAGATTGGATCAGCCATTGGAGGTGCAGACTCCTCCTAAGTCTCTTCCTTGCAAGCCGGCGAGGAATGATCAGGGTCCATCAGAGGAGACGAGTTGCACACTAGAGTATCCATAAAGGATTTGTCTAGCTCCATCACCCTGTCCATGTCCACCAAATTACGCAACATATCCTCCTTGGAATTTTCGACAATCTGCACTACCAAGTCCCCAAAGCTTACTCCTTCTAACATCACTAAATAACTAGAATCCACCTCAAAATCTAAAATGGGTCGAGAGCAGCAGTCATTCCAAAGTCCTCAATTCTTCGTTTCACCTCATCGTCCTCCATTTTTGAAATGGAGTCATCAATATGGGACGGAATACCCTCCATATATTCCACCCCTACCTCCTCTTCCACCACACCTCGCTCAACTCTTCCTCTTCCCCCCCCAGTGACTTCACATTCTTTGGTGAGGGGCCATAGACAAACAACCGGCTTTCACAGGAGCAAACCTACTATCACCGTCCGAAAGGTTAGACCAACAAAACTCTACAGCCTTCATCCTCTTAACTGCAGCACCTTCCTCCTTAAATACTCGCCCCCATACTCTCCCCTAAGAACCGCCATTTGCAAGCTGAATAAAACTGACGGGGAATAATTTAATGGTTCTGTGTGGGATCAAGCCATCATTCCATCCCTCCAGTCTCTTTCCTCCCTAAATCCCTTGATATCTCACGTACAAGACATACATTTTGCTCCAATTCTTAACTGCCTCTGACAACGAACCAAACAGGCTCTCCTCCATGGTATCCCATCTGCTTAAATGATCCTTGCCTTCCTTCACCTCAACCATTACACCACCCCTGCCTCGAGCGTCTAACATTTAAACCCTTCCTCACTCACTAGCCAAAGTTTCAACCTACGACACGCCCCGCTCTCCTTCCGACTCCACATCGCCAGTTGCATGCAAGCCCTGGCCACTTGTACACCCGGGAAATATGGGGATGTTTTAAGGGAAATCAAATGGTTGAAATTACAATATTGATTGAAATTACAACATGGTGATTAAAATGTTACAAATGCATTCCAACTTTTAGAAACAATAAAATCTCATTTTACACTTAAGTTCAATACTCTTTGATTTGTCATTTTTTCAATGTGAGTTGAGTAGAGACAAAATAACATAGGCGCAATTTCATACAGTAATAGTAATCCCGTGTCTACATGATTAGAAATGTAGAACAAAGATAAGGAAACGCCATGCCTTGTCCTAATCTTTGAAGGTAAACATAGGCATCAATGTAGGAACCCTTCGTCTTTTTCAATGGAGTGGAGACAAAGGTAAACTATTAGCGCTACTCAAGGTTTTCATGTAGCTAACAATGGCAGGAAGACGGCTGTAAACATGGTCCCTACTGAAGCCCTCCATAGTTTCAAGGTTGTCTTTTATGTTCTTCCATTCACGTACCGGCAAATCGACAAATTGTTTGAACAATTTAGGTTTGCTAAAGAAAAATGGATGGTGGATGGAACATTATTGTCTGCCATGCCTTAGAACGTGCTTTTGTCACTATCTGTCCGTATTGCATTGATTTGTCGGCGAAATGAGTCTAGTTCAGTGTAAACGCATGCTTCGATCTTCATGCCATTTAGATCCTTTTTCTTTGGGATGTGATTGTGGTTCAAAGGATTAGTATTATAAATACCTAAAACACCATGATCTTCTATAATATAATAATGTATTTTTGTTTCTGGATCAACTCATTTTGTCGGTGAATTAGTGGGTAGTTTGAAATGTTTGTTAAGAGTCAAGTCATGTTGATGTCATCATTACCTTGCAAGGACTTTTACACTTTAATAACAGAGATGTGCTCACGTTCGAAGTTTCATGTAGATTATATATGTGGTATAGTGACTCGGACGTTTACTTACCCTAAAGAGAATACTGTTTTTTGAAAAAGATTTAAGAACATTAATTTTATATTTGAAATTTTTGAAAATGAAAATATCAAAGCTCTAAACATTTTAGAAAGATTAGTTAACATTCCATGTTATGATGTAAGCTTTTATCATATTCAATTTTTTATTTTATTTTAAAATTCCAATAACTTATTTTTAAACGTTTGATAATTTATATCTTAACTCTTTCTTTTAAGTTGATGATGGCCACTTCTCATACTATAAATAATAACAAAGAACCTTTCCTCACTCAACAAATTATTCTATATTCTAAATAACTTAATAATTTTTTAAAATTATGTATCAAAACAATAGATTAAGGGTGGTTGCACGAAGTTGTGTCTACTTTTTTATGTTACCATAGATTTCGTAAACGTGAATTTGTTACGGTTTTCATAAACGCAATAGGGTTAGTGCAAGGTAATGATACCCACTTATGACACATTAATTGTAATGGACTTCCTAAAAAACAAAAATCTGACCATTAAAATGAATTTTTAGAGGTACCTACACAACTTTTTAAAACATGGCGTAAAAAGATGAAATGTAGACAATCAGATAAGAATATATAACTTTTATTTATGGAAAATAGGTATAACTCCCAAAAAATGGCATTCTTCTAAGATTGGTATGTTACTTTTTTTCTAAAACATAATGCATATGTTCGTGTTATGCCCCGGGTTTGGTATGT
The DNA here is from genome assembly GCA_027924585.1 of Larix kaempferi. Classification (NCBI taxonomy): domain Eukaryota; kingdom Viridiplantae; phylum Streptophyta; class Pinopsida; order Pinales; family Pinaceae; genus Larix; species Larix kaempferi. Next base: position 1,061,741 of record BSBM01001259.1, read on the forward strand.
AAATTGTCCAAATTTGTAAAAAGAAGTATGAGAGTTGTAGATAACAGGCGATTCTAGTGCAGTGCTATTTTTCCAAAATTTTCCAAGCTAATTATATATATTTGTTAAATTAAGGAAGTCAATGAAGCCCTTAAAAGACAAGGCTGAGTGTTATGCCCCACTATCATGGTCCTAACACAATCAATTTACATTTTTTTTTAAGAGAGTAGGTCTTCTAGTATACTTGTGCAGGTTCTTTTCCGTTTTCAAAATATGTGAGTCAGTCAAAAGTTATAGCTAAAATACATGGTCTATGTTTTATGTAAATATGACATGATTGCAAACAAAAATGAATAAAAAGTAGAAAATACTAATAAATTTATTCAAAAAATAGATATTTGGAATCTGCATAAAGAGTTCTATAAGTGTGTGTAGTTTCATTAGCAGTGGATGAGTGGAGCATATACAGATTCGAGGTTGAATAACATGAAGTTACATAACATGGTGTGTTTTTCTATAATGCAGTCCAAGGCACAAGGTTTGGCAATCCAAACCTATAACCAAACCTACCAAAACATTACACATGGTATGGATAAAGGCAAGTGCGCCATTTTTTTTTTTTTGCAGTGAACGCATTAGTAACGCGTGCACACTAATATCACTCTCACGTTATTAACGTGTGCACACTAAGAGAACGCATGCACTAATAGCGCGCATGCCCTATTAGCATGCGCGCTAATGATATATATTTGTGTCTCCCTCCTTTTAGTTATATCTCCCTTTCTCAATATAATCCCATCCCGCCTCCCTCTTTATAACCCACCCCCCTCTCTCTCTCTCTCAACCCCCCATCTATAACTTTACCATAAAGCATAAGCACCCCATTGAAAACACATACCATAAATCCCAAGCCCCCAACTCTCTGTTACCCTAAACCATAACCCCCTCCTTTATTTATTTCTCTAACCCTCCCACTTTCCTCTTCCCCTTACCTAACTCTCTCTCCGTCCCCCTGACCCATCACCCTACATGCGCTATATCTCTAAACCACCCCCTCTTTCTCATAATCCCTCCCTCTCCCCCCCCCCAACACACACATATATAGCCATTTCCACCCTACCCTTAACCACCCACTCACTATATACCTCTCTCCCTTACTCCCTCTACCCTTAGCCAACCACTCACTCTCTCTCTTTCGATCTCTCACTTAGTCATACCCTTAACCATCACCTCCCGCTCTCTCTCTCTCTATCACTCTCTCTAAACCCCCAACCCCTAATATCTCTCTCCATATCTCCTTCCCCAAACCATCACTCTTCACCCTCATATCCCCACCCCCCTCTCTCTTTCTCTATCTCTCTCTCCCCAACCACTAACCATATTTCCATCCCTCTCACTCTCTTTATATCCCTCCTCCCCTACTCCTACCACTAACCACCTCCTCTCTCTCTCTCTCTCTCTCTCTCTCTCTAAACCCATAACTCCTAATTTCTCTTTTTAAACCACTAAGCACCTCTCTCTCTCTCTCTCTCTCTCCGCTCTCTCTCTCTCTATATATATATGTGTGTGCCTCTCCCATTACTCACCCCTACCCTTAGTCACCCACTCGCGCTCTCTCTTCCAATCTCTCTCTCACTCTAAACCTGTAACCCCCAATCTCTCTCTCTCTCAACCCCTAAACCATAATATCTCTCTCTTTATTTTGGGCATCCAAAACTTCATAGTAGATATCGGTCAACTTATGCATCTTTTTCTTCAATAATTCACACTCTTTAATGCCTGATACTCTCTCCCTCTCTCTCTATAAATGCCTAACCCCCAATCTCTCTCTCTCTCTCTCTCTCTCTCTCTAAGAACCTAAACCACAATCTCTCTCTCTCTAAACCCCTAAGCACCAATGTCTCTCTTTATCTCTCTCTAAACCCCTAACCACCAATCTCTCTTTCTCTCTCTCTCTCTCTCTGTGTATATATATATATATATATATATATATATATATCCCCAATCTCTCTCTTTCTTTCTCTCTCTCTCTATAAATCCCAAACCCTATCTCTCTTTCTCAATCTTTATATCTCTCTCTTTATCTATCTAAGCCACAATTTCCCTCTCTCTATCTCAATATAAACCCTAACCCCCAATCTCTCTCTCTCTCTAAACTCCTAATCCACAATATATATATATCTCTCTAAATCCCGAACCCCCAATCTCTCTCTCTCTAAACCCCTAACCCTCTCTCTCTCTCTTTCTCTCTCTTTATCTCTCTCTATATATCCCTAACCCAAAATATCCATCTCTCTAGATCTCTCTAAACCCCTAACCCCCAACCTCTCTCTCTCTCTCTCTATATATATATATAAGCCCCTAACCCTCAATCTCTCTCTCTCTCTCTCTCTCTCTCTCACAACCCCCCTTCAATAATTCACACCCTTTCACATTTGGTTCCCTCTCTCTCTCCAAACCACTAGCCCCCATCATCTCTCTCTCTCTCTAAATTCCTAACCCCAAATCTCTCTAAAAACCCCTAACCCCCAATCCCTAACACCCTTTCACATTTGATACTCTCTCTCTCTCTCTCTTCGGGGCATCCAAAAATTAATAGTATATATTGATCAGCGTCTGCATCTTTTCCTTCAAGACTTCACACTCTTTCACATCTGATACTGTCTCTCTCACTCACTCTAAACCCTTAAACCACAATATCACTCTCCCTCAACCCCTAACAAGCATCCAAAAATTCATAGTAGATATTGGTCAGCTTCTTCTTCTTTTCCTCCAAGACTTCACACCCTTTCACATTCGATACTCTCTCTCTCTCTCTCTAAACCCATAAACCCCGACATTTCTCTCCCTCAACCCATAACCCACAATCTATCTGTGTGTGCGTGTGTGTATTTAGGGCATCCAACACTTCATAGTAGATATTGGTAAGCTTATGCATATTTTCCTTCAGTACTTCACACTCTTTCACATCTGTTACTCTCTCTCTCTCTTCGTCACTTTAAACCCATAAACCCTGTTGAAATGTTGTAACTTCTAAGAATATTATATTGTGTACTTTAGTATTCCGAAGATGTTTCATTCCTCCAATGGGACTTTGTTGTATATCCGGAGATGTTTATTCCTCCGTGGATAATGTGGTAACTTGGGTTATTAGACTTCCCTAGTGGGGGTAAGCCCTGTATGTGTTATGTGGGTTAAAGGGTTATTAGACCACCCTAGTGGAGTCAGCCCTGTCACATTATGTAAAGTGGTTAAGTTGGGGCCGACCTAGCTTGTGTAAAAGACAAGTCGGAGTTATGTATAAATAGAGGAGGTGTGTTCCTCATTTAACACACATTACACTCACTTGTGAATAGCGCATAGGTGAGGGAGAGATATGCTATGGAGGAGAAGGAGCTCATGTCTAGGGTTTACATCTTTGTATTTGCTAGTCATCTATATTGAGGAAGCTTTGTTGGGTTTTCTACCCCATGAGGGTTTCCCAGGATAAATCTGTGTCTCTTGTGTTTATGTTGTGCTTGTTGTTCTTTCAGTGATCCTATATATGCTATTGTTGTGAAATGGAATGTAATGCTGATATTTTCTGTCTTAGCATATTGAATCTTAACATGGTATCAGATCTAACCTGAAGGAAGGCAAGGTATGGCACTTACGACACTTGCTTCACTTGCGATAATTTGAAGGTTAGGGTTTTATATAGAAAACACCAGTCATCGTGGAACTTTGGCTATAACACCATTTTGGACAAGTTTCAGGATCTGAAACCTTTACAAGTCGTAGATAACATCCCCATGTAACTTGTGTCCAAAGGAAAACCTCAGATTCATTGTACTTTGTGATTTATGATCAGTACAAGTTAGGGTTTCTGCGTCTTCCAGATCTCAGTCATAAACAGGTGACCTAGGTAAAAAGATCACAAATTGGGCTAGGAAGCTCCAAATGAAATTTCATAAAAAGTGAAAGGTAGAGCATGGACTTTAGTTTCATAGGTAACGTTTTCAGAGGACGAAGTTGAACCAGTGACACATGGCACGCTGTACAAGTTCGCTCTCTTGTTTTATCCCATAAACAGGTCACGTTGCGACACTTGGCATAACTCTCTCTCTCAGAAAATCCAATTGAGGTCAGACCTGTGGGGTTGTAAAGTGGACAGGTCAGGCTACCACAGGCCGAGATTTTAGACCGTGTGAATTCGTAATTTCAAATATGCACTAGAAACAATCAGGTGCATATTTCTGTCAAAACAAAATTGTTTTCTGAGCACCTTCATTCTTGGCTTATCACTGCTGCGGGAATTTAGGGCTTCGGAGAAAGTTGGAATTTTTGGAATCAGAGTCCATGGCTGAATTATCCTCATCAAAATCAAAATTTAGAGACCAAGATCAAAATTTTTGGTTGGTCAGAAGGCTGGGCTTGATCAAACCCTAGTTCGGGATTTTGATTGGAAAGGTGGAAAATTAGGGCTTCTGCAAAAGTTGGAATTTTTTAAGTCTGTGACCACGGCTGGAAGCTCCTCAGAAAAATCAAAGTTTATAGCTTTGGATCGAACCTTTTGATTGGGAAAAAGGGTGGGCTTCACCAAACCCTAGTTCGGGATCCTGTCTAGAAGATCCAGAAGTTTCAAAGGCCATTTTTGAGGGGTCAAATTTTGGAGATTTCAAAATTGAAGTATGCTAGCTTGTTCAGCTCATCAAGCCACATCTTTCCATCTATTCAGGAGTTTGAAATTCAAAGTTTGAATTTTTAGGGTTTGTCTAACAAACCCTAATCCAGCTCCAGATCTATTGTGGATTGATTTAAAAGCAATCCTAACAGGTATGACTTGAGGAGATACAGGTATGTGTTGAAATCTATTCATGGTATAGTTTATGATATGTTTGTCTTCATGTTATTGAGATTAGTACAATTATGATTGTTTGATAATGAATGCATGTGAATGATAGAAGGCATTCATTGATTAAGGTTATGACACTTATGATTGTATGAATGCACTTGTGGTGTTGTATGAGGATGATGTTGTCTACTAACAAGATACAGGTACATCAAGAAAGACAAATCAAGTTCTATGACCATGATGACATGAAGACAAAGACTCATCCATAATATTTGATCACATAGAAGCTCTACTTACGAGGTATGTATGACTTTGTTCTACTATGCTTAACCTATGAGATATGCAGGTTCTAGCAGAAGGTCTCTAAATCATTGAAGAGAACAAAAGAAGATATTGTTTGGGTATGTTAAGACATAACCAAGCATGATAATCCAGGTATGTTTTGCTATATCAAGTTAGAATCCTACCTTGTGATAGGATCTTAAGTAAGTATACCTGTGTATGAAATGATCATGACCATACAAAATGTTTTGATAGTATTGAGATTATACTAATGAAAGTATGTTTATGTATGAGATCATGAGGATGACACTAGTGCACACTTAAGCATACATAGTGGTACATAATGAAAAAGACATATAGAGATCAAGCAGAAGGCAACCATTCAACATAAAAGATAAGTATTTGAGTTGTTATTTGAATCTCTAAAATAGTAAATGATATTGCTTGTATGCATATTTGTATTCCTAGAATATATCATGCCTAGTGTAAGCATTCATATAGCATTGAACAGTATACTACTAATATTCATATGATGGGTAAGATTGGACAAACATTCCATTGTTGTTTATCTACAATGAAACCTCTTTGCTGACATGTTGAGAGCTGTGCACGCTCTTGACAGTATGTTTTGGTAGAGATGGAAGGCATCTAGATAGCCACTGTATGTATACAGGATATGGAAAAGTGTTGTGCCAAAATATTGGTCAAGATAATTGCATGACTATGTGAATCATGTCTGTATGCATAATAGGTTATCATGTCAACATGATTTGATGATTATGAAGTATTACTAATCATGTAATTAACTTTGATTTGTAGGAAAGATCATGTGATATGATCTGCAAAAGAAGGATGACGAACACCAAACAAGTGATGGATGTTCAACAAGAAGACTTACAAATCAAAGGCTCGTGGATAGAAGATTCTCTTAGAAAGAGAATCAGGATCATGACGAGATGTTTGCTCCAAGTGGCTAGATAAGACCATTCTCTTGATGGTGTAATTGAAGAAGAAGTGTGAATCAAGAAAATTCCCAGGAGTCAATTGAAGAAAGCTCTATACGGGTACCCAGGATCGATAGTCATTTGATGACCTTAATGATCACCATGGGTGATGCGGATTTCAACCTTTGCTACAAGGTTGACGATGGTGTCCATATACAGATGGTATTCTTCTCTTAGATGGATGCAAGAAGCTTGAATGATCTTGAGGCACATATCAATAGACCCATCTGACGAGAGATGGAATGGATAGATATGCAGAAGAACACTCAATGCAGAGTGTGAATGATGTTCAGTCACAGAGGGAGAGCTGATAGCTTCTTAACAAGCTTGGGTTTTACCAAAAGTAAAGATGATCCTAACCTTTACCCTTTACCTTAAGGTTATGGATGATGAACCTATCATACTATTACTGTATGTGGATGATCTCTTTCTGGTAGGGAATGAGAAACAGATCATGAAAAGCAAGAAGAAGCTACAGAATTTGAGATGAAAGATCTCAGATTGATGCATTACTTCCTAGGTCTAGAAGTATGGCAAGGCTCAGAAGGAATCTTTCTCAACCAGGGAAAGTATGCTATGGAAATATTGAAAAGATTTGATATGTTGGAATGTAAAGCCATGGCCACTCCCATGGATTCCAACTTGAAGTTGTTAGCGGATGACTCATCAGAGTTAGCCTATGTGACTATGTACAGACAGATTATTGGGTCATTGATGTATCTGATGAATACAAGGCCAGATATATGCTTTGTTGTGAACACCTTGAGTCAGTATCTAGTGGAACCTATGTGTGTTCACTTGATAGTTGCAAAGCATGTGATGAGGTACCTAAAGGGTACGATATACTTTGGTCTATGCTATCTTGGAGATCATGACTTCAGATTGTATGGCTACACAGATGTTGATTGGGTAGGAAGTGTATCAGACAGGAAGAGTACATCGGGTGGATGTTATTATCTAGGATCTTCCATGATCTCATGGTTTAGCAAGAAGCAGTCTAGTGTGGCTCTCAGCACAGCTAAAGTGGAATAGATAGCTGCTTGCTCTGCTAGTTGTGAAGTGTTATGGCTTCGGAAGTTGTTATCTAGTTTATTTGATTTAGAGATGGATCCCACTGTGATCCTGTGTGACAACTATAGGTGTATCAATATGACAGAGAATCCAGTGTTCCATGATAAGTCAAAGCACATAGAGATCCAATATTTCTATATACGAAATATGGTGCAGAAAGGAGCTATCAAGCTTGAGTATGTAAACACTGACGAACAAGTTGCTAATATATTGACCAAACCTCTATCTTGAGTAAAGTTTGAGTATTTCCGAGACAAGCTTGGTGTAGTTTAGAAGGACCCTCCTCAAAAGGGGGACTGATGTGGTCACTAATGATGAGATTTCCTGCATCGATAGAAAGGTCGATGATGTGGACACCTGTATTGATGAAACCAACGGTGAGGTCGATGATGTGGATACATGTATTAATGATACCGACGGTGAGGTCGATGATGTGGATACCTATATTGGTTATACTGATGATGAGGTTGATGAGTGGTCCTTAGACTTGGTCTAAGTTGACAAGTGGATTGTATCATCCTTGGACACATGTCCTAAAAGAGATCCGTAGACATATGTCTCCAAGAAAGAAGTTCCTAGTGAATGAAAGGGATTGCACCATCCCTGGACTTTGGTCCCCTGAATTGATCCATAGAGAGATGTCTCCGAGAACTGTTCCCTAGTGGATGAGAGGGATTGCATCATCCCTGGACTCCGGTCTTCTGAATTGATCCATAAACAGTGGTCTCCGAGAAGTGGTCCCTGGTGGACAAGAGGGATTGTATCGTCCCTAGACTTTGGTCCCCTGAATTTATCCGTAGATAGATGTCTCCGAGAAGTGGTCCCTAGTGGACAAGAGGGATTGCATCATCCCTGGACTTCAGTCCCTTGAATTGATCTGTAGACAGATGTCTCCGAGAAGTGGTCCCTAGTGTGCAAGAGGGATTGCAACATCCCTGGACTTCGGTCCCCTGAATTGATCCATAGGCATCTATCTCCGAAAATTGATGATAGGACTGCATCGTCCCTGAACATTTAGTTCAAAATGATGTGCTTGGATTGCATCGTCCATAGACATGGGACTTATCTTAAATTGATAAGGATTGATCATTCTGGAAATTTGATCTGGATTGTATCGTCCATGGACCTATGTCCTAAAGTGAGAGGGATTGATCATCCCGTAATAGGATGTCGTGTATTGCAGAGTATGCTGCTATGACGATGTTGTAGATCGAGATGATCCAGATGCTGTAGATCGAGATGATAGAGATGTTGTAGATCGAGATGATGATGTTGATCATGATGATCTAGATGTTGTTGTTGATCGAGATGATCCAGATGATGTTGTTGATCGAGAGGATCCAGTTGATGATGTGATGTTGTTGATTGAGAGGATCCAGTTGATGATGTGATGTTGTTGATCGAGAGGATCCAGTTGATGATGTGATGTTGTTGATCGAGAGGATCCAGTTGATGTTGTTATGATGATGATCAGTAGATCCAGACGATGAGGCTATTGATCGGGTGATCCAGATGATAACGATGTTGTAGTTGATCGAGTGCTGCAGAATGTGAAGAATCAATGCTGACGATGCTGATACTCCATTATTGAAGACCTGAAGATATTCCAGTAACTGGTTGAGTTACTGATGATGTTGAGAAATATTCCAATGATTTATAGATGTATCATGTATGATGTTGATGACTCCTTGCTCCTGCAGATGTTGTTATAATATACTTCTCGTTAAGGGGGAGTGTTGAAATATTGTAACTTCTAAGAATATTATATTGTGTACTTTATTATTCCGGAGATGTTTCATTTCTCCGACGGGACTTTGTTGTGTATCCAGAGATGTTTATTCCTCTGTGGATAATGTGGTAACTTGGGTTATTAGACTTCCCTAGTGGGGGTCATCCCTGTATGTGTTATGTGGGTTAAAGGGTTATTAGACCACCCTAGTGGGGTCGGCCCTATCACATTATGTAAAGTGGTTAAGTTGGGGCCGACCTAGCTTGTGTAAAAGACAAGTCAGAGTTGTGTATAAATAGAGGAGGTGTGTTCCTCATTTAACACACATTACACTCACTTGTGAATAGCGCATAGGTGAGGGAGAGATCTTCTATGGAGGAGAAGGAGCTCATGTATAGGGTTTACATCTTTGTATTTGCTGGTCATCTATATTGAGGAAGCTTTGCTAGGTTTTCTATCCCATGAAGGTTTCCCGGGATAAATTTGTGTCTCTTGTGTTTATGCTGTGCTTGTTGTTCTTTCAGTGATCTTATATATGCTATTATTGTGAAATGGAATGTAATGCTCATATTTTCTGTCTTAGCATATTGAATCTTAACAAACCCCAATATCACTCTCCCTCAACCCCTAACCCACAATCTCTCTTTCTCTCCATATATATATATATTCGAGGCATCCAAAACTTCATAGTATATATTGGTCATCTTTTGTATATTTTCCTTCAAGACTTCACAATATTTCACATCTGATACTCTCTCTTTATCTCTTTCTCTCTATATTCATGGCATCCAAAAATTCATAGTAGATATTGGTCAACTCATGCATCTTTTCCTTCAAGACTTCACACTCTTTCACATCTAATATTCTCTCTCTCTGTCTCTAAACCTATAAACCACAATATCACTCTCCCTCGACCCCTAACCCGCAATCTCTCTCTCTCTCTCTCTCTCTCTCTCTCTCTCTCTCTCAGTATTTAGGGAATTCAAAACTTCATAGTAGATTTTGGTAAGATTATGCATCTTTTCTTTCAATAATTCACACTCTTTCCCATCCAATACTCTCCCTCTCTCTCACTCTAAACCTGTAAACCCCAATATCGCTCTCCCTCAACCCCTAACCCACAATATCTCTCTTTCTCTCTGTATTCAGGGATTCCAAAATTTCATAGTAGATATTGGTCAGCTTCTGCATCTTTTCCTTCAAGACTTTACACTCTTTCACATTTGATACTCTCTCTCTCTCTCTCTCTCTCTCTCTCTCTATTTTAGGTATCCAAAACTTCATAGTAGCTATTGGTCAGCTTCTACATCTTTTCCTTCAAGAATTCACACTCTTTTACATCCAATACTCTCTCTCTCTCCCAACTTTAAACCCTTCCTGCATGGTGTTAATTTTTCAGAATTTTCAATCTGATCTAAGATCTTAACTGAGAGAATAACATGTACAACATATCTACAGCATAACAATCATGGACACAATAATGCAAGCACACAAGAAACACAAAGTTTCACTGGGGAAAACCAAGAAGGTGAAAAACCCCGCAACTTCCTCAGAGATAGAAAGAGCAATGATACAACCAAAGTAAAAGAGATAGTCTTCTCCTAGCAGCAGATCCTCCTCCTCACAAGTGCGCCACTTTCCGAATGAGAGAAGTGTGTGTAATGAGTGATCAAATAGAGATCTCTCGATCTCTATTTATACTTGTCCTATCCTGCCCAATAAACTAATGGGGCTGACTTGTCTAGCTTAGCCTCATAACCCATGGTTAACTTAATCCAGGCCGACCCCACACTTGGTGGTCTAATATCCCATTTACCCACATGACTCATACTGGGCCAACCCCATCAAGGTGGTCTAATAACCCATCAAGTATAATTTATGACACTTACAATATAAATGATGACACTTCCATATAGAGGAATAATAACATCTCTATAGGAATACAAACACTTCTGTATAGAGGAATAATAACATCTCTATAGGAATACAATACACATGGGTAAAATACATTCTGAAGTTACATATACATCAACAAGCCCTCTTAACTAGGAAGCTATTTCTCGACACAGATCTTCTAGCACAATTCTTCTTCTCTGGATCATCATCACTGAATCATCATCCTCGAATCATCATCATCATCACTGCTACTACTATCTCAATCAATCTCTAAATCTACTCATCATAGGAAGTTCTACAGAGCTAGTCCTTTTTCATATTGGATGTAGGCCCACCACCTGCAAGTCTTCATCATCACTAGCCATACTATAGAATCCTCAGGACTTATTACGTGCATCACAAAACCTCACAAGAGCATCCCAGGACTGATTACGGGCACACATCCCAACCTATCGGATCTCCCAAGGAGCTATTACATGTGACCCCACCACAAAACCTCGAAAGAGAATCCCAGGACTGATTACGAGCACATAGCTCAACCTATCAGATCTCCCAGGGTTCTATTATATGTGGTCATGGAAAAACCTCGAAAGAGCATCCCAAGACTTATTACGAGAACACATCCCAACCTATTGGATCCCTTAAGGTGCTATTATATGCCATAGAACAAAACCTTGAAAGAGCGTTTTCCAGATCTCCCAGGGAACTATTATATGCCAGAGGCAAAACCTAGCAAGAGAATCTGCAAACCTCCCAGGGTGCTATTATATGTCCTCCCAAAGAAAAACCTTGAAAGAGAATTTTCCAGATCTCCCAGGGAGCTATTATATGCTAGCAGAAAAACCTAGCAAGAGAATCTGTAAACCTCCCAGGGCGCTATTATATGCTTATATGCACAAACTGTCCACGGCCACAGAGTATCAACCTGATACTCACCATACATCATCTTGATGTACACATGATCATCCTGATCATCATCACTGCATTGTCCTGACGCATATCATCTGGAGCAACATCCTGAAGCTCATCATCCATGATCATCCTGATCATACAATGTATCCACCTGATGCATACACAGTATCTGCCTGATACATATCATCATACATGATCTACCTAATCATACAATGTATCCACCTAATACATATACAAATACATGATCCACCTAATCATACCTGATACATATCAACATACATGATCTACCTGATCATACAATGTATCCACCTGAAACATATACAAATACATACACATGATCCAACTGATCATATCCAACATCCAACATGATGCGTACATACATATAAATGATCCAACTAATCATATCCAGCATCCAACATGATGCATACATACATATAAATGATCCAACTGATCATATCCAGCATCCAACATGATGCGTACATACATATAAATGATCCAACTGATCATATCCAGCATCCAACATGATGCATACATACATATAAATGATCCAACTGATCATATCCAGCATCCAACATGATGCATATATAGAGCAGTAACTGGAGCATTGTCTTGATGCTCATCATCCAGCGCTTACATCCATAGCCATGGAAGGATCCTCCTCTCACCATGCTTGGAATGGCTTCAGCAAATGTGTCCATCACTTCTTCCTCGAAGTGTCGTCAATCTGAAAAACACCAAGCCTCTCTCTGAAGTACTCGAACTTCACTCTGGCTAGTGGTTTCGTCAGTACATTTGCAATCTGCTCATCCGTCGCAACATATAGGAGCTTCATTATTCCTCTCTGCACCATATACCTGATATAGTGATATTTGATCTCAATGTGCTTCGACCTATCGTGGAACACTGGGTTCTCAGACAACGTCACACAACTCTGGTTGTCACAAAAGATACCAGTAGCCTCCAGCGGGAGATCAAATAGCTCAAATAATAGCTTCTGGATCCATACTACCTCACAACTAGCCAAACAAGCTACAACATACTCTGCTTCGGCTGTACTCAGTGCTACGCAGGATTGCTTCCTGCTAAACCAAGAGATCACACCTGATCCCATACTGAAGCAGCACCTAGAAGTGCTCTTCCTATCTGCAGCACTACCTACCCAATCTGAATCAACATAACCCTGTAGGTTAAACTTTTGATTCGCATCATACTTGAGCCCATAGTCAATTGTACCCTTTAGGTACCTCAGAATATGCTTTGCAGCAACTAGGCGAACTCTTCTGGAATCCGTCAAAAATTGGCTCAATGTGTTCGCTGCAAAGAAAATATCTGGTCTCATGTTCGTCAGGTACATCAAGGACCCAATCATCTGACAATACACTGTGACATCAACCAGATCAGATGAAGCATCACACAGAAGCTTTAGGTTCGATGCCATAGATGTGGCCATGTCCTTGCATTCCATCATCCTGAATCTCTTCAGGATCTCTACTACATACTTCCTTTGTCCAAGGAAGATTCCATCTGCACTCTGCCACACCTCCATGCCTATAAAGTAGTGCATCATCTCCAAGTTCTTCATCTCGAACTCAGCAGCAAGCTTCTGCTGCATGTCGGCAATCAATCTATCCTCACCTGTAACAAACAGGTCATCCACATACAAAAGTAGTATCACTGCATTTCCTTCCTCAACCTTGTAGTAAAGGTTGGAATCCGCTTTACTCTTGGTAAAGCCCAAACTGGATAGAAATCCATCTATCCTGCCATACTAGGTCCTGGCTTCCTGTTTCAAACCATATAGGGATTTCTTCAGTTTTCACAGATGTGACTCTCGGTCATGTGTCTCAAACCCGAGTGGCTGCTCCACATACACTTCCTCTTCGACTACACCATTCAAGAAAGCTATCTTGACATCCATCTGGTGTATCACTGCAGCCAGAGCAAGTACTGATCTGATGGAATTGTACCTGGTTACAGGAGCAAAAGTTTCTTCATAGTCTATTCCTTCTTTCCACGAGCTACAAATCTTTCTTTGTATTTATTTATGCTTCCATCTTTAGCATGCTTGATCTTGTAGATCCACTTGGAAGTCACTACAGACTTCTCTTCAGGTCTTGGGACTGCATCCCAAAAATCTTCATGATCGACTGGTACTCCTCGATCATGGCATTCTTCCCAGATCCTAGGAACTTCAATATCTTCAATAGTTTCAATAGATTACTTTGTTGCTAAACAAATGTTGTAGTCCTTCTTTTGTAGGTGATGGTATACGATCTTTCCTACAAAACAAGTTAAATTGCATGATTAGAAGCTTCTCTTAGTTTTCAGAACAAATTCTTACACATAAAGAAATATGTCATACAGTCATGCAATTATTTTAGCCAATGATTCAATACAACATTCATCCATATCCTGTAACTTTCTAGATGCCTTCCAATCTCTACCAGAACATTGTTAAGAGTTTGCACTACTCCCAACATGTTAGCAAAGAGGTTTCATTCTAGATAATTAGCAATGGAATGTTGTGCAGTGCCATAGGCCACTTACCCATTACATACATATTAGTAGTATGATGTTCATTAATGCAATTATTCTAATATGCCAAAATACATAGCCCAATTATAGGAACATTAGTATATACATCATTGAATAGTATTATTTAAACAATAAAATATGCAAGAAATGACAATTCAAATACTTATCTTTGTTTGTTTGTTGGGTTGACTCCCTCTCAGTCTTTGCTTCCTTTCTGCAAATCCATTCTGATGTGGATTGTGAGAAGTGGTCGACTCCCTCTGAATATCTGCATCCTTGCAGAAACTACTGAAGTGTGCTCCCTCTTGATCTTTGCTTCCTGGAGTACCCGTCCTTGAACTTATATCCATCCTCGGTCACTTATGCATACTTACTAGTATCATTGTGTCCTCGAGGTCTCATACATACAATCATTAGTATAATCTCAATACTATCAAAACACAATAATCTTAAACATGTATAGTCATGATCATTTCAAACATAGATAATAAACATTAGTATTCAAGGTTTCAGGGAAGACTTATTTTACTCATGCATATTCTTATTTGATCATAGGACTCTTCTGGTTAGTCAAATCATCAATCAAGATAAGAGACATAATATGCATAAACCCTTGATTTCTTACATTTCTAACTTTATGAATAAACATAACCAATCATACTAAGTATACTTATATAAGGGATCCTAACACAAGGTAATATTCTAACTTGATATAGGGATAACATACCTGGATTACTATGTTAGCTAGTTATGCCTAACATACCCACATGATGTCTTCCCGTTCTCTTCAATGACTTGTGCTAGTAACCTGCATGTCTCATTGTAGAACCAAGTTATACGTACCTCGTAAGTAGATCTTCTATGTGATCCATGACAATGGATGAATCTTTGTCTTCATGTCACCATGATCATATGTTCTTGAAGTAGAACATGATTTGTCTTTCTTGGTGTACCTTTCATGTTAGTGAACAACATAAACCTCATACAACCTCACAATGCATTAGTACAATCATAAGTGTCAAAACCTTAATCAATGAATATCTTCTATCATGTATTCACAATTTTATTAAGGTGATACGACAAGTCAAGTAATTAATCAATATTGTACTAACCGTAATGATATGGAGACAAACATATCATAAACTTAACCATGAACAGAATTTGAAACATACCTGTAAGTCATACTTGTCGAGATTGCTTGTAATATTCTTATGTAAGGCCTTAGCCTCATCTCCCTCTGAAACAGGAACTTCTTCACTTATGCAGGTGACCAATCCATTCTCTTCTAGGATTAACCCAATCCACTTGATTTGCAGGAACTAGATCTAGAGATGGATTAGGGTTTGTCATAGAAACCCTAAAAATTCAAACTTTGAATTTCAAACTTCTGAAAGGATAGAAAGATGTGCCTTGATGAGCTGATCAGGCCAATATACTCAGAATTTGAAAAATGCAAAGTTTCACCCCTCAAAATTGCCTTTGAAACTTCTGGATCTTCTGGACAGGATCCCGAACTAGGGTTTGATAAATCCCACCCTTATTCCCAACCAAAAAGTTCAGTCCAAAGCTCCAAACTTCGATTTTTCTGAGGAGCTTCCAGCCGTGGTCACAGACTTCAAAAATTCCAACTTTTGCAGAAGCCCTAATTTTCCATTTTTCCGATCAAAGTCTCAAACTAGGGTTTGATCAAACCCGGCCTTCTACCCAACCAAAAAATTTGATCTTGGTCTCTTAATTTTGATTTTTATGAGTAGCATTCAGCCGTGGTCTCTGATTACAAAAATACCAACTTTCTCTGAAACCCTAATTCCCAGAGCCATGGATGAAGTTGCTCAAAATCTAATTCTATTTTGATAGAAATATGCACCTGATTTTTTCTGGTGTAACTCTGAAATTATGAATCCACAGGGTCTAAAAATTCTACCTATGGTATCCTAACCTATCATCTTTCCAACGCCATAGGTATGACCTCAATTGGATTCTCTGAGAGAGAGTTATGCCAAGTGTCGCAACATGACCTGCGTATGGGATAAAATAGGAGAGCGGACTTGTATGGCATTCCACGTGTCACTAGTTAATTTTGGCCTCTAAAAACATTACCTGAGAACGTACAATCTGTGAAATACCTGTCACTTCTTACGAAATTTCATTTGGAGCTTCCTATCCGAAGTTATTACCTTTTTTACTAGGTCACCTGTTTATGACTATGATCTAGAAGAGGCCAAAACCCTAGATTGTACAAATCATAAAACACAAAGTACAGCGAATTAGAAGTTTTCCTTTGGACACAAGGTACTTGGGGATCTTATATTTGACCTCTAAAAGTTTTAGATCTGAAAATTTCTCGAAAATGGATTTATAGCGAAAGTGCTACGATGACTGGTTTTTGCTATATCAAGCCCTAGCATCACAAGTGCAACAAGTGTCATACATGCCATACCATGCCTTATTTCAGGCTAGCTCTGATACCATGTTAGTTTTTCAGAACATTTGATCTGATCTAAGATCTTAACTAAGAGAATAACATGCACAACATATCTACATCATAACAATCATGGACACAATAATGCAAGCACACAAGAAACACAGAGGTTCACTGGGGAAAACCAAGAAGGTGAAAAACCCCGCAACTTCCTTAGAGATAGAAAGAGCAATGATACAACCAAAGTAAAAGAGATAGTCTTCTCCTAGCAGCAAATCCTCCTCCTCACAAGTGCGCCACTTTTCGAATGAGAGAAGTGTGTGTAATGAGTGATCAAATAGAGATCTCCCGATCTCTATTTATACTTGTCTTGTCCTGCCCAATAAACTAATGGGGCTGACCTGTCTAGCTTAGACTCATAACCCATGGTTAACTTAATCCAGGCCAACCCCACACTTGGTGGTCTAATAACCCATTTACCCACATGAATCATATAGGGCCGACCCCATCAAAGTGGTCTAATAACCCATCAAGTATAAGTTACGACACTTACAATATAAATGATGACACTTCCATATAGAGGAATAATAACATCTCTATAGGAATACAAACACTTCCATATAGAGGAATAATAACATTTCTATATGAATACAATACACATGGGTAAAATACATTCCGAAGTTACATATACATCAACACATGGAGATCAATAATAAATTGACAACTTAATGTTCATGCGCCACAACATGAAATGTACAACCATTTTAATTACCTCTCACTCTCTCTTTCTCACAATCTCTCTCTATGCCACTCACTATCTGTCTCTCTCTCTCCCAAGACCCCCACCCCCTTTATCTCTCTCCCTAAACCCATACCCCCCTTGTTCCATTTCTCTCAACCCCTAACCCCCATTCTCCCTCTCTCTCTCAACCCATAGTCAGGTTCTACGTCAGTTTTTCATGCCCCTAATCTTAGAATTAAAGCATGGTTAATGTCGAATTTTATTGCTTATTATGGGATCACTTCAAGAAGAAAGGTTGTATTTAATTAAATTACATGGATATCAAATTCCTGCATCGAGATTAGTAATAAATTGTGAACTTAATGTTCATGCGACACAGCTTCAAATGTACAACCATTTTAATTACCTCTCACTCCCTCTTTCTCAAAATATCTCTCTCTCTCTCTCTCTGTCTCTCTCCCTAGACCCATACCCCCCTTGATATCTCTCCCTAAACACCTACCTTTGTTTTTCCATCTCTCTCAACCCCTAAGCCCCAATCTCTCCTAACCCCCAACCTCCCTCTCTCTCTATCAACCTCTAACCAAAGTTCTATGTCCGCTTTTCATGCTCCTAATATTATAATAAACATGGTTAATGTTGAATTTTATCTCTTATTTGGTGGTCACTTCAATAATAAAGGTTGTATTTGTTAAAATTACATAGATATTGAATGCCTACATTTTCATTAGTAATAACCTGTGAAGTTACTGTTCATGCAACACAGCTTCAAATGTACAACCATTTTAATTACCTCTCACTCCCTCTTTCTCAAAATCTCTCTCTCTCTCTCTCTGTCTCTCTCCCTAGACCCATACCCCCCTTGATATCTCTCCCTAAACACCTACCTTTGTTGTTCCATCTCTCTCAACCCCTAAGCCCCAATCTCTCCTAACCCCCAACCTCCCTCTCTCTCTATCAACCTCTAACCAAAGTTCTATGTCTGCTTTTCATGCTCCTAATATTATAATAAACATGGTTAATGTTGAATTTTATCGCTTATTTGGTGGTCACTTCAAGAATGAAGGTTGTATTTGTTAAAATTACATAGATATTGAATGCCTACATTTTCATTAGTAATAACCTGTGAAGTTACTATTCATGCAACACAGCTTCAAATGTACAACCATTTTAATTACCTCTCACTCTCTCTTTTTCACAATCTCTCTCTCTCTCTCTCTCTCTCTCTCTCTCTCTCTCTCTCTCTCTCTCTCTCCCTATACCCCCACTCCCCTTGATCTCTCTCCCTAAACATTTACCCCCCTTGTTCCATCTCTCTCAACCCGTAACCCCTAGTCTCTCTCTCTCTCTCTCTCTCTCTCTCTCTCTCTCTCTCTCTTAACCCCTAATCCCCAGTCTCCCTCTCTCTCCCAACCCCTAACTAGGTTCTACATCAGCTTTTCATGCCTCTAATATTAGAATTAAAGCATGGTTAATGTCAAATTTTATCGCTTATTTGGGGATCACTTCGAGAAGAAAGTTTGTTTTTTATTAAATTACACAGATATCAAATCACCACATCGATATTAGTAATAAATTGTGAACTTACTGCTCATGTGACACAACTTCAAATGTACAACCATTTTAATTACTTCTCACTCTGTCTTTCTCATAATTTATCTATCTCTATGTCCCTCACTATCCCTATGTCTCTCTCACTAGACCCCTGCCCCCCCTTGATATCTCTCCCTAAACATGTAACCCCCTTGTTCCATCTCTCTCCACCCCTAAACCCCAATCTCTCTATCTCACTCTAAACCCCTAATCCACAATATCCCTCCCTCTCTCCCTCAAAACACCTAACCCCTCCATCTCTCTCTCACCCTCTTTCTATCTCTAAATCCCTAACCCCAATCTATGTCTCTCCCTAATCCCTTAACCCACAATCTCCATCTCTCTCTCACAACCCGTAAACCATAATCTCGACCCCCCCTCTCTCTCTCTCTCCCTAAACCCACAACCCATAATCTGCCCCCCCTCTCCCCCCCTAAAGCCATAACACACAATATCCCCCCTCTCTCTCCCCCCTAAACCTATAACCCACAATCTCACCCCTCTCTCTCTCCCTAAACCCATAACCCACAATCTCCCCCCTATATCTCTCTAAACATTAATTGAGTACTAACATGTCATTAGAAATTAGTTAAAAAAAAGATTTTATAGGAAATACAATACATAGTGAATGTTCACCCACCATATTAATTCTATAGGACCATGCATGCAATATTAGTGCATGCAAGTTAATAGTGTGCATGGCCTCCTAACACATTAAATTTAGCAAAGGTTCACCACAATCGTATGTTGAACATTTGTGGTGAAATTTTATTAGTTAATACACATAGGAGTGTGTGCACACTAATAATGTGCATGCACACTATTAACATGTGCACACTCCTCTATTGGAAAAAGACAAGAAAACATTTCATGTGCATCATCTAATTCAATTTCTAGTGTTACACAGTAAACTCAAGTCTAGTTCACATGATTCAAGTTCTCTTCTTCTTGCACGCACATTCAACTTGAATTCTTTGGTAGATTGGAACCCTCTCAGCCATATTGCACACAACATCTAAACTTAACAATTCTCAGAGCTTAGTTTGGAACATTAGACCATTCTCATATAACTGTTGGACACATTGGAGTTCATTTGTTTTGCAATCCAAGTGAGGAGCTATTAAAGAAAGGTATGGTGACAAATTTAAATATTATATTTTAATATCCAATGGTTAGACATGGGGTATTCATTCAAATTTAAATATTGTAAATTGTAAAAATATCATATATGTGCTTGATTTGTGTTCAGATTGATCTATATGTACATTGATGTCGCAATTCCAAATATCAAATCCATATAAGACACATCTTTTTGACAAAAACTAATAGAGTAACAAGTTTGTAAAGAAAGACATGATTTTTATTAGAATGAAAAATATTCTATACAAGTTCTTCCACAGATATGTTAACATGGGGAAAAACATAAACTCTCTCCTAATTTAGGAAATAAATTGGAGATGTCACAATCGTTCTCAAGTCAAGGGGATATATCACTCAGTAGTACATCTTCCCCTTAAACATAGTATGTGGCCCAAAATGGATCATTACATACATTTCACATACAACTCTGAAGCTCAAAACCAATAGGCTTGACTTCCTAGAAAAATACATCTAGCACAACCTTCTACTAAACTCCCCAAATAAACTACTTGCATCTTGGGATTTTCATCTATCCACATTCCAAGAAAGATAAAAAATATTCATTCAAGAAATAGAGGGTTGTGCATAGTACTGAATCTACTACTTAATCCCACATTGTCAAAGGAAGAGACACCCTTGAATTGGGAATATTCCACAACTTTCTAGAATGCTTTTTCCGAAGGAGCAAGATGCTCAACTCTAGTAGGCTTATCGAATGGACTGAGAGTTGAGGGCACCTTCCTCTATTTTGACATAACTTGCCAAAATTAATCAACATGGATACCATGGGCCTTATCATTGATACCCATAGTAGAATCCATCATATTGCTCTATCCTTGTTATCCTTCGATAGGTCCAAACTCAAAATCCATCACTATTTATGATCCAATAATCCAATAATTCTTAGAAGTCTGGAAAGACACCCCACTACTAGAACCTAATACTAATATTTGTGATGGGAAATATAATATATCACCAACCTAGGATTGTGTTTTGACTTCATTGGCCACTTGGCTAGTACCAACTAATGACCCACTTATGTTCTAGACGAGGAAATTGATGTTGCAACAAGTATACCCTGAGAAGTTGTAGCAACTGTACCATGAGAAGCTACAAAACTTGTACTTTGAGAATCTATGGGACGTAGTTGTTGATGTGGGAAGACACAAATTAAGTGGTAATAAGCTTTATAGGAAAAACAAGTATTGTATAAATTTAGATAATGCACTTTCTACTAACAAACCCCATCCACCATAATAACTATAATGACAAGGGGAAGCTTAAAATGAACTACACCAACCATTTTGGATCACCAACTTTCTATTTATCTATTGGAGAACAAGTCTGTAAAAGGTCATATAAATCAACCAAAAGAGAAGACAAATACAACCAAAAAGGATATCGAACATGTCCTCAACTCTCTAGATTAAAATTTTCCATCCATGACTAAACATATGCTAGGGAATTGGTGATTTTCCATATACCATACTACAACACCTACACAATCATTTCCTTATACACATACGCATAGTAAAATCCATCTTAATGCTCTATGTTTGTTAGACTTTGATAGGTCCAAACTCAAAATCCATCACTATTTGTGATCCAATAATCCACTAATACTTAGAAGTATGAAAAGACACCCCACTACTAGAACCTCATACCAATATTTGTGATGGGAAAGTTAATATATCACCAACCTAGTATTGTGTTTTGAATTCCTTGGCCACTTGGCTAGTACCAACACCTTTGATGCCTTATAATAACCTTCTACTGACAAACTACATCCAATATAATAACTATAATTGTTGATTTTCCATATATCATACTATAGCACCTACACAATTGTTCCCTTATAATCGAATAAGAAGAGAACATATTTGAGTTCCTAGTGTCTTGATTGAGTCTCCTTTATTTTGTTGGCAAAAAAAACATTCTACCACAGACTTTTATCTAGTGAACCATTATGAATCATTATTACACACAAATTTATCTAGTGATAGAGTGCTACTCCAATGGTTTTAATATCTTGTCAACATATCATACATGCTCTTCCCAAGATTTTCTATAGAGACGTATATATCCAAAAAATACTAGGACAAATGGAATGATCACCAAAACTTTATAATGACCTTCTTATGTTTTGAATATTGCTTTTGGAATGTCTTCTTGCATTCAATGTAGATATTACAAGATCACTCTTGTAACCATTCAATGGATAATATGGAATGTTACTCACCATCTTGTTAAAATGTTATTTATTTTTGCAGGGACAATAAACTTATTTTCTTAAAAAAAAAATGGAGATGGACAACAAACATAATAGAACAAAAAAATCTAGAAGGAAGGATCTATCTCTTAAAAAGATCCATGATCTATGAGAAAAATCAAGTTTGGGCATGGAAAGACATAGACATGCAACTACCACTGCCTCATATACTAGCACGATGAATGGCACAATTACTTCTAGTTCATCTCCACAGGTAAAGTGGATGCATCCAAAAAATCACACTAAAATTCCATTAGCAAGTCATCCTCCAATCAATAACCCCTCATCCACCAATGATGAAGTGCTTCAATACATTCTAATATTGGAAGAAGTTGAGTATGAAGAACTTGATGTGCATCGAGTTGTGGATTTGTAGTCTCCCCAAGAAGACCACACACATGTCGAACACACTCCAATCCGGAATAGCATGTGAACGAAGTGCCACAACAAAGCGATGGTGGGACTCATTCTTCTCCTATACCTACTTTACCTCAACTATCTAGTGCATGACGAAGAAGAACTCCTAGACATATTCATGTGGATGAAATTTCCCTAACAGAACTTTAAGGTTAGTTACCAAAACGAACTATTGATTGGAAATGCAACAAAATTGTCAAAGAATTTTTTGAATCTAAGAGTGATGCATCGAAATGTCAATTATATTTATCTTTGTTAAAATCGCATTGTTTAGCCACTGTTAGGATATTTTTAGTCATAAAGTTAGCTAGAAGTTCAGAGGCTAATAGCCACGTTGTTAGAAATATCAAGCTGAATTTAATTTAATTGGAAAGATGTCTCGTACAAAAGATCTTAATGTGGCCTGTCGTGTACTATTTGCATCAATTGGAAGTGAAAGCACAATGTGTAGTTTCCTTATATCACACACATATCACCTCTTTAAATTAGATAGAAAGACTCTCCATAAGTATTATTCTATTAGAGAAAGACTCAACAATCCAATAAAAAAATATTGTTGGGCATTCATTGGTAGGTTTCCTCATTCAGACATGAAGCTAATTTCTGTAATTAAATACCTAGTGCACAAGTTTTGGCATGATAACACTAGATCTTCATCCAATAAAAAAGATGTTTTGAAGTTCAGAAAAGGTACAAATGAGCATGAACCCCGCACCAATCACTTCCTTGACATGACACAAATGGAAATCTACGAGAGATTCAAGACTAATAACACACAACTGAACCTGTGCCGACACTCATTTGAAAATTGCAAGCCCAGGTATATTAGAATTTGAACTGACCGCAACAGATGTTGCTGTAGATACCATGTAGAATTTGAATATTATTATGACACATATACACATATATGTTGTGATTTGCATATTAACACTGTGTAGGAATGCTCTTTCATACGACAATCAGATTCATCAAGAGATTTTATCCATAGCATAATTTATGCAAGGGCTGAAGATGAAAAACATTATGCAAAGTCATGTCTTTATGGGACATGTTCTAGGTGCAGTGGATTTGCATTGTTGAACGTTGTACTCATGTAATTGAGGAGCATGAATTTGGGAACATGATAGTAGAAATGCAGAGCTTTAAATATGTAATGTATCAAATAGACATCGTGAAAGAGGGAAAGAATATTGCATTGGTCAAGTCAAAGGTATGTGAAGATTACATAGTTTCAAATTGAGCATTCAATTTCTACATACATATATTTCGAATGTCACATTGTAAAAATGCCCTTATTTTTGTGGCATTGGGTATGAATATGCGATTTCATGGAAGAATTTTACAAAAGAGATGACAAGTATGTTCAACATGTGCATGTAGCGCAGTGGTAGGATGAGCAATATAGAAGATGTAGGGATAGCTTCCTTGTTGGAACCATATTTTCAGTTGTTGATTTTGCTAAGAAATACACTCTTAATCTGCAGAATGAGATTCAAAGTCAATACTACCATTCTAACCAAGTTAGTGTCATGTTCCCTCATTGATGATTAGTGGAAGGAGTTCCTAGCCCAACCAATCCCTTGGGATGAGGAGGAAATTTCATGCACTTGGGGTTAATTATGAAGTTAAGGCATTAATTAGTTAGGAAGTTTAATTTTTTTATCCTAAGTTTGAAATGCACTTGGTAGAAGTAATTTTTATTTTGGAATACAGTGGATAATGCTCCACAAGTGTTCCTTAGAGGATAAGGTTGACTAAGAGGTAACTTGCACGATAATAAAAGATAAAGCAGTCAAAGCAAGGAAAGTGGGAAAAGGAGAAGAAAGCAGAATAAAGCAAAAAAGTAGGACAAAGCAGAAAAACAGGACAAAGCATAAAAGCAAGGTAAGACAAAAAAACAGGGAAAAGCAGGACAAAGCATAAAATCATGATAAGGTAGAAAAACAGGAAAAAGTAGGATATAAAAGAAAAAGCAGGATAAAGCAAAAGAAAAAGCAAAAGCAAAAGCATAAAGCAAAAGCAAAGCAGAAAGCAAGGAAAAAGCTAAAGCGGAAAGAAAGGAAAAAGCTAAAGTAGAAAGAAAAGAAACCTTATCCACTCCATGAGGGAACCTTATCCTATCTTACTTTCTCAACAAGTCACCTCAATCTATAAAAGAAGGATTCCAACTCCATTCCACATCTTTTGATCATTTGTGATTTGAATTGAGTGCGATTTTTCCTCATTGAGCTAGGATATGTGCCCCTAGTCGTAGCTGGGAGATGTGCCCCATGCTTCTACTAAAAGGATGATGAAATCCAGTCTATTACAGGTCTTGAATTCTGATCCATTGGTTGGTGTTCTCGTTGTGCTGTTCAACTCCTTCATTCAGTAGGAACAGTGTTGGAGGGCCAAAATGGAGGTTCTGGTTTCCACATTTATTAGAATTTATAGACATTGAGACATGTTCCATTGCATCCGTAGAATCATTTCCAATAGGAAACAATTTTTTCTCATAAAAAAAGGTGTCTATGTGAGCAAGTTATGGCCATTTACTAGATCTCGGGGTTCTAGTGGTGAAGAACGTGCCCTTGCTTTTATGTATGGTTTGGTGAATGCGCCCATGAGAAGCTCCTGATTCCTAGTGAACCTCCCATGATCCTTCGACATACCATGGTAATCGTACATATCAAATCTAGTGGTTATACCTCCCCTTCTCATTCTTCTATGAAGCATTCTCCTCCATTCACTGTAAAATCCAAGATTCTTGACTTTCTATGTAATCTGATCCATGATACTTCTATTGTTTACTTAATAATATGATTTCTTGTTGAAGATATATTTTTAATTCATGTTTGAATTATATCAGTCCTTATAAGGAGAATTTGAGATCCTTAGAAGCTATTTGGATTGACTTTTCTCAAGACTAGCTCTTTAGCATATTTTAATTAACTAGTTTTCCAGGATTTGCAATATACAGAGCTCAAAGTAACTATTTTCCTTTATGAAGGTTGCTGTATTTTTTTAACTTCCTGTATAATCCATCCCAATCCAAAAATTAGAGATTTGTGACCGTTTATGGATTTTTGAGTCCATGATTATCAAGACTAGCTCATTGGGCACTCGAATTTGACTAGTTTTGCAGTTTGTTTAATTAAAAAATATATGTATGCTCAATTTTGGTTCTTTCAGTGGTGATGGGTCCTTGATACATTTCTAAATATCATCCCACCATCATATTTAGAATTCATGACCATATCATTATGTTTGGAATATCCTGGAAACAAGCTAGTGGAGCAATCCTACATATCGCTATTTCTCCTTTTGCCTCCAAACACCGCTAGATACTCCCAAATTATAAGTAAATATTTCGATCATAAAATTAGGTGGTTAATGAAATTTAATCCACCTCTATTTGATTTCAAGTGTAAGTGGAATAGTTTAGTAGGCATATGCTAGTGTGCCCAGGAAGCCTTGGAGTAGACTTCAGCTTGACTGATGTTTGAAACATAAATGGCCCCAGTACATTGTGATTAGAAATCATAATTTTTATTTGATGATCATGTCCTCTCTTTTGAAAACTCCCCATTACATTTTTCAGTTCTAAAAGTGTCCTTCAATCAATATTTGGGTGGGTTAATCACTGACCAAGACTAGTTTCATCTTAACTAGTTTTGAAGACTAGTTTATGTTATGCAATTTTCTGATTTTAATCTTTGAATTTGATTTGATATCCTCTAAGATCAGATTAGGGATATTAAATTGGTATCATATAAATTTCCTTGGCTCAACCTATGGAAAGTAAATCTCAGATGAAGAAATATATCTTAACTATCTTCAAGTTGCAACTATGAAACTAGATACAGTCATGAAAGATGAAGGATTTGAGTTATATGAGCAAGAATAAATCATTTACATTGATGGAGGCCTACCAAGAGATGAGGATGGTTACATTTGTGATCAAATTTATAGTGAATATCAATGTATTGAACCACATATGGATAATCCTAAGAAATATTTGGAAAATGTGATATCTGCATGTGAGAACTTGCCCCACCACTATTAGGAGTATCTTGCCTTGGGGGAAGAGATTTGTAAATCCATTTCTTTCAAAGTTTATTTTTATTGCAGATTTGGATTTGAGCCTAATAATGAAGATGATGAATCATTGAAGAGCAGAAAATTAAGTTTTTCTACTACTCAAATCAAAAAAGAAGAAAGAGCAATCGAAAGTGAATCCTCAATGGATGCCATTGTTTTTGGCATGAAGAGACTTTTCAGATTCTCTTCAAAGAAAGTCTCCAAGAATTCTGATTCTAAGACAATATAGGAGCAATATACATCAATTCACTTGAAGGAGAAAAAAAAGTACAAATCAACTATCTGAAGAATATGAAGGTACAATCCTTACTGAGGAGGGTTGTAAGCATGAATAGGTACCTACAGATGGGTGCCTAAGTTTTGAGGAGACATCTACTAATGGATTCTCTCATCTCTATATTAGTGACATAGAGATCAAATTTGATGAGGTTTATGCAGGTCTGAACTCCATGGTGCACAAATAGGAAGACCTTGTAGCAGAAAAATATGAACCAGGATCATCTTCCCAGTCACCAATTGAGCTTCCATGTGAAGTTGATCCCAAGAAAAAATAAGAAGAGGAGGTTCGCTCTCATGAACCATCCTTCATTGAAGGTTCTTTGAATATGAGTGAAAGAAATATCTATGAGGCCCTTAGCATACTCCATGGCACTCAAGCATTGGTATCAAATTCTTGTTGGAGAGTTTCTTCATTGGAGGAGCCATCCTTCCTTGAAGACATGGAGATTCAAAGAGCAATGTGCAATATCGAAGGTAATTTCATGTCTTTTCTTTTTGATAGAAACAATTTGGTTGAGTTTAATGATTGGTTACATGATACATACTTGAAGAATAATGAGGATACTCATAAGCACAAAATTCAAAATGAGAAACTTCTTAAGAGGTTGCAAGATACTTGTTCTTCCTCGTATGTTTCAGATTGTCATATGGTATATTGCTTGGAGTATTCTCATGACATGATGGATCATGAGAAACATGGCAATTTGCATGTGCTTGATGTGTTTGAAGATGAGATTTATGAGATCCAATCACTTGTTATGGTAGAAGAGGAACTTGGGTTGCCTCTTGATGATGGTTACACACTTTTTGAAGAAGTGCATGATTCCACTACCTTGGAACCAACCTATGAGGAAAGTTTCGCACTTTTGAGGGAGGTGAATGATCCTACCCCTATGGAGCCTTCACATGATGAAACTTTTGCACTTTCTGATCATTTGGGTGAGTTGGTTGATTCTCCTACATCCCAATGAAGTATGGGTGAAATGTTTCTTTTTATTGGTGCCATATGAGGAGTGTGATACCCCTACACTAAATGATGATTCTATGATGAGTACAATACATTCTCTTTTGCAGCATAAGTATCCATTGCTATCATTTGATGGCTCTCACATACATGGATGCACCTATGATTTTCACTTGAGTCACTTGAAGACTCATAATTTTCCTTGCTCATTGCGTAGTTCATTTGGTGTTAGAGGAACTTCATCCAATACTTGGGTGAAGAGTTATATGGATGGATCACATGCTTATTGGAAGAACCATCCTTTGTTATTTCTTGATGATATACATATTCATGGATGTATTGATGATACTTCTTTGAGCCACTTGAAGTCTCCTTGCTTTCTTTGGTCCTTACTTGGATCAAATTTTGTTGGAGGTTCTTCATTCACTTCTTGGATGAAAGAACACATGGCTGATTATTTTGAAGCATATTACATTCTTTTGGAGAAGCATTATAGGACATGGGATCCTCAACTATGTCATTGGAGTAGATTTGATTGATCACTTGATGCTTGTGTGCACTTGGCAAGTGGTGGTCTACTTGCTTGGATGGAAAAGTACTTTCATGATATTTTGGCGAGGCACCTCCTTGATGTACATTTGTATGATGTTGATATGTACTTTGATGATCTATCTTTTGTAATTATTATGTTTGGGAGGATTCTCATTAGAGAGTGGGATCATGGAATCCCCCACCTTGATGTAAAATTTTGTGTTATTTTTCTCATTGATGGGATGCATCCATTATGGGATCCTGGCATTTCACACTTGGTTGAAATAATTTAGAGGATATTGTACACCTCCTACTTTGAGGTATTGTTTTGGGATACCTTGTGCATGATATAAATGCACAAGCATTGGGACATGGGCATCTAAAATTCTGATTTATAAGTGTTCACACTATGTATTGTTGGGGTGCACAAGTGTTGGGACCCTAGCATACCATACTTTCTAGATTGGTTCTTGATGATATTGTGCACTAGGAGGGTGCATAAGTAGTGGGACCCAGGAATTGTTGATCATTGGCAGCTCATTGGGAGCACATTTTGGTTGGTTGGATTGAGAAATCAAGCGTCTTCTCTTCCCCATGGGTTCATCTTGGCAGTAGATGGTGATGGTTTCCTACATGGGACACATATTTTTTGGATGGACTTGTGTTTTTCTTGTAGGGTGTTATGATGACTTCCATGTGATTCTTATGCATTGCATACGAGAATATATATTGCACCTTGTATTCTTGAGGATCAATTGGGATCCTCGTATCAATTTTGATTGGTCTCCACACTAAGTGCATGGTTGGATGGTAATAGAAAAATCTATTGGAATATTTCAAGAGCAGTTTATAATCAGAGTAGTGCAGCAAAAGCATGATGGCTCATGATGCTTAGCTGGGTTGGATTTGATTATTGCTTGAGAACAAGAAATCTTTGGAGGGGAGGACAGTCATGTTCCATCATTGATGATTAGTGGAAGGAGTTCCTATCCCAACCAATCCCTTGGGTTGATGAGGAAATTTCATGCACTGGGGTTAATTATGAAGTTAAGGCATTAATTAGTTAGGAATTTTATTTTTATTTTTATCCTAAGTTTGAAATGCACTTGGTAGAAGTAATTTTTATTAATTAGATATTTTTATTTTGGAATAAAGTGCATAATTCTCCACAAGTGTGCCTTAGAGGATAAGGTTGACTAAGAGGTAACTTGCAAGATAATAAAAGATAAAGTAGTCAAAGCAAAGAAAGTAGGAAAAGGAGAAGAAAGAAGAATACAGCATAAAATCAGGACAAAGCAGAAATGAAGGACAAAAGTAGGACAAAGCAGAAAAGCAGGATAAAGGAAGAAAAGAAGGATAAAGGAGAAAAGCAAGAAAAAGTAGGACAAATCATAAAAGAAGGGTAAGGAAAAAAAGCAGGGAAAAAGCAGGACAAAGCAGAAAAGCATGATAAGGTAGAGGAGAAAGAAAAAGTATGATAGAAAAGCAAAAGCATGATAAATAAAAAAAGAAAGCAAAAGAAAAATAATACATCAAAGCAAAGCAGAAAGCAAGGCAACAGCTAAAGCATAAAGCAAAGCAAAGGAAAAAGCAAGGAAAAAGCTAAAGCATAAAACAAACAAATCTTATCCACTCCATGACAGCTCCTTATCCTATCTTACTTGCTCAACAAGTCACCTCAATCTATAAAATAAGGATTCCAACTCCATTTCACATCTTTTTATCATTTGTGATTTAAATCGAGTGCAATTTTGCCTCATTGACCTGGGAGATGTGCCCCTAGTCCTAGATGGGAGATGTGCTCCATGCTTCTAGTGAAAGGATGATGACATATATTATTCATCATCGATTCAATTTCAAGTCCTGAAGTCTTATCCATTGGTTGGTGTTCTTGTTGTGCTGTTCAACTCTTTCATTCATTAGGAATAGTGTTGGAGGGACGAAATGGAGGTTCTGTTTTACACCTTTATGAGAATTTATATACATTGAGACATGTTCCATTGCATCCATAGAATCATTTTCATTAGTAAAAAAAAATTGTCTCATAAAAAAAGGTGTCCGGATGAGCAAGTTATGGCCATTTTACTAGATCTGGGGGTTCAAGTGGTGAAGAACGTGCCCTTGCTTTTCTGTATGGTTTGGTGAATGTGCCCATGATCAGATCTAGAGTCCTGGTGCACCTCAAATGATCATACAACATCCCATGGTCATATTACATATCATATCCAGTGGTTATACCTCACCTTCTCATTATTCTCTGAAGCATTTTCCTCCATTCATTGTAAAATCCAAGATTCTTGACTTTCTATGTAATCTAAGCCATGAGACTTCTATTGTTTAATTAATAAGTTGAGTTCTTGTTTCTGAAGTATTTTTAATTCATTTATGAATGATATCAGTCCTTAGAAGGAGAATTTGAGATCATTAGAAGCTATTTGGATTGACTTTTCTCAAGACTATCTCTTTAGCATCTTTTAATTGACTAGTTTTCTAGGATTTGCAATATACAGAGCTCAGAGTAGATATTTAATTTATGAATGTTTTTGTAGTTTTTTAATTTCCTGTATGATCCATCTCAATCCAAAAATCATATATTCATTACCTTCTATGGCTTTTTGAGTCCATGATTATCAAGACTAGCTCATTGGGCACCTGAATTTGACTAGTTTTGCAGTTGGTTTAATTAAAAAGTCTATGTATGCTCAATTTCGGTTTTGTCAATTACGATTGGTCCTCGAGACATTTATGAATATAAGCCTACCATCGCATTTATAATTCATGACCATATTATTCTATTTGGAAAATCCTGTAAGCAAGCTAGTGGAGCAATCCTACATAGCGCTCTTTCTCCCTTTTCCTCCAAACATTTCCAAATCCTCCCAAATCATCAGTAAATATTTTCTATCATCAAATTAGGGGGTTAACGACCTTTCATCCACCTCTTTTTTATGTCAAGTGTAAGTGGAATATTTTAGTGGGCATATGTTGGTGTGCCTAGGAAGCCTTAGAGTAGACTTCAGCCTCGATAATGTTCGAAACATAAATGGCCCCAATACATTGTACTTAGAACTTAGAAGTTGGAATTTATTATGCTGTCCTCATTGATTCACACTCCCCAATACATTTTTCATATCCAAAATTGTCCTTCAGTCAAGCTTTGGGTGGGTTAATCACTGACCAATACTAGTTTCATCTTAACTAGTTTTGAAGACTAGCTTCTGTTATGCAATTTTCTGATTTTAATATTTGAATTTGAGTTGATATAATCTGAGATCATATTAGGGATATTATATTTAGTATAATGGTTCATATCACATACATGCATGCACTAGAGATCAACAATGAACAGAGGATAATATTGAAGGAGACAAACTTCTACATCAGTGAGGATA
Source organism: Larix kaempferi (assembly GCA_027924585.1). Lineage (NCBI taxonomy): Eukaryota > Viridiplantae > Streptophyta > Pinopsida > Pinales > Pinaceae > Larix > Larix kaempferi. The sequence goes on from BSBM01001259.1 coordinate 1,093,812, forward strand.
GGTGCCATGACCTGCATTATGTATAACATTGATTTTATATTTTCTACGATCAACTAAAGGAGAGATATATATATATATGGATCAACATTGGATATGGTTAGATGGTTGTGAGAGTTAGTTCAAAAATGCACGTGTATTCTAGTGATTGAGTATTTTGCACAAGACTTATGGTGTGCTAAACATATGGAGCTATTTCAAGTCTAGGAACGGGAAGAGAGAGCACGATGGGGTTGGAGTATGTATCAAAACCGAAATACAAAGGGAGGATATGAGGTGCATGATGAATCCTCATATCCAAGATGAAAAATCCATAGTTCAATGGTGCTCTACAAAAATGTCAGATCAACCCACATAGCAACGAACATCAACAGGTAGAGGACATGTGGTAAGAAATTTATGGCAAGTGGTTGATATAGATCGATCGCTTTCCTATAGTTTTAGTACTGTACTAGGTACCTGTGGATTCCATTTGGTTCAAATCTAAAAAAAACCCTTATTTTAAATATGAACACAAAAACTTGCTTGGTTTTGTGGGTCTTGTAGTAATGGTGATTCAAACGAGTGTGAATCAATGGAATGGGTTGATGAATGGGATCATGTATCACTTGCAGTAGACCCATGTGCAGTTCTTGAAATAGTCCTATTAGAGGAAGGTTGGTCCTCTATTTTGAATAACTATGATCATATATATGATCTTGTACAACCAGGTACATATTTTTGCAATCATATCTCAGTTCCCTTCTTGTTTTTTTATTTAACCATGTTATCAAACCACTACATTTTGAATTTGACCATAAAATGCATTTTTGCAGGACAAATCTATGCAGTTTTCACCCGGAAAGACAATGCATGGGGCACGAATTATTGGTTGGCATGATGCATCATGTTAAGACTGAAATTGCACCTAATCCTTATGTGATTTTTCTTAAATATTTTGTTCTTATTTGCTTTCCATTTTACTTTATTTTTAAATTTTTAATGATTTTGATTCTTTTGTTATTTTATATGTCATAGTTATTATTTTTATTTATGTTTTTTCTTTCTTAGGATTTCACCTAGTGGCTTATTAAGTATTACATTTCATATTAAAAAATTTCAAAATACTTATGAAGATTGCGAAGCTTGCCCTAATTCCTATATCTAAAGTTTAACCTTCATGTTAAGCTCATTTGCCAAATTTTCATGTGGAAGCATTCCTACAGTGAAGAGTCTAAACTGCACACACTAGAGCGCTGTGGGAATATGAAATCATAGAAGAACGTGGTCGATTAATGGAAAGTCATGCCCATTGCATTTGATGATGAGAAAGAAGATCTCTAGACACCTGTTCGGTGTATGATGACATTTGTAAAACCCATTGTGATCTATCATTGAGGAAATTTGTGGATTTGAGTGGCCACGAGTTTCAATTTGGGGGTTACAAATTTCAGACCTGAGGATACCTGTTTTGAAACTTCTTGAAGATTTTCACCCCAGGTTTATTTTCAAGAAGGTAAATTGGTAAATTTGTAGTAAAAGACATGGGCAAGAGTGGAAAAATTAACAGGTTCGAGCCTACATATACGAGTTGGGCCACGCAGTTTTTGGAGTGTGCATCGTTGTTTAGGGCATCAGCATGGTTCAGTTTCTTTGAAAAGATCACAGATTTCAATGTGGAAGTTTCTTATTTCGTTGCTTAGAATCTCACCAGTAATGTTGTTCAGTTTAACACTCTTAAGTTTGAGCTCACATAAATTTTAAATGCTGAAGCTACCAGTACCAACATGGATGGAGAATCGTGGTTCAAGAAGACTCCATTTGAGTTTAATCCAAATGATTTTTTGTTACCAGTTAACGAAACCCTATACTGGAGCAAAGGAGTTCACTTAACAAATTTTAATCTAGAATGGAGGGAGGCAATTGGAATTGTACAAAGTTATATTACATGTGATGGCAGGTTGGCATTAGTGTTTAAGTATCATGTTAGGTTTTTGCTACATCTGAACCAACAATCCAGGATGAACTTGCCATTCGTTTTGCTCAAAAGCCTTTAGAAAATGTCAAATAGAATTAAAGGACATTCTGATCATACAAAAGAGTCATTGTTTCATCATGGATTGATAAAATTGGTCATTTTAATAGCCTTACAAAGGGAAAATAGAAGCTGGGATCATTTTCTATTTTGGTCAGGGTTTACCACCGAATGGGGTGAGCATGTAAAGAAGATTTTGTCCAATAAGCACTCTGGTTTTATTAAGAAATTCAAGAAAGATATTCCTGAAGATTTAGTGTTAATTTTTCAAAAATTTCAATCTGATCTAGGATCTTAACTGAGATAATAACATGTACAACATATCTACAACATATCAATCATGGACACAATAATGCAAGCACACAAGAGACACAGAGTTTCACCGGGGAAAACCTAGAAGGTGAAAAACCTCGCAACTTCCTCAGAGATAGATAGAGTAATGATACAACCCAAGAATAAGAGATAGTCCTCCTAGCAGCAGCTTCTCCTCCACCACAAGTGTGCCAATCTCCAATGAGTGTGTGAGAGAGAAAGTGAATGATCAAATAGAGTGCTTCCCGCACTCTATTTATACATGACTTGACCTTCCTAGTAACCTTTACTAGGTTGGCCTCAACCTAACCACATAACATAATGCTGACAGGGCCGACCCCCACTAGGGTGGTCTAATAACCCTTTTACCCACATGACTCATACAGGGCCGACCCCATCAAGGTGGTCTAATAACCCATCAAGTATAAGTTACAACACTTACAATATAAATGACGACACTTCCGTATAGAGGAATAATAACATCTTTATAGGAATACAAACACTTCCGTATAGAGGAATAATAACATCTCTATAGGAATACAATATACATAGATATACACAGATGAAATACATAGGTGAAATACATTCCGAAGTTACATATACATCAACACTCCCTCTTAACTAAAAAGGTATTTCTCGACACAAATCTGCTAGCACAAGTCTTCTTCTCTGGATCATCATCAACAAATCAACGTCATCATCATTGATGTTGCTATCTCAATCAATCTCTAATCTACTCGTCATAGGAAGTTCTACAGAGCCAATCCTTTTTCATACTGGATGTAGGCCCACCACCTGCAGGTCTTCATCATCACTGGCCATACTATCGAATCCTCGGGACTTATTACGTGCATCACAATGCCTCAAAAGAGTATCCCAGGACCATTTATGTGTCGAAGCATGACCGAGAAGATCTCCCAGGTCCACTTACATGTGACTGTCACAAAACCTTAAAAGAGTGTCTTGAATAGCAAGAACCCTAAAGATCATCCGAGGCCTTTTACGTGACTAGCACAACCTGTTTGGATCTCCAGGATGTATTACATGTGATCCCTCACCATAATGCCTCGAAAGAGAATCCCAGGACTTATTACGGGCACACAGCCCAACCTATTGGATCTCCCAGGTCTACTTATATGTGGTCATGGCAATGCCTCGAAAGAGAATCCCAGGACTTATTACGGGCACACAGCCCAACCTATCGGATCTCCCAAGTCTGCTTACATGCCATAGGACAATGCATCGAAAGAGCATCCCAGGTTGTTACGAGCACACATCTCTACCTGTCAGATCTCCCAGGACTACTTATATGTCCTCCCAGAGCAATGCCTCGAAAGAGCATCCCAGGCTGTTACGAACACACAGCTCTACCTGTCGGATCTCCCAGGTCTACTTATATGCTCATTTGTACAACCTGTCCATGGCCACAGAGTATCAACCTGATACTCACCATACATCATCTTAATGTACATCATCACATGATCAACCTGATCATGATCACTGCATCATCCTGATGCATACCAAGTATCTACCTGATACATATCATCATACATGATCCACCTGATCATACAATGTATCCACATGATACATACACAGATACATGATCCATCTGATCCTACAATGTATCCACCTGATATATATCAACATACATGATCTACCTAATCATACAATGTATCCACCTTATACATATACAAATACATGGTCCAAGCATCCAACATGATGCATATACATATACATGATCCAACTGATCATAACAAGCATCCAACATGATACATATATAGAGCAGTAATCGAAGCATCGTCCTAATGCTCATCATCGAATGCTTACATCCGCAGCCATGGAAGGATCCTCCTCTCACCATGCTGGGAATGGCTCCTGCAAATGTGTCCATCACTTCTTCCTTGGAGTGTCATCAATTTGAAGAACACCAAGCCTCTCTCTGAAGTACTTGAACTTCACTCTGGCTAGTGGCTTCGTCAGCACATCTACAACCTGCTCATCCATCGTAACATATAGGATCTTCACTGCTCCTCTCTGCACCATATCCCTGATATAGTGATATTTGATCTCTATGTGCTTCGACCTGTCATGGAACATCGGGTTCTCAAACAAATTCACACAACTCTAGTTGTCACAAAAGATACCAGTAGCCTCCAGCGGGAGATCAAATAACTCAGACAGTAGCTTCTGGAGCCATACTGCCTCACAACTAGCCGAACAAGCTGCGACATACTCAGCCTCGACTATACTCATTGCTACGCAGGACTGCTTCCTGCTAAACCAAGAGATCACACCTGATCCAATACTGAAGCAGCACCCAGATGTGCTCTTCCTATCTTCAGCACTGGCTGCCCAGTCTGAATCAACATAACCCTGCAGGTTAAACTTTTGATTTGCATCATACTTGAGCCCATAATCAATTGTACCCTTCAGGTACCTCAGAATATGCTTTACAACAACCAGGTGAACACCTCTGGGATCCATCAAGAACTGGGTCAATGTGTTCACCGCAAAGCAAATATCTGGTCAGGTACATCAAGGACCCAATCATCTGATGATACATCATGACACCAACCAGATCAAATGAAGCATCACACAGAAGCTTCAGGTTCGATGCCATAGGTGTGGCCATGGCATTACAGTCCATCATCCCAAACCTCTTCAGGATCTCTACTGCATACTTCCCTTGTCCAAGGAAGATTCTATCTGCACTCTGCCACACCTTCATGCCTAGGAAGTAGTGCATCATACCCAAGTCCTTCATCTCGAACTCGATAGCAATCTTCCTCTTGGTATCGGCAATCAATTCATCCTCTCTTGTTACAAACAGGTCATCCACATACAAGAGTAGTATCACAGGATTACCTTCCTCAACCTTGTAGTAAAGGTTGGAATCTGTTTTACTCTTAGTAAATCCCAAACTGGATAGAAAGCTGTCTATCCTACCATACCAAGTCCTAGGAGCTTGCTTCAAGCCATACAAGGATTTCTTCAGTTTGCACACATATGACTCCCTGTCATGTGTCTCAAAACCAAGTGGCTGCTCCACATACACTTCCTCTTCGACTACACCATTCAAGAAAGTTGTCTTGATATCCATCTGGTGTATCTTCCATTTCATCACTGCAGCTAGAGCAAGTACTATTCTGATGGAAGTGTACCTGGCTACAGGAGCAAAAGTCTCTTCATAATATATCCCCTCTTTCTAGGAGAAGCCACGAGCTACAAACCTCGATTTTTATTTTTCTATGCTACCATCTATAGCATGCTTGATCTTATAGATCCACTTGGAAGTCACAATAGACTTCCATTCAGGTCTTGGGACTGCATCCCAAACATCATTCTTCATGATCAACTGGTATTCCTCAATCATGGCATTCTTTTCGGATCCTGGGAAATTCAATATCTTCAATATCTAACTTTGTTGCTAAACAAATATTGTAGTCCTTCTTTTGTAGGTGATGGTATACGATCTTTCCTACAAAACAAGTTAAATTGCATGATTAGAAACATCTCATAGTTTTCAAAACAAATTCTTACACATAAATAAATATGTCATACAGTCATGCAATTATTTTAACCAATGTTTCAATACAACATTTATCCATATTCCGTAACTTTCTAGATGCCTTCCAATCTCTACCAGAACATTGTTAATAGTGTGCACAACTCCCAACATGTCAACAAAGAGGTTTCATTCTAGATAAGTAGCAATGGAATGTTGTATAGTTCCATAGGCCACTTACCCATTAGATGCATATTAGTAGTATACTATTCATTAATGCAATTATTCTAATATGCATAATACACACCCTAAGTCTAGGAACATATGCATATACATTATTGAACAATATTATTTAAACAAACAAATATGCAAGAAATGATAATTCAAATACTTATCTTTGTTTGGTTGTAGGGTGGACTCCCTCTCAGTCTTTGCTTCCTTTATGCAAACTCCATTCTGATGTGGATTGTGAGAAGTTGTCAAATCTCTCTGAATGTTTGCATCCTTGCAAAAACTACTGGAGTGTGCTCCCTCTTGATCTTTGCTTCCTGGATTACCTGGATTAATATGTTAGTTGATTATTGTCTAACATACCCACATGATGTCTTCTTGTTCTCTTAAGTGACTTGTGCTAGTAATGTGCATATCTCATAGGTTAACCATTATAGAACCAAGTTATACATACCTTGTAAGTAGATCTTCTATGTGATTGATGGCAATGGATGAACCTTTGTCGTCATGTCACCATAGTCATATGTTCTTGAATAGAACATGATTTGTCTTTCTTGATGTACCTTTCATGTTAGTGGACAACATCAACCTCATACAACACCACAATGCATTAGTACAATCATAAGTGTCAAAAACCCTAATCAATGAATATCTTGTATCGTGCATTCATAATTTTATTAAGGTGATACAACAAGTCTAAAGTTAATCAAGATTTTACTAACCTTAATGAAGACAAACATACCATAAAATTAATCATGAATAGATCTCGAAACATACCTGGATAAGTCATACTTGTCGAGATTGCTTGCAATCTTCTTATGTAAGGCCTTAGCCTTATCTCCCTCTGAAACTGGAACTTATTCACTTATGCAGGTGACCAATCCATTCTCTTCTAGGATTAACCCAATCCACATGATTTGCAAAAACTGGATCTAGAGCTGGATTAGGGTTTGTTAGAGAAACCCTAAAAATTCAAACTTTGAATTTCAAACTTCTGAAAGTATAGAAAGATGCGCCATGATGAGTTGATCAAGCTAGTAGACTCAGAATTTGAAAACTGCAAAGTTTCACCCCTCATAATTGCCTTTGAAACTTCCGGATCTTCTAGAGAGGATCCTGAACTAGGGTTTGATAAAGCCCACCCTTTTTCCCAACCAAAAGGTTCGATCCAAAGCTCTAAACTTTGATTTTTCTGAGGAGCTTCTAGACGTGGTCACAGACTTCAAAAATTCCAACTTTTGCAGAAGCCCTAATTTTCCACTTTTTCAATCAAAGTCCCGAACTAAGGTTTGATCAAGCCCGGTCTTCTACCCAACCAAAAAAATTTAAATTGGTCTCTAAATTTCGATTTTGATGAGTAGCATTCAGCCATGGTCTCTGATTACAAAAATTTCAACTTTCTTTGAAACCCTAATTACCAGAGCCATGAATGAAGGTGCTCAAAATCCAATTCTATTTTGACAGAAATATGCACGTGATTGTTTCTAGTGTAACTCCTAAATTACGAATAGACAAGGTCTGAAACTTCTACTTATAGTATCCCGAGCTATTTTCTTTCCAACCCCATAGGTCTGACCTCAATTGGATTCTTTGAGAGAGAGTTATTCCAAGTGTAGAAACATGACGTGTTTATGAGATAAAATAGGAGAGTGAACTTTTATGGAGTTCCACGTGTCACTATTTCACTTTCGGCCTCTGAACCTTTGGCCTATGAACTTACAGTCCATTCCTTACCCATCACTTTTTATGAATTTTCATTTGGAGCTTCCTAGCCCAATTTATGACCTTTTTTCGTAGGTCACCTGTTTATGACTCAAATCTGGAAGAGGCAAAAACCCTAGATTGTACAGATCATAAAACACAAAGTACAACAAATTAGAAGTTTTGATTCGGACACAAGGTACATGGGGATCTTATATTCGACCTGTAAGAGTTTAAGATCCTGAAACCTCGCCAAAATGGATTTATAGTGAAAGTTCTACGATGACTGGTTTTTGCTATATCAAGCCCTAGCTTCGCAAGTGCAACAAGCGTCATAAATGCCATACCATGCCTTCTTTCAGGCTAGCTCTGATAGCATGTTAATTTTTCAGAAATTTCAATCTGATCTAGGATATTACCTGAGAGAATAACATGTGCAGCATATCTACAACATATCTACAGCATATCAATCATGGACACAATAATGCAAGCACACAAGAGACACAGAGTTTCACCGGGGAAAACCAAGAAGATGAAAAACCCCGCAACTTCCTCAGAGATAGATAGAGCAATTATACAACCCAAGCATAAGAGATAGTCCTCCTAGCAGCAGCTTATCCTCCTCCACAAGTGCGCCACTCTCCAATGAGTGTGTGAGAGAGAAAGTGAATGATCAAATAGAGTGCCTCCCGCACTCTATTTATACATGACTTGACTTGTGTAATAACCTTTACTAGGTCGGCCTCAACTTAACCACATAACATAATGCTGACAGGGTTGACACCCACTAGGGTGGTCTAATAACCCTTTTACCCACATGACTCATACAGGGCCGACCCCAACAAGGTGGTCTAATAACCCATCAAGTATAAGTTACGACACTTGCAATATAAATGACGACACTTCCATATAGAGGAATAATAACATCTCTCTAGGAATACAATATACATAGATGAAATCCATAGGTGAAATACATTCTGAAGTTACATATACATCAACATTTAGTACGACATAGCTCTCGGAAAATTGATTCACAAAAAGAATCCAGAAACCTTGATAATGAAGAATAGGAGAACACGTTTGAAGTTGAACAATAGCACATTTTGGAAAATGAAGTAATGGAAAAAATAACTGGTTCTAATCCTGAAGAAGATGCAAGTTTAATAGAGTAGAACCAGAGTGCTACACCTGCAAAAGAAAAGTTAACCTTAATATCTCATGCAGCTAATACAAATTAAAATATTTTGCAAACTCCAGATTTTAAAGCAGATGTAAAGTATCTCATGCAGCTGGAAAGACCAATATGGAGTCCCAAGACAAGAGATGTGAATAAACTTAGAATGAACATGAAAAGAATCTTGAACCCTAAGCTATAAAAATAAAAGATTATTGTTATTCAAGAATCTTCAAGTGATGAAGATAAGGAAAGCAAGGAGGAAATGAAGCTACAGCAAGGTCAAATGGGCATAGAGGAGGATTACCCAATGTCACTAGAACCAGTTCAGGAATGCCATGGAGTTTCAGAAGAGGAATCAACTCCTATTATGGAACAAGGTATGACTTCAGGGGTCTCATGTGCAGAAACAATAATAAAGAATAAGCAAGAAGAATATTTAATATTTAGGAAGCTGGATATTCCATGGTCATTAGACCAGGATTTGACATTGCCTAGAGAGGTACATACGGATTTTGAAGCTAAAAATCTTAGGAAAGTTGTTCAACAAAATAATTCACAAATACAATTCCTAATTGAATCCAATGATAGGCTTGTGACAACAAATAAGAGATTAAGAGAGGACTTGGAAGATATCAATGCACATTATCAAGAGTTAATAGCAGTGGCAAAAGAAGCTCTGAGAAGAAAGATGGAAGCAGAGAATCAAAGTGAATATCTAAGCAAGCAAATTCAAGATTTAAACAAGCAAAATAAAGTGTTTTCAAGCAGAGTTAAAAGCTTGGAGACAGAGCAACTTCAAGATAAGAAGAAATCTCATGCACTAGAAGGGATAGCCATGTTAGCAGAAGTTGCTAAGCACTCGTGAAGGCAGCTTTATCCAACTGTTCAAGTATTTCATTTTGTTATCATGCACATAGTTGTTAATAGTATGTTATCTTTAGAAGATTCGAAGTTAGCATATAACTACTTAATGTAACTATTTTGAAACTAAACCTAAAGTAGTTATGAAACTACCCTATTTTGTAAGTGATAAAGGGAGGAAAATAGAGACCAACGAGGGTTGGTATTTTGTTCAAGAAGGGATATAAGGATAAATACATTTATGTATATTCAGACTGATACTTATTACTCTCATGTAATTTCTTTTGAAGACCGAGACTGATTTGAATACATATATAAGCCACTATTATTTCTTTACAGTTTTTGTTTATGACCAGTTTGATCACTCAGCTTATAATTTCATTTCTTGATTAAAGTTTTATTCATGCGAATGCTTATGAGTTGTGGAGAAAACCAGCATTCGGCTTATGAATGTTAATGGTTTATGTATTTCTTTTATACATTTATATCTCAGTTCTTCAAATTTGTTTCATGATTTAGTGTTTGTATTAGTTTGATGATTAAATTCCTTCTTGTGGATGAGACCTTCAATTCATAAACTACAAAAACAAATTTCATTTTCTTTTAATTGTTTTGAGATTGTACTATCTTGCTCCCTTGTAGTCTAGGGGAAATTTCTAGCACAAAAATCTTTGGCGCCGTTGCTGGGGACGGAAATGAAGTATATCTTCCCTGGAGTTTTATAATTGATCTAGTTTTGAGAGGTGAACAAGATCAAAAAAATTTATTTCAGACTACATTTTCACCTAAAACAATGGTTCACAGTGGCTTCAAGAAGAATTGGGACAAGAAAGAAAACCACTTCTCCACTACATTCAAGAGTTTTTGATTTGGAACAAATTTTGAAAGAAGCTAAACAAATTTGAAGATCTAAATCTTCTCCTTCTCTTTTTACTCCTGACTGCTCACAGCCAATATCCCCATTTGCTCATTCAGAACCTAAATGAGAACAAGAAAAAGATGAATTATCATGGCTTTCTCCTACAACTCAAATTGGTATTTAGCACCTCACTAGTCCATTTTCTTCCCAAAAAGTTAAAACTGAACTGCCTAGTAAGATTCCCTTGTTTCAATTTAAGCCTTGTAAGCTTTCTTTTCAGTCAATCTTGAGTACAGTTAGTAAACCTCTTTCTTCATCAAACCAAAGTAGCTCTAATATAGTAGGACAACAACCTCTCGACATGATGGACTAGATGGTAGCTGCCAGATATGCTCCCCTAGTTCTACCTCATCCCCTAAATGCTCTTCCTGGAGGAGACTATCAGAAGTACCTTCCCAGATTTAATGGTCAGGGTGAAATCACTACTGAGGAGCATTGGAATGCATTTCTTAGCTATGCAGAAAATCAAAATATTGAAGCTAAAGATGTGTGGATGAGAATGTTTGTATAGAATTTAGATGGGGAAGTAAGGAAATGGTTTCCGGAATTGCCAACTAATTCAATAACTATGATTGAAGAACTTCAACAAATGTTTATGAGACAGTGGGGGGATACTAAAGATCACACTGATTACATTACAGAGTTTGCAGCTTTGAAAAGGAAAAAAGATGAGACTGTAGCACACTTATCTAAATGTTTCAATAAGATGTATGGAAGAATCCCAGCTGAAATCAAGCCTTCTAAAACTTCAACCAAATTAACCTATGCCAATTCCTTTGACCATGAGTTTTCCTTTCATCTAAGATAAAGAAGGTCAATGACTTTATTGAACATGCAGGAAGATGACCTAGAGGTTGAATCAAACATTTTAGCTTCGAATAGGCTTAAAGATCAATCAGATTATAAGATGCATGACCGAAAGGGTAAAAGTGAAATAATACCGTCAGCTTCTACATCAAAGATAGCAGAGAGTAAATTAGATGAGATGACTAAATTGGTTAGAAACTTAACTGTAAAAGTAAATAAGTTGGAATTGGATAAGAATCCAAATAAACCTACACAAGAAGGGGAAAGAAATCCTAATCAGCTTAGGCGTCTATTTGTTCCTAGATTCATCCCTAGAGAAAGAAGAAACAATGATATACAAAGGGAAAGAAGGGAGAATGACGATCAAAGAGTTCCTCCTGCATTCCAAAATAATTTGATAGATGAAGTTGAGGAAGTTGAAGATTTATAGTATGAAGACTTAAATCAAAATTCAAATTATTTTGGAGAGCTGTCATAAGAGGGTTTCCTAACTGAAAATAGTTATCACAATTCTGAGTTTTTTGGCTCATATATTCATTAGCAAGAAAATTGTTATAGCCCTGAAGTTTGAGTTGGTATGTTTCAATCTGATCCTAGGAAGTCTTATGACTTAAGATCAGGACCGAAACAATTGCTCAGATTCCTAAAAAGAAGATAACTCCTCCTGGTAAACACTTACCTAATCAAGCGCTGGACAATAGACAAAATCATGGCAATCAAACCAAAGTTGCAGAGATTGAAGAAAGTAACAAGGGTGTGCAAACTTTTAATTTTGAAAATGAATTGTGTAAGGTCAAGATTCTAGTGCCATTAACTGAATTGATGAAAACTTCCTGTTATATCTTGCATTTAAAATTCTGAATTCACAAGCTAATCATTTCCCTTCAGATACTGTTAATTTACAAGAAGAACATCCTACAATCATTCTTGGTTCTTCCTCATCTGATAAGCCTGAGAATAATTCTAACTTTCCTCCACCATTTTATATAACCTTGATTGTCCATGATCAAATGATCCATAACTGCCTATTAGATTCCGGGGCCTCACATAACCTGAGGCCTAAAGCAATCATGGAGGCCCTTAGTCTGAGTGTTACAAAACCTTATCATGATTTATTTGCATTTGATTCTAGAGCAGTGAAGTCCCTTGGGGTAATTAAGGATCTCGTAGTAAGCCTTGCTTAGCTACCTATGAAGAGTGTGAGTATGGATGTGGTGGTTGTTGATATTTCACCTAAATTTGGCATGTTACTTTCAAGGTCTTGGGAAAAGAAGATAGGGGGTACATTGTAGATGGATCTAGCATATGCAACCATTCCAGTTTTGGGGGGAGAACACAGGAGATTGTATAGAGAAGTGCAAATGGATTTTATAGTAAGTGATGATAAAAACCCAACTAATCACCCCATTTATGTTGTAGATGAAGATTTGGGATCTTGCATGTTACATTTCAGTAATGAAATATTAATGGCATATTGCAAGTAGAAAAATAAGTACCAGTTAGACCTGTTATTGAACAACTAGATGAATTATGGAAAATGTTTTTTGATGGATCATCATCAAAGGAAGGAGTCGGAGCACGTATTGTTTTGGTTTCCCCGAGTGGGGAGGTGATTTGTTTGATGTATAAATTGGAATTTTTTACTACTAACAACACAACAAAGTATGAAGCACTGATACTTGGACTAAGAGCTGCAAAATATTTGGGTATTCAATAGCTTTCTATTTTTGGCGACTCCAAAGTGGTCCAGCAGGTGAAGGACAAATATCAAGTAAAACAGGATCTGTTGAAGGTATATAGAAATTAAGCATGGGATATGATTGATAATTTCTTTATAGCATTCAATATTTCCTTTATTCCCAGGGATCAAAATCAAACTGCAGATTCATTGGCTTTAGCAGCCACACATTTCAAAATTCCAAAACACACCCAATTGAAGTATCAGATTGAAGTTAAGTATAGGCCTGCAGTACTAGACAATATTAAACAATGGAGAGTTTTTGAAGATGATTTGGAAATTAGAAAATTCTTAGAGTTGACTGGAGAGTTTTCCAATTCCCTGATTGACCAAGAACAGGATGATGAAGTAGATGATATTGTTGCATACACAGAAAATATAATTGATGAACACAAGATTATTGAGTTGAAGGGAAATTCCATTCCTAAAGGTTTGGTTCCCCTTGAGAGGATCTTTACTAAAGATGACACTTTACAAAAACCAACTATGCAATCTTCATAAGAGAACATTATAAGTTGTAATATTGGTACAGAAGATCATCCCAGGATGGTAAAGGTTTCCAAGTCTCTGCCTATTGAAGAAAGGAATAGATATGTAACGTTATTGAAGGAATTTATTTATATCTTTTCCTGGTCTTATGAAGACTTAAATATTTATGACATCGGCGTAATTCAGCATAAGTTTCCTTTGAAACCTAATGTAAAACCTTTTAGACAAAAGCTGAGAAGAATTAACCCTGCTTTGTTTCCAGTCATAGAGAAAGAAGTTAAAAAGCTATTGGATGCAAAAATAATAGTTCCACTTAGATAATCATCATGGGTGGCAAATCTAGTTCTAATGCATAAAAAGAATGGAGAGATTAGATTATGTGTGGACTTTCGTAACTTGAATAGAGCTTCACTGAAGGATAACTATCCACTGCCCAAGATTGAACAAATTTTGCAGAAAATGGTGAGAGGATTTCAATGGTTGATGGATTCTCCGGCTACAATCAAATTGCTGTGCATCCGGATGATAGGGAGAAAACAACCTTCACTACCCCTTGGGGTACATTCATGTATGAAAAGATGCCGTTTGCTTTGATGAATGCTGGTGCAACTTTTCAAAGAGCTATGGATATAGCCTTTGTTGGAGAAAATTAAAAATTTGTTGTAATTTATCTTGATGATATCACTATGTTTTCCAAATCTGATGAAGAGCATTTGAAACATCTCAGACAAACTTTTGTGAAGTGTAGAAAATTTGGACTGTCTTTAAATCTGAAGAAGTCACATTTTGTTGTTCAGGAAGGTAAGATTTTGTGACATCTAGTTTCAGCAGATGGGATTAGGATAGATCCTAAAAGAGTTAAGGCTATTCTGAAAATCAGTATTCCTAGAAGTAAGAAAGATGTCCAATCCTTTATTGGAAAAATCAATTTTTTGAGATGGTTTATTCCAAATTTTGCTGAAGCAATCAAACAAATAACATCTATGTTGAGAAAGAATTAGGAGGTGAAGTGGACAACAGAATCCAAAGCTTCATTTGAGAAGATCAAACAGGCTTTAATAGAAGCCCCGGTGCTAGTAAGCCCTGATTTTTCAAAAGAATTCTTTACTTTCTCCTTTGCATCTCAGGATACTATAACAGCAGTTTTATTACAAAAAAATACTGATGGATTGGAGCAACCCATTACTTTCTTTATTAAAACTCTCGGGGATTCAGAATTGAAATATAGTACATTAGAAAAGCAAGCATATGCATTGGTTAAAGCCTTGAAGTTTTTTAGAATTTACATTTTGCATTCAAAGATTATTGCTTATGTACCTAATGCTGCCATCAAGGAAATTTTGACACAACCAGACAGTGAAGGTAAGAGGGGAAGATGGATTGCGAAGATTATGTAATATGATGTGGAGATAAAACCTACTAAGCTAGTCAAAGGACAGGGTTTGGCTAAATTATTGGCTGATTCGAATTGTGAAGCTCTTGGTCTTACTTTGGTGGCAAGTCAACCTACACAGGAGGAATTGCAAATGAAGCAGAATGAAGAACAAATGATGGATAAATATGCAGAATCAATCTAGTATGCTGATATAGTTCATTTTTTATTGCATTTGAAATGTCCTGCTCATTTAGATAAAAAAGCAGCTAGATCACTAAAGTTGAAAGCCACCAAATATTGTCTAGTAAATCAGCAGTTACATTGGAAAGATCCGAGAGGATTATCGCTTAGGTGTTTGGAGAAATCATAATCGGAAGAAGTCATTTCAAAACTACATGAAGGTGCATATGGAGGTCACAAATATTGGAAAGCTACAACTTATAAGATTATGAGGTCTAGGTATTACTGGCCATCTTTATTTTCAGATGTATATCAGCAGGTCAGAGCTTGTGTTCAATGTCAAAAATTTGCTGGTAAATAGAAATTAGTATCCTTACCTTTGAAACCTATTGTGGTGAATGGTCCCTTCCAGCAATGCGGATTGGATTTCATAGGTGAAATCAATCCTGCTTCCAGTGGGAAACATAAATGGATACTAACAACTACTGATTTTTTCATGAAATGGGTGGAAGCAATTCCTACACAGAATGCAACTAATAAGGTAATCATTAATTTTATACAAGAGAATATTTTGAGTAGGTTTGGTTGTCCTAAGAAGTTGTTGACTGATAATGCTCAGGATTTTAAGTCTAAGGTCATGATTAGTTTTTGTGAGGAGAATGGAATTATTTTGAAACATTCTACCACCTATTACCCCCAGGGGAATGGGTTGGCAGAATCAACCAACAAGAACATCATCCAGAGTATGAAGAAGTTATTAAATCAAAATAAGAGATCCTAGGATTCAATGTTGAAGTATGCTTTATGGGTAGATCGGTTAACTACAAAGAAGGCAATAGGTTTATCACCTTTTCAATTGGTATATGGCACTGAAACTGTCTTTCCAATTCAATTAAGTATCCCAGTGATGAAATTTTTTCAAGACAGTCAGGAAGAACCTAATGATATTCAAAGAATAATTTTTTCATTGATTGAAATGCAGCAAGAACGAGAAGCTTTGGCAGAGAGAGCTCAAGCTTACAAGAAAAAGATTAAGGAAAGATTTGACAAAAAAGTAAAAGAAGATACTTTTTCTCTTGGAGACATGGTCCTCGGGTGGGATGCTAGAAAGGATCAGAGAGGACATCATGGTAAGTTTGATAATTTATGGTTAGGTCCTTTCATAATCTCAAAAATTTTGGAAAATAATACCTTTGTACTGCAGAGTTTGGAAGGTGAAGAATTGTTCAATCCAGTGAATGGACGATTCCTCAAACATTTTTACACCTACTGAAGGTAAAATAACTTTCACTCATTGTATATACCGGTGAGAAATAAGACTCCAATTACTCAATGGAAGTTTGCAGAATGACAGGGAAGTTTCAGTTTGATAGCAGAAGGCACTGATCTATAGGTTCTTGAAACCTCGCAAGGAGGCTTTCATCCCCAGCAGGAGACAGATGTTAAGACTGAAATTGCACCTAATCCTTATGTGATTTTTCTTAAATGTTTTGTTCTTATTTGCTTTTCATTTTACTTTATTTTTAAATTTTTAATGATTTTGATTCTTTTATTATTTTATATGTCATAGTTATTATTTTTATTTATGTTTTTCCTTTCTTAGGATTTTACCTAGTGGCTTATTAAGTATTACATTTCATATTAAAAGTTTTCAAAATACTTATGAAGCTTGCGAAACTTGCCCTAATTCCTATATCTAAAGTTTAACCTTCATGTTAAGCTCGTTTTCCAAATTTTCATGTGGAAGCATTCCTACAGCGAAGAGTCTAAACTGCATACCCTAGAGCACTTCGGGAATATGAAATCATAGAAGAACGTGGTCGATTAATGGCAAGTCATTCCCATTGCATTTGATGATGAGAAAGAAGATCTCCAGACACCTGTTCAGTGTATGATGACATTTGTAAAACCCATTGTGATCTATCATTGAGGAAATTTGTGGATTTGAGTGGCCACGAGTTTCAATTTGGGGGTTGCGAATTTCAGACCCAAGAACACCTGTTTTGAAACTTCTTGAATATTTTCACCCCAGGTTCATTTTCAAGAAGCTAAATTGGTAAGGTTGCAATAAATACATGGGCAAGAGTGGAAAAATTAACAGTTTCGAGTCCACAGATATGAGTTGGGCCATGCAGTTTTCAGAGTGTGCAGCATTGTTTAGGGAAGCAGGGTGGTTCAGTTTCTTTGAAAAGATCATAGATTTCAATATGGAAGTTTCATATTTCGTTGCTCAGAATATCACCAGTAATGTTGTTCAGTTTAACACTCTTAAGTTTGAGCTCACGGAAAGTTTAATTACTGAAGCCACCGGTACCACCATGGATGGAGAATCATGGTTCCAGAAGACTCTGTTCGAGTTTAATCCAAATGATTTCTTGTTACCAGGTAATGAAACCCTAAACTGGAGCAAAGGAGTTCACTTAACAAATTTTAAGCCAGAATGGATGGAGGCAATTGGAATTGTACAAAGTTATATTACATGTGATGGCAGGTTCGCATCAGTGTTTAAGTATCATGTTAGGTTTTTGCTACATTGGAACCAACAATACAGGATGAACTTGCCGTTCTTTTTGCTCAAAAGCCTTCAGAAAATGTCAAATAGAATTAAAGGACATTTTGATCATACAAAAGAGTCATTGTTTCATCATGGATTGATAAAATTGGTCGTTTTAACAGCCTTACAGAGGGAAAATAGAAGCTGGGATTATTTTCTATTTTGGTCGGGGCTTACCACCGAATAGCGTGAGCATGTAAAGAAGATTTTGTCCAATAACCAATCTAGTTTTATTAATAAATTCAAGAAAGATATGCTTGAAGATTTAGTATGAGATAGCTCTCAGAAAATTGATTCACAAAAAGAATCCAGAAACCTTGATAATGAAGAACATGAGAATGTGTTTGAAGATGAACAAGAGCACAATTTGGAAAATGAAGCAATGGAAAAAATAATTGGTTCTAATCCTGAAGACGATGTAAGTTTAATAGAGCAGAAGTAGAGTGCTACACCTGCAAAAGAAAACTTAACCTTAATATCTCATGCAGCTAATACAAAGGAATAGATTTTGCAAACTCCATATTTTAAAGCAGATGTAAAGTCTCTCATGCAGCTGGAAAGGCCAATATGGAGGCCCAAGACAAGAGCTGCGAATAAACATAGAATAAACATGAAAAGAATCTTGAACCCTAAGCTAGAAAAAGAAAAGATTATTGTTATTCAAGACTCTTCAAGTGATGAAGATAAGGAGAGCAGGGAGGAAATGAAGCTACAACAAGGTCAAATGGGCATAGAGGAGGATTACCCAATGTCACTAGAACCAGTTCAGGAATGCCATGAAGTTTCAAAAGTGGAATCATCTCCTACTATGGAACAAGGTACGACTTTAGGGGTCTCATGTGCAGAAACAATAATAAAGGACAAGCAGGAAGAAGATTTAATCTTTAGGAAGCTGGATATTCTATGGTCATCAGACCAAGATTCGACATTTCCTAGAGAGGTACATATGGATTCTAAAGCTGAAAATATCAGGAAAGTTGTTCAACAACACAAGTCACAAATACAATTCCTAAACGAATCCAATGACAGGCTTGTGACAACAAATAAGAGATTAAGGGAGGACTTGGAAGATATCAATGCACATTATCAAGAGTTAATAGCAGTGGAAAAAGAAGCTCTGAGAAGAAAGATGGAAGTAGAGAAGCAAAGTGAAGATCTAAGCAAGCAAATTCAGGATTTAAACAAGCAAAATAAAGTGTTGTCATACAGAGTTAAAGGCTTGGAGATAGAGCAACTTTGAGACAAGAAGAAATCTCATGCACTAGAAGGGATAGCCATGTTAGCAGAAGCTGCTAAGCACTCGTGAAGGCAGCTTTATCTAGCTATTCAAGTATTTCATTTTGTTATCATGCACATAGTTGTTAATAGTATGTTATCTTTAGAAGATTCGAAGTTAGCATATAACTACTTAATGAATCTGTCTTGAAACTAAACCTAAAGTAGTTATGAAACTACCCTATTTTTTAAATGATAAAGGGCGGAAAATAGAGACCAGCGAGGGTTGGCATTTTGTTCAAGAAGGGCTATAAGGCTAAATGCATTGATGTATATTCAGACTGATACTTATTACTCTCATGTAAGTTCTTTTGAAGACCGAGACTGATTTGAATACATATATAAGCCACTATTATTTCTTTATTGTTTTTGTTTATGACCAGTTTGATCATGCAGCTTATAAATTCATTTCTTGATTAAAGTTTTATTCATGTGAATGCTTATGAGTTGTGGACAAAACCAATATTTTGCTTATGAATGTTAATGGTTTATGTATGTGTTTTATACATTTATATCTTAGTTCTTCAAATTTGTTTCATGATTTAGTGTTTGTATTAGTTTGATGATTAAATTCCTTCTTGTGGATGAGACCTTCAAACCATAAACTACAAAAACAAATTTCATTTTCTTGGAAATTTCTAGCACAAACACATCCAAGGGAAGAAAAACCTCCTCACATCATCCATTGATAGTGAAGGCATTGAATTTCCGACTGCCTCAATGGTTGTTTAGGGTGAATATCTTACAATAGATGGAAAGACACCAAAGAATGATAGATATGTATACATAGATTACAGACTAGGTTCACGGGTGTATCACTTTATGCACTTGATCGTTGGTACAAACATACAACTACAAACAATATCAACAAAGAGATCTAACAAGCTAAGCTACTTGCTACCTCATGCAGAGCACGAGATATTGTTGGAGACAATCAGAAACAAAGAGGATCCAGATGGCCTAATTCATTGAGGTAACTATTTATGCTATGTAAATAGTTTAGTCATATAATTATTTATTCATGCATATCTAACATTATTCATGTTAGATAGTTTATTTCATATTATATAGATCTTGTTATCTTAGATTGTTTATTTCATGTTTATGTTATGTTTAAGTCAATATTACCATACATTGATGTATTCTTGACACCATTACATGTTTTAAACCATGTTCATTGTCCAATCACCATCGTGCTTCATCAATAAAATTCCCATTTTCACCATCAACATCGAAACCATCCTCCTCATGCCCATGTTTTCATTGTTTCCATCCTAATCATCCCCATTGTCACAATCATGGCCATCAAATTCTATCCCCATTCCCATTCCCATTTCTACCATCAATGTCACCACCATCCTCCTCATGCTCACGTTGTCACCATCTCTATCCTCATCATCCCCATCGCCACCATCAAATACCCTTGAAGGCTCACAATTGAAGGGATTGAATCACTTTCATGTTCTTGTTCTTGTTTGAATTAATCTCTAAGAATTCCTTCCAAGACTAAATTTAGCAAAACTAATCTACCTCTCACTTAACAACCACCCATTGCACCAAAAATTGATTATTTTCTCCATACTATGAAAGAGCCACATTTCCTCTTTTTTGTTGTAACCATTAGGGTTTAGTAGAGATCCTAGGTAACCATTAGGGTTTAGGCCCTCATCGAAACCATTATCCATGAGAGTATATCTATTATTGTTTAACCTGGTGCCAATTTCCCTAATTGTTGGATTGTACACAACTAAATTTTACATAATATTGTACACAACTAGTAAATCTCACCTCATCCACCTTTACTCCCCTTTAAAAATATCCTCTATGTGAATTTCAAGATGTAGTCAAATGAGAAGATGACATATTTATAACCAATAACATGTTTATCTCACTTTTCACTTGAGTAGGCCACTTGGAATGATTTTCTTATAGATATCATTTAAAATGTTTATTATTTTAACAATTTTGTTTTCCATAGTACCATTTCTAGAAATTGAACAATAAAATTTCAAAGGGCTTCATTTATGGATTCAAATTTTTAAAGGCTCCGAAGGAAAACAATTATTCCTATTTAAAAGATCAAATAACATATTTACAAAGGATTCCTCTTCATTATGGAAGGCGAGATCTTAGTTGAAGGTGCAAGGGATGGTGACATTGGGATATAGAAATGCTCAACTAAAGAGGGTGTTGTAATAAAAGTATAATTTAGGATGCCAAATGATGATGGGCATAGTTTTTCTCCTAAGGTGGGGGTAATGGTAATAAAATCATCACTACCTCATCTAATTTGTTAATGCTTGAATGTTTTAAGTTAGTCGGAGTGTTTTCACTCCACGTAACATGTGAGAACTATTGAAGTTGATGGAATTGATGCCAAAATTAGAGTGTTAACTATCCTACACTCAATAGGTACAATTTTTTGTCTCATCCATCGAAATGCTACACTCAATGGGTAGGAATTTATCTCTCATCCATTCCATAGCTATGATTCAATGTTTGTTGCCACAATTTTTGTTTTCTTTTATATTAATAAATTAACAAAAACATTCCCTACTTGATATAACAAAATCTTATATTCAATAAACTTCCCTCATTTTTTTCTTTTAATGTCTCTTACTGAGAGAAAACCCGGATTCCAAAATCGTTGAAATGGAGGGGCTCTGGGCCATGGACCCAAGGGAGGGAAGCACCCCTAGTAGTATTCCAAAATCCTAATTTCAACAGAGTCAATGGTTCGTTGATCTGAGCCATGGTCGTTGTTTTATGGCCAGTTGCAACTCGCCTCCTAGAGGGTTTCAGGGACACATGTTGAATTGGTCCTAGGGGGATAGGATTTGATACAAGCAGTAGAATTGAGTTTTTTTATATGTTTCAATTGTGTTTGGGTAGGTTCGATGTGTGAACATTGGCCACAAGTTCACAGTTGAGTCATTTCCAAATTTCACCCCCTTGTGCAGGAATTGCACTATCTCTTACTCAGAGAAACCCTAGATTCCAAAATCGTCGAAATGGAGGGCCTCTAGGACATAGAACTAGGGAAGAGAGGAACCCCTAGAATTATTCCTATTTCCTAATTCCAAAGGAGTCAATGGTTCATTGATCCAAGCCAAGATCATCATTCTATGTCCAGTTGCAACTCGCCTGCTAAAGGATTTTAGGGACACATGTTCAATTGGTCCCAGGGGCATAGGATTTGATTCGAGTAGCAGAATTGAGTTAATTGAGATGTTTCAAGTGTGTTTGGGAAGGTTAAACATGTGAACAATTGCCATGATTTCATGGTTGAGTCATTTCCAAAGTTGACCCCCTTGTGCAAGAATTGCACTATCTCTTACTGAGAGAAACCATGGATTCCAAAATCGCTAAAATGGAGGGGATCCGGGCCATGGACCCATGGGAGAGAGGAAACCATAGAATTATCCCAACTTCCTAATTCCAATGGATTCAATGGTTCATTTTTCGAGCCATGGTCATCGTTCTATGGCCAGTTGCAACTTGCCTCCTGGAGGATTTCAGGGACACACATTGAATTGGTCTGGGGGGAATATGATTTGATCTAGGAAGCAGAATTGAGTTCTGTGAGATGTTGAAAGTTTGTTTGGCCAGGTTTGAAGTGTGAACATTTACCACAATTTCAAGATCGATTCATTTCCAAATTTGGCCCCCTTGTGCAGGAATTGCACTGTCTCTTACTAAGAGAAACCCCAGATTCCAAAATCACCGAAATGGAGGGGACCTAGGACATGGAACAAGGGGGGAGAGGAACCCCTAGCATTATTCCAACATCCTAATTCCAACAGAGACTACAGTTTGTCGATCCGAGCCATGATCGTTGTTCTATGGAAAATTACAACTCCCCTCCTAGAGGCTTTCAAGGGCATGTGTTGAATTGGTCCCAGGGGCATAAGATTTGATCCGAGCAGCAGAATTGAGTTCCACTAGATGTTGAAAGCTTTTTTGGGTACGATAAACATGTGAATGTTGGGAACGAGTTCACGGTCGAATCATTTCCAAAGTTGACCACCTTGTGCAGGAATTGCACTGCCTCTTACTGAGAGAAACCCCAGATTCCAAAATCACCGAAATGAAGGGGATATGGGTCATGTAATCATGGGAGAGAGGAACCCCTAGCATTATTTTTATGTACTTATTAAAATGTAGTTGAATTTTCATCAATCCGAGCCCCAGTCATCGTTCTATGGCCAGTTTCAACTCACCTCCTAGAGTCTTTCAAGGACACATGTTGAATCGGTCACAGGGGCATATAATTTAATCCATGTAGCATAATTGAGTTCTATGATATGCTTCAAGTGTGTTTGGGAAGGTTCTACTTATGAACATTGGCCATGAATTCACAGTCGACTCATTTCCAAATTTGACCCCTTTTTGCATAAATTGTAATCTCTCTTACTAAGAGAAACCCTAGATTCCAAAATCACCGAAATGGAGGGGCTCTGAGCCATGGGCCCATGGCAGAGAGGAACCCCTACCATTATTCCAATGTTTTGATTCCAACAGATTCTATTGTTCGTCGATCTAAGCCACGATCATCGTTCTATGGCGAATTGCAACTCGCCTCCTGAAGGTTTTCAGGGAAGCATGTTGAATCGGTCCCGAGGGCATAGTATTTGATCCAGGCAACAAAATTGAGTTCCATGAGATGCTACAAGTGTGTTTGGGCAGGTTCTACATGTGAATGTTGGGTATGCGTTCATGGTCAATTCATTTACAAATTTGACCCCTTTTTGCATAAATTGCAATCTCTCTTACTAAGAGAAACCCTAGATTCCAAAATTTCCAAAATGGAGGGGATCTGGTCCACGAACCTAGGGGAGAGAGGCAGCCCTACCATTATTTTGATGTCTTGATTCCAATGGAGTTGATGGTTTTTCGATCCGAGCCATGATCATATTTCTATGGCCAGTTGCAACTCGCCTCCTGGACATTTTCAGGGACATAAGTAAAGTTCAATAAAATTTAAAATAAGTAACTTGAAATATCATTTTTATATCAAAATATTAAACAATTTTTATTTTTATTTTCCTGTTAAATATGAATATTTAAATAATATTATTTTTTTTAAGTATGTTGAGAACAAAATCAACATTTCAAATACCAATTGATTATATAAATATTGATTATGTTAAATTTAATATTCTAGATTTGAAAATTTAATTAGAAAAAAGGCCAAGTTGTCCCTATAGTTATTTCTTATATATATAATACTAAGTTATATATGAATAAACTAAAAACCTATTGATATTAATAAAGAATCATATTTTAATATATAAAGTATTCATATTATATTACAGTTATTTTAAGAAATAAAGTAAGTATATATATATATATATATATATATATATATAATAAACAAAAACATATAGTATAGATGTATGCTAAATCAATAAAGTATTAATATTATATTATTATTATTAAGTATATATATAAAATCTATTTTTATATTTCTATTATATTTACATCATAGGCGTTCTTTCTACGAGATCCTCTTGCAGGACACTGTTCCTATATTCCTCACTTATGTCTCCAATAGATTAACGCTGCATGTTTGATGTTTTCTCGTTGGTTTTCACACTGATCTGGTGTTCTTTCCTCTAAGTTGTTATCATCTTTGCTAGTCCCATATATGCCATTGGAGCCATGCCATGAACCTCACAGCCTCCGTCGGTCCCAAAATCTTCGTAGGGGACACCACCAGTGCATTTCAATTCCATTGTGGATAAAATGAGTTATTCACAAAGTAAGAGGGGTTTCCCATGGATTCTCTCAGCAGGAGATGGAAAGAAACTCAGATGACAACATAAATATTGTCGAAATTGATACATCCAGGCCAAGTCAGGAAACAAGTTTGAGGAAGAGAATTGGTTCTTCGATCTCAGTATCTATAGAGTCAAGCATTTCATCCACTATCTTTGGTGGTCCCTGCCTGTTTTCAAACTCCACTCTTCAATCAAGCTCCCCTTCACAGAACAAAGGAGGCTATACTTATATCTCTGCATAGAATGTTTCACCTACAATAACTTCCTCTTCTTGACCAACAATATTATCTAATCCTAGCCCAGTTTCAGATGAGATAAGCATGTCAGCTCTGCATGATTTGACCCCAATAGCTTCAAATAGAAAATGGGGATTTCATAGTGAAGATCACAAGTTTTCAACAACGAAAAGTAGCTTGCAATTCCTCCCAGCCTTGAAGGCTAATGTAACTACTACAAACATGTATCCATCCACTCCATCTAAGAGTCATGAATATGTAGAGAGATACTTTCATGGATGTTGTACCTTTCCTAGTTATATGGATAAAATTGAATCTTCAAGGTCCAAGGTTCGTTCCCAGAGTGCTCGCAAGAAAAGGCCACAACCTTCTGAGAAAACCACATATTCAATAAGTAAGAGAATATCTATGCATGAAGCAGTGGAAAGGAGGTCAATTTTTAGTGGTGTAGGCATGAAAAAATCATCATGTTGTCTGCATCCACAAACAAAATTATTCTACCAACATGTAGAACTCGCTAGGCTAGATAGGTCCACCATGTCTTTCCAAGACACTAACAGGTTCCAAAATCACTAGTAACCAAATTAATTACTACACTGATACAATTTTGTTGGATTTATCTATGAAACATGTCAATCAATTTGCAAATTTCATCAACTAACTAACATCAATTGCTACACTGAGACAAGGTTGTTGGTTTTCTGTCTGAATCTTGTCAAACAATTTTCAAATTTTCTCATTTATCAATAGCAGAATTTGAGATTCACAGTATGATTGGAGGGAGGCCTTAAAAAATGTAAAGCAGTTGACCTAATGGACTTCATTCTAATCATTCTTGGTTAATATTTTGAGTTTCATCAAGTAAGAAGGCTTTAATCCTTAACATTATAAAATAACCAAATGATAAAGGAAAAGGAAAGAATGGGACTGAGGCCATTAATGTGGCTAGGATCTATCACAATCACTAGACCAGAGTTCAACATAAGGTGCTCTGTAAACAATATTTTGCAACCTAGCTGGAATAGCTAATGTTGGTACTCTTTCTCTGTAATGGTGGTGATAATAGATTCTACATTTCATCTAAAATGTAATCTATCTCTACATGGTTTTATCTAAAACCTTATAATAATAATATGAGTTACTGCAGAAACATATATTGTCTTATAAGTCAACTATATTTTAATGCATTTCTACCTACAATTCCAGACCTCTTTAGCTGACATGGGTTGGCATCTAGAGCAACACATATATTGAATAACCTATTGTATTGGATTGTGGTAAAGGATTTGATTTTCATCTCTAGGGCTATTCCTTCTATGTTAAGAGAAACATGTATACTATCACCATGGAATTTGTACATACTCATGGAAATCAAGGTATTCTACTTGTTAAATGTCATTTGTATGAAAAATTAACTGAAAGTTGTATTCAAAATGCTTTTATTTCCTTTGTTATTAGTTCTGACCAGATCATTTATACTTTGGAAGTGGATGCTTAAGAAAGTAGCAACTCATTTAATTCAATTCAATGCTAATATTCATTTGAATCCTTACATTCTATATATACAATTTTAGTGCTTAGTTTTAGATCACATGTGATGGCCATAAGAAAGAGCTCCATGTCCCCTTGGCATGATAATAGTTAAAAGTAGCTAATGCAATAAAGTTTTCCAATCCTTAATTCAGTATATCAAACTTTATTTTGGTACTCATGGTTACTATAACTTTTTCCCTCAAATAATCAAGATCCAACACATATCAGTCCACATGGATTGATTCATATAATGACCATGAATGGACTGATTCATACAATGAACCTGAATAGGGTGGAGGGCGTTACTTGGTTTCTAGGAATCTTCGTGTTACGGAGAAAAACTTCTGATGGCTCGGGGTAGAACACATTAGATAGACGAACCCAACAAAAAAATCAATTCCCAACATATGCTATATGAATGTAAATGCAGATAAACAACATAGAGAGCCTACCTCAATCCAGATGTTCGATGAAGAATTCTGTTGAGCTTTCAAATCACAACACTTGAACTTGTAGCTTAGTCTCAATAATAAACGTAAACAAGTGCATCTGATATATGAAATATGTTATCATATACAATAGCATAATCCATGATATATATAAGAAAATGTACCCAATGATAATAAACAATCATTCACAATATCAATTGGACGAGAAAATGAGTATGTCTATTAATATGAACAAGAAGTACAAGATACAACCTCCTGTAGGTAACTCATCTGAACTAAGAACTAGGTCCCTCCACTTGTGCCTCCACCACTTCAATCCCCCATGCAATGGAAAAATCACGAGCAAAAGAATGAATCCTTCACAACATATGAAAGAGTTTGGGAGGTGAACATAAAAGGTTTAGACAAACTAGGATCAATGGATGTAGACTCAAGCAAGGAAAAATTTTGATAGAGTTTCAATGCTCTTCTCTTTCTCCCCTCCTTCCATGCATAATGGATCAATATATAACCCTCCAAAGGTAAGTGAAAGGTCGGATCGAGTTGTTTCAAGATACATGGAGGGCCAAAGGTCACAATGGCCGCGTTTTGGAGTGAAAAAAGGAGATTTTACCCTCTTTTACCAATTAACTCGATGTACGCGGGCTATAATGGTGCAGCCTGCGTATGCGCGAGTTACATTGAAGCAGTTTGCATATATGAGTAAAAATAGGGAAAAAGGGTTCCAAGAGGACCAAAAATGTGGTTTTGAGTCCATAAATGGATAATGGAGGCCAAGGAGTGCTAATTCTCACAAGGTGGAAAAATATGGTGTAACAGATGCCCCCTAATGTGTGAGGTCAGAGAAGGTACTACGATGGCCGAAATACCTTATAAATCTCAAAAGTGGAGTGATAGAGACACAAATGGTAGGAGTAGGCCACTCATCACAATACAATGATATCTCTGTATACATATCAGTACAATACATAGCAATCTGATACAATGGCCATGAATAGGTAGTATATAATGAATACATGTCATGAATGGTCATAGCCATGACCCCTATACAGTAAGATATGGTCTCCTGCTGAAAAGGAAACATATCATGCAAACTAATGGTGCAAACTACTGATGTATGAGAATAATCTCCCATAGGTACAATCAAGATCACAAGTAGCATGCTGAATGCCACTGAAGTCTGGGGTCTTCTACACAAACCGTCTACTGTGCATATCCCTTCAAGTGAATAAGGGTACTAATGTCGAACCTGATGTGACATCGTCTGATTACCAGTCATTGATGTATACCATTAATTCACGCGAGATAAGCCACTAGTAATGAAAATGGGCATCAAGGCACTGAGTATATTCATCAAAGTGTGATTAGAGGTGTTGAGGTTGAACACTCTGATGAATCCATCGATCATGGGACATTAATGAATTCCCAACTGTCGATGGCGAGAGGACCTACCACTAATGACTACAAGTCTCAAGGTACTCAATAGGACTCTAAATATCGATTCCATAATAAATGAGTTGAAGTCGATGGAATGAGATTCGCTCGAAGGAGGGAATTGATGGATCCCCCATTAACGAGCACGAGGTAGCAACTAGGATGAAAGATTTGGAAGAACTCGGACGAACAGGATAAACACCATATGTGATCTAACTGGACTCATAAGGGATGGTCGACATGCAATAGTGAAGAGATCTGAGGAGTGGTCGACTCTGGTTTCAAGACTTCCTTTGAACAAGAGCATGTGTATATGAAAAGACTCAGGCAGCATAGACTCAAGCACTAGATACTAATAATACTTTGTGATGCATGAGGCATCAACAAAGGCTCCATAATGACTGGAAGCTTAACCAGCTAGGGGAGTACGATCTGAGAAATGAGTACAACTTCCTAAGGTCATACTAATGTCCTGAATCATGATACATGGAGTGGATATGGATGCTCTATTCAACGGTGACATGACCGCTGCCAATAGAAGGTGGTAAAATTTTCCCATCAAGATTTTTAAATTATATGATCTTTTTGGTCTTTTTCATATTATGAAGCTTGAAAAAGAATAAAATTGCTTATGATGCAATAGTGAGGGAATGAGTGTCATGGGAAAGTAAACTAGTTCTGGGAAATGGAACATACCTAATCTTGATGCAAGGAAGCATGTGCAGTACGTGGATACTCAGGGGGGTGATCCCTCAAGATAAGGGTCATTAAGCTGTGAAGGATAAATTATAGCTCTGCTTGGCTTGGAAGGCAAAGTGCTCAAGAGCATGGCTAACAACTGAGAAAGCGGGAGCCAACACAAGGCTCAAAGGAAAGTAGGATAATGCAATGCATTCACAACTCGACATAAATGGGGAGTCCTTATGGGAGATGGCCAGAATAAAGATAAAGTAGAGTATGAGTCTTCATCGCAATTTCATGGCGTGACTATAAAGGACTCCCAATCCTAAGGAGAAACAACTGCATGGGTGTCGTAAGACATAAAAAAGAAGGATCTAACTAGGGCACCCATGGTCAGATAGGCCCTACCGCTAAATAGCGACACTTCTAAAGCAACATGGAGGTTCTGTCTCAGTTAAAAAGCGGGGTCGCACCTAAGGTTTATGAATGTGGTCATAAGGTCGATGCAAAAATGCAGGTGAAATGACATTCTAACCTATATGCCAATTGAAGAAAATACCTGTCGAAGGCACAAAAAGGTTCAAAAATCCACTCTCGTCACAAAAAACTGCTCAAAAAGGCACTTCATGACAACATATTAGTCCAAAAAATCTCAAATATGGAAAAAACTATATAAAAGTGGGTTTGAAAATTTGAAAAATAGTAAAAAGAAATGTTTTTACCACATCATTTTCACTTTCCACTCCACATAGTGCAGTTGGGTTGTTTTTACCTCCAATCTTCAATTGACGATTCCGGGAGCTAGGAGCAATGAAATCGCAAGCCATCTGGACCAGGTAAGAGATCTCAACTTCCACTTTAATTCTATAGATTTTATTTTTTTTTAATGGTAAAATTTCAACTTTTTCCATTGATATACACCCACGGTTCGTTGTACGCGACCTAAAGATCATCGGTTTGTGTATAGGGATGGCTATGCGCATCAAACTAATAGTAGCTCACGTATACCCACGACTGTCCCTGAGATATCTCGCGTACAACGCTGAGGGTAGTGTTTTTTATGCACATGGGCACTAAAAGTCTCTTTGTTTTTATCCAGGATGGTTCTGGAATGGAGAGAACACGAGCATGACATCATTGATCAACAAGTTCACAAATATTTGGCCTCCCAACAAGCATTGCAAGCTTGTGGTTTATACACATTTTGGAGCATTGGGGGTTTGAGGGCCCAAAATCGAGTGCTCACTACGTTGGTCAATTACTCGGATGCGAAACCACAACACTTTGACTTGGATGGGAAACCACTTCATCTGGAAGTGGAAGACATATATTTTGTCACTGGTTTGTCTTGCTGAGGGGTGGTGGCAAGCCTCCAATCTCGCACCATGGGGAGTGGAGTCACTATTAGTGACTTGTTGTTGCTGCAACATCCCCCCAAATTTTTTATTATTTGGGTCCCTCCTATTATTTTGAAGGTTTCCTTTGTCTTTCTCAAAGCTTGCTTGTTCATCAAAGGCTGATTTTCCTTCCTCTCATCTTCCAAAGATTTTTGTTTGATTTTTTGACTAACGCAAAAACCTATCTTTAGCATTGAGCGCAGTTTTTAATGACAACTTTTGCGACAAAAGCGCAGGAATTATTTTTATTTTGGCTGACACCGGCACATGGCTTATCCTTACAATCGTCGATGGATGGATAGTTTTTCTAAGGCAAAGTTATCTCCAGCTTTCAGCGCATGTTTTAATCATAAAAATGTCATCTTTGGCACAAATCGTAAACCTAACTCGGCCTCTTCAGCGCAGGTTTTAATCATAAATTTGCCACTTCAGCAATTGTTCACTACAATTCACCCATTTTTAGGCGTGAGAACTTAACTATAATTTGACCTTTGTTTTTTATCCTTTCTCGCACATGTCTTAAGTTTAAAACTGTTCGCTTATGGCACCCATCTTAGCCTTATTTTCGCCGCCTTTAGCGCAAATGCCAGTGTTATTTCGGATGCTCCAGTGCAGAGTTTAACCTTTAGCGCACTTGAAAGCTTGTTCTAGCGCAGATCGTAATCCTATCTCAGCCGCCTTCAGCGCAATTACTAACAATATGTCGGGCACTTTGGCACAGGATTTATCTTTAAAAGGAATGCCGACACGAGGATCCTTTAAGTCTATTTTCCGCGACACCATAGCGCCCTTTTCATATACGCAAATGTTGCATCTAAATCCTCCGCCGATGCGCAAAACTTATCCCTATACCTCCCTCCATCATAGTCGTGCCTCATCCTTGGACACAGCCCCGAGCTCAATTCTTGGCACAGCCCATTAGCACAAAGATTAACACTAAAATCGCCGCTTTGGCACGGAAAGCAATTTGGGAAAACGTATGAATACGGAGTTGGTAGGGTCATGAATATGTCCATGTGCCATTTTAAATGCACAAGTTCTTGAGCCCCA
The DNA here is from genome assembly GCA_027924585.1 of Larix kaempferi. Lineage (NCBI taxonomy): Eukaryota > Viridiplantae > Streptophyta > Pinopsida > Pinales > Pinaceae > Larix > Larix kaempferi. The sequence goes on from BSBM01001259.1 coordinate 1,125,507, forward strand.
TGCTCATAACTCCGAACCACCATTCACGCCAAGGCCACATAAAACCCACAGTGGCTTGTATAGCTTGTTGGCATTTGCGTCTAGTATTTCTCATGATTTTTAACTGTGAAATGGTGGCTGCAACTGTGAATTAGTTGATCATTTTTTTAAATAAGCCTCCCATGTTCTGAAGTCATTGGCATATTCTGAATTTTTTCATAACTGATTTGCTAATGCTTCAAGGCTATCTAGTTAAAACCAACTCTGTCATGATTTCTTTTACAAATCTGTAGGAAGCTTTGCAATTTTTGCTAATTTCTACATACTCCTTATTTGTACTGCCTCGCTCACCATAGGTTTGTCATGCATAGAAGGTCTGCAAGGAAGAAGGAGCAGCACAGGTCAAATCGGATCTGCGCAAGCATGAGATTACATCTAAGGCAACAATATTTATTCGGAGCAAAATTATCTTGAGAGAGCCCAGTCAATGGGCCACCCATAGCCAAAGTGTTGATGGCCCAACAACCACAAGTGAGCCAATTGGTGAGGATGACAGCAAAGGAAGCCGAATAAAATAGATAAACCATCAGAATTCTTGTTTGTCTTAGTGTGAGAAAAGGCTGAATTTCCTTTATTGTATAAATGCTTTAGAAGACAACTGGCTCTGTTTCTGTCTTATATGAAAGGCTCTCCACGAATCTGTGGGTTTTGTAATTGTGTACTAAATGAAAAATTATAAGGTTCTAGAGTTTAGGGCACACCTGTAAGCTCAAGCAACAATTTGTAAATTTATAAATAGAAGAATAGAAGAGGAACATAGGACTTTTTGCAGGGGAAGGAAATTTTCTGGCAGGGTGCGAATTACTTTGTTGCTTGCTCTAAGAATTGGAATTTCGCCTAATTAAAGCTTGTAGAAGACGTTTTTGTCTGGGAATGTGTATTGAATGCTGGCTGGACACCTCTTGTGTCATTCATATACCTGTGAGATATTTCTTTGTTGTACGAATTATTTTTGTCTTATGGACGATTTTGCTCTATTTTCTGTACAATGATGTCTCTCTTAAATGAGTAATGGAATGTGTTCAGTGAATTAAAGCTATCTTTAATATCTTTTACCTTCTGTTGAGATTGCATCTTCAGATTTAATGGCTATCTGTATGATCTTTAGTTGTTTCTTTTAGCGTATTGCTCATATTTACAGTTTGCTCCTTGCAAGGATAGGCTAAATTTGCTTATACAGTTTTAGATTAATTTAGATTAGCTACCTACATTTAGCTTAGGGCACTTGCGTTTCATCTTTAAAATAAAATACATAAACGGTGGATCGGGCCACAACCGATGTAAAGAACAAGAATCTTTAAATCTTACGGTAGCCGAAACAGTTAACCGGATGGATTCCCCACACCAAACGGTGAGCGATCTAATTCGGCTTGCTTACCGGGGAGAATCCCTTGCTGCTTGATGCTACGATTTTCGAGGCATCAACAGCTTTGGTGCTAGAAGGAGGGCCACTAGTGCATGGCTGATAAAGGAGATTCCTCCATTGGCAGAAACATTATTGGAAACCCACTTGAAACAGTAATTTTAGACAATCCAAATCTTGAAGTGACAAATCAAGAAAACCTCAATTATGATTCTGAACAACAAGAAGCACTATATGTTGTACCTTTTGCTGAAGTAGCTGATTTAGGAAGGCACACACGAGCTTATGTTAAACAACTCGGTGATTTAAATGCAATAACTTTTCTCCCTAGAAGAACAATTCCTAAAAGAGAAAGACAGTATACCCATGATTCAATCCTTGTGTAGAGCTTCGAAGAGATGGTAGGTTTGTCTTTAGAAGAGATCACATAGCCTCTAAAGGAGATCGATTTTGAAGATCCAGAAATTCTTGAAGAACTTTTTACTCCAAAGAACACTCCACTTAATTCACCACATGATTCTCCACCTAATTTTCCACATAGAGCCATGGTTGTACCTGCTTGGAGAGAAAGGGGAGCATTAAATCTAGCTGTTCCATTTCACGATCGGCCTAAAAACCCAGAGAAATTTTTTCCCAAATACGACCCAGGTAAATGCATATCTGCTGAAGATCATCTTAAGAGTTTTTATTTAGCTTTGAATCTTTTAAATGTACAGCATGAAGATGTATTTTGTAGGCTTTTCCCATACACATTTGAACCGAAAGTTTCTTCCTGGTATTTTAGCTTACAAGCTAGCTCAATTTCCAATTGGGAAGAGTTTGAGAAATGTTTTTTAAAGAAGTATGGGAATCAGAAAACTATAGCTACACTCATGAAAGAATTATTGTCCATGAGAATGGAAAAGAAAGAAAAGGTTCAAGACTTTAACCAAAGGTTCACTACGCTCTTGAATAATTTCAGCGAAGCAACTAAACCTGCAGAAGAATGTTTAGTTGAATATTACACAACAACACTTGAAGGCCCCATAGTAATGTTCGTCAAAAGAGCTAAGAAGACCACCCTAATAGAAAATTTCGAAGAATCTAGGAAGGTGGAAGAAGAAGCAGACAACATTTCTAAACATGCCTTAGATACAGAAACAAAGCCAGCAACTAATAGAAAACCCCTGTTGCTTACTAGGAATAAAGAAGAGCCATCGGTGGATATGGAGAACGTAGTTAAAATGATGCAGAAATTGTCCAATAAAATTATAGATCTTGAAAAATACAAGGCAGCTAGTACATTCAGGAAGCCTTTCAAACCATTCTACAAGAAGAGGGAAGACAATGACTAGCCTCATCCACCTATGAACAGCTCCCCTGTTTTAAATCTGAATGAAATAAGAATGGAACATTTCTATACCTTTCATCAAGAGCCGCACTCTGAAAAGAGCTATCCACAATGGATTAATTCTATGAGTTTAGTAATGAACCAAATGTTGGATTCACAGATTCCAGATCAAGATGATCCTCCAGAGGAACAAACACTTGAAGTAGAGGAACCCTCCCCAGATACCACCATGGTATTATGGGACTGGGTACCTTTAACTGAATTAATAGAAGATGATCCCATGGCGAGCCTAATCTCTGCTATAAACATTAACACTCGCAGTAAAGGTCCCATTGCATATCTAGTTCCGAGCTCAACTACGTCCAAACCTAAAAGACACATTACAGTCATTCCGCCTCAACCTAAAGCTAACCCAACAGCTGCCAAATAGCCAAACATTGACACAACAATCATCAACCAAAAGTCACATTGAGCAAGACAGACAATCCAACAAAAGTTGTAAAAAATGTGATATGGGATATGACATCATTGAAGATATAAAGAAGGTAAAGCAAATGTTTCAATATTCGATATGTGTGGTTTTCCCCAATAACGAAACAAGTTGTTGCAAGCTCTTCAATTCCAGCCCAACACTCCATTAACAGACACTCAGGAAGATCCTGAAATAAATGAGGCTAGTATTGGCGGGAAATCCAAATCCTAGACATTGCCTTTTCTTTTAACTTTTGAAATCTTCAATCACAATGTGCATAACTGTCTGGTCGATTCTGGAGCATCTTCGAATGTCATGCCACTGTCGATCTGTAAGAATATTAACGGTCAACCAATTCCATCTCCTGCTCAGATTATTCAATTAGATAGGACTATTGTTAAAGTTATTGGGGAAATGAAGGATGTGCTCATTAGGTTGTCAGTAGATTCTAGAGTGTGTTAGTTCATTGATATAATGGTGGCCGACATTCCTGAAGCCTATGGTTTGATTTTGAGCAGGGACTGGTCTACAAAACTAAATGGTTACTTTGCAACTGATTGGTCCCATTTATGGTTACCATATCAAAATAGGCATAATCAGATTAAAATTTTGAGGGAACCACACATGAAACAAAATGTAACTCAACTAGAAGGGAAGAACGAAGCTGTAGCCTTCTCATATTCGGTTTTTGGGAATTATTTCTTAGAAATTGATCCTAATAATTATCAATCTGAAACTATTAGCCATGAATCAAACAAACAATCCAATCTCCTTCATTTTTCTTGGACTGATATATCGATTGTAACATAGTTAGCTTAGTCACTGACTTAGATCATAGAGATACTAACTTAGTTAAATCAAACAATGTTTTTTGGACTTTATACTTTGATGGTTCCAAGACTCTGGAAGGATCCAGAGCTGGTTGTATTCTAGTGGATCCCGAAAGTAATAAGTACTTCTTGTCTTGTAGATTAGAATTTGAGTGTACTAATAACACTGCTGAATATGAAGCTTTAGTCCATGGATTGAAGAAAGCCATCGGTTTGAGTGTTAAGTACCTGAAAGTTTTTGGTGACTCAGAAATAGTTGTAAGATAGGTAAGAGATACCATTCACTGTCTTTCACCTCATTTAAAAGGTTATCAGGCTGAGGTATGGGATTTAATTACGTATTTTGATGCTTTCAATATAAAATCTATTCCTAGACTGCAAAATGTTACGGCTGATTTATTAGCAACTTCCGCTTCCAGATTGGTGCCGACTAATAACAAATGTTCAATTGAACTAGTTTTCAAGCCTTCTGTCCCAGACAATATCACAAATTTCAGATTTCTCGATGATGACGATCAGATTATCAGTTTTCTAACAAATGGAGACATGTTCCAAGAAGCTGTGATAGATGAAGAAGAGCATGATGTTGTTTTACAAAAGAAAGATGCGGCTAAAGGAAATTTCATCCCCAAAGGGGTGAGGTCACTTGAAATGTTGTTTGATCTGCAGAGCAAGTTTAAAAGGCTAGCAAATACTAAAACCAATAGCTCATCGATGCAACACGAATTGGTAAATCTGGGCACCGAAGTTGAACCAAAATTTGTTAACCTTGGTAAATGTTGTTCACCAAGAGAAAGAGATAAGTTCATCGAGCTCTTTCGACAATATAAGGATGTTTTTGCATGGACTTATGAAGATCTAAAAACATATGACACCCGCATTATTCAGCATATCATACCAATGAAGGCAGGCGTCAAGCCATTTAAGCAGCAATTGAGGAGGATGCACCCTACTCTCGAACCTTTGATTCAAAAGGAATTGAAGAAGTTACTTGATGCTAAGATAATTTTTAAGGTCCGGCATTCCGAGTGGGTTGCTAACCTAGTTCCCGTAAGAAAGAAGTCAGGAGAGATAAAACCAAATTCTTCTCTGCAACATCGATACATCCTGACAGCCACAGACTATTTCACCAAATGGACGGAGGCTGTCCCATTGCGCAAGATTAAAGAAGATGCAGTCATCAGTTTCTTAAAAGAGAACATCATAACCAGGTTTGGGGTTCCAATTTCCCCAGTGTTTGATAATGCCACTTATTTCTCGTCTTTTAAAATAAATGAATTTGTTTATGAAAGGGGAATTAAATTGCATTATTCAGCCAATTGCTACCCCCAAGGAAATGGACTAGCTGAATCTTCAAACAAGAATCTCATCCGAATTCTCAAGAAGACTGTGATTGAAAATCAGCGAAGCTGGCATATAGCTCTCCCAAACAAATTATGGGAAGATAGGGTGACTCCAAAGAATGCATTAGTGGTTTCCCCTTACACACTTGTCTATGGAAAGGAATCCATCTTCCATCCCAACATCTTACTTCCATCCTTGTAGTTGCCCGAAGCCTCTCGAGGGTTTGGTAGTTAGGTTTTACAATCCAGGATTAACACCCTGCTTCAACTTGAAGAAGCCCGGCAGAAAGCCAAGAACCAATTCCATCCACACCAAGATATAGTCAAAAGATGGTTCGATAAAAGGAAGTCTACTAAAAGAAGCTTTGAAGTAGGAGATTTAGTTCTGAAATGGGACCATCATCACGAAGGCAAGGGAATGCACACGAAATTCCAACACTTATGGGTAGGCCCTTACTAAATTTCTGCAAAGATAGACCCATCCACTTCCAAGCTAACAGACCTCCAGGGAGAGGAAGTAACCCTTCCCCTCAACGGCCTTGCCTTGAAACAATACTTTGCATAGTCCCATTGAGGTTTTCTATACATAAATAAAGTCTTTGTTCTTTTTATTTTTACTTTTTACTTTAGTCCCTTGTTTTCTGTTTGTTTCGGCCAAGTTGTCTTCTTTTCTGAATATTTGAGTTTTCCCTTTCCCCTTTCCTTTGTATAGTTTTTTCCCGCTAGCCTTGCAATTGGGCCTTTCATGAAGATAGATGTATCAAGAAATCTCACAACTCATGAAGCTGGAAATGTACCCTCAAAAGAAAGTTTATCTATGCATTTTGGCTTTGCTGATCGTTTTCCAGAATGAAGAGATCCTATTCTATTGGTCGCATTAACCCCTGTTTAATAGCAGAAGTTTATGATTGATTATCTTTATCACTATCTTCGAGATCCATCCACCCTCACATTTATAAGCGTCTCAAGAGATTGTTGTAGTTAGACCCACGGAAAGGAAGCACATCTCGAAGGCATAGGGTCTTAAAATGACTCCATGCTGCAAATCTAAAGCCAAAAGAGCTTATAATCAAGAGTCTGTTTTCCAGAAAATCTCGCTTCCATTAAAGCATGGCTGAGAACAATAAAGACTTTTAATTTAAGAAGCCACACCAAAATGCCCAGCAGAGTTCTTCTCCATCCATGAGCACAAGAAAGCAAGAAAATATCCTGCTCACACAAAAGGACATCAATGGATTGAAGAATTCAGGCAAATGGCTAAGTCTTGAATAAATTTTTCTGGAATACTCACATGACAAAAGTCACTAATTAAAGAACATCCAAAAGGATGGAAGCAGCATGGGAATGAGGAACAAGAGAATATTGTCTATGAGATGTTGTTACAATCCTCTGGAGTCCGATGTCAGTGGTCGTCTGAAAGATGGATGTTTTAAAATGAACCCCATATTTTGGCCCTTGGAGAGTTTTAAGGATGTCTTTATCGAAGCTCCCCTTTCCTAATGATCAACAGGTAAAGTGATCACTTCCTTTCTGGAAATTCGAACACTCAAGCCGACTGTTGCACACAAGGTGAGCAACTTTTAAAATTTCCTATGGACGAGAGAGAGTTTTTTAGAGATTTGTGTTCGCCAGCGATTCGCCAATTGTTGTTGCTGCAACATCCCCCCAAATTTTTTATTATTTGGGTCCCTCCTATTATTTTAAAGGTTTCCTTTGTCTTTCTTAGAGCTTGCTTGTTCATCAAAGGCTGATTTTCCTTCCTCTCGTCTTCCAAAGATTTTTGTTTGATTTTTTGTCTAAGGCAAAAAAATATCTTTAGCATTGAGGACAGTTTTTAATGACAACTTTTGCGACAAAAGCGCAGGAATTATTTTTATTTTGGTCGACATCAGTGCATGGCTTATCCTTAAAATCGCTGATGGATGGATTGTTTTTCTAAGGCAAAGTTATCTCCATCCTTTGGCGCAATTTTTAATCATAAAACTGCCGTCTTCGGCACAAATCGTAAACCTAACTCTACCTCTTCGACGCAGGTTTTAATCATAACTCTGCCGCTTCACCAATTGTTCACTACAATTCAACCATTTTTAGGCACGAGAACTTAACTATAATTTGACCATTGTTTTTTATCCTTTCTCATGCATGTCTTAAGTTTAAAACTGTCCACTTATGGCCCCCATCTTAGCCTTACTTTGGCCGCCTTTAGCGCAAATGCCAGCGTTATTTTGGACGCTACGGCGCAGAGTTTAACCTTTAGCGCACTTGAAAGCTTGTTCTGGCACAGATCGTAATCCTATCTCAGCCACCTTCAGTGCAATTACTAACAATATGTCGGGCGCTTTGGCATAGGATTTATCTTTAAAAGGAACGCCGACACGAGGATCCTTTAAGTCTATTTTCCGCTACTCCATAGTGCCCTTTTCATCTGCGCAAATGTTGCATCTAAATCCTCTGCCAATGTGCAAAACTTATCCCTATAGCGCCCGCCATCATAGCCGCACCTCATCCTTGGGCGCAGCCACGAGCTCAATTCTTGGAGTAGCCCATTAGCGAAAAGATTAACACTAAAATCGTCGCTTTGGCACGGAAAGCAATTTGGGAAAACATACGAATATGGAGTTGGTAGGGTCATGAATGTGCCCATGTGTCATTTTAAATGCACAAGTTCTTGAGCCCCGTGCTCATAACTCCGAACCACCATTCGCACCAAGGCCACATATAACCCACAGTGGCTTGTATAGCTTGTTAACATTTGCGTCTAGTATTTCTCATGATTTTTAACTGTGAAATGGTAGCTGTAACTGTGAATTAGTTGATCATTTTGTTAAAGCAGCCTCCCATGTTCTGAAGTCATTGGCATATTCTGAATTTTTTCATAACTGATTTGCTAACGCTTGAAGGCTATCTAGTTAAAACGAACTCTATCATGATTTCTTTTACAAATCTGTAGGAAGCTTTGCAATTTTTGCTAATTTCTACATACTCCTTATTTGTACTGCCTCGCTCACCGTAGGTTTGTCATGCATAGAAGGTCTACAAGGAAGAAGGAGCAGCACAGGTCAAATCAGATTTGTGCAAGCATGAGATTGCAACTAAGGCAACAATATGTATTCGAAGCAAAATTATCTTGAGAGAACCCAGTCAATAGCCCACCCATAGCCAAAGTGTTGATGTCCCAGCAACCACAAGCGAGCCAGTTGGTGAGGATGAGTCAGCAAGTTAGCAAGGGAAGCCGAATAAAATAGATAAACCATCAGAATTCTTGTTTGTCTTAGTGTGAGAAAAGGTTGAATTTCCTTTATTGTATAAATGCTTTAGAAGATAGCTGGCTCTGTTTCTATCTTATATGGAATGCTCTCCACGAATCTATGGGTTTTGTAATTGTGCACTAAAGGACAAATTAGAAGGTTCTAGAGTTTAGAGCACACCTGTAAGCTCAAGCAGCAATTTGTAAATTTATAAATAGAAGAATAGAAGAGGATCATAGGAATTTTTGCAGGAGAAAGAAATTTTCTAGCAGGGTGCGAATTACTTTGCTGCTTGCTCTCAGAACTGGAATTTTGCCTAATTAAAGCCTGGAGAAGATGTTTTTGTTTGGGACTGTGTATTGAATGCTGGCTAGACTCCTCTTGCGTCATTCATATACCTGTGAGATCTTTCTTTGTTGTACGAATTATTTTTATGTAATGGACGATTTTGCTCTATTTTCTGTACAATGATGTCTCTCTTAAATGAGTAATGGAATGTGTTCAGTGAATTAAAGCTATCTTTAATATATTTTACCTTCTGCTGAGATTGCATCTTCAGATTTAACGGCTATCTGTATGATCTTTAGTTGTTTCTTTCAGCGTATTGCTCATATTTATAGTTTGCTCCTTGCAAGGATAGGTTAAATTTGCTTATACAGTTTTAGATTAATTTAGATTAGCTACCTGCATTTAGCTTAGGGCACTTGCATTTCATCTTTAAAATAAAATACATAAACGGTGGATCGGGCCGCAACTGGTGTAAAGAACAAGAATATTTAAATCTTACGGTGGCCGGAACCGTTAACCGGAAGGATTCTCCACACCAAACATTGAGCGATCTAACTGGGCTTGCTTGCTAGGGAGAATCCCTTGCTGCTTGATGCTGCAATTTTCGGGGCATCAAGATGACTATATTGACATGTACTGCATTGTTGACACCCAGAAAGTGGGTAGCCAAATACCTACCGAGGCTATTGCGATTCTAAGCATGAAAATTATCAACCTCACCCTAGGGAGAATATCAGGGTCAACTTCGCTTCATCAGGCCTCAAGGCCATTGATCTTCTATGCGGTCGAGTTCCTGAGACCGACTGTATATGACTGGTGCACAACGATGCTAGGTACCATGAAAAACTAGCTAATGGAGTGCAAACTAGGGCAGACAAAAAACTTCATTTTTGGTAGCATATTGTGTAGCTTCTTCTTTGAGAGGATTCCAGGCTTGAGTCCAAGGGTGGAAGTCCCTCCACATAGTCTCTGAGATCCTGCCCAGACCTGGTGGGAAGAGATATTGACATGGCAGGGGGGTAGCAGACAGGCTTCCCCATATACTGATGAATTTTTCCACTGGTGGTGGTGAGAGGTGATCCCCATCAACGACTATCCCTATGAGGGAATAGACTACCGAGGGGACCGAGACATGCCGCTACCACCAAGGGTTGTGTTTAGGCACATTGGTAAGATACTCTTTTTAAGTTTTGAATATTTAATTTTTTTATATTTTTTTTTAATTGAAAGCGGAAATATTTTTGGTGTGATATCATGTGTTGATAATTGACTGTTTGCTCACAAATTTGGGTCCGTGAAGACCACAAGGATTCCCACGGCATTGGCTTATGGGCATGGGTGGAGAGGTAGCGGGTGCAGTAGTAGAGCGCACATTAGATACTGTACGAGTCAACCTAACTCGTATGACTACCAGGGTACCAATGATTGAGGTAGAGAATCTCCCAAAGGCGATGCAGAGACACGTGGTAGGGGTACCTGGCACATGGGTGCGATTACTCCGGCGCATAGCAAATGATGTGCATTATTATATACAAACACATCATGCCGAGGCAGTGAGGCCTCCCCGTAGGGCTTAGATGCCATGGGATTTCATCATTTTATATCAGATTGTATATTTGAGAGCTATGAGCTCCAGTTTTGTACTATGACACCACATTTTGGACATATTATTTTGATAATGAATTCACTATGATTTTCTGGCTCTACTATTATGTATGTACAAATGTATGAGTGTTATTTGTGTGCTTCTTTTATTGATATGACAAATGCGAATCTAGGACATAATTAGCGTATGCATCAGCTACATGATTAAAATGTCTCGGAACATGAATATATGTAATAAAAACAAATTGACGCTCCAAGAGTCTTACCCTTAAGAATCTCCTTAGTAATGTAGGATCCGTCACATGGTATTGGCCATTCAACTGAGACAAAACCAATTGGGAATCCAGGTAGAATTCTAAATACTAGATACCATGCAAAATGGCATCGCAAATTAACTCGATAATGACACTATACTCAACCACATTGTTCGATGTAGGACCAAGACAAGCACCTCCTAAAGACACAATCTGATTTTCGGGCGAGTAAATAACCCACGCAACTGAAGCTAGTCTCTGTGTATGACAAATGGCCCCATCTGTGAATCCTAAGAACACTGGAGACTCTACTGACATCTGTCAACCAAAAGGAAGTGAATCAACAGACTCGAAAAATCAAAGGAAAGCTACATTATGTACAGAAACTATACAATAGTATACAAAAAGTATCAGCTCAATTTATAAGCTCAAGCATAATATCGCTTGAGTTAGAGCCCATTTCTAGGCTCCTTCAGGTTGTTCCCCTCATAATCCTCTAACTCATAGGCTCCTTTCTCAAGGACACGCCTCACAACGTAAGGACCGTGCCACATTGGGTTAAACTTGCCTACCCCCAGGGGTTCTTTAGCTTGGTCATAAAGAAGAACCAAGTCACCTTCAACATATTTCCAGGTATGGATGGACCTATGGTACTGAAACTTGACACGACGTTTGTTGGCATCTATTGCTACAGCGGCATCCCGACAGTGCTTGTCAAATTGCCCGAGGTAGACTAAGCGTTGCTCTACTTCTGAAGTGTCAGGAAGGAGTTCTATGGCTAGCTTCAAAGAAGGGATGTCACATTCAATCGGTAAGATGGACTCCACACCATGAACTAACTAGAAAGGTGAGAAACCAGTGGAAGTATTTACAGCGGTTCGATAAACCCACAAAGCAGGATACAACATGATATGCCAATTACTCTTGCTTTGTCAGATGGTCCTTTCGAGAATGGCCTTAAGGTACTTATTGACTACCTCGACCTGGCCATTCACTTGGGCATAATATGAATATGAGTGATCCTGTCTGAACCCAAGCTTAAGTGATAATTCTTCCGTTATCTTGTTTTGAAAGTGACTTCCATGATCAATGACAATATCTTTCAGGATACCGAATTGAGTTATAATTTGATTGAATACGAAGTGGGATGTTGTTTCACCATCGGCTTTAATGGTCGGCATGGCCTCAGTCCATTTGGTAAATTAATCAACGATCACTATGATATGACGATGCCCCCCAGCCGAAGCTGGGTTACAATCCATAAAATCAACCCCGCAATTGGTAAAGGGACCGACGGTGATGACCGGATAGAGAGGAGTAGGATGCGAGCGTATATTTCGAGAGAACACCTGACAAGGGTGACATCTCTTTACTACGTTAACACAATCTTTAAAGATCATAGGCCAAAAATAACCCACTCGCAAGATACGTTGGGTTGTTGCAAGCCCATATAAGTGACCACCACATGCTACACTATGGCAGTCATTAAGAACTAGCTCCGCTTCCTCATGAGTTAAGCAACGACATAGGATAGAGTCTTTTCCTCAGCGATACAAAGTTTCACCGACGATGACATAATATTTGGCATGGTGTCTCACATGTTGTCTCCCATATCGTGAAAAATGTGAAGGGAACTTCAGAGTCTCAAGATATATAATGGTGTCTCCATACCAAGGGTTCGTCGATGAGATAAGGAATAAATGCTCATCAACAAATGAGTTTTCATGGACCACTTCCTCATCAAGTCTCAAAAAATTTGACATTAGCTCGGCAAAAACCAAGGACTTCACTGACTTCGCTGAAGCAAAATCTACTAGTACAAAATGAGAGATAAGTGACCAAAAAAATGACCAAAATCCGCATATAAATGACCACTTTTGAGTTGGTGACCACTAGTAGCAAATTAGCGGTCATATATCACGTGAACAAAAATGTGGTCATTTATAGCTTATCTTGTGGTCATATATTTGGTTGTATATTTGGTCATTAATTTGGTAATATATTTGGTCATTATAACCACATTTTTTGTCATGTGATAAATGACCACTAATTTTCTACCAGCGATTGCCAACTCAAAAGTGGTCATTTATATGCATATTTTGGTAATTTGTTTGGTCACTTACCTCTCATGTTGTACTAGTGGTCATTTATATGCAAATTTTGGTCATCTTTTCAGTCATTTATCTCTTTTTAGTGGTTTCAGAATATAAATAGGGCATGGAGGAATCGAACCACCAACCTCCTACCTACAAGGCAGGTGCTCTACCATTGAGCTAGCACCCTTAAATAGAATTCCTTATGGGTTGCGCACCTTGCAGTTATTAAGAATGCTCTATATTAGAATTTAGAGTGGATTTGAAGTGAATAATTGGGAAGCTTTCTTTGTTTGTTTAAATCAGAAGCACCCAAATTCATAGTGATGAGTTATGAGAAGTCTCTACAATGTTTCTTGATAATAAACATCTGCAAATATTACAACCAATGAATTAAGTTGTTGCTCTAGTGGTGCATTTTTTACTAACATCTAACAACATGTATCACTCAAGTAGCCCATAAAGATGTCTTCATAATCCTATATGAAGGAATGAGTTCATGCCATCTGGTGTTAAAGGTTTGCTCATTCAAACTCTGATGGAAGGAAGCAAAAAAATTAAAACCTTCAATATCAAGCATTTTCATATGTGGGCTTCACATGAGCCATGAAAGTGAAACAGGATATGTTGTGTTCATTCAAACTTTCAAACTCTGATGGTAGCAACAGGGAAATTAGAATCTTCAATATCAACCAATTTAATATGTCAGTTTCACATGGTGCCATGAAATAGGATATGCTGTGTTCATTCAAATTTTGATGGTATCAATAGGGAAGGCATGTTTCCAAGGCTATTCCATCTGCAAAGAGAACCAAATATTGTTATTAGATTTTTGCATTAAACGAGCAAAGGAATAAAGATCAAGATTTCATGAATCAGAATGTCAACTTAGCCTTGCAAGACATCAAATATTTCAATCCATATCCTTATTGGCATTATACGAAGTCCCCTCCTTCAACTTAAGGACATCCTCCAGAGTCCAGATTAAGGAAACAACATCTTTGGATGGATAGTTGCATCGAGAGATAAAGATATAACTGTCTTCTATGGCATTAATTTGCTTCTCAGTTATTTTTATATACATTAAAAGGAAGGTTGGTCTAAGATGGTCATAGCCTAGACCTAAGATATATAAAGCAATGATTCAACTATGTATGCAAGATATAAGGTTGTACTGAGATAGTCATAACCTAGACCATCCAAATAATTGTTGTTAGAAAGATATAAGTGTGTTAATCTACCCCAAACAAACCAAAAAGTGTCATGCTTTTGCAACAATAGTATGAGCCAGTTAAAACTGTTCCTTTCAAGGAATCATGTAATCATAACACTAGGAACTTTGTTTTGAGAGACAAAATATTAGGTAGGAAGCCAAACACAGAATACCACAAGTTCCCAAATGAGCATGTATTTTCATAAAAACTTTCCAAGCCAACTGCAGGGACAATATCAAATAACACCTTCCATGATTAAGAATGATTCCAAAGGCAACATGATTATTTTGATGTCAAACAGGAGGCAATCCAAGTATCAGAGAACTTCGCATCATGTTATCCACAAATATTAACTACTCCAAGTAAATGATCAATAGTTGAAAACACAATATATTCAAAATGCTTCGATATTTAGATGTACAATGCTAATTGTAACATGGAAATTGTCTGAAAAAAAATTATCAATAATATGACAATCACATCACTTCTACATGAAGGAAACTTGCAGTTTTACATCGTTTCGATAATCAGATTGCATTGTGTCACCATAAACATAAGCTATATGTTTACTAAATTTTAAAAGAAAAGCCTTCAGATCTAGAAGAAGACATGTGCAATAAAGTTGCAAACCTTGTCCATTTGCTGTGCTCAATTGGGTTCCAGCTTCGAGGTTTAGAGACTTTACAAGGGCCCACCATTTCCTGCAATAAGAATCAAATCTTTTATCAAGAAAGAATACTAAAGAAGATACCACAAAATGCTTTGATCCAATATTCACTCATATGATTCTGCCAAATTTGTCATTGAACATTTAATCTAGATTATGTTTGACTAAAGGTGTTCAAGAGCCCAATTCCATTAACACGGAGATAAAGATAACAACAGCTTAAGGCAATGACAGCTTTGGATGGATAGTTGCAATGAGAGATAAAGATATAACTGTCTGCTATGGCATTAATTTGCTTCTCAGTTATTTTTATATACATCCAAAGAAAGGTTGGTCTGAGATAGTCATAGCCTAGACTTGAGATATATAGAGCAATGATTCAACTATATATGCAAATGCTCCATCCAAATAATTGTTGTTAGAAAGATATAAGTGTGTTCATCTGCCCCAAACAAACCAAAAAGTGTCATGCTTTTGCAACAATAGTATGAGCCAGTTCAAACTGTTCCTTTCAAGGAATCCTGTAATCATAACACTAGGAACTTTGTTTTGAGAGACAAAATATTAGGTAAGGAGCCAAACACAGAATACCACAAGTTCCCAAATGAGCATGTTTTTTCATAAAAAGTTTCCAAGCCAACTGCAGGGACAGTATCAAATAACACCTTCCATGATTAAGAATGATTCCAAAGGCAACACAATTATTTTGATGTCAAACATGAGGCAATCCAAGTATCAGAGAACTTCACATCATGTTATCCACAAACATTAACTACTCCAAGTAAATGATCAATAGTTGAAAACACAATATATTCAAAATGGTTTGATATCTAGATGTACAATGCTAATTGTAACATGGAAATTGTCTGAAAAAAAGTATCAATACTATGGAAATCACATCACTTCTACATGAAGAAAACTTGCAGTTTTACATCCTTTCAGTAATCAGATTGCATTGTGTCACCAGAAACATAAACTAGATGTTTACTAAATTTTAAAAGAAAAGCCTTCAGATCTAGAAGAAGACATGTGCAATAAAGCTACACACCTTGTCCATTTGTTGTGCTCAATTGGGTTCCAACTTTGAGGTTTAGAGACATTACAATGGCCCATCATTGCTTGCAATAAGAATCAAATGTTTTATCAAGAAAGCATACTGAAGAAGAGACCACAAAATGCTTTGATCCAATATTCACTCATATGATTCTGCCAAATTTGTCATCGAACATTTAATCTAGATTATGGTTTGACTAAGGGTGTTCAAGAGCCCAGTTCCATTAACACATTGACTCTCCTAGCAAGGTTCCATGGGATAAGACCTAGTAACAAGTTACAACCATTTTGAGAAAACTGCTGCTCTTGATTATTTTCCCATGTACTTTTTTTAACATCGTATATTGAAATATTAGGACTTCCATATAAAACCTGGATTGATATGTAAAGTATTGGGCAAGGAAGAAAAACAACCATTTGAAACTATCCGATGTGGCCAGAGGCAGCACAGGGCCAACTAACATGGAACGTTGGAAAAACTACCTAGCCAACAAACCGACAGTTGGCGAACAACTTTCCTGGCCAAGGGAGAAACACAAGGAGGAAAGAAAAGAGGCCATTCTTCTTCCAGCAGATTAAAAAAAACAGAGAAGAAGTCCACAGCCTAATGCTTTGGGAGACTCTTGGCCAACCATCTATGTTGCTAAGTTTTCCCTAGTCTAGGTGTTTTATCTTGTCTTTTCATACAAAGGAAGTTGTTGTTGGTAAGTTTGCTAAGCCAAGAGAATTCCAAGTTGAATTTACACTTGTTAATATTGCCAATCCTAAAGATTAATTCGACTTCCTTTGCATGCTTAAATTGATATCCTTTGCATGATGGATAAGATCCCAATTCGAAACTTCTATTTCTATTGGCATCTTTGCATGAGGTAAATATTAAACCATAATTCCCTTAGTATGCTATATTTAGTATCCTTGCTATTTTTACTCAGCAAAAGGTCCTACAAATCTATTGTTGTTAACTTTGTCAAAGCATAAAAGTTGGATTCCTGTTTCCAAGTTGTCAAATAGAAAAAATCTATTTTGGTTCGTTGTTTAATCAATAGTTTGGCTAAAGTGCAAAGCCTACAAGTTGAATCAACTTCTTTGCGTAACTAAACTTTATTCTATACAAGCTGCAGTTCCTAGTTTACCTACCAAACATAGATGCCTGTCCTTGTTAGTATTACCAAGTCAGGGGTTTTTCTTTCTATGCAGGCGTATTTCCTCATCCAAAGCCTTGCTTTCAGGATAGATGGTTGGACAAGTACTTGAAGGTTTCCTGTTGTTTCCAACCACTGTAAAACACAACTCACCTACATGTTCATGACTGGCATGTTCGTCAAATTCTGGAAAACTTGGTTGTTAGAGAACTACGCCCTCATCACATACATATTTGTAGCCTCTATGCAAGTGAAATACTTTAGAGAGATTGATCCAAACATGTTTTCAGACATAAATTTACTTCCAAGGAGAGACCATTGGTTAAATGTATTACTGTCTACTAGCAGGCTTTCAACAGTTGGTGGTGAATTAACAGAGCATTAGTAGTGAAGTAACTGTTGGTTGGATGTTCTTTCACAACAAAAGGCCTCTAAATTAATGTCTATAGGCCAAGTTGATAGCAGTTTTAGGGAGTAGCAATATGCTTGGGAATCTATGTCGTCTCACTTTTCGTGGCGTGACTTCTCCCTCACCTTTCATATTTTCTTGTTTTGCTTTAATTAGTTAATTTAAACTAAAATTATCCATTTGTTGGTTCCAATTCAATGTTGGACCACAAACTCACTCTGGACTGTAGATCTTTCATTTTGTAACATTTGCACTCACTACACTTAAGTAGTTTCATTTCAGTTCTTTCTTCTTTGCGAAAGTAATGAACCCAGCTACGCATTCCCAAAGTATGCTCTTATTGCCACTGAAAAGGCTTGCCTGAGTAGCAGTTTACAATCAAAAAAGAGATTTGTAGTTTTAGTAATTACAAAACATTTCCTTTTTTTGCAAGTTTCTTTTTTTTTGTTTTCAGTTCTTGTAACGAATCTGACTTGAAATCCCCATATGCTCTAGACCACCACATAATGTTCGATCTATGGTCACAATTAGAAAGGGACTAGAGTGACTAGTCTTATTAGGTCAATCCACCTAAAATTTATCTTTAAGAACTTGGGAGGTCGCATCGAACGATACTATGGAATCAGGAGGTTGCCTAAAGAAGACTTTATGTCTCGCCTCGTTAGATACCTAGTATAGTTGCTTTGTGCTCAGTTCGAGGAGATGAGATCTTAGTGGGCCAAACCAAGAACAAACCCACTCATAAACAACACCTAATAATAATAAAATTTACCAAGAGCATAGCAAAACATTTTACTTTCAGTAATCTTGTGATTTACTTCTGGCACTGGTCTGTATTTGCTTATTATATTGCTTCGAGTTTTCACTTTATGCAAAATGATGATGATCCCTTTTACATGTTGAAGTAATATGTTTTATTTACTCTTGTTACTAATCAATAAAACTCCTAGAATAATTTCCTTTTGTAGTGTAACAGCCTTAGTTTATTTTTAGGGACCACCCCCTTTGGCTTTGCTAGGAGATGGCCTAGACAAAGGAGTTGAGTGTTGAGTGACAGTATCTCAACTCGAGACTTTCCCCACGCACCCAATGGCTTGAAGATGTCTACCACGTTACCCAAGGTGTGTATTAGGCAGCAATAAGTCCTCTCCTAAATCCCCAAAGCCATTTTAGAAGAAGAAAATTCTATGATGCTGGAAAATATTACCCAGGAAGAACTTAGATCATTTGTTTTCTCAATGGAAACAGGTAAGGCTCCTGGACCTGATTGTTTCCCTATTGATTTATACAAAAACTATGGCACATTATTAGTAGAGAGCTTTTAGCAGCTGTTGAATAATCCAGGGGGTCTGGAAATATCATGAAGGCTATCAATTCAACCTTTTTACTTACACTCACTCCAAAGTCAGACGAGGCAGAAGATTTTATGTAGGTTTGTCTAGAAATAGAATAATAAAGGAGTTCCCAGCAAGAATCCTAAATACAAAGCAGTCCCCGGAAGAACATATGTATAAGGAATAGAGTCAAGGTTTTGACTCAAGTTTCGATTCTAGAATAGAAAAAACAAAATAATGGATGTGTTTACTTGACCTTGACTGCTACTTTTGGTGAATAAGAAGTAATTTAGTGCCCAAATTACATCCAATTGAGAAAGTCTCCCAGGTAATAGTCCATAATTTCTAAAGTTCTTCCAATTGGATAGTGATACTGGTGTCTAAGAAGAGTGTCACCCTTTCATTTCTCATGCAAGTGATCAAGCTATCCTAGCATGGAGAAAAACTACAATACAACCATCATGTGACTTGCTTTCACCAAAATAGAAAAGAGATGGTGAGCAATGTACATGTGATTTGAAATTATGTACTCTTCTTTTCAGTAATTATGCTCAACATTTTTTCCTTAGTTAAAATCCATATGGATAACAATACCAAACTTCACTGAGCATTTTCTTCTAACTTACTGTGGATTCTTGTAGATATTTCTAGGAGCTCGAAGAACTTCCAACCCCCAGCTACTTTATATGGGGATCATTTGTCGTAGTTATGACTTTTCGCTTAACTAGCATGATCATTGTCATGTTAGTTTTCAAAAACTAGTATTTGGTTACACACTTCACAGGAGTGTAGCTCAACATGAAAAAAGAAGGTACATCCAAATGAATAAACTGATACAAGAGAACAAATATAGGAAATGCAACAAGTCCTCATGCATTACAAGAGGACAGAAATGCTCACTTGTAACAGACAAGTAGATGCCATTTAATTTTCATGTGAGTCACACATATGATGAAAACAATAAAATTGAAAAGATAGTATACCCATCAAGATAGGAAGAAACTCAATTCACAAATTAGTAAACCACCACCCACGTTATCCAACTGTGATTTCTATCGTAGCATATATATTAAAAGATAAAATTTGGGAAGGCAACTACAAAAAAATACCAGTTATGCTTCACAGGCCTGTCAAGGTTTTAATACTTTAAAAAAGGGTTGATATGAAACAAAGCCATAGATTTGTGTGCTCGAAGATTGTAAAATTTTGGCAAAAGCACCAGAAAATAGTGTTTATGCTCATGAACACCCATGAGGACATAAAAATTATGGTCCAAGGCCCCTTATTTTTGAAAAGTAATGCAGGTTCATTATCTTTTCCCTGTTAGTTTGGTATTTGAGAGCCATCAGAAAGAGTCAAAATGTTCTTCTATCATAACATTTCCCTAGTTCTTTCGACTATATACTGGTACAATAAACTTCGCCTATGTTTTGGACTATATAATGGTACAAAATCATGGTGATTCTCATTGTCTCCTGAATTACCTGGAAATATGGTTAGGATTAGCAAAAGCACCTACAAGAAGGAGATTTGAAGTTTGAACTTTAAAGTACATGACAAAGTATTAACAAGGCTTGATCCTAAGTTCTAACTACCCTCGAATTTAGTGGCATTTTCTTGGTATCATCCCATGCCGCCTTCATCTACTTCACTTTTCACCCGATGAATGAACCTCTGTTCAGACTGTAAATACCAGACTTACATTTCAGTAGAAGCACTTTTTCCTATTCCTTCAATACCTTCTTATTTTTAATATATAAGTTGTTGCTTTACAAAACTATGTTACAAAATAAAAAGTTTCATGGCAAATACCATCACAGCTTCCGGAAATCCGCCATGGTATCTGAGGTAATTGAGGATCCATTTCAAGGCACTATCCATTGTATCCTGAAATGTAAAATTGACTCTAATGATGCTATTTGAAATTTGATCATTTGTCAGGAGCTAGTTGTACGGCAGCGAGAAAGAAAACAGTTATAAATACAGTTGGAGGGCAAGGATCTCTCCAACTCGAGAGGGCTTGCAACCTTTCTCCTTGAGTGGCTAAATCTCCAACCACAGTTTGAATCCTTTGTGCAACGCTCCTCAAAGGATCATAACACATCCTCACAATGTCAGCATTGTAGGAAGGAGGGAATGTATCAACTTCCATGTCAAGTTCAACTGAATAAAATGCCTTTGAATGTGAGAGGTGAGTATCCATGTGGGGTTTATGCTAGGGAGGAAAATGCCAGCCAAGAGCATATACAGGAAAACTATTGGAAGCATTACCATTGCAATAGATACTGTGTTTTGGCCAAACTACAAAATAAGAAACGTTGAACCCTAACAAGCAGGGTTCTAAAAGGGATAAACAACCTGAAAACTAACAACAGATTGCAGCAAAATTCATCCGATGAGCAATATGAAATTTTCAAGAGGGATTACACAATGTACCTTTGTTCTCTTATGTAATGAGCAACAGGGGTTGGCAGGCTGATTTGACAAGGACACTAAGACAGCTACTTGCAGCCATATGTGGATTTTGCCAATGGCACCTTGCTGAAGAATTCAGAGAACAAAAGGGTCGAGAAAGGCAAGCAGATGCACTTCTGAAAACTGGCCTTCTTAATCTGATTTGTCACTGCTATGTTGTCAATATGATCTCACACATTGGTTTATGTGGTCTTAGGAATGGCTAATGGGCTTCCAACCATCTATATTTATGTTGATATGGGTTAAATCCTATTAAGTTCACGAAGCATTAAGCCATCCAATAGGGTTCCATTCTCGTTGTGGTCTGCCCCACCCAAAGGGCATGTCAAAAAGCGATGACAACAGGTGCAAGTCCTAAGAAAATTTGTAGAATAGATATCTCTAATACTTGGCACACAAGATGAAGGAAATCCGTCTGATGAGGTATGGTCCCTAATGTCCGGGCGTGTTTCTCAAAGCAACTTTCAAAAAAAATTCCTTTGTCTTCTCGTTTCAGGCTTGACAGTCTGTAAGGCACAATGGCATTGGGAATAAGTTGATACCAAATAGGAATTTTATAATATAGCCTAACAACCTTTTGAGAAGTAGCCCATGGTTAACTCCTTGAAAAATGCTTGCATTTGCACCAATGTTGCTCGTCTTGCTTACTGATCAACAAGTTGCTGACTGATTGACAGTCTTTCATGAAACAAGAAATCAGGCTGAAAATTTGCCTTTTTTTGAAAAACTTGACAAATTCACTAGTCATTGGAAAAGCTTGCAAGTCATGCAAGTTTCACGATTTCTTCTAAAAAAAACAGATTTCAAGCATGTTTTTTCCTATATACTCTAGAGTGGAATTTTGGGGGGGAATTTTGTCATATCTACCCACTGATTCTGATTTCATCTCTTGGAACTTCATTCCAGCATGATGTTAGAGGACAAACATGGTGTCATCCATGGCAATGAATCTAGTTTGGATTAGATGACAATCTTCATCCCACTTTTTCAAAGTTGATTACACCCAACAAGCATATCCCAGGTCTGTTTTTGCTCTATTTTTGCAGATTTCTATGACAAGAATAGCGGTTTTCTAGTTATATCTATGGATTTTATTGCAAGAGATTTCTGCAATAGTATTACTATTACTTTGTTGTCTAGTATCATTAAATTTCAAGGCCTATTTTTTCACAAACAACACACGATATTTTTTCCCCTAGGTTGCAGTTATCTTCCTCCAACATAATAAAGGAATTGTACATGTTTTGGGCATATAGGGAGGTTGTTGAAGGGCAACATGCAAGGTAAAACGCAGGTTTTTCCCAAAGGTTTTGTACAGAAGGATTTTCCATGTTGCATGCCACTTTACAAGAATCCCCAGCAAAGATGTTGTGCCCTGTTGAATTGTGACCCCAGAAGTTCAGCAACAAGCTTTCTAAAGTTCAACTGTTGAAAAATCTAAGAAGAGGAAGGAAAACAACCTCTATTGTTTGAAATTCTAGTGGGTGGAGTAGCAAGGATACTTCCAATGACAGGGCCCCTTCTTCATATTCCACTATTGAAACCTCTACTACATCTCTTGCTAGTGAGAGTGTTATACAAATCCACTACCACATTCATGTACCTTTCCCATGCCCTCTCCTTCTAACCTCTATTGATACCATTTTCACTCCATGCACCAAACCCAATTCTCAAAGTATCAAATGGGGGAAGAAACTTCATGAACAAGCACTTAAAGCCATAAATAATTTTTTTTTTTATCTGGCTCATCATTTAATTATGGTAGATTCCCATACTGGAAGGTTATGATAGATGCTCATGTTGTGTGTTGCCCTGGTTTTAAATTCCTTACTTCTAATGCTCTCAGTAGTAAAACTTTTACCAAGACTTACAAGGATGTGAAAAAAATCCTCATAGTACCTCTAAGAAGCACAAAAGATCGGCCCAAAAAAATTACTTCTTGATTTGGTGTTCATGCACTACCATATTAAGCTCCTCCACAAACAATTGGAGGCAAAGAGTGATTAAGCCATTTGGCTAAATGGCATTGATCCAACATCACATTGAATCTTAAAGACGAAGGAGCCCAACTTTCCAAGATGAGGACCTCACTCTATTGGATAGTGATCCAATAGGCTTGAAAGCATGGCAAGGGAATGGCTTTCCCTTTCATGAGCCTGATGGTTTTATGATTAATAATATCACCCTTTAGAATTTTATTCCAGAGTCAATAATCCATGCTATTTAGACTTTGTACAATTGAACTTTAAATTCTATGTTATATAATTTTTAGATAATGGTGCAAGTAAATTATTTAAGATTTCGATGTCTATTGTTTGATGTTTATGTCCATTATGAAAGTCGAATTTATTTAGTATTTACATGACCTTTATGTCTATTTTACAGATATAGTTTTATAGGTTTGTAATGAAATTGGAAATTCTTGATTTTCTTATGAAATTGTAAATATTTTATGTATTTTTGGATATGCCAAGTTATTGCCCTGTTTTACACATAGTGTGGCTAAGTTGATGAGTAGACTCTCCCATGTGTGTTTGCTAAATCATTGTCCTTTTTTATACATGTGGCTTAGTAAAGAGGCTAAGCAAAGAACTTGCAATTAATCAAATCCCAAATATGAAATCTAGAGATGAGTGATCTCAAGCACAACCAATTTCCAATGCTATTGCAAGAGAATTCCACAATATGTATGGAGTTGCAGTGTACCTCATCCTTAACAACAGTAAGCTTGGAGAAGACACTTATGAGAAACTTCATCCATTTAGTGGAAACAATTCCCCATACAGATATCAAAGAAGGAAATCAGGGTAAGGTGGGCATACCATAGCCCGGTGCTCAGTTGAAAAGAGAATCACAGGTACCCCAAGGCAAGGCCAATGTCAGCAATATATATGAAATTTTGGATCTTTGAGAATGCTATGGGTAGAGATTTCAAAGGGTTTCAATTTCTCTAGATGGTGTATCATGTTAGGGTTTTCAGGGAATCCAGGAAACCTATTGGACAGCTTCAAACTCTATTGCCTTGGACTCTCACCAATGAACCAAGAACCTGGTGGCATTATCATGTTTTTTATGTATACATGCAAATGCCACATGGATAATTTGACTAATGTCCTGCAACCTTTCTTATGATTTTAAAGAATCTGATCTGTAAAGTGCTCGAGTCATTAGTTATAGATTCAATTACACATATCCTCACTTCATCTACACAGATTGAATCTCCAAATAATGAATTTGGTTTAGCATTTGCAGAGACAACTATAGAACCCTTTGGGGAGATTGGATTCATATCCATGGAGTTATATCTTAGCAACTATATGTAGTTCTCACAAGTCAAAATTAAAATAATGTCTCCAAAGAAAATCCAAAATATCCATAAAATTTTATGACTGTGGTTTTCCACTTGGAATCACCAATAATCCCCACAAGAACATTTTTCGTCCTGGAAATGATGGAAACAATGAGCATCCCTGACAATTATACCTCTATCAACAATCTTAGAAATGAACTTGATAGCTACATGGAAATCACCACACACATGAATATTTTTTCCAAATCGGATTGTTGTCCCAGGGGGTGTTCTAAGGAGTCCAAAAGCAATGGCTAACTTCTCACTATGATGGCTAAGAAGAAGTTCCTTCTGAACTTGTAACATTGGAATACCAAAAACACTTCAATGCTTTGAAGGAAGAGTCTCCTTTTTACTTGATTCTGTTACATGTATTATTCTTGACCTTAGATTTGATTTGCAGACCCTAAAATAACTGTGAAGCTTGGTCTCCTTAGACAAGGGTTCTGCTGGACCAACGTTAGAGGCAAGGGAAAAATGTTGGGATCCTAGGATGCAAGGTGATAATAAGTGCACATAGATATGGTTTATGGATATGAACTTTGACTGTTGAGAAGGAGCTTACTAATTTAGATGCAGTTATGGGCATTCACCGAAAGATATTAGCAAAGGCTCTAGTGACTATGATTAGGAGATGACCTATCTTTGAGAGAAACCAAAATCTCTATAGGGGTTGTTGGAAGACCTTGTACAGGTGACATACAAGTTGCTAGTACATCAAAGCAGAAAGTAAGTGTCCAACATAGGTTAGATGACAACAAGAAAGGATCATATAATTCGACAAGAAGAAATTGAAGAAAGAGCTCTAGCCTTGATGATCATGTGTGTTCAACCTTTTAAATCTTCATTATGATATTTAACTTTAATATGTCCAGAAAATGGATATGTGTGCCTGCTTTCAAGTAAGTGGATGGTAGTAACTTTACTCTTATTGCATTTACATTGTCTCAATACTTTATGGATGTTGACTTCCATTTGCAGGACACTTGGTTATTATTTGAGGAATCATCTCACCATTCTTAAAGTTCAAACTTCTATGACGATGATATGCACCTTTGGCAATCAGTTGGATTGAAGTGTTTTCCTTTGCAGCGTTGGATATTGTGGAAGAGATCATGTTGACATCATTCCTCCATGTTTCAGTAATTAGTTGGTAGAATGGTTTCGATTTATTGCAGATAGTACCAGTACCATTATTTGAATTTTCTGGCATTTTTTAACGGTATGCAACCTTATGAATTTAGGAAACCATTGCAGAAAAAACATCATTGATGTTATTTCTGCAGGTCCAAAAGGAAAAACATTACAAAATTATAGCTGTCACAGCTGACTTTTGCAGAATGAAGGTGCTATTGCTATAGAATTAAATCACAAAGAAAAGTATTTCATTGTATTTGTTTCTTAATTTATGGATTTGTGTATTTGCTAAGGTTCCATCATATTTTATTAAAAGGGCTAGTTGTCGGTCTTATGGAGTTTCCATGTGATCTGAGGTAGTATCGTTGAGATAAGTGTTTTATGTATTTGTCACAATCCCATGAAGGGAGAAGCCCATGGAGGTAGAGGAGTTGTTATGATGATTAGATCTCTATTAACCTTATCTAATGAAAGGATGGCCTTTCAAGGTTGTCCCTTTAAAAGTAAGGTCCTAAAAATCTTATCTGATTTTGAAAATTTCTATGAGGTCTTGCATCAACTTTAACTGGATTGGTCCTGGAACAATCCTGGAGCAACCAGATAAGGTCCTACAACTTGTCCAATCACTAGCTTTATGGGTTGGTCCTAGCTGGATCAACCCTGGAGCAGTCAGGAAAGGTCCTGTGCCAGTGTTACCAGGTTGGGCTGGACCTTTCAGACAATAAGATCTGAGTCCCGACACAGTTTTTCTTAGTTGGTCCTAGTCCTACCATATCTCTGCTTGGGTAAGGTTATTACTCACTTTCTGGTCTGGATTTGATTTTTTTAATGTGCCCCTTATTATACTATTATCATTGGCATCATACATTTTTTCAATATTGTCATCATAATGTCAGAAAATAACAAACAAAACAACTTAAATTACCTGGGCACACCTGATTCTACGGTTTCAAACATCATCCTGAACCGCATGCCAAGTGAAATCTGGGTACCATATATTGTGTTGGTGTACTTAGACAGAGGAATGAAAAACTTTGAAGGGTTTGCCCTGTTGTAGAGTACAACAAAGAAATCATCTAAAATCAACTTTAATGAAATCAACCACCATAAAAAGCATAGAATTAAAGCACAATGAAATGGAAAAGGAAACACAAGTAACCTTGGATTGTAGAAAACAATAAATGGGCTATGGTTTGAAGCAGCATGAACTGTAGCAGGAAGAACACCAATATGCATATTGTCACTAGACAAGACAGATGATGACATAGCTACTTGCTACCGATTTGCATGCCTTATACCCAGAAGTAGTTGTGATTTTTCATCCCTATTCATATAGTAAGGGGAAAAAATGTGAAACATGGTCAGTCACAGATAAACATAAAAAAGAACCTGAAAAAAAATCAAATACACACACATGTTTGTATTCATTAAATTAGACAACATGATTGCTTACTATGATGGTGCTATGATGAGAACAACAACATCATAGAATGCAATTGAACCCTCATCGTTGTGCTTCCTGGAGACATGAACCCTCATCCTCCTGTGCATGCTCCTAATTCCTCTGCTCCATATAGCCTTGTTCAGCTTCACATCAAGCCTCATGCTCTTGCTTTCAGATTACCAGCTCATCATGATCTTGTCCATTGATGCTGATACAATGCTCTGTGATAGCACTCAACATTCATTATTTTCATGAATAGAGGTATTCAATGGAGGCTGTCACTTTTATTGATTAAATCCAATATTCATGCCGCACCAGAAGTGACTCCAGAGACACTCGTCATATGATTGCACCTGACTTAAAAATAGGCCCTTCAATAAAGGCCTTTAAACTAATGCTTTGCATATTCCTGGCCTCTTTAGGGAAATATCAGTTGTTGCTTCTATATATGGAGATTAATGGCTGGAAAGAGTCAAATGTGGTCCTAGGCATTGACTTAATACCCCTTACGCATGTATTCTCCTGCCTCCTATTGATTCATCCCTAACAAGTAACAGTACAAACTCTAGCCCTGATTTTGAATAGAAAATCATTGAAGTGTCCCAGAATAACATCCTTTGACCCACAAATATGCCTAGGTAAATTTGCGCGTTAATACAGTGGCACTGATTGTTTGTTTTCCTAATCAGCCTTATCCTAAAGTGCTTGAAGAAGGGCACTCAAGAATTTCTGATAGCCAGAATATTTCATCTTCAAGTTCTGCATCTCCATAGCAGATAATGCTTCTAGCTCTAGTTTTCATTCTTGAATGAGCCAAAATATCTTTTATTTCCATCAATATTTCCCACAAGTTTAGATCAACCTCCTTTCGCATCTCCAATCGTTGCAAATGTTCTTGATCTGTCGTCTTTATCCTCTCACAAAGCCTGGACAACAGCCTCACTTACCATTTATCTCGTCCAAGGCGCTATCATCATATTTTTTTGATAAATCTCCTTTTATAGGGTTTAGGCATAATCCCCCCTTTTCAGAAGTACTAAAAATGATATTATATATATATATATAATTCAACATTTAATTTAATCTCATTTTAGGCGGGATTGATCTCCTCTTTTCATTTAGGGCAGTTCGAGAAGGGATAACAACAAACAGACGGGTCGGGGGATTTTTATTCTAATTGTAACGACGTGTTCAAAATCAACCTGAAATGACAATAACTCCAAGGTTTGAGAATCCATCAATATGGCTTGCTGTCAATATTGTTCTTTGCAAAGTGCTTGTCCATGTAGTAGTACAACTGCCATATGTTCACCTAATATGCCTCGAAAGACATGGAATGTTCTGGATTCAATGCAAAAACGATGTATGGAATGTTAAAGACACGGATTAAACCCTATTATACAAGCATTGGATATCAAACACCACAAATTATAGCCCAATATCTTCCAAAGCTAGGGTTTCAACTCAATTCAGTTATATCAACTCCAAATTTTCAAAATTCCACACTTGTGTAGCCCAAATAACAGCTAAATCAGAGTATATCTCCAAAACACATGAGAAAGATAACAATTTACCCCCTGGAAATTTAAACATACAAAATATCTACAATATTTACAAAATGCTACAAAATCCATTACAAATCCCCTTCACCACAAATCTTTTTGGCCAGTTGGATATCCTTGGGCATAATAGGAACCCTTTTAGCATCAATAGCAAATTGTTGTATCCTCAAATAACCCCACGAGATAGGCCTTGATAGCCTCCTGCAACGCTAGAAGGCCATGGCTCTGTAAACACAAATCTGTCAGAAACAACAACATATCACAAAATCTTTAGAGGGTAAAAGTTTAAAAAATAAACATGTCAAAAAATCACAAAAATCATCAATAGGATGCCATGGACAATCCTCATATTGTACAAAGACAACTTAATAACTTAGCATTAGCACATTTCCATCGCATGATAAAATACAAAGAATATGTGATTCAAACCTGCGGAACTGAGCCATATTTATAAGTAAAAAAACAATTGAGACACCTAAAATAGTTCAAAATCCAAGTTTGAACCACATAAATTAATCAACATTTTTTGTGCTTAGAAAGATTCCGTTGTTTACCTTGCTCAACACTTCCTGAGTTAAAAACCCTAGTAAAAAACTTGATTTTTCTCCAAAATTGGCTAAACAGTGCTGAAAAAAGTGTCGAAAGAATCTAAATGCCTTCAACACCATGATGATATTCTCTGGGTTGGAATTTTGATCTCCTCACAACATAAGCCTTCATTATGCAAGGAGCATAGCGGTATGAAAAAAAAACAGAGATCGCCCAATATGTTATGATTTCAATAGCCGTTCTAAAACTTTACAAACATAAAAGAAAATCTATTTAATCAGTTTTTAATATAATATATAATAAAATATATTTATATATTAATAAATATTATAATAATATTATATATTAGAATCATGGTAACTCATTTTAGAAATAATTTTACAAAAAAGGAAGATTTTTTTCTCTTTTCAAAATGGAGAATATTGGCGATTTTTTGCAAGGGAGAGACCTAAGGGGAACTTTAGAACTTTCCAAACTCAGGCGCCAGGAGAACCATGATAAATGGAGGCACATGGAGAATTAATGGAGGTTGTGAAATTGATCATTTTTAACTAACATGATGCAAAATACATGAACTTGCCAAAACTTTAACAGACCGTCGAAAAGGCCAAACGATAATGGTTTTGTTCAAACAAAATATGAATGTGACTAATATGATGAGCCAAACACAATGACACCAAATTCACGACATGATAATGCCGAGATGAAAAGACAACAAATATCTAAGACTCAACTCAACCATGCTATGATGAAGCAACTTGGTGGATCCGTCGAAGAGATCATACGGAAGCAAAAATGGTGAAATAAGATATGGACATGATAAGCTCATCGAACGGGATGTGATGGTATAGATGAAATGATCTTGCAAAAAATTTCAGTAGATTTGTCTATGGCATCATGTTTCGACACTAGCTCGTGTCTATAAATCCATCTATAATGTTACAAATTACTAAATTTTAACACTGCAGATGGATTCGGAGACCCCTAAATTTTAACACTGCAGATGGATTCGGAGACCCCTTAGAAGGGGGTCCCTAAATTTTAACACTGCAGATGGATTCGGAGACCCCTTAAAAGGGGGTCTCCGAATCCATCTGCAGTGTTAAAATTTAGTAAATTGTACAAATTCATTATCAAAATTATAATTTTCCATTGTCAGAATGACACAACCAAAAATGACCACATAAATGACCAATTGTTATGTGGTCATTTTTAGTTTAGTTCTTATCTCGTGACCAAATTAGTCATTTATCTTGGTTATTTTTAGTTTAGCTCTTATCCCATGACCAAATTGGTCATTTATCTTGGTCATTTTTAGTCAGATCACTTAAAATTTCTCAATTTTGGTCATTTATCCCCTGAAAAAGTTGTGGTGACCAATTTTTTTGGTCGCCTGGTCACTAATCTCTCATTTTGTACTAGTGATCAAGATCAAATTCCTGAAGGATGACAATCCATTTATCATATTTCCCCCCAATCAGACGTCGTGAGAGCATGAACTGAATTGGATTGACATGCACTATAACCATGGTTTTCCTAAGAAAAATGTACTGTCGTAATCTCTGGACTGCATGAACAATTGCAAGGGCCAATTTCTCGACATGAGAATACCTTAGTTCAACATCTACTAGGTTTCGACTAAGATAATAGACAACATGCTCTTGAAGCACATCGTCCACCTGAACCAAGACCATACCAATCATCTCTTGAGACGCGGACACATAAAGCAAAAAATATCTTGCATAGTCGGGTGGACTAAGAAGAGGGGCCGATACCAAGGCTTTCTTAAGAGCGTCAAAAGATGGCTAGGCTCACTCATCCCAGATAAAAGGGGCGTCTTTATTCAATAATCGCACGAAACCCTTAGTAAGACTAGCATATTTCATGATAAAACAACGTAAGATAGTTCACAATGAATGGTATTGCAGAGAGGAAGAACATAACTATTATGGAGATGGCACGCAGTATGTTGGCAGCCATGCATCTGTCAAATGAATACTGGGCCGAGGAAGTGGCGACTACTGTATACATCATGAATTGATGTCCGATGAAGAGTGTGAAGAACAAAGTTCTGTAGGAAACTTGGACAAGTATGAAACATAGTGTTTTGCATTTAAAACTTTTTGGTTGCGTCGCATATGCACATGTTCCAGATGAGCTGAGAAGGAAATTAGACAACAAAGGACGAAAATGTATCTTTTTTGGGTATTCTGAAGACACAAAATCATACAAGTTGTATGACCCTATCGCAAAAAATGTTATTATCAGTTGAGATGTTCAGTTTGTAGAAAATGAAGCATGGGATGGAACTGTAGAGAAGAATGTTAAAATCGTGTCACATGTCGAACATAATGACATCGCAGAAGATGTGGTTGAGAATCTGCATGAGAATCAGAATGTCACTGCTCCATCTACTCCCAGGACACTGCGACATGTTTCAGCACAAGGAAATCCGACACAAGTCGCAGTTCAAGCTACTCCGAGAAGCACACCAAGAGCGCAGCAAACTCCGTCAAGTAGTTCACGGAGTTCAACACCAACAACTCCGACAAAGACAAGAAGTCTGCGTGAGATATATGAGACTGGTACACCCAATTCATTCTCAGTTTTTGCACTATTTCTCAAATTAATGATCCACTAACATTTGAAGAAGCTGTAGAAGATGAATTTTTGGCACAAGCCATGGAGGAAGAAATGGAATGCATTGAGAAGAATAAAACATGGGAATTAGTCAATGTTCCTATCGATAAGGATGTGATAAGCGTCAAATGGATTTATAAGACCAAGCAAGATGCTGATGGAAATGTGCAGAAGCACAAGGCAAGATTGGTAGTAAGATGGTTCACACAGCATCTTGGCATAGACTTCAATGAAACTTTTGCACCTGTAGCACGAATGGACACTGTCAGAACAGTTTTGGCCATCGCAGCACATAAGAAATGGCCTGTTTACCAAATGGATGTTAAGTCTGCATTTTTAAATGGCTATTTAAAGGAGGAAGTATATGTGGAGCATCCACAAGGCTACAAAGTCCCAGAACAAGGACACAAAGTATACAGGTTGAAAAATGAATTCTATGGTTTGAAGAAAACTCCTAGAGCTTGGTATAGTCATATTGACTCTTACCTCATTCAGAATGGATTTCACAGAAGTGAATGCGAGCCAACACTGTACACAAAAATTAACAAGCAAGGTAATAAGCTAATTGTTTGCCTGTATGTAGATGATTTAATATTTACTGGTGATTTTGGAATAGAGGAGTTTATATCAGTCATGGAAAGTGAATTTGAAATGATTAATTTGGGGCTTATGAAGTATTTTCTGGGCATTGAAGTCCAACAGACTACAAATGACATATTTATATCTCAGTCGAAGTATGCAAGTGATGTCTTAAAAAGATTTAAAATGTTAAACTGTAAGACAGATCCAACACCACTGATAACAAGTTTGAAATTGAGCAAGGAAGATGATGGATCCAATGTAGATCCTACGTTGTTTAAAAGGCTTGTTGGAAGCCTTATGTATCTTACAGTGACCAAGCCAGACATCATGTATGGAGTCTATTTAATCTCAAGATTCATGGAGTCACCAAAATTATTTCATTGGCAAGCAGGTAAAAGAATTCTGAGGTATATAAGTAAAACAAAAGACTTTGGTATTTTCTATTCAACCTCAAAAAATTTCAAAGTCACTGGATATACTGAAAGCAACAATGGAGGTAGCATAGATGATAGAAAAAGCATGTCCGGAAATACATTTCACTTAGGAACATGTGTTGTATCATGGGCTTCAAAGAAATAGCCCATTGTAACTCTTTCTTCAGCAAAAGCAGAGTATGTCGCAGCTACAAGTGTTGCATGTCAATTCATTTGGATGTAGAGTATGTTAAGTGATCTGTCGCAAAACTAGAAAGAACCCGCAACCATTTACTGTGACAACAATTCAACTATCGCATTGTCAAAGAATCATGTGTACCACAAGAGAACCAAGCGCATCGACACAAGGTATCATTTTATCATAGAATTGATAAATAACAAAGAAATATGTTTAGAATTTTGCAGGTCTGAAGATCAGGTAGCAGACATCTTTACAAAACCATTGGCAAGGGACACATTCCAATATCTACGAAGTTGTTTAGGAGTGACAAGTTCTACACAGTGAACTTCGTCATGCACAGAGCATGTTTTAGCTCTGAAATATTTTGTAAAATTTTATTTTTGTTTAATGATCCCCATCTACTCATAATTAAGGGCGAGCGTTGGAAATATGTAATTACGAGCTAATTGCGTATCTAGTTTACGTCGGCTCTGTCAGTCACTTTGTCAGTCCGCAAAACCGTAGAGATGACAGACAGTCATCCAGTCTATCAGAAGGCTCTATGCACACTTCCTTGTATTTATTCAGCCGCATTTGCATTCCACAAGTCAAAATTCTTAGGTAGAAATTAATTACAGTGTTTAATGTAACTCAGTAGCTTCCAGGTGAAGCGATCCCAAGTTTGTGTATAAATGAAAATATCTCACAGAGGTAGATAGAGAGATGTGTGAAAGAAAGGAGAAGAAGAATATGTTTGCGATGTGTTGGAGAGCCCAAGCTCTTTAAGAAGTGAAAGATCAAGTAAAATCTCATCTCTGTGTAATGTGACAAGTTGTTATGTTTTACTGCGGTAATATATAAATCTTTAGTTTTATGTATTCATTCTCAAGAATGTTGATTATTGCATGTCGCACATCTTCTCCAGATTTACTTGTGTAAATGTTTTTTACATTTACGGTATCAAGATTTCCAAATATTTCACAGTGGTAAAAGTTGTGTTTTAACGCGGAGTAAGTTCGACATAAGTTTCATTTTGTATTTTAGATATTTTAATATAAGCTTGTTTAAGAGTGGTTTGTCAAAGGTCAAAATATTTTGCATAAGTGCGAAGCAAATTTAATGCGAAGTAAATTTATGCGAAGTCAAGTTGTGCGAAGTTAAGTTCCGCGAAGTTAATCTTCGTGGAGTAAATGCTTGGTGAAGTGAAGTC
Source organism: Larix kaempferi (assembly GCA_027924585.1). Classification (NCBI taxonomy): domain Eukaryota; kingdom Viridiplantae; phylum Streptophyta; class Pinopsida; order Pinales; family Pinaceae; genus Larix; species Larix kaempferi. The sequence continues at coordinate 1,159,733 of BSBM01001259.1, forward strand.
TTTGGCGAAGTAAAAGTTGGGGTTTCCGTCAAAAGTTCAAAGTGAAAAAAAAAATATTTATTGCGTAGTTAATTTTTAATTGATTGCACGATGTGCTTTTCCCTTGAAGCTAAAAGTGCATTTTCGATTCGCTGATCCTGTTGTGCTTTTATAGTAACTTTCACTTGATCTTGGTCTATATTTTCCCTTGAAGACTACTAGAGACAAAGCCAATACCAATTATAATCCGTGTTGATCAACAAGAGAATTGTAGTAATTTCCATGATGATAGCTACACATCAGATAGGGGAAGAATCCGTCTCATAACTACCATGAAATGTGTTGATAGGATCTGTGTTGTGGATATTGGCAGTTTGACATTGAACAGACAAATAGAAATCGTGCCATACTCTCCCTACAAAGATGACTTCTCGAAGCTCAATGTTATGAATCGTATATGCCATCTTTTGTCATCATCATCTTTTGATTCGATAAAATTGAAACAAAAAGGAAGAGCATTTGTGGTCAATGCAAACACTGCCCTGACAGGTTTATGGTAACCTAACTTTAATTTTGACTTTTGGATTACCACGAGATTCAATCGAAGATTTGCTCGACACTTTGTTTGGTTTCGGATGCATGGCATAAGGTAAAGTATTCATTTAAAGGCATATGGGTTGGTGACATAAAATAATGCACATCCACATAAAATTTAAGCTTTAAATAAAAACATTATCTAATTAAGTCTTTAATAAAAAAGACTCACTTAAAAAAGATACTTTATTTGGAATTTGACTTAGCTTTAAATAAACTTTAAATCATTATTTAATAAAGTGTTCAATAAAAGAGACTCATTTTAAATGTCACGTTTATTTGGATTTTGACTTAGCTTTAAATAAACTTTAAGTTTTAGATAAAATTATTATTTAATACTCATTTTAAATAATACTTGGATTTTAAATGATGATAGGATAAAATATTTAAAATATGATTTTATAAAAAATGAGACATTAGAATTTTTCTGACGGCAAATTAGTGAATTTGACGCAAAAGTTGGGAGAGGTTAAAAATTTTGATGAAGTTAATTTTGGTGTTAACAGTAAGCGGAGTACTTTGTGAACATGCTCACATTAAACAGTACATAGGATCATCCCAATTAAATTCATGCAGTTGTAGTGCATTGTAGAAACTTGAATTTAGATGATGGGCATTGTTGAATACATTTCGAATCTAAACATGTACTACACAATTAACACTCTTATTTAGCCTTATAATTATAGGACATGTCCCTTGTAACAATTACATATTATCAGCTTTATCAATCTTAACCATTATAACCTCGACTAACACCTTCTCTCTGTAAACCCCTCTTAACACATAATATTATAACCTCTATAAGGGTTATGTGATCACCACTAACCTAATACCTTATAATATTTTACCTCTATAATCATGCTTAATATTTCACATTTATCCACTATAACCTCTATCCGCAAAACCCTTATCACCATTGAGTGTTATAACACATAATTCATACTACATAACACATAAAGGACATATTATTGCACTCCTGTAGTGAATATAACTCCAAAAAGTAACCCTTAAAATCCCCTAATTTCTAACTCTTTGACATTAAACCTATAATATCGACATGTGTTGGACATTTCGGGTAGATTGACCAAGCGTTAATACTAAGATTTAACATTGAATTGAAGTTCGTTAAGAGATGCCAGAGGCCATTTTTTTGTTAATATTTGTAATAATGAGATGGAATAAACCTTAAATAATGCTTAACAACATCTCAATATTGAATTAGTGAACAATGAATGGAATTTGTCACTTTCCAAAATGATTAGCAATACTTTCTAAAATTGTATAAATAGGCCACCATAGTTGTATTCTAAAAGGAATTTAGAGAGAGTTTATATCAAATCTATTATAATGAGACCATGATAAGATATTCCAGTTATCTACAATTAATTCTATATTTGGGTTTACATTGTTTATATAGTGGATTTACTTGGTACCCCCCATGGAAAGGAATTATTAGTAACCTAAAGGTGTACAATTGGACTAGTCATAGATAGAGTATTTTTTAAGGATTCTAATATTATACTTAAGTGTAGTATCCTAGGTGAATATTTTGGATTAAAAAAACCATGTATATAGATAGGTAGAAGAATATTAAATATGAAACATACAATTTACTACTAAAATTTATAAAATTTGATGAATATTATGATAAAAAAAACATATTTATGTAAATATAGGCGATATTAGAGACTAAAAATGACCAAATAACGAACTTATTTTTTGAAAAAAAACCCAAAAATAGCCAATTGACGAAATTTCGCCCTTAAAAATTACCTTGGTCATAGATTACCACATGACACGTTGGGCCTATTATTAACAAAGGACAACAATGAAGCAATTTAAACTTTGCATGAATTGAAGAGCCCCATGATCGAAATAAAAATGATGTAAAACTCAATATACCAAAATTGTGACTCATATTAAATAAGAGAAAGATATATAGCTAGTGAAAGCAAAGAGAGAAGGGATAAAACCATAATTTCCAACAAACATGAAATGACCCTATTTGATTTTGATGGAGATGACCATGAAAATGGAAGTTAAATGTTCCTATTTTCTTAACAACCCCTTTAAGGAGAGAAAAGACAAATAATATGAGTAACAGAAGTTTCCAAACTAGGTGAGAATATTTCAAATATATCCCTTAGAGATACATATTTGATAAGGTTTTTGTATGTTGCACCTTTATTTTAATAGAATTTACAACAATACCATTGATCACAAGAAGAAGGAATTGCAATTTCAATTTGAAATTTGAATTTGATATTGAAATTGAAATTGACATTTGAAATTGAAATTGGTATTGGAAACTGGAAATGGAAATGGAAATGGAATTGGAATTGGAAGTGGAAGTGGAAATTGAAATTTGAAATTTGAAATTTAACTTGTGACTTATCGGTGTTCACCAATCACAATTGCAATTTGAAATTTCAAAATTGAAAATGAAAACAAAAAGCAAATTGAAGTTGAAATTGATATTGAATTTGAATTTGAAATTTGAAATGAAATTGATATTGAAATTGAATTTGAAATTTGAAATTTTGAATTTGAAATTAAAATTGATTTGAAATTTGAGATTGAAAAATGAAGTTGAAATTTAAATTTAAAGTTGAAAATTGTAAATAAAAATGAAATTGAAAATTGGAATTGGAACTGAAATGTAAATTTGAAATTGAAAATTGAAATAAAAATTAATATTGAGAAATGGAAATGGAATTGGAATTGGAATTGGAAATTGAAATAGAAATTGAAATTGAAACATGAAATTTGAAATTGAAAACTCAAGATGAAATTGAAATTGAAATTGAAATTCGAAATCGAAAATGAAAATGAAAATGATATTGAAATGGAATTTGAAATTTGAAATTAAATTGAAATTGAAAATTGAGAATTGAAATTGAAATGGAAATGAAAATTGAGGATTGAAAATGGAATTAGAATTGGAAATTAAAATTAAAATTGGAATATGAAATTGAAATTGAAATTGACATTAAAATTGATTTGAAACTTGAGATTAAAAACTAAAGTTGAAATTTAAATTGGAATTGAAATTAAAATTGAACTTGAAATCTGTAATAGAAATTTGAAAATTGGAAATTGAAATAGAGATGGAAATTGAGAAATGGAATTTGGAATTGGAATTGGAATTATAAATTGAAATAGAAATAGAATTTAAATTTCAAATTGAATTGAAATTGAAACTTAATTTGAAATTGACCACTTAAGATGAAATTGAAATTGAAATTGAAATTTGAAATTAAAAATGAAAATGAAGATGAAAATGAAATTGATATTGAAATTGAATTTAAAATTTGAAATGGAAATGGAAATGGAAATGAAAATTGGGAATTGGGAATGGAATTAAAATTGGAAATCGAAATTGAAATTGGAACTTGATATTAAAATCTAAATTTGAAATTGAAATTGACATTAAAATTGATTTGAAATTTGAGCTTGAAAAATGAATTTGAAATAGAAATTGAAAATTGTAAATTGTAAATATAATTGAAATTGAATTCGAAATTGGAATTGGAATCAGAATTGAAATTGAAATTTGTAATAGAAATTTGAAATTGAAATAGAAATGGAAATTGGAAATTGGAAATTGGAATTGGAATTGGAATTGGAATTTCAAATTTGAAATTGAAATAGAAATGGAAATTGGAAATTGGAATTTGGAATTGGAATTGAAATTTCAAATTTCAAATTGAAATAGAAATGGAATTAGAATTGGAAATGGAAATTGAAATATAAATTTAAATGGAAATCAAAATTCAAACTTGAAATTGAAAGCTGAAGATGAAATTGAGATTGAAATTGAAATTTGAAAATGAAAATGAAAATGATATTGGAAATTGATATTGAATTTGAATTTGAATTTTGAAATAAAATTGAAATTGGAAATTGAAATGGAAATGGAAATGGAAATGGAAATGAAAATTGAGAATTGGAAATGGAATTAGAATCGAAATTGAAATTGTAACATGAAATTTGAAAATGAAAACTAAAGATGAAATTAAAATTGAAATTGAAATTGAAATTGAATATGAAATTGACATTAGAATTGGATGTGAAATTGAAATTGGAAATACAAATTTGAAATTAAATTGAAAATTGAATTTGAAATTGAAATTTGGTTGAATTTTGAAATTTGAAATTGAAATTTGATTTTGGAATTTGAAATAGAAATAGAAATGGAAATTGGAAATTGGAATTGGAATTGGAATTGAAATTTCAAAATTGAAATTGAAATAGAAATGGAAATTGAGAAATTGAATTGGAATTAGAATTGGAAATGGGAATTGAAATAGAAATTGAATTTGAATTTGAAATTGAAATCGAAATTGAAACTTGAAATTTGAAATTGAAAATTAAAGATGAAATTGAGATTGAAATTGAAGTTGAAATTGAAAATGAAATTGAAATTGATATTAAAATTGAATTTGAATGTTGAAATGAAATTGAAATGAAAATGGAAATGAAAATTGAGAATTGGAAATGGAATTAGAATTGAAATCGAAATTGAAACTTGAAATTTGAAAATGAAAATTGAAGATGAAATTGAAATTGAAATTGACATTGGAATTGGATATGAAATTGAAATTTGAAATACAAATTTGAAGTTAAATTGAAAATTGAAAATTAAATTGAACATGAAATTGAAATATGAAATATGAATTGAAACATAAATTTGAAATTGAAATTGAAATTTGATTTTGGAATTTGAAATTTGAAATTGAAATTGAAATTGAATTTGGAATTGAATTTGAAATTGAAAATTTGAAATTGAAATTGAAATTTGAAATGTGAAAAGTGAAATGCAAAATTGAAATTTGAAATTTGAAATTGAAATTGAAATTGAATTTCAATTTGAATTTGAATTGAATTTGAAATTTGAATTTGAATTTGAATTTGAAATGTGAAACTTGAAATAGAATTAGAAATTGAAATTGAAATGTGATGTAGAGAGTTTTCAAGAGAGAGCTTCATTGCTTCATGCTCGATGGAGAACGAGAGGATCCGGCATCGCCCAACAAGGTGGCCATTGACAGCGCTTTCGTTTACCGAGGAGCAAGGCCACACCGGGTTCAGCTGCCACTGGTGGAAAAAGTAGGAGAGATAGTGCGTCGGTTTATCCCGACGATGTACATTTTGATCCCGAGGAGGAGGATCAGCGCCAGGACATAGGTACATCAGGTGCATATTTTTTGTTAGATACATTTTCAGTAAATTTTTAATGTAGAATGCATTTAATTTCACTTGCAAGTTATAATATATATTTTCACTAACATTTTTGTTTTGTTTGGATCGCAGGTGCATCGGGTGGATCATACAATGATGAGGTTACACGCATTACTCTTGTTGATATTTCCACCAGGTGAGAGTGGGTGCACTGGTGCGTGTGCACACTAAAGGATGATTCTCCTACTAGATGCTCACTATTCATGATGTTATCAGTAGTTGACGATATGTTTTACCTCTACAAGAAAGTGGGACCTCTTAGTGACATCTGGAATTTTACATTCTAGAGGAGAAGACACGATTTCATGGGCCCCCATAAATTGGAAGATGTCAAAGGTGCCACATGAGGGTGTGACGTCAAGGGTACTTTGTTTGACATCTCTCCTGATCGCCCTACCTATTAACCTCCTAGAATCAAGGAGTTTAAGCTCGAGGCCGCTGCACCATATGTGTATGATATATTCATCGGAGCATGGGGCATGTTCCCCCACCATGACGAGGTCCTGTTGTACTTTGAAAAACATATATATGCAGACTTTTTTCTAGATATGCACCTAGACTACACCAGCATGGTATCTGAGTTCTTTGGTGCTGGTAGGGGACGCTCCTACCAACGTCCTGGAGCTTGTAGAGACCTTTCTTTCATGCCACCCCCTCTGAGGTTCGTACCCATTCTAGATAGGATGGTTATCAAGTCAGAGTACGTGACACAATCATCCCACCTTGCTACAGACGATAGACAGGGGATTACAGGCTCATTGTTCACTGCCATGGGCAGTGCTATTATTGTTGTGTAGGAAAAGATGTCTAGACCACCCCCTGCACCTGCACAGCCAGAGATAGAGTGGGTTGACGATGAACTACTCAATTTTTTGGATGATCAGGCCATACGGGGGTATGCTTGGTTAGCCCGAGATGCATACTTTCGAATGTATCGTAGATACGATGCTCCAGGAGAGGTATATTTTTGTACAATTATGTATATATGATTTCATGTTACATCATAATATATGTCATAAATTGAATTCTCAATAATACTTGAGAGGTTTATTTTATTACTCCATGTAGGGGACCACATAAATGGATGAGCTCTTTCGTAGTGATCCATCGGTGGTCCATCCGCTCGTCCCAACCTGTCGAACATAGTAGTCGAGGTAAGTTATAATTTATGTTCCAATTTAATTTATGTTTATTAATCCTAGTTTAAATAATTTATGTTTTAATTCTTAATTTGAGATTTTATGTTTTAGATCCTGACTTTGAATTTCAAATTGTACAGGGAAAAGACAAGGTCGTTGCTCAAGATGATACACATGAGGACCGTGAAGGTCCTGACCAGTCAGGCCTAGACACCGAGGTGATTTTTAATTTATGTTCCAATTCATTTCACATTTAGTAATTTCATTTTATACTTTATGTTTTAATTATTGAATTATAACTTTTATGTTTTAGTTTTAATTTTTAATAAATCTAACTTATTACATGTAATGGCATCTTACATAGGCATCACTATAGGTGGGTGTCAATGTTGCAATCACGTTCTCGGATGATTAGTATGCAGCTCAACCACATGGTCCTGATGAGGGCCCATCTATTCATATTCAGACCTAGAGGACGGATATCACCGTTGACTTGGCTCAGGTGATTTTCACATCCATCCATTAAAAATTTTCACTTCTTGTTGAATATTATGCATTGGTGAAAATCTAAATAACTTACATAGTTCATAATTTTAATTTTTATAGTATGTTGAGATCGAGGCCTTCTTTCATAGTTTACCGCCTTAAGGCCAGCATGGGTCTACTACAAGTGAAGGAGGTCATAGGGTCAATCAAGGGCCTCATGGGGGTAGCATCCAATGAGTTGATGATGTATACATTTCCATTTTTTGGATATTTTCATGTTTTGGATGATCTATGTATACGTTTTCATGTTTTGGATATGGAATTCTATCATATATATTGACTTTTATCATATATGGACTTTTCCAAATATTTTGTTATATATTTTGTATATTTTATCATACTAATGTCTTCATGTTTATTTTGTATCTTAATTTCAAGTTGATCATCTTTTATATTACATCTAGATATAACTATTACAGTTACATTTATATTTTGTCATTTCAATTGCAAATTTAATGTACAGTGATTACACTATAAAAGTTCAATCTCAATTACATTATAATTGCAAATTCAAAATTTAAAATTTAAAATTACATTACAATTTTACATTAATGTGTAATTTCAATTGAAAATTCAATGTGTAGTTACAATTTAAAAGTTCAATTTCGACTACATTACAATTGCAATATCAAAATTTAGAATTCAATTGTCCATTACAGTTTAAAATTTAAATTACAATTACATTATGTTGTCTACACATTACAATTCAATTTCAATTTCAAATTTAATGTGTAATTTCAATTGAAAATTCAATGTGTAGTTACTTCTTAAAAGTTCAATTTTGACTATATTACAATTGCAAATTCAAAATTTAGAATTCAATTGTACATTGCAATTTAAAATTGAAATTACAATTACATTATCTTGTCTACGCATTACAATTCAATTACAAGTTACACATTCCAATTCAATTACAATTTAAAATTTAAAATTTAAATTTAAAATTTCAATGTGTAATTTCAATTGAGAATTCAATGTGTAGTTACAATTTAAAAGTTCCATTTCAATTACATTACAATTGCATTTGAAATCAAAATTTAAAATTAGAATACATTACAATTTAAAATTTAAATTACAATTACATTATGTTGTCTACACATTACAATTCAATTACAATTTACAGATTCCAATTCAATTACAATTTCAAATTTAAAATTAAAATTTAAAATTTAATGTGTAATTTCAATTGAAAATTCAATGCGTAGTTAAAATTTAAAAGCTCATTTTCAATTACATTACAATTGCATTTGAAATCAAAATTTAAAATTAGAATACATTACAATCTAAAGTTTAAATTACAATTTTACATTGTATAGATGTATTTTAAATTACAATTATATTATATTAAGGTTGTATAGGTGTCGCATCTCCTTATTTCTATCAAATATAGAAAATTGTGGTGTGTATGAAACATTCTATGAATGGATACATGCAACTTAGGGATCTTTCTTGGAGGATTTGGTTTCTATACATTCACATAAACTTTACATAAAAAAGTGTTTCCTAGAACTACAATCAAATAAAATTTACCAGTTTTATAAGGTTAGGTGGAACTGTATTAAATAATAATTCTTGGTTTTTAGAGATTATGACTCTTTAACAAATGTTTATCCTAGATATTGAGAATATTCAACTATCTAGTAGATCTTTAATATTGATTTTAAAGCATCCAAAAAAATATTTATAAAACTATTATGGAGGAATTTCATGGAGCACTGACCATATATTCAAGTGTATTCAAAGTATCAATGTGCTTGTCACATTGGAGCACCATGACCCAATTTTCACAAAAATCTCATGTTTGATATTTTTAATCTTGGCATTAAAGCATCTAAAAAAATACATTTATAAAACTATTGGTCACCTTGCAAAAAAAAACCTTATATAAACGAGGAAAAAACAACCTCCAATAAAATCTTCAACAAGACAACATGACAGCTATGCCAATGATGCAAGTGGCATACATGTAACTCATTCATCTGGCCAATGGGTTATAGGAATGCAAGTCTCCATAATACGATCATGGTCAGCTTATGTCATCTTCCATCTCTTTGGCTCACCTCTCTTCACCTTGATTTTTGTTAGATGTATCCGAGCTGCCACCACCAAATGACTATATTGGCATGATATATATCCAGGCATAAAATCATTGTAAATAATATAAGCACCCTGTTTTTTCACTGTCTCAAAAAAGTGTCCCATTAGAACTAGGTCTCCAATTTGGTATGTGGACTCTCCATCTTGATATGGTCGCACCAACCTGCTTTTAATTTGTGTGCACCATATCAAATAATATGCCACATTTTCTTGATTATGGACGGGTGCAATGACAACGAATACACCACCTGCCAGGTAAATTGCAAATATTATTCAAATGTCCTATATGCATTTCTACAATATTTTTATATGTGTAATATATAGTGAACTAATTAACTTAATGAAGTCGTGTACCTTCCCTAACCACATCAGAAACTCGATCATGATCTAGTGAGACCATTGCCTCATCAGTTTGCATCTCTTTCCATGTTGGAATTGGATGTGGCCCCTTTGGAATAAGAGGGACATATTTCCATGGTTTAACATATACATCATTTTCACAGTGATGAAGCCCGCATCCATTTGCATCAATGAAAAAATCGCAAAAACAAGCATACTTCCTCATTTCAATGGCAAATATGTCACCCATGTATTTACTCTGAACATAATGTAATTCCCTCATACCAAGTATGGTCTCACAATACCACGGCATGGATCTATTCACATCACCAAGGGAAACATCCCAAAATAACTTGCATCGAATTCAATTTGTCATATACAAATTCCTATTAAGTAGGTGTTCTTTTCGAAATGATGATACTTAATGTTATTAGCTTATTAATTGAGTTTGGATTTTATTACCTGCACACTGGCCTTGCTTGTTCGCGACCTTGATGTCCCAAATGGCGTGTGCACCAATCAACTACTTCCATGGAGCATTTGAGTCGGGTTGCACCATGACTCATATGGTACCTCCGAAGTGCTCATTTCACACATGAACCTACGCCATCATGTTTACCCTTTCCGTGCCATGTTTCAAAAAAATATCCAGTTGTTTCATATTCCTTTCTCTTTGTGAAGGAGAATCAACCAATAAAAACAACGTGCTGATTTGATTTTCCCTACACACCCCTTTGACCAAATCCAATGTTCAGTAAATTATATGCCCCTCTGCCTGAATGAATCATAAATCAACCCAAATCAATGTTGAATGAACAATGTCTCGTTCTCACAATCATCAATGACATAAAAATGGTACTCCTTGATCACTTCACGTGACTGAGGAGTGCTATCCCTACCATCAATGCTTGCATGAGCATGTCTGTACAATACATGTACAAAGATAGGTCCACTTGGTCGGAGGGATAGTACTCACTCTGTATCTCTCTATAAGGATAAAATGTGTAGTTCTCAGCAAAGTATACCACTGATAAGGTTGTTTCTGGCTCAGATACCTAATGAGAATGTTTGAATTTTGAATCTTGCCACCTAGACCTATGGGAGTGCTTTATGTATTTATGAATATGACTTTGAGACTTCTCCATGAAATCTAAAATAGAAATCTCATTATCGATCAAGTCGATCCTCTTAGATGGCATGGATGAAGAATATGATGGATTCATGGAGACATAATCGTACCTCTTCCACATAACTATGATATCTAACAATCCAGGGTGTGTTGGGTCGATAGGAAATTTTCTATTGAACAATGTCAAATCACTACATTTAGGGCATATTCTCCCAACTACACACCTCTTATTGAAAAAAAGTTGTTCAAGATTCTTGTTGCATAGTATCCTACAAATAAATATCGCACTATGTGAGGAGCTGGTTCACCGTTCTAGTGCCTTTTGCAAAAATCCAAAAATGTGTCATAGTATAGTTGAAATTCAATTTGGTATCGGCAGCAACAAGTGTCGCGAATAGTATTTATCCTAAAATACCACGGTTTCAATTTGTTGAACATGCTAAATGATATCTGAACACCAAGATTGGTTTCTTGGAATTCCTCGTAAAGTGAAACTCCCATCATCTCCATCAGATGGTTATAGTGTTCCTGATAAATGCATCCGGATAAACCTTGTCGCAGGAAATGCTTTCGATCTGGAATAGCTCAAGAATGGCTATCCCAAAACTCTATCACCTTCCCTCTAATGCCCTCTGCCATCCTTCCTTGATAAGGTTCCCTACAAATGAGATCGTAACAAGCAACTTCATCATTTTCATCTATACGGACCCTAAATTTAGTATATTTGAACAATGTTCTTTTTGAAAGTTTGAGCAATGATGCCATTGTTGATACCATTCAATTTCTTGAGGTGCTTTGTGCCACAATAGCCATTGTAATTTCCCTACAAGTAGCTCGGATATCATTATTTCTTGATTTTCCAAACGAAGATACTGCATTTCTTACATTTTCTATTGCATTCTTGCATGTCCTTTTTGTTTTAGCATCTTGAAAACCAAACAACTTTGTGGCATGTTTCAATTTTTTTTGTTTTATCAACTAATGTAGGATTTTAGCTTGTGCCATCATTGAAAGTTGTTCAAAATATGACTTAATTATGTTACTGACATGCTCTCTAACTATCCAACTAGGGATCGGGTTCCCAAGCTCTTCTCGTGCAAAAACAACTACACAATCCTCTAGACAATTTCCACCCCTTCCAACCCCACTACAGCTCCCAATTACACTTGAAATGTGAGAGGGAAAAGTGTCTTGTGATGGCTAATCAAGATCATGAGGGGGCACAGGGTCATGTGATTCTTGATCATAATGAAGTGATGGGTGACCATAATCTATCCCTGCATAATCAAAATTCATGTGAAGGGAATTTCAATTAGAAATGCACTATGCAAGGAGGTTAATTTTAAAGTACCAAATTGAAGTGTTTTGAAATGCATTGGTACAAGAATTGAAAATACTTTTAAAAGATGAAATTTGTTTGTAACTTGAATTCAAAAGAACTAAATATGTACATTTAACTTGAAGTTGAAAATTTAGCTTGATAATTATTCTAAGTAAAGTTTGAAAATCAAGTATATGTATTTAACTTGATAATTGTTAATAAGTTGATAGAACTTGTACATTTAATTTTAAAATTGCTAGTAACTTGAAATTTGTTATATGGAAATTAACAAATTGAAAATTGCTAGTGACTTGAGACTTGGAGCTCACATGAGGCTATGCAAATAATTTTTTGTAATTTCTTATTATGGTAAGTTATAAGGAAAAAAATATAACGTATCCCTACATTCATGCATATAAAAAGTTGGTACAAGAATTGAAAATATTTTTAAAACAAGAAAATTGTTTTTAACTTGAATTCAAAATAACTAAATATGTACAATTATCTTGAAGTTGTACATTTAGCTTGAGAATTGTTCCAAGTAAAGTTTGAAAATCAAGTATATATATATATTTAACTTGATAATTGCTAATAAGTTGATAGAACTTGTACATTTAATTTAAAATTGCTCGTAACTGGAAATTTGTTACATGGAAATTAACAAATTGAAAATTGCTAGTAACTTGAGACTTGGAGCTCACATGAGGCTATGCAAATAATTTTTTGTAATTCCTTATTATAGTAAGTTATAAGGGAAAAAATATAGCTTATCCCTACCTTCATCATATATAAAGTTGGTACAAGAATTGAAAATACTTTTAAAACAAGAAAATTGTTTGTAACTTGAATTCAAAATAACTAAATATGTACAATTAACTTGAAGTTGTACATTTAACTTGAGAATTGTTCTAAGTAAAGTTTGAAAATCAAGTATATACATAGTTAACTTGATAATTGTTAATAGGTTGATAGAACTTGTACATTTTACTTTAAAATTGCTAGTAACTTGAAATTTGTTACATGTATATTAACAAATTGAAAATTGCTAGTGACTTGAGACTTCGATCTCACATGAGGCTATGCAAATAGTTTTTTGTAATTCCTTATTATGGTAAGTTATAAGGAAAAAATAGAACTTATCCTGATATTCATGCATAGAAAAAGTGGGTACAAGTATTGAAAATACATTAAAAACAAGAAAATTGTTTGTAACTTAAATTCAAAATAACTAAATATGTATGTAACTTGAAATTGTACATTTAGCTTGAGAATTGTTAGAAAAGTTTGGAAATCAAGTATGTGTTTAACTTGATAACTAATAATAACTTGATAGTTGTACATTGAACTTTAAAATTGCTAGTAACTTGAAATTGATGTGGAAATTAACAAATTGAAAATTGCATGTGAATTGAATTTTCCAACTAATACATAACTATCCATTTAACTTGAAAAGTATCGATTTAACTTGAAAATTATTACAAATTTTGAATATAAATAAAATATATACTTACTATAAGAAAAAAAATATTTAACTTATCCCTACATTCATGCATAGAAAAAACTGGTCATGAATTGAAAATACATTAAAAGCAACGTAATTGAATTTTCCAACTACTACATAATTATCACAATGTTCATTTTATTTGTTGTCAAGGAATTTTACATCTATTACATAACTATCACAATATTCATTTCATTTGTTTTCAAATTGAATTTTCTAACTAATACATTTAACTATCACAATGTTCATTTCAAATAAAATGAGGGTAAGTTAAAATTAGACATTAATAGTTATTTCTATCAACAAATGTTGAGACTTGGAGCTCACATGAGGCTATACAAATATTTTTTTAACAAATAAAAAAACAATAATTGGAATTACATTTAAGTTGAAATTGTTAGTAACTTAGGAAAATTAAAAATAGTTAAATATTTACATTTTAACTTGAAAATAGGGTCCAAGTGTACATTTAATTTGAAAATTGTTCTAATAACATTGAAAATTGTTAATCACTTGAAAATTATTCGTTTAACATGAAAATTGTTACAAATTTTGAAATATAAATAACAAAGTTATGAAATAAATAAGAATCTCATTACAAACAAATAGTAATTAAATTAGATTATGAAATAGTTAATTGTTTTTTTAAATTGTTACTAATTTTGTAGTCAAAATAACAAATTGTTAAAAATCTTATTACAAACAAAATATAGTAAGGCTAAAATGAAAAAAAATAGTTAGTATATAACAAATTATTAGAGAAAGATAAAATATGAAATTTAAATTAGGTAGCATGTAATTCAAAAATTTACCTCAGTAGTCCTTCATTAGAATTTGTTGCACCAAAGGTGCATCTTCTTCTTCTCTCAATCTTGCTCTTTGTTGTCTCATTCTTTCCCTATTCTTCTCATGCTCTTCATTGTCATTTTGTTGATGAGCAAGTTTCCTTTGTCATTTTCTTTTACTTCCCAACAAACTACAATGAAAACAAACAAAGATTTCTTCAAATTGTTATAAAAAACAACAATATTTTAATATGAAATTTTGAATTAGGTCTACAAATAACTTCTTACATGTCTAATGAACTCTAATTGAACAACATCAAATTCACATAGCTCTAATTGAAAGTAAACTAGCAATAATTTCAATAAGTGTTGTTGGGAAATTGTTTAGTGACTATATAGAGGTTGCTTGTTGTTTTCGCATGGGAATGGTGGTTGGAAACATTAATTATCCAACTCATTTCCCGAGTTCTTTTTTATGTTTTCTTTTTACACACATAAATCCTCGATCGAGGGTTTTTTACAAAACCTTGATTGAGGGCTATGTTAAACCATTGGTCAAGGTCTCATTTAGCCCTCGTTCGAGGTATTTTAAAAACCTCGATCGAGGGCCTAAAAACTAGGTCGAAAGACCTTTTCACTGCAGAAAGAAAATTTTGTCTGCCTTTCAAAGGCTTAAACTATGTCATTAAATGCACATTAATGGGAGGACTTGATACCGTTGGATTCATCAATGAATCATCTATCCATATACATATAATTTATGAATTTTTATCTTTGTATGTCATTTTTTTAAAATTTCTCTTAAAAATTACCCTAAAAAACCTTGCCGACAACTTCGAATGAGCTCAAAGATAAATCGACAACATACAAAATACACATCCAAAAAAATTGAAAAAATATATAAGATCTACATTAGTGTGTCCTCTTCAAAAATATATTTTTAGTTTTTCAAATTATGTAAACAATAAAAATATTTGGCGCATACATGCACATGTGCAAAATGCAACTGAAATATTCACTGGTCAGTTTCAAAAAATAATAATAAATATAATTTTTGAGAAAAATTAAAAGAAAAATATGTACGCACTAGTGCATTTTGTCTAGATCATCTTCACATATTTCATTTTTTTAAATTATTACTTTAACATTAAATTATTTTGCACACACACAAGACACTTGTTAATTGCTCTTCAAATTTTTAAGGACACACATTTCATTAAATGAAAATTTGACACGATAAATTACATTGGTATATTTTAAAAAAAATTATTATTGCAAAGCCAACATAATTATTTACATTTTGTTTTTTAACCGCATGTCGAAATTCATATGGAAAATATGAATTTCAAGGGATTCAATTTAATATATGGGTAAAATTTCGATTTTTCATTGCCATATTTGACCAAAAAGAGTTACACATCTTCATGGAATCACCTTCTCTCACACAGTCTTTTATTAATAGACATTATAGAATACACGAAGGATACACAAGATAGGATTTTGGCATTTCTTGATTATTTTAAACTTGTTTTCCCTTTTCCTAATATGATTTCCTATCTATATTTCATTTTGATGATAGAAAAATTAAAGGTGAAGACACTTTCACTCTTTTTACCAATTATTTAACTCTTGTAGACTTTGTAGAGAGAATATGATTTATGAGATGATAATTGAATATATGGGGTGTTCCATTAAATCAAACTCTTTTAGATTGACTATGTTAATTAGTGTCATTTCACTATATTATTTATCTTCATTGTTTCTTCTTTTATGAATGGCATTCCATATAGTTTGTGTAGTGGTAATTGACCTCTATATTTACTACTCTTTTGTCTTGATATGAGTTACCCTTCTCACTTGTCATTGGGGATTATTTCATTTGTTTATTGTTATCATTTTATATGACTACATATTTCCTACATTAACATCACTTGTTTCACTAATTTCCAATCGATGTAATGGTAGATCTTTTAATTCCATAGAGGACTTCTGAAGTATTTAAATTAATTCAAAATATTTATATGTAAAACATAAAACTCCATCTTTTAATATTATTTTTGAAGTTGAAATTTGAAATCCCAATATATGATGTCAAGTTATGATATGAAATGGATCAATATATTAAATTTGTCACCTATTTGGATCTTTTAGGGTTAGAGATATAGATTACTATTACTAGGCTTGTCAGTCATCTTTGAGTCAAGAAAGTCTCCCATATCATGAAGGCATGTGAACAATCTTCCCATGTCAAATTTCAGTGCATACAGAAACAATTTAAGAAAATTTCAATATTCACCGCATGCAAAGGTCATTATTTCCCATGTCTAGTCAAAATACAACATGTCTTTAATTTAGTTGTTTCTTTTAAACTTGGTTCAAGACGCACATTCCCCCATCTAGTGCAAGGGAAACAATGTCGATAAACAAGTACTTCATGATAAATTGAACAAGCTTCATCATTTATTTCTTGTCTTTGTTTTTTGCTCTCATCTAATTTTTCTGCTATGTATAGAGTAGTACAAACCCATTAAATTTCAAGATGAAATGTTGTCTACCACCTTCTTCTTGAAAGTTCAAAAAATTAAACTAGGACAAGATCAAAGATATAGAGTAGTATTGGATGTGTGAGTCACCTTTGAGTCTGGAAATCCTCCCATATCATGAAGGAATGCAAATAGTTTACCCAAGTCAAATTTGAGTGCATACAGAAATAGTTTGAGGAAATTTCAATGTTGGCCCCATTCAGAGGTCATTGTTGCACATGTCTAGTCATAGTATAATGTCTTTAATGTAGCTATTTATTTTAAAGTTGGTTCGAGGTGCACATTCTTGCATCTAGAGAAAGGGAAATAATGTCAATAAACAAGTACTTCATGATAAATTGCACAAGATTCATTAGTTATTTATTGTCTTTTATTTTCTCTCATTTAAGTTTTCTACTCTATATAGAGTAGTACGAACCCATTATTTCAAGATGAAATGTCATCTACTACATTATTCTTGAAAGTTCAAATGAAACTAGGATGAGATTAGAGATATAGAGTAGTATTGGGTCTGTGATTCATCTTTGAGTCTAGAAAGCCTCCCATATCGTCAAGGCATTTGAACAATATTCCCATGTCAAATTTCAGTGCATACATAAACATTTTGAGGAAATTTCAACGTTGGCCCCATTCATACATCATTGTTAATTTCTTTCCCATGTCTAATCAGGGTACAATGTCTTTAATTTAGTTGTTGCTTTTAAATTTGGTTCAAGATGGATATTCCTTCATCTAGTGCAATGGAAATAATGTTGATAAACAAGTATTTCATGATAAATTGTACAAGATTCATTAGTTATTTCTTATCTTTGCTTTTTGCTCTCATTTAAGTTTTCTACTCCATATAGAGTAGTACGAGTTCCCATTATTTAAAGATGAAATTTCATCTATCTCCTTCTTCTTGAAAGTTCAAATAATGAAACTAGGATGATATTAGAGATATAGATTAGTACTAGGTGTGTGAGTTATCTTTGAGCCTGGAAAGCCTCCCATATCGTGAAGGCATGTGAACAGTCTTCGCATGTCAAATTTCAATGCATACATAAATAGTTTGAGGAAATTTCAATGTTGGCCCCATTTAGAGGTCAATGTTTCCCATGTCTAAGCATATTACAGTGTATTTAATTTAGTTTTTTTATTTTTAAAGTTGGTTCAAGATGCACATTCCTGCATCTAGTGCAAGGGCAATAATGTCGATAAACAAGTACTTCATGATAAATTGCACAATCTTAATCAGTTATTTCTTTTCTTTGTTTTTCTCTCTGATCTAAGTTTTTTCTACATATAGAGTAGTATGAACCCATTATTTCAAGATGAAATGTCATCTACTACCTTCTTCTTGAAAGTTCAAATAACGAAACTAGGACGAGATCAAAGATATAGATTAGTATTGGGTGTGTGATTCATCTTTGAGTCTACAAAGTCTCCCATATCGTGAAGTCATGAAAATAGTCTGCCTAAGTCAAATTTCAGTGCATACAGAAACACTTTGAGGAAATTTCAACATTGGCCCCATTCAGAGCTCATTGTTGCACATCTAATTTAGCTATTTCTTTTAAAGTTGGTTCGAGACGCACATTCCTGCATCTAGTGCAAGGGAAACAATGTCGATAAAAAAGTACTTCATGATAAATTTCACAAGATTTATCAGTTATTTCTCTTCTTTGTTTTTTTCCCTCATCTAAGTTTTCTGATACATATAGAGTAGTACGAACCCATTATTTGAAGATGAAATGTCATCTACCTTCTTCTTTAAAGTTAAAATGAAACTAGGATGAGATCATAGATATAGACTAGTATTGGGTGTGTGAGTCATCATTGAGTCCTGAAATCCTCCCATATCATGAAAGCATGTGAATAGTATTTCCATGTCAAATTTCAGTGCATATAGAAACGGTTTGAGAAAATTTCAATGGTGGCCCCTTTCAAAGGTCATTGTTTCCCATGTCTAATCACAGTACAATGTCTTTAATTTAGTTGTTTCTTTTAAAGTTGGTTCAAGGCGCACATTCCCGCATCTAATGTAAGGGAAATAATGTCGATAAACAAGTATTTCATGATAAATTGCATAAGCTTCATCAATTTTTTCTTGTCTATGTTTTTTTCTCTCATATAATTTTTTTTCTTCCTATAGAGACGAACCCATTATTTCAAGATAAAATGTCGTCTACTGCCTTCTTCTTAAAATTTCAAATAAAAAAAGATAGGACGAGATCAAAGATATAGAGTAGTACTAGGTGTGTGAGTCATCTTTGAGTCTGGAAATCCTCCCATATTGTGAAAGCATGTGAACATCCTGCCCATGTCAAATTTCAATGCTTGTAGAAACATTTTGAGGAAATTCCAACGATGGCCCCATTCAGAGGAAACTATTGTCCATCTCTAATCACAGTACAATGATTTTAATTTAGTTGTTTACTTTAAACTTGGTTGGAGATACACATTCCCGCATCTAGTGCAAGGGAAATAATGTTGATAAACAAGTCCTTCATGATAAATTCAACAAGCTTCACCAGTTATTTATTGCCTCTTTTTTTTGCTCTCATCTAATTTTTTGGCTCCATATAGAGTAGTATGAACCCATTATTTCAAGATGAAATGTCATCTACTTCTTTCTTCTTGAAAGTTCAAATGAAACTAGGACGAGATCAGAGATATAGAGTAGTATTGAGTGTGTGAGTCATATTTGAGATTGGAATTCCTCCCATATTGTGAAGCCATGCAAATAGTCTACCAAAGTCAAATTTTAGTGCATACAAAAACAATTTGAGGAAGTTTCAACTTTGTCCCCATTTAGAGGTCATTATTTTCCATTTCTAGTCACAGTACAATGTCTTTAATTTATCTATTTCTTTTAAATTTGGTTTGAGACGCACATTCCCACATCTAGTGCAAGGGAAATAATGTCTATAAACAAGTACTTCATGATAAATTGAAAAATATTCATCAGTTATTTCAGGTCTTTTTTTTTTCTCATCTAATTTTTTGACTCCATATAGAGTAGTATGAACCCATTATTTCAATATTAAATGTCATGTACCACCTTCTTCTTGAAATTTCAAATAAATAAAATAGGACGATATCAGAGATATAGAGTAGTACTCGGTGTGTGAGTCATCTTTTAGTTTGGAAATCCTTCCATATCATGGAGGCATGCGAACAATTTTTTGAAGTCAAATGTTAGTGCATATAGAAAAAATTTAAGGAAATTTCAGTGTTGGTCCCATTCAGAGGTCATTGTTTCCCATGTCTAGTCACAATACAATGTCTTTAATTTAGTTGTTTCTTTTAAAGTTGGATGGAGACACACATTACCATATCTAGTGCAAGGGTAATAATGTCGATAAACAAGTACTTCATGATAACCTTCACAATCTTCATCAGTTATTTCTTGTCTTTGTTTTTTTCTCTCAACTAATTTTCCCAGTCCATATAGTGTAGTACGGACCCCGTTATTTCAAGACGAAATGTCATCTACCGCCAAATATGAATGGTATAAAGATGAATGAGATTCTCTTTGTTTTGAGGATAATTTATTCTCTACTGAACAAGGCGATCCACGTGAACATGGAAGCTCATATGGACCCTTCCATCCCCCTCACATCACTCTCAATTCCCTAGTACCCATTCTACAAAATAGAAAATAATTGAAAGAAACATACTAATTAGATTCAGGCATAGAAACTACCAAAACAAAAATTAATTAAGGTAAAGTAAATTATCATGTGTTTGTAAATGATAATTTTGGTTTAGCATGATGACATATACTGTGCCCACTATTTCTAGGTTTGACATGATAAACAACATGTAACATAGGATATAAAAAATGACATAAAACTTAAAAACATGTAATAAACCCATATAATTAAATTATTTAAAGAGAATAATTCATACAAATTAATATATATAGCTACTTACCTCATCCAACTCAACATATGTATCATCCTTCTTTTGTATCTTCTTTTTGATTCAACTCGACATCTGTATCACCATCTGATTCAAAAGCAATGTTGAAAGGTGTTAAGATTCAATATGCTAAGACATAAAATATCAGCATTGCATTTCATTTGACAACAATAGCATATACAGGATCATTGAAGAAACAACAAGCACAGCATAAACACAAGAGACACAAATTTATCCTGGGGAAACCCTCATGGGGTAGAAAACCCAACAAAGCTTCCTCAATATAGATGATCAATAAATACAAAGATGTAAACCAAAGACATGAGCTCCTCCTCCTCCATAGCAGACCTCTCTCACGCAAGGCGCCACTCACAAGTGAATGAATGAGCAAGATAAGTGAGGAACATCCTCCTCTACTTATACTTGTTCCCCGACTAACTTTTACACAGGCTAGGTCGGCCCCAACTTAATTACTGGGCTAAACACCCCATTACAACTGACTGGGCTGACCCCTCTAGGGTGGTCTAATAACCCTTTGACCCACATAACACATATAGGGCCAACCCCCACTAGGGAAGTCTAATAACCCAAATTACCACAATTTGACGGAGGAATAAACATCTCCGGATATACAATAAGATCTTCATGGAGGAATGGAACATCTCTGAGATAATAAAGTGCAAATATAATATTCTTAGAAGCTACAATATCTCAACACTCCCCCTTAATGAGAAGGATATTATAACAACATCTGCAGGAGCAAGGAGTCATCAACATCATACATGATACATCTATAAATCATTGGAAGCTTTCGCAGCATCGTCAGTAACTCAACCAGTTATTGGAATATCTTCAAGAACTTCAATACTGGAACATCAACATCTTCAGTACCGAACCTTTTGTAGCACTTTGAACATCTACAGCAATATCATCATATGGATCCTCATGATCAACAACATCATCGTCACACGATCATTAGCATCGCCATCACATGATCATCAGCATCATCATCACATCATCTCGATCTACAGTATCTAGATCATCATCTTGATCTACAGCATTTGGATCATCATCTCGATCTACAACATCTGGATCATCATCTCGATCTACAGCATCTGGATCATCATCCTGGTCTCCAGCATCTGGATCATCATCTCAATCTACAACATATGGATCATCATCTCTATCTACAGCATCTGGATCATCATCTCGATCTATAGCATCTAGATCATCATCTCGATCTACAGCATCTGGATCATCATCTCGATCTACAGCATCTGGATCATCATCTCGATCTACAACATCTGGATCATCATCTCGATCTATAGCATCTGGATCATCATCGTAGCATACTCTGTAATACACACAATCCAATTACAGGATCATCAATCCCACTCTCTTAGGACATAGGTCCATGGACGATACAATCCAGATCAAGTTCCAAGATGATCAATCCTTATCTCTTTAAGACAAGTCTCATGTCTAGGGACGATGCAATCCCGATCAACTTCCAGGAGGATCATTCCTTATCACTTTAAGACAAGTCTCATGTCTAGGGATGATGCAATCCCGATCAACTTCCAAGAGGATCATTCCTCATCACTTTAATACAAGTCTCATGTCTAGGGACGATGCAATCCCGATCAACTTCTAGGAGGATCATTCCTTATCACTTTAAGACAAATCTCATGTCTAGGGACGATGCAATCCCGATCAACTTCCAGGAGGATCATTCCTTATCACTTTTAAGACAAGTCTCATGTCTACGGATGATGCAATCCCATCACGTACATTTTGAACCAAAGGATCACGAATGATGTAGTCCTCTCACATACCTTTTGAACCAACTGTTCATGGATGATGTAGTCCTCTCACGTACCTTTTGAACCGAGGTCCACGGATGATGCAGTCCTATCACGTACCTTTTGAACCAACTGTTGACGGACATGCAGTCCTCTCACGTACCTTTTGAAATGAGGTCCAGGGACGATGTAGTCCTATCTTCAATTCTCGGAGACATCTGTCTACGGATCAATTCTAGGACCGGAGTCTAGGGAAGATACAATCCCCACCTGTCCTCTCAGGACTTCATTCTCGGAGACATCTGTCTACGGATTAATTCTGGGACCAAAGTTTGGGGAAGATACAATCCCCACTTGTCCACTCAGGACTTCATTCTCAGAGACATCTGTCTACGGATCAATTCAAGGGACCGAAGTCCAAGGACGATACAATCCCCACCTATCCACCAAGGACTTCATTCTCGAAGACAACTGTCTATGGATCCTTTTAGAACATGTGTTCAAGGATGATGCAATTCCTCTTCTTTCTCGGAGACATATATCTATGGATTCTTTTTAGAACATGTGTTAAAGGATGATGCAATCCCCTTGTCAACTTAGACGCTATCTAAGGACCATCCACCAACCTCTCTGTCAGCATCACCAATATAGGTATCCACATCATCGACCTCACTATCGATGCAGGAAATCTCATCATAAGTGACCACATCACTCCCCCTTTCGAGGAGGGTCCTACTAAGCTTGTCTCAGAAATACTCAAACTCTACTTGAGGTAGAGGTTTGGTTAGTACATTGGTAACTTGTTCATTAGTGCCTACAAATTCGAGCTTTATGGTTCCTTTCTGCACCATATCTCGTATATAGAAATATCAGATCTCTATGTGCTT
Source organism: Larix kaempferi (assembly GCA_027924585.1). Classification (NCBI taxonomy): domain Eukaryota; kingdom Viridiplantae; phylum Streptophyta; class Pinopsida; order Pinales; family Pinaceae; genus Larix; species Larix kaempferi. The sequence goes on from BSBM01001259.1 coordinate 1,183,542, forward strand.
TGACTTATCATGGAACACTGGATTCTCTACCATCTTGATACAACTCTGTTTGTCACACAGAATCACAATGGGTTCCATCTCTAAGTCAAATAGTCCTAATAACAGCTTTCGAAGCCATACTTCTTCACAACTAGCAAAGCAAGTAGCTATATATTCTGCTTGTGCTGAGAGCCACACTAGACTGCTTCCTGCTAAACCACGAGAACATGGCCGATCCTAGACAATGACATCCTCTCGATGTGCTCTTCCTGTCTAATACACTTCAACATCTGTGTAGCCATCTGAAGTCATGATCTCCAAGATAACATCGATCAAAGTCTATCATACCCTTTAGATACCTCATCACATGCTTTGCAACTATCAGGTGAACACATCTACTTTTCACTAGACACTAACTCAAGGTGTTCACAGCAAGGCATATATCTGGTCTGGTATTCGTCTGGCTTGGTATTCGTCAGATACATCAACGACCCAATAATATGTCTGTATAGAGTCACATCAACTAACTCTGAGGAGTCATCAGCTAACAACTTCAAGTCGGAACCCATGAGAGTGGCCATGGTTGTACATTCCAACATATCAAATCTTCTCAAGATTTCCACTGCATACTTTCTTAAGTTGAGAAAGATTCCTTCTGGGCCTTTCCATACTTCCATACCTAGGAAGTAACTCATCAATCTGAGATCTTTCATCTCAAATTCTATAGCCATCTTCTTCTTGCTTTCCATGATCTATTTTTCATTCCCATGTCAGAAAGAGATCATCCTCATAGTATACTAGGTTCATCATCCATAACCTTAAGGTAAAGGTTAGGATTAGCTTTACTTCTAGTAAAGCCCAAGCTTTGTCAAGAAGCTTTCAATTCTTCCTCTGTGACTGAACATCATGCACACTATGCATTGAGTGATCTTCTACATATCTATCCATGCCATCTCTCATCAGATGGGTCTACTAATATGAGCCTCAATATCATTCGAAATATGTGGTGAGTTCCTTCTTGCATCCATGTCATCTGTATATAGAAACCATCTTCAACCTTGTAGCAAAGGTTGAGATCCACATTACCCATGGTGATCATTAAGCTCATCAAATGACTATCGATCCTAAGTACCCATAGAGAGCCTGATTCACACTTCTTCTTCAATTAAACCATTAAGAGAATGGTGTTATCTAGCCACTTGGATCAAACATCTCGTCATGATCCTCTTCCTCTTTCTAAGAGAATCTTCTAGCCACGAGCCTTCTATAGTATGTTTGATTTGTAAATATTCTTGTTGAACATCCATCACTTGTTCAATGTTCATCATTCTTCATGATCTTTCCTACAAATCAAAATTAATTACATGATTAGTAATACTTCATAATCATCAAATTATGTTGATATGATAACCTATTATGCATACAGATATGTTTTACATAGTTATGTAACTATCTTGACCAATACTTTGGCACAACACTTTTCCATATTCTGTATGCATATAGTGGCTATCTAGATGCCTTCCATCTCTACAAAAACATACTATCGAGAGCGTGCACAGCTCTCAGCATGTCAGCAAAGAGGTTTCATTCTAGACAATCAACAATGGAATGTTTGTCCAACTTATCAATCATATGCATATTAGTAGTATATTGTTCAATGCTATATGAGTGTTTACACTCAGCATGATATATTCTAGGAATACAAATATACATACAACTATTACGAGCAATATCATAGACTATTCAGTAATTCAAATAACAATTCAAATACTTATCTTTTTATGTCTTGTGAGGTTGCATCCTTCTTGGTCTCGACTTCCCTTCCATGTCATGAGCTTCTATCCATCTTGTACCACTATGCATGCTCAAGTGTGCACTAGTGTCATCCTCATGATCTCATACACAAACATACATTTATTAGTATAATCTCAATATTATCAGAACATTATAAATCTAAATAATCTTAAGTGTGTATGGTCATGATTATTTCATACACAGGTATACTAAGATCCTAGCACAAAGTAGGATTCTAACTTGACATAGGAAAAAATACCTGGATTAGTATACCTACTTAGTTATGTCTAACATACCTAAACAATATCTTCTTTGTTCTCTTCAATGATTTAGAGATCCTGTGCTAGAACCTGCATATCTCATAGGTTAAGCATAATAGAACAAAGTCATACATACCTCGTAAATAGAACTTCTATGAGATCAAAGATTATGGATGAGTCTTTTTCTTCATGTTGTCATGGTCATGGAACTTGATTTGTCTTTCGTGATGTACCTGTATCATGTTAGCAGACAACATCAACCTCATACAACACCATAGTGCATTAGTACAATCATATAGCCCTAATCAATGAATGTCTTCTATCATTGACATGCATTCAAACTTTTACTAGGGTGATAAGACAATTCTAACATTAATCAAGATTGTACTAACCTAAATAATATGAAGACAAACATATTATGAACTTAATCAAGAATTAGATTTCAAGACATACCTGTATCTCCTTAAGTCATACCTGTCGAGACTTCTTGTAGTCTTCTTATGTAAGGCCTTAGCCTCATCTCCCCCTGAAATTGGATCTGGAGCTCGATTAGGGTTTGTCAGAAAAACACTAAAAATTCAAACTTTGACTTTCATACGTTTGAACGTATGGAAGGATGTGTCTTGCTGAGCTGATCAAACTAGCATACTACAATTTTCAAATCTCCAAAAATTTGACCCCTCACAATTGCCTTCAAAACTTCTGGATCTTCTGGACAAGATCCCGAACTAGGGTTTGATGAAGCCCACCCTTTTTCCTAATCAAAAGGTTCGATCCAAAGCTCTAAAATCTTATTTTTCTAAGGAGCTTCCAGTCGTGGTCACAGACTTCAAAAATTCCAACTTTTGTTGAAGCCCTAATTTTCCATCTTTCTGATCAAAATCTCAAACTTGGGTTTGATCAAGCCCGGTCTTCTATCCAACCAAAAAATTTGATCTTGGTCTCCAAATTTTGATTTTCCTAAGCAGCATTTAGCCATGGACTCCGATTCCAAAAATTCCAACTTTCTCCAAAAACCTAAATTCCGGAAGCCATGAATGAAGGTGCTAAAAAATAATTCTGTTTTGACAGAAATATGTACCTGATTGTTTCTGGTGTAACTCTGAACTTTTCGATCCACGGGGTCTGAAAATTTTTTTTTTGGTATCCTGACCTATCATCTTTCCATCTCGACAAGTCTGACCTCAATTGGATTTCCTAAGAGAGAGTTATATTAAGTGTCGCAACGTGACCTGTTTATGGGATAAAACAGGAGAGAAAACTTGTACGGAGTGCCACGTGTCACTAGTTCAACTTCAGCCTCTGAAATTGTTTCTTGAGATAGTACAGTCCATGCACTACCTGTCACTTTTTATGAAATTTCATTTGGAGCTTACTAGCCCAAGTTATGACCTTTTTTCCTAGGTCACCTGATTATGACTAAGATCTGCAAGAGGCAGAAACCCTAACTTGTACTGATCATAACTCACAAAGTAGAACGAATCTAAGGGTTTCCTTTAGACACAAAGTACATGGGGATGTTATATACGACTTGCAAACATTTTCAGATCCTGGACCTTCGCCAAAATGGATTTATAGCGAAAGTTCCACGATGACTGGTTTTTTCTATATAAAACCCTAACCTTCAAATTGTCGCAAGTGAAGCAAGTGTCGTAAGTGCCATACATTGCCTTCCTTTAGGTTAGCTTTGATACCATGTTAAGATTGAATATGCTAAGACAGAAAATATCAGCATTGCATTTCATTTCACAACAATAGCATATATAGGATCACTGAAGAAACAACAAGCACAACATAAACACAAGAGACACAAATTTATCCTGGGAAACCCTCATGGGGTAGAAAACCCAACAAAGCTTCCTCAATATAGATTATCGGCAAATACAAAGATGTAAACCAAAGACATGAGGTCCTCCTCCTCCATTGCATACCTCTCTCACACAAGTGCGCCACTCACAAGTGAATGAATGAGTGAGATAAGTGAGGAACATCCTCCTCTACTTATACTTGTTCCCTGATTGACTTTTACACAAGCTAGGTTGGCCCCAACTTAATTACTGGGCTAAACAACCCATTACAACTGACTGGTCCAACCCCTCTAGGGTGGTCTAATAACCCTTTGACCCACATAACACATACAAGGCCGACCCCCATTAGGGAATTCTAATAACCCAAATTACCACAATCCGATGGAGGAATAAACATCTCCGGATATACAATAAGATCTTCATGGAGGAATGAAACATCTCTGGGATAATAGAGTACAAATATAATATTCTTAGAAGTTATAATATCTCAACAAAATGAATGGCGATGTCATCATCATCATCACTGTCATTTTCGATCGTATCTTCATCGATATCATCATCAAGAAATGGTACATTGTCTCCTATGCCCGGTTCATCTTCTCCGTCTTCTTCATCTATCGACCCATCTTCTTTCTCTAGATATGCACCATCTTCTTCTTCAATATCATCTTCTTACTCTAAAATATACTTTAATGGCCTTCCTCTTTGATCATATCTAACAACAAATGAACAATCCCTCTTACTTGAAACCTTTGAGTAAAAGTCCGTTCACATTGGCTTGGAAAAGCGTAGCGGTCATTTTTATTTTCAAACACCGTTGTTTTAATCATCGTAAATCCATTGGCATGCTCAATAACAGTTCTATCCTCATCACCTCCATGCACTAGTAACATATACCATTTGAAATCGAACAGAACTATTGTGAAGGAATTAAAGTCACACATAATTATACCATCCAAATATCCATAGTAATTATTTTCAGTTTCCCATGGATGTCTGTCTCTCCTAGAGGAAACATTAGTAACCTAGAATACTGCAGTTATCTCACTATCATAAGTTTTCCTGGTTTCATCCAACTGTTGGATGTGAAATTAATGGCCATTGCACAACATAGCCTTGTGGTGTTTCAACTACAATATGTGAGATATGTAAAACTTGGATTGACAATTGATAAACATATTTATATAACTTGGAAAGTATCTAATAAAACACACCTGCAGTCACATTAATATAATATAAAATAACTTAATAAAATGGGTGAATTTGCTCACCTTTCCAACTTTCAAGCCATATGCTACATCTATTTCCCTCTGTGTAGCATCGACATATTCATTACGACGAGCTTCTTTAACCAATTGAGACAATTGTTTCCATGTATCACCTACCACCATGACATTCTTTACATACCTTCATCTAGTCAAGATTGTTTGCAATGTATAAATGTAGTGCCTCCCAATCTCGATGATCTAACTCAAAAAATCATAATTCAACAATATTATATATTAGTTATAACTGCGGTAAATATTAAGAAATGATGAAATAATAATTATTAAATGAGTATGAACATATACACAAATAAATAAAAAATTTATATGTATCATAAATATCGGCAATTTAATTACCTCTCACTTTCTTCATTCTACCTTTCCTCAACAGGTGCTCCCCTTCAAATTTTTTGGAGTTCACATCCCAAATACAATCCACTCCATGCATAGCTCATGCTGCTAAATTCGGAACATATTGACTAATATACAGCATGGATTGAGATACCATTTATCCCTTCATCATAGAACCCTCGGGACATTCTCTTTGTCTAACTAAATTCCTGAATGATTTCAAGTGCCTCTCCACCATCTACATTGACCTTGTGTGTACAAGTTCACACATTTCAATCTCCTCAACTTGGTGTATGAGGTGGTGTTCTTGTGCACTGAGAAATGTTGGAGGTAGATACTTTTTCATTTCACACATTAGCTAAGGAATTTCTCTCTTCCAATACTTTATATAATCTTGATGGATTTATTTTAATGACAACCATCTACAGACCATGATGCAAGAAAATAACATGTTTCAACAAAACATAATATATATTACAATACAAGTAAAACACATGTCATTAAGTACAACAACAAATTCAAAAAACATTTTGCATGTAAATTAATCATAGCTACTTACCTCATGTATTTTCCAAGATCATATAGAACTTGTTTGACATTGTTTTCAAAGTCATTTGGGAGAGATAGAGCTAGAACATACTGTAACAATAAAAACGAATTGTTATTTGTTTCAAAAGTAGACAGAAAAAATAAAAATCATAAAATATATATTCAACCAATATATAAATATGAATACCAAAATTATTACATTAATGAAGGTATGCCAGTCGTGGGTTTTTACCCCACCAAATTCAACTTTTTTCATTAAGATATTATGTATGTTTGAAGAAAAACCCGTTGGAAATTTAATTCTTTTAATGACCTTTTCACATCATTATTTTGTTTCTCTATTAATAACCATGGAAGTTTATTTCGGTCTCCATCGCTATTTTTTCGGATCACACTTCACATTGCATGATTGGCTTCCTGAATGTCAATACAAATTTTGACAATTTTTTCTTTATCCTTTGTGCCATATATGATTTTCCATAATGTTTATGTCACATTCTTCCCAATATGCATTGTATCAAACAAATGAGGTATTTTTAGTTGCTCATATTAGGTCAACCTCATGAATTGAGTGGGATAACATTTCATTCCTCGTGGAATCCATTTATTACTAGCTTCACGACGATGGCCTTGATGAAGCATAAAAGAAATCACAACAATAATTATCAAACACGGTAAAATATATTTAATAATTAAGATATAATTTCAAATTCAAAACATTACATATATGATACATAAACAAATTGTGTACCTTGATGATTTTTATTATATTCCAACCTCCATAGGTGCAGTGTCATTCTTCGTGGTTTTAATCCAGTCTCTTCTTTCCCATTGAAAATATGTTTTCAGTAGTACAAAACCTATGGGTATTCGAGAAGAAGTGCCTATACTCATCAAACACCATATTTCCTAAAGTTTTTTAATAATGATACTTCATCTTAGGACAACAAACTAAAAATGCAAATTTACCCTTTGTTTGTAGACCTACAATAGATGGATTAATGTCAATTATACGATGGATTATTAAAAAAACATTCATGATATCTTCAAAATAATTATATAGTATTAAACTGCAACGGAACGTTACATACCACAAAAATGTTTTAGTCCTAGGGCATCATGAATTGTCCATACAAGCATTCCACGGAATTGAAATCTCTTCTACCCAATTGGTTTATAGATGTCATAAATAGTGATGTGGTTCCATAACTCTATTAGCTCATCGATAAGAGGCTCGATGTGTACATTAATATGTTTAACTTGGTACTTACCGAATTGTTTGAAATTACACATGATTACTACCATGATATGTATATGTAAGTAAATAATTAAATAAATGATATTATGCAAAAGACGAGACAAATGACAATGTTACATTCGAAAAATTAATATAGACAAATGCCTGGAACAATCATTGTCAACATGACATGCTCCCTCTTTATTGACATCCAAGGAGGAATTTTATTTTTGATGACAAAAATAGGCTACACTGAGTAAATATACCTAAGCTTTGTGAATGGATTAACACTGTCAGCTTCCAATGAAATCCTAATATTACGAGGTTCATCTTTAAAATCTGACCATTTTTCCTCAATTCCCCTAAATGCATAACCATCTACAGTAATTCAAAGAACACCATATCCACTTCTATTATGTGCATGGTAATCCATAAACTATGCTATGCTTTTACACCTGAACAGTCTGTGCAAACGTGGAATTATGGGAATACGATGTGTAAAATTAGTCACAGCAGATCTAATGAACAAGTAAATCAATCACAACAGATGAACATAGAAAATATGGTGCAAAACTGTGCAAAACATGCAGCAGTGCTCTCTATCCCAGAAAGGGTGAATGAATTACAATAGATTACAATCTAAACTGTCACAATGACTGAGCAATTCGAATTGACTAAGTAGGCCATTCGAATCACTGAATGGAGTAGCTTGACTCTATCTAGGAGTCCTCATCAATCATCGGTGGTGCTCATCAATCACATCAACCAGTCATCCAGGTGTCAAACTGAGTCTAACTGAGTGTAATAAATGTAACTGAAGTGTGTAGCACTGATATAGGATCTGGAGGCTCAGTGGGGGCGCATGGGAGGCTAACTAAAGTCAGAACAAGTCACCTAATCAAACTGGAGGTCAAACGGAAGTGATACAGTCAGTCGGGAGTGAAACTAGCCTCAAATCAGGGAGAATCGGAGCTAACTGAATGTAACTGAAGTGGAACTGCAGTGGTAGGTGAACAAGTGCGCCCTTCTCTGGCAGTAGGTGAGAAGTGGGCGCCTTTCAGCTTAGGAGGGCTAAAACTCTGTGGTAAGTGGCTCCCGGGTGCTAGAAGAAGGTGGATAAGGTGCTGGAGGCATCAAACTGGTGACTGGGATGCATGCCTGTGCATGCAAGATCCTGAAATAGATCATATCCTGAAATAGATCATGCAAGATCCTGAAATAGATGATGTATCCCGAAATAGATGATGTGGATATCCGAACACCCCCCCTCAAGCTAGACTATGATGTGCTAACAAAAATAATGTGGGGCCCTGGTAACTAAGACCAAAGGTCACCCCAATACAATAATAATCCAAACTAATAACAGTAAATAAACCGAGGAAATGGGGAAAACCTCATGGGAAAAATACCCCCCCTCAAAATGAACTGTAACACACCAAAAGATTTAACTGCTCCAAACTAAAATAGATATGTCTGGAGGTATCTTACTCTTGGGAGTAAATGGATTATGCTCCAAAAACATGTGCTTGAATTCTCCATCAGTGGATGCAAGCGAATGTAGAGACTTTAAGAACTTGCTCTTCATACCGAAAATGGTGAGAACAAATCTGAAAATATAAGGATGATCCTGGAACCTGTGATTCGAACCAAGTGAGGTAGGAATAGCTCCAATCGGATCAAATAGATCTTGAAACTTGAACTTCTTATCAATAGAAGTTAAATCAGCTCCAAAAATAGATGAATGGTTTCTTGAGATCTCCTTTGAACCAACAAGGGTGAGATCAAAACCAAAATCAGAAAAAAGTGCATGAGAATTGAACTCAAGCGAATGGTAGTGCTCTTCATCTTCATTAAAACTCTGAGAAACTTTGCAAATGATAGAACATAAGTTTATAGAAGGCATGCAATCAAGGAGGGCAAATGCTTCACCTCCAAAATCAGATTTTACCTCCAAAACATCAAGTAGATCATTATTCCGCATGCCGACAAACTCATGTGAAAGAGAGGATTCAAGAACCTCTTCGAAATCTAGAGTATGAGCTTGTTTATCTTGCTCAGAATTCGAAATAGAAGACTTTGAGAGAATGAGTGTTGAATCTACAGTTTCTTCTTCATCTTGAACAATTGTTGAGCCCAACACATGATCGGAAAGAACACATAAGGAGATCTCACTGGGCTTGTTCTCCAAAAGGCTAGCATGATCCTCTTCTTCCTGCTTTCCAAATTCTCTATCAAGTTGGACCCATAGATCACTTGGATTTTCAGCAGTATTACTAAGGTAGCGCATACAAGGAGACATAGCAAGACACATTGCTCCAAAAGCTCTGTCACAATCATTGAACCAATCATTCTCCTCTTCATCGGAATCAAAATCTCTTGTATTACCAATGCACATATCAAAAAGACATTGTCTCTTCAAGAATGCAATCATATTTGGTTTCCATTCATCATAGTTGAATGGAGTAAGAATATTTTGTGAAGAAGAAGTCTCCATCTTTGCATTAGCGAATGCACATGGAGAAGTAAGAAACCTGCAAATCACACACAAACAAACACAATAAGGTCGAACAATCCACCCTTTGAGAGTTGCATCACACCTGGGATTGGATTTCAAGCAATGTTGAATAGGTCCAATGTATCAGATCCAGGAATTATGTGGTAACTCAAGCTTCTGGAGTGGTATTGGAATAGTTTTCAAGCTTTGCATGCACAGGAGCGAATGCCCTTGAGATATCTCATGCCAAACTTTTTGCAATTTTTAGCAATTCAGTCAAATCTTCTTGTATAAACACCTGTAGAAAAGAGATCTTGTCCCTGCAATGGCTCTGATACCATGTAAAATTAGTCACAGCAGATCTAATGAACAAGTAAATCAATCACAACAGATGAACATAGAAAATATGGTGCAAAACTGTGCAAAACATGCAGCAGTGCTCTCTATCCCAGAAAGGGTGAATGAATTACAATAGATTACAATCTAAACTGTCACAATGACTGAGCAATTCGAATTGACTAAGTAGGCCATTCGAATCACTGAATGGAGTAGCTTGACTCTATCTAGGAGTCCTCATCAATCATCGGTGGTGCTCATTAATCACATCAACCAGTCATCCAGGTGTCAAACTGAGTCTAACTGAGTGTAATAAATGTAACTGAAGTGTGTAGCACTGATATAGGATCTGGAGGCTCAGTGGGGGCGCATGGGAGGCTAACTAAAGTCAGAACAAGTCACCTAATCAAACTGGAGGTCAAACGGAAGTGATACAGTCAGTCGGGAGTGAAACTAGCCTCAAATCAGGGAGAATCGGAGCTAACTGAATGTAACTGAAGTGGAACTGCAGTGGTAGGTGAACAAGTGCGCCCTTCTCTGGCAGTAGGTGAGAAGTGGGCGCCTTTCAGCTTAGGAGGGCTAAAACTCTGTGGTAAGTGGCTCCCGGGTGCTAGAAGAAGGTGGATAAGGTGCTGGAGCCATCAAACTGGTGACTGGGATGCATGCCTGTGCATGCAAGATCCTGAAATAGATCATATCCTGAAATAGATCATGCAAGATCCTGAAATAGATGATGTATCCCGAAATAGATGATGTGGATATCCGAACACGATGAAGAACCCTTTGAAGCACCATTTTTGTTACTTGATCTGTTCGATATCTACTAATATGACAGTTCATGCATTCAGTTTTCGATGCATGTTGTCCTTAATATATGATATGATCATTAGGACATGCATCTATAGTTTTATAGTTCATTCCAATGTCTTTCATAATGGAAAGTAAATATTGACATGTGCGAGGTAAAATATTTGGCGATGGTAAGAGAAATTCACCTAACAATCTACAACATAAAAAATAACTAGTTAATGTAAAGAATATTAATCATAAATATTTCATTCTTATTTAACACAATAACTAACACTAAAAAATGTCGGAAAAGTCAACATTTATGTATATAGGATGAAACAAATTACATATCTTAGGGTCTATGTCATACAAGTGTTTGACAAATTATTCATAACCTTTAAGTTCATTAGAAGCAATGTAGAGAAGAGAATATTTTCTCTTGTCCCTTTATAAAGTCGTTTATTTTCCTTTTCCATGAAAGTTTCATCATAAATACCATCATTGTCCCATCATCTTAAACTATGTTATGCTCGTAATATACTTCCATGGGATCATTAAATTGATTTTCATTATTGGCTTCATGTTCCTTAGCTTGTACAACATCATTTTACTATTACTAGGGGCATTCTACAGAAAGGTAGGGGGAAACTCCAACTTTATAATTACAAACAAGCATGCAAAATTAGTGCATGTATAACAAATACTAAAACAATATAATTTTTTACAAATACAATCAATGTTAATACATATAATGAATATAGAGAGAGCTAATTACCATGGGATGATATTTATTCAATCCTTCATCCATGTGCCCATATTTCCTACAATGTTTTCTAGTTGTTTTTATTAAAATTCTCTTGGGACATCTCATAAAACAACTATTGAAAGGGAAAAAACATCTACTATCACCCTTTTCACCCTCTTCATTTATTTCCCCGCCTCTAGTATTTTCTGACATTCTTCCCACAAAAATACAGTGATGATTATAAAAATAAATCTATTTTTTGTTGGACAAGAATACCTTGCACCCTTTCAGAATCGTCGTTGTTATAGAAAAATTGTCGCAGCATCTTTAAAATAGAACATATTTACAATTTTTGCGACGTTGGACTTCTGATGAAAGTTTACCAAGCCGAAGTTGACTTTGTCAAATAGTGGGTGACCGTTTGGAAAAGGAAATGACTACTATTTGGTTCGTCGCAATTGCAACCCAACGTCACATAATGTCCCAATTGTGACACAATGTCACGTATCGTCTCGCTTGTGACAATATGTTAGATGTTGTCACAATTGCGATGAAAATTGAGACATCATCACAAGACTGACGAGATTGAGTGAGATAGAAAAAAACTTGAAAATTTTAACATTTGTCTTGAATTTTTCGATAGTACGACCAATTTAGTTCGTACCATCAGAAGCCTTTCATAATATATTTTCCAATATGTATTAGTGCATGGTTTATACTGCAACACATGGATGTTTATGTCATTAGTGGAAATTACTTCTCAACCCTGAGAAGGTTCCCATTTCCTCATCATGAAATTGACCAAGAGGTAGCCAAAAATTAATTATATGGATCACTCATGGGCATCCTCATAAGTTTGTAGAAAATCATTCATTAGGAACTAATACCAATTAAGTTTAACCCCATACACAAAAAATTCTAGCACACATATGGCATCCAATTATGTGCACTCTCCTTTGGTATAGTTTTGTATCATCATCCAATGACTAGTTGGAAATAAAAAAAACTAGTCATGATTTATAGGAGAGTTCTTAGCACCCCAACCACTCCTAGTGGTTCCATGATTATGAAAGAGGTTTGACTCTCCCTTTTGCCGGTTATGATTTCTTGCTCCCTATCATGCATTTGTTAAGTCTTCACCTTCCACTGGTAAACTTGTTAACCAATGGATATCTTCGAAATGAATGGGATATTATTCATCCAACCATAGTGAATTCCCATGCACATAGCTAGTGAGGAACTTGGTGTATTTCATATCCTTTCTTGTCCTCCCAAAACTGGAAGGTCCAACAAAGCTGTCAAGGTGGATTTTCACAAGGACTCATACATTGGAATCCAAACAATGGAAATATCTTCAAACTAAAATGGTATATGGTCTATGTAAACCTTGTGCTTCATATAAAGGTAAATATCCCCATTCGTGAATTCAATGTCCATAAGCCTTGTTTGTTCCACCTTCCCATGCTTGTCACCAGGGATTGCAAATCATGGGTCATGTATGTCAGTTGGAATTGTGTCCTTAGATTGTGAGGGAAAAAACTTGTTAGTATATGTAGGAATTTTGTCCTTAGATTGTGAAGGAAAAAACTTGTTAGTAGGGAAAAAACACCATGGAGGGGTGAATGTGCTATTGGCCAAAAACACTGGTGGATATCTCTTCACTCTTTTGAGGCTCTATGATGATTGTTAGCTACAAGAAAGGAAACAAAGTATGTAAATATTGATTAGTGAGGGGACTTAACCACTTTTAGTAATTTTTATGGACTCATCAATGACGAGGATCACCTCGGGCATGTGACATACTACCCATTATGACTCAAAACACATACATTCGACACATTCTTGAGCTTTTCATGTCAACAATTAACTAGACATACCTGCAAAGTAGATAAGACTTTAGCATTAACTCAATGACTTGATTGGAATGATTCCCTAAGTACAACCCAAAACTTATATATCCAATTACTAAGATGTGACCACCCTTTTTCCCTTCTATAATTAGTATACTGATATTATAACTCAACCCTGATTCAACAAACTACATATAGTTGGACATTACATAAAAATCCCCCCTGGCCACAAAGGTTGATTGATACTCAAAAGTAATGACTATAGATCAAATACTTGGGTCTCTCAATCATAATCATTGGCTTAGAACTATAATAATTCTTGATGTATATGTAACTTTGGAATGTATTTCATATATGTATATTGTATCCCTACAGAGACGTTATTATTCCTCTGTACGGAAGTGTTTTCATTTGCATTTACAAGTGTCGTAACTTATATATGATGGGTTATTAGACCACCAAGTGTAGGGTCGACCTTGAGTTGAGTTACCATGGGTTATTAGGCTCTCCTAGAGAAGTCGGACCTATTAGGTTATTAGGCAAGTCAAGTCAGTGTATAAATAGAGTAAGGGTATCACTCTATTTGATCATTCACTTACTCATCTATTCTCTCATGTGAGTGATGCACACTAGTGGAGGAGCAGAAATTGCTAGGAGACTATCTCTTGTATTTGGGTTTTGTATCATTGCTCTTTCTATCTCTCAAGAAGTTGCGGGGTTTTTCACCTTCTTGGTTTTCCCCGAGGAAACTCTGTGTCTATTGTCTCCTGTGATTGTCTCTTGTGATTGATATGCTATACATGTTATTCTCTCACAGAAGATCCTAGATCATTTTGAATTAATGCTCAAAATCTAACATGGTATCAAAGCTAACTTGAGAAGAAGACACTGTGTAGCTGTAGAAGCTAGGGATTCTTGATTTTTGGGTTTCTCTCCATAGATCTTCAAAGGCAGGAGGCTACATTGACTCTCCTAGCAAGGGCACATTTTTTTGTCGAAATAGAATCTCATTCTGAGCACTTTCAGTTTTTGGCCTGTCACTGCTGTGGGAAATTAGGGTTTTGGAGAAAGTTGGAATTTTTGGAATATGAGTCCATGGATGGATGCTCCTCACAAAAATCAAACTTCTAAGCCTTGGATTGAACTTTCTGGTTGGGTAGAAGGTCGGTTTTGATCAAATCCTACATCGGGATCCTGTCTAGTGAATCTAGAAGTTTCAAATGCAATTTTGAGGAGTAAAATTTTGCAGATTTCAAAATCAAAGTATACCAGCTTAACCAGCTCAGCAAGGCACGTCTTTCTATCCTTTAAGAAGTTTGAAATTCAAAATTTCAATTTTTAGGGTTTCTCTGACAAACCCTAATCCAACTCCAGATCCAGTTTTCAACAAATCAAGTGGTAAGACCTAATAAATTTTCTATTTCCATTTGATGTACTCTTTAAGATGTCTCACAACACCAAGCTTGAGGATAAGCTTGAAGGGGCTGATAAGTTCTGAGCATGGAAGCATAGGATTAGGTTAATCCTGGAAGAAAATGAATTGGACACCTACATAAGTGAAGAGGTTCCAGTTCCAGAGGGAGATGAGGCTAAGGCCTTACACAAAATGAATTTGGTCAAGGCTAAGAGGATCATTGTTGATTCTATCAAAGACCATCTCATACCACATGTGTCATCTCTAAAGACACCTAAGAAGATGTTTGATTCCTTGACCAAGGTATTTGAAGGGAAGAACATAAATCAGAAGATGACCTTGAGGAATCAACTAAAGAATGTCAAGATCCAGAATGCGGAGACCGTGCAGTCTTATTTTTCAAGGGTCTCCCAGATAAAAGAACAACTTGAAGTTGTTGGAGAAGACATAGAGAATGGAGAAGTGGTAATGACCACTCTTAATGGCCTTCCTAGGTCATACGATTCCTTCATCCAAGGAATTTGTGCTAGGAATAAACTTATCACATTCAGTAGGATGTGGGAAGAATGCTCACAGGAAGAAGCTCGGATTATAGCTCAAGAAGAGAAGATGGGGAATGAAGATCAAGCCCTCACAGCACACTCCAAGAAGCATGATGACAAGAGAGGGCATCATCATAGTAAGAAAGAAAGGAACCACCATCATAATCAAAGGGGTGACCCCAAACCTCGAAGAAACATGTCCTATTTCTGATGTTATACATGTGATGATAAGGGACACTATTCCAAGGATTGTCCCAGAAATAATAAAGATGGCTCTCACAAGAAGAAGAACAACAAAAGAAGACATCATGCTCACACTGCAGAGGATGATGAACCTCCCAAGAAGAGGGCTAGGGAAGAAAGTGAAGATTCTTCAAGTGATGAAGAGTATGTTTTGATTTCTCCCCTCACTGGTACTATTGCTCATGGAAGCAATGATTGGCTTCAATGATTGGCTTATAGATAGTGGGGCTTCCAAACATATGACAGGATTCAAGGGATTCTTTGTAAACTTATCTGAACATGAATCACCCCACAAGGTGAAACTTGGAGATGACTACCAGTATCCCATAAAAGGAAGTGGTGAAGCCTCCTATAAACTAGACTCTGGAAAATCTATGAAAATGAAAGATGTACTACATGTTCCAAGTCTCAAGAAGAACCTTCTCTCCATATCTGCTTTGGATGCAAAAGGCATAAGGGTTACATTTATAGATGGCCAAGTTCTTATGTGGCCAAAAGGTAAGACCATTGATGATGCAATAGTGATTGGAGAGCAAGAGGGAGGATTATACAAATTGATGGGCCAACCAGAACAAGCCTTGGTTCATGATTCAGTAGATCCAAGTGCACTTTGGCATAGAAGGCTTGCACATGTGCACTATAGGGCACTACCTATTGCAAGCAAAGCAGTTGAAGGTCTTCCTGAAATCCAGACAAAGCATGAAGGAATTTGCAAAGGTTGTGCAAAGGGAAAGAACACAAAGAAGACATTTCCAAGTAGTGAAAGTAAGGCAAAAGCAAACTTGGAGATTATCCACTCCGATGTATGTAGTCCAATGTCTTCCAGCTCTCTGAGTCAGTATGTATATTATGTTTCCTTCATTGATGATTTCTCTACGAAGACTTGGGTTTATTTCTTGAAGAATAAAGATGAAGTGTTTGATAAGTTCAAGGAATTCAAAGCCTTGATAGAAAATCAAATTGATAAGAAGATCAAGATCTTTAGATCCGACAATGGTGGAGAATTCACTTCAGGAGACTTCAAGAAGCTATGGAGTGATTCAGGGATTAAGAGGGAGTTGACTACTCCTTACAATCCACAACAAAATGGGGTTGCAGAAAGGAAGAATAGAACTATCATGGAAGTAGCTAGGGCAATGCTTCATCACCAATATCTACCTATGCACCTATGGGCAGAAGCAGCAAGGACAGTTGTATATGTGCAAAACATAACAACTCATAATATACTTGACAACAAAACACCAGAAGAAGTGTTCACTGGAAAGAAGCCAAAAGTTAGCCATATCAGAATATTTGGCTGTCCAGTGTACACACACATTCCAAAGGAAAAGAGGAAAAAGCTAGATCCTTCAGGAAAGAAGGGCATCTTTGGGTTACAGTGAAAGCTCGAAAGCATACAAAATCTACTTTCCAGGGTTCAAGAAGATTGACATTAGCAGGGATGTAACTTTTGATGAAAACTCAACATACATCAAATCAAGGAAGAAACCTGCTGAAGACAATGAAGAACCAAGAATATCCAGAACACAAGACACCACCATAAGTGAAGTTATTCCAGAAGAAGACCATGAAATAGAAGATGCACAAGAACCTGTAGATCCACCCCATGAGAAGAACTCTCACAAGAGGAAACCAACATGGGCTAGAGAGCTCATCCAAGATGCAGAAAGGTATGGTATTCCAGAGGAGGAACACAGAGAAAGAAAAAGGACTAGGTCACATACCAGCTATGTTTCCTTACTCTATGATATTATGAACAAAGAACCTTCCAATTATGAAGAAGCAGTGGAAAAGAAAGAATTGAAGGATGCCATGGTCGAGGAATACCAGTCGATCATGAGGAATGATGTTTGGGATGTGGTCCCAAGACCAAAAGGGAAGTCTATGGTGACTTCCAAGTGGATATATAAGATCAAGCATGCTGCAAATGGTAGCATAGAGAAATACAAGGCAAGATTTGTAGCTCGTGGCTTCTCCTAGAAAGAAGGGATAGAGTATGAAGATAATTTTGCACTTGTAGCTAGATACATTTCCATCAGAATAGTACTTGCTCTGGCTATAGTGATGAAGTGGAAGATACATTAGATGGATGTCAAGACAGCTTTATTGAAAGGTGTAGTCGAAGAGTAAGTGTATGTGGAGCAGCCACATGGTTTTGAGACACATGACAGGGATTCATATGTGTGTAGGTTGAAGAAAGCTTTGTATGGCTTGAAGCAAGCTCCTAGGACTTTGTATGGTAGGATAGATAGCTTCCTATCCAGTTTGGGCTTTACTAAGAGTAAAGCGAATTCCAACCTTTACTACAAGGTTGAGGAAGGAAAACCAGTGATACTACTACTATATGTGGATGACCTGTTTGTTACATGTGAGGACAGGTTGATTGCCGACACCAAGAGGAAGCTTGTTGCTGAGTTTGAGATGAAGGACATGGGTATGATGCATTACTTTCTAGGTATGGAGGTGTGGCAGAGTGCGAATGGAATCTTGGACAAGGGAAATATGTAGTAGAGATCCTGAAGAGGTTCGGGATGATGGATTGCAACGCCATGGCCACACCTATGGCATCAAACCTCAAGCTTCTATGTGATGCTTCATCTGATCCGGTTGATGCCATGATGTATCGTCATATGATTGGGTCCTTGATGTACCTGACGAACACGAGACCAAATATTTGCTTTGCAGTGAACACCTTGAGCCAGTTTCTGATAGATCCGAGACATGTTCACCTGATTGCAGCAAAGCATATTTTGAGGTACTTGAAGGGTACAGTTGACTATGGGCTCAAGTATGATGTGAAGTAAAATTTTAACCTAGAGGATTACGTTGATTCAGATTGGGCAGGCAGTGCCATTGATCGGAAGAGCACTTCGGGGTGTTGCTTCAGTATGGGATCCGGTATGATCTCTTAGCTTAGCAGGAAGCAGTCCTGTGTGGCACTGAGTATAGCCGAAGCAGAGTATGTTGCAGCTTGTTCGGCTAGTTGTGAGGCAGTATGGCTTAGGAAGCTACTGTCTGATTTATTTGATCTCCAGTTGAGTGCTACTTGTATATATTGCGACAAGCAGAGTTGTGTGAAGTTGTTAGAGAACCCAGTGTTCCATGACAAGTCGAATCACATTGAGATCAAGTATGACTATATCAGGGATATGGTGCAGAGAGGAGCAGTGCTGCTGTATGTTGCAACGGACGAGCAGATAGCCGATGTGTTGACCAAGCCACTGGCCAGAGTGAAGTTTGAGTACTTGAGAGAAAGACTTGGTGTACTTTAGATCGAGATTCCTTCCAAGGGGAAGTGATTAGTCCAGAGACACAGATGCACATGGGCCATTCTCACATAGTGGTAGGAAATTCCTCCTATGGTGAGATGTAAGGGTTGGGTCATTCCCACATGGTGGTAGGAAAGTCCTCCCATGGTGAAATGTAAGGGTTGGGTGTGGCTTTTCCGACATGGTTAGAGGAAAGTCCTTCCATGGTCGTTGATGTAATTACCGTGGCTTTTCCGACATGTTTAGAGGAAAGTCCTTCCATGGTCATTGATGTAATTGTCGAGCTTTTTCGACATGGTCAGAGGAAAGTCCTTCCATGGTCATTGATGTGATTACTGATCCTTTCATCGGATGGTCAAAGGAAAGTCCTTCCATGCCGATGAGTGTAAGTGCTATGATATGTGTGCATCTGGGTTGTGCTCCGTGGACTATGAGATGATCTAAAGACGATGAGGTAACACAAGTTTTGCAGAGGCATATAATCAGTCCTGAGATGCTCTTGCAGGTTTTGTAGTGGCATATAATCAGTCCTAGGAGATCTTGTAGCTTTTGTAGAGGCATTGTAATCAGCCCTGAGGTGTACCTATTTGATGGCTTGCTCGTAGAGATGATGAAGACCTACATGGATGCTAGGCCTACATCCAACATGAAAAAGGGTTGGCTTTGTATAACTTCCTATGACAAGTATATTGCAGATTGATTGAGATAGTAGCAACAGTGACAATGACAATGATCCGATGACGATGATCCAGTGATGATGATCTAGAGAAGAAGACTTGTGCTAATGACCTGTGTCTAGAAATACCTTCGTAGTTAAGAGGGAGTGTTGATGTATATGTAACTTCGGAATGTATTTCATATATGTATATTGTATCCCTACAGAGATGTTATTATTCCCCTGTATGTAAGTGTCGTCATTTGTATTTACAAGTGTCCCAATTGATATATGATGGGTTATTAGACCACCAAGTGTGGGGTCGACCCTGAGTTGAGTTACCATGGGTTATTAGGCTCTCCGAGAGAAGTCGGCCCTGTTAGGTTATTAGGCAAGTCAAGTCAGTGTATAAATAGAGTGAGGGTATCACTCTATTTGATCATTCACTTACTCATCTATTCTCTCATGTGAATGATGTGCACTAGTGGAGGAGGAGAAGCTGCGAGGAGACTATCTCTTGTATTTGGGTTTTGTATCATTGCTCTTTCTATCTCTAAGGAAGTTGCGGGGTTTTTCACCCTCTTGGTTTTCCCCAAGGAAACTCTGTGTCTATTGTCTCTTGTGATTGTCTCTTGTGATTGATATGTTGTACATGTTATTCTCTCAGATAAGATCCTAGATCATTTTGAATTAATGCTCAAAATATAACAATAACTAACTTGGACACATAGATAGCCTACAAGCAAAATTCTTGCAATGCCACTCTAACTTTTAATGAAAAATGATCATCTCCTCTATAAGACTACCACAACAAAAGGAAATCAAAACCAATAAAGAAAATAAAAAAAGGAACCTAATCTACACCTACTCCTTATGACAAGAGTTCATTATAATACCTTTAGTGCTCTAAGGCTTAGCACTTCAAGGGAGCACCATTCACCCATCACAATTTAATAACACCATCAAGCTAGGCCAATCATACAACATTAGATTCCTAGATTTCTGCAACAAGGAATGTCTCTAGCCAATGCATTTGAAGCATTCCTACATTCTTCAAATATCCATTATCATATCACAAAACTAAAACATGTTTTTGAAAACTCTTAAGTTTGATGTGGTGGTCATGAGACACATTTTTCTTTTAATTCACTACTGATTGATGGAAGTCTACCGAAAAATTTGATTCTTCCATTAGCTTAGCCAACCATTCCACAACAGATTTTGAATTAGTCATATGAGTTGCATGAACGATATATAGACTAGGAACTACAAAATATGTAGGTACAATCACTTCTCTCCCATATACTAGCTGGAATGGTGTTTGCTTATGCAGTTTCTTAAAAATGCTCTTATATGTCGATAGAACTATAATAACTTGCTCATCCTAGTAATCCCTATTTGTTGAAAAAACATTAGTAAATTCCATCTTTGAGATTTTGCTAAATGTTGTGACCATACCATTAGCTTCAAAATGATAAGGGCTTCTATTATGATATTAAATAAGGTACTCGTATGTCCATCAACTCATCTCTAAGACTATCCTAACAGAAGTAAATACAAACCATTAAAGAAAACAAAAAAGGATCCTATCCTACCCCACTTCTTGTAATAGAAGTGCATTACAATACCTTCAGTTCTATGAGATATAGGGTTTCAAGGGAGCACTATTCACCCATCCCAATTTAAGAACATCAAGGAATGGACCCAAACAATGCATTTGAATCTTTTCAAGATTCTTCATATATATTATATATATAAATATAATTATAATTTAAATTTTTTAATTATGATAAAATTTGATTGAGAAAAAGTTATTAAAATTAATTTAATATTTTGATTTTATAATGTGATTTTGATAATAAAAAATCTAATGTGAATCAAAGTTTATATATAGCCAAACCTTTATTCAATGTGAATTTTTAATTTGATGAGTAGGAGAAAGTGTTTTAAAAATCAATTTTATTAGTTTAATTTTATAAAGTGATTTCAAAACCTTTATTCCACTTGATTTGTGATTTGTTTTTCTAATATGGGAGATTTATTTTTGGGAGTTTTTGTTTTTTTAGTCACTAAAGTATTAAATAAAATAAAAAATCAACAAAGCATTCAATTACTTTTTGTTTTTCACGAAGGGAGTGCGAAATGTTAGATTTCTAATTTAATAATCATTAACAAAAACTTTTTTTTAATATTATTTGGAATTGGGAGTAAATAAAAATGCTTTTTAACACATTATCAGACCCAGTTCTAAGCAAAAGGATAATGTTTGTATATTGATTGAAAGCGATATCAATTTAAAAATATATAATATAATATTTTTAATTGAGATAATATAAAATTTCTATCAATTCTCACTAGCTCATTCGGTTAAGGTGCGGGTCTTGTCACGACGACTACCCTAGTTCAATTCCCCTTAGGGGTGAGCTAGTTGGGAGAAGACACCCAAAAATCCAGCTAATTGGTGTGGCAGAGGGGAGTGATGAGCAATCAAACAAACAAAAACACTTCATATTTCATATGATAAAAACTATCCAAATTTTAATTAATTAATTGGAATATTTTTTTTGTTGTTGTAAATGAGCGCTAGAACCTTCTACTACTTGTAGTTGAACAAATATACAGGATAAAAATACAAACAGGTGAGCCAATTCTCATACCAAACCAACAACCCCAGGCATGGTCGATTATCATGATGAGAATTTGTCAAAAAACCAAAGTACCCTAGCCTGACAGCCCCCGAAAAAGAAGGATTCCCACTCCCAAACCCATGTCTACGCAAAGACTGGTTGTGCCAAAGGAAATTGACCAAAATTAACAAAATTAGCATAAGGATGCAGAAGAACCCAAGAGGGTCCACAAGATAGATGGATACCCTCATAGAAAATCAGGGTGTCGGGGGATCCCTCCTAGGTGACACCACCTCATCCCGATGTGGTTCCTTGGAGAGGTCCAGCTATTGCTTCAGAGCTGTTTTGAGTAAGCGGATACCCGCCGCGTTGGTTTACTGACCACCCTTTATGATTTGAATTGCCTCTCGAATGCCATTGACTACCTGGTGTTGCGCCTGAATGTCACAGGCCAGAAGAATCTGAACTACCTAGAAGGGATTGGCTACCATTTTCTTGCCCAAATGGGCTTCATATTCCCAGAGGAGGGAAACTTCTTGATGAGCGATTTGTGCCTCAATGGGGGCCGAAGTTTCAACAAGATATTGTGTTCCCCAATTAAATGGTAGAGGAGTTGACGCCTCCAACTCCAGGGGTTGTTGTTGAGAAGGCCCCTCACCTAGTAAACAGCCATCACCTCCCCGACAATTGGAACCACCACTCCTGCTAGATCCTTGACGGTTGCAGGCCCTTACTCTGGGGGGCATAACTTCCCTATCCAAAGCACTCAACCAACAAAACTCAGCAGAATTATTCTCACTATTCTCAGACTGTCACGTGCTTTGCGTGATTTTCCCCACAAGGTGATGGGTATTTATAGAATTGCTGGGAAAAATATGAAAGTAGCTCATCTGCGGAGCCAAATGATTATTCCTCTTCCCCGCATAGATTATAAGTTTAGCCTTCATGGATCTGTACCTACTGATGGCCTCCAAATCTGCGAAATATGCCATTTCGCATGTTATATCCTCTTGAAATAAGTACCACCGCTTATCCATCGTACCTCCAACTTTACTTCCCGTTGCATGGAAGCGGTTTCTCATGGTGGAGCGAACTGCATTCCATAAACAGTAGTTAAGCCTGATAGTACCAAACCAGCCAAGAATGACGCTTGAGGTCACAAATTAAAGATGAAAAGATGTTTGAAAGCCCCTGGCAGATCCTTGCTCCATGTCATTATCTGCTGCAATCCCATCACCTTATCCACCACATGTCTTGATGCTCCTATCATGATGGGTGGTAATGGAATAAAACATGGTCATGACGGAGGTAGCCGCCAGATAATCCCGATGCCCATTGAATACTGCTACATCACTGCTCTCCTCATGGGTTGTGGTTAGGTTGCCATCTGTCCCGGTTAAATAATGAGGAAGAGAAGTGTAGGAGTTCGAGGATGTTTTCATTTCAATGCTAGGCCGGCTAGCCTCCTAGCATGGCAGTCTTACCCAGTCCCCCTCCATGCACTAATCTAGGTGGTCAAGATCTTCCTTAGACAATTGTTTGCATCTCCTCTGTAGATCCAGGTCTTCCATGTCCTGAGGCCTAACACTATGGAAAGAAATGAGAGCACCCACCCCTTTGTTGGCTAATGTGTTTGCCACCTTGTTTCCCTTCCGGCAGACATGCGTAAACTGAATGGCTAGGGTGGTTTCTAGGAGTCTCTTAAGGGCGAGGAGCCAACTCTCCCATTTCCAATTGCAGGAAAACTTAGCAATGGTCGAATCGCACTGAATGCGTTTCGTGATGGCAATGATAATAAGGGAGTCCCCCTCCATGACCATAGGCATCCATCCCTACAGTAAGGCCCATCTCAAGCCGCTCACCATTCCTTCTAATTCGGCCACGATGTTTGAATTTTCACCTAAATCACCTCAAAATATCCTGACTATTGTGCCTTCTGCAATTCTGATGACTCTTCTGAATCCTGCATGACATGGGTTTCCTTTCGCAGCTCCGTCAAAATTAATCTTGAAAGCTCCTTCCATCGGTCGTTGCCAAAATTATGGCCTGGGAGGAGCTGCGACCACTGAGTGGGATCGGCCAATACTTGTTAGTAAGTTATAGATCCCCCAGTCGTTCAAAATTTTTCTTTCTACACTGTCCATTTTCATTGCTTCTGGAGTCCACTGATTTAATGTTAACATTTCTTTTAAGTGAATTTCCAGAAGGTTCTAGACTGCTTCTATGTTTTAGGTTTTATCCTCAAAAATACATATGTTCCTTTCCTTCCATAATTCCCAGACCACAAAACCCAAAAATAATTCCCACATCCTATTCAAGATATCGTTTTTAAAATCCTTGGAAGGCCAGTTGGCTATGTTTAGATCAGGGTGGCCATGGATCCTAGGGTTCTTCCGAAACGCTCTCCTCCCTTTTCCCACAAGTAGGAAGCCAAAGGACATGAATCTAGTAGGTGGTTGATGGTTTCAGAGTTTGTCTCACACATGCCACATCTGGGCGGCCCTATCATCCCCCTGTGTTGAAGATTCTCCCACATGAGGATGCGTCTGTGTAAAAGTAACCATCTAAATGAAGTGATTTTGGGCTACCAATTTCCCTTCCAAATCTTATGCCATTTTTCCCCAGTCACCATGCTATGAGTTTCCTAGTGCAATCCCATGGCTTCTTTGACACTAAAATTTCCCGTGTTCGAGTACCCCCAATGAACTTTGTCTGGGTCGTCCATCGTAGGGATCCTGCATTTAAACAGATCCTCATAGAAGTTGTCCAAGTTCTCATCAGGGGCACATTATTGCCACCAAGATTTAGGTTTCCATATCCTGAAATGGGCATCAGCTATTGTGGGTTCCTAGAATTCTTTCACCCTCTTTAAAGGACTGCTTTGAAGGTAAAGACTTAAATCAAGGATGTCCTCGCGATTGGCCAGGAAAGGTAATTGTTTCCAAGCATCCCGCATGAAAGAGGCTGATTCACCGTCCTTAATCTCCCAAAAGCTGTGTCTTTAGATGAGCTCTCTGTTCTCTTGCGTGGATTTCCAAATGCTCGAGCCTGGTAAATCCTCTGTAAATCTTATCAAGTGTTGTTTGGGCCATTGGGGTGCGTACTTGAAATGCGAGAGTTTTCCCCATGGTTCTTCTGTGTGAGTGATCCATCTCCACCAAATTTTGGCTCCCAAAACTTTGTTTATACTCACCGGGTCTTGGAGTCCTAGACCCCCTGCTTCTTTTGGTTTCCACAAGGTGTCCCAATTAACCAAAGCCCACTTCCTGTGCCCATCTGCTCCACCCCACAAGAAATTACTCTGAATATTATGGATTTGTTTGAGGACAGTTTTGGGGGCAGCCAAAACTGAGAAAAGGTAGAGAAGCATGGCCTGAAGCACTCATTTGACTAGGATGATTCGGCTTGGAAGATTCAAGGCTCGGTAGGTCCACTGGCCAAGCTTTTGTTTTAGTTTGTACAACAAGTCCGTCCAAGAGAATTGACGAATAGTGGATTCCGCTAGAGGAGCTCCCAAATATTTGGAGGGAAGGAGCCCTTCCGAGAATTCAACAATCCTGAGGATGTTACGTTTGGTAATTCTCGGAGTGTTAAAGAAATACACCTGAGATTTCTCTTTATTGATTTCTAGAACATTGGCTTCAAGGAAGGTATCCTGCCCTTTCTTAACTCCTCTGGCTTCCTGGATAGTTGAAGGGCCCATCAACATTGTATCATCAACGAATTGCTGATGTGTCTGAGGGTCCAATCCTTCGCTGAGGTTGATCCCACGAATTTGTCCCTCCTTTTGCATGGCTTTGAGCATCTAACCCAGTCCCTCTACAATGATAATGAAAAGGAAAGGTAGAGGGCTGTGACGGGGAACCATTGACCAGGATAGAAAAAAAGGCAGAGGAAACAAGGCTCATCACCCAGTTAGTCCAATTGTCAATAAAGCCAAAAGTCCCGAGGACCTGTGCTAAGAATTGCCAATTAAGTTTGTCATAAGTGTTAGAGAGGTCAAGATTTAGCAACATACCTGGAATTTTTTTCGTCTTCAGAGAATGGATAGTTTCGTGGACCAATATTATGCCATCCATGATCTGATGACCTTCCACAAAATCGGCTTGTTTTGGGGAGATGAGAAGTGGTAGAAGAGGGCATGGTCTGTTGGCAATTACTTTGGTAATGATCTTGTAGATGACATTGCATAGGGAAATCAGTCTGAATTTCCCAAGATCTTCCGTGCCAGTTTCTTTGGGTATGAGCGTAAGGAAATTTGCATTGAGGGCCTTCAGAATACTTCCCATCTTCCTGGAATCTTCAATAAGGGCTAGCACTTCATCTTTCATCCAATCCCAGCAGGAGTGAAATAAATTTGTGGTAAACCCATCCAGACCTGGGGATTTATCTGTTGCCATATGTTTGAATACTACTTCCAATTATTCCATGTCTATGGGTTTCATTAGCATGAGATTGTGGTCATCCGTTATGACCCTCGGTATGTGTTGCATCACCTGAACTTGAGCCTCATGCTTATTGATATCAGGTTCCTCCAAGAGGTCGGCGAAGAAGTCATTCAGAGCGATTTCTAAATCTTCTTGGGTTTCAGCACATGTACCATCATCTTGCTTTAGCCGCACCATGCGATTCCCTTGTCGGTGTTGGATAGTGGCTTTATGAAAAAACTTGGTACTGCATTCCCCTTCTTGTAGCCATCGGTTTCTTGTCTTCTACTTCCATAGGATTTATTCTTGCAGTTTGTGGGCATTGAGTTCTTGAAGAAGGTGTTTCTCCTAAGTTCTCACCTCCTCGGTATATGCCTCGGTCATACCTTTCAGATGTCCCTCTTGCATTTTTTGGTCCAACCGTTTCTTTTCTTGGAAGATGTTCCCAAAGGAGTCCAAGTTCCAACACTTTATTTTTTCCTTTAGGTGCTTGAGTTTCCATTGGAATTGGTACATGAGCGTACCCTTGATGTGGGTGAGTTTTAACCACCAATGACGGAGTTTCTTCAGGAGATCTGGGTTGAGCAGCTAGAACTGTTCAAACCTGAACAGTCTACGAAGGTTCTCCCCAACCCTCGACCATTCTAGACTTATTGGATAATGATCATATCCAGCCAAGGGGAGTACAATTGCTGTCAACTCACCTCCAGCCAACATGGCTGATTCCGAGATGAGGAAGCGGTCCAAACGATAGGCAATGCTCCTATCCCCTATCCACTTATTATTCAAAGTGAATATACTATTTGCAGTTCGAATATCAACCAATTCCAGAGCTTCAATGAATTCATTAAAGTGATCGCTTATGGGATTCAGGTGTTGGATGCCACCTTTTTTCTCATCAAGACCGCGGTTCAAGTTGAAATCACCCCCTAAAATCCATGGAAAGGTACCTACCACCATCTTTAAGGAGTGCAGAGAGTTCAAGAAGGTGGGTTTCTGATTGGCTAAGGAGGGTCCGTAAATGTTGGATAAAAATCCTCAAATGGTTGTGCCCAAAACATGGAAGGTGGCTGAGAGGGTAAAAAGAGATCCAGAAGATCCTGTGAGGGCCACCTTCAACAGATTCCAAAGAATGCCCATTCCTCCCGCTGTTCCTCTAGTGTCCATTGTTATGACCTCACTGATGGGCCAGGCTTTCTTGGCTATAACTTTCAGCTCTGCTTCCGAACATTTGGTTTCTTGAAGAAACATTATGATCAGCTTTTCAATCTCAATTTTCCTTTTTAGAAGACAAATTTTGTGGGGTTATTACAGCCTCTTATGTTCCAAGATGTGATCTGAATCTTATAACTGCTTGGGGGGTGAGGCAAGGGCTGCGACAATGGTGGTATATTGTCCTAAGGCGATTAGATTTGCCCCTATCAGTTAGATTCTATGCACATTACTATGTCTTCCCCTTTTTTCCTTTCTATCTTTCTTTTTCCCTTCCGGATCCTTGAGGGATTCCATGGTTATGCCCAAGCGTTTGAGGTTCTGTGTCTTTAAAATTACTTTCTCCAACAAGGAAACTTGCTTATGTGAGATAGAGTCTGAGGTTTTAGCAGTGATGGCCTCCTCCAAGCCCTCCAGATCTAACTTCCCTATCTCCATGTCTTCCCCTTCTTCTCCTGATAGGGGTACCTCCATCATAATTACTTCTTTTTCTGTTTCTTGGGTTGGTTTTTCCGCAGAAGAAGGGGATGGCACTAAATCTTGATTTTCTTGGTTATGACCTTCCTTAAGGGTTTCACTTTTTCTGTTTGCAGCACTTTGAACCTGTTGTGGGTCTGTGTTTTCTTGTTGACCTTTGGTCATGCTATTCTCTTAGACACTCTCTTCTTGTTAACCACTTTTGTGAACCCTTCTGCGTTTTTTCCTTCGAGATTGTTATCTCCACCTGGATTTTTATTAAGCGGGTAGTCGCGGAAGAGATGCCCTTGTTCATGGCAATGTCTGTACTGGAAGGGGATCTGTTCCTAATCAATCGCTTGAAACCATTCTTCATAGTCCCAGGAGAGCTCAATCCCATCTGGAAAATCTTGGGAAATATCCATGTAGAGGCATATTCTGACATACAAAGTGTATCTCATCTACTTTGTCTGCTCTGAGACTTTAACAAAAACTCCTAGTGTATTGCCTATAATATTAGTGAGGATATCTTCCTTCCAATATTCCAAGAGAAGGGAATACAAACAGATCCAAACCAGTGCAATGGTCAGGTTCTCCTTGTTGGGATTAAAGCGCTATTTCCATGGCCGCAAATATAGGCCTGCAAAATTAAAGAAATATGGCCCATTGTCGAAGATGTAGGAACGATCCACCTCATTAAAGAATATTATAGTGAAGAAGCCTTTAACTACGAGAAGAAGATCATAATGGCCTTGGGGTTTCTAGGTTTTGTTAATCCACCACACCAATGCCTTATCCGTCAACCATATTCCTACAAATTTTCCTATAAGAGCATGATCTTTCATGTGTTGGATATCCTCTCGAACCCTGTTCGATTGAATTTGATATTTGGGTACCGTTTTGGACTTCGGCATACACTGCCCTCGTCTCCTGTTTTCAACTTCTAAAGGGGTAGCTTTGCTCAGACCAATCGACCCTTCTCCTCCCTTCCCTGCTGGGGTATCAGATCCCTGCATAGTAGCTTTACCTTTTGCCTTTTCCAAGCCCGAAGGGGAAGGCAGTTCCTCCCCACCCCAGAGTTCTCCCATATCGACTGGCCCTTCCCCCAATGGGAGGGTGCAGAAGCCAGACCCTGACTAAAACCTGCAGAAAACAGAACAAACCTACAAACCCTAGATCACCATGCAACCTCCCACCTCTCTCGCCTCCTCTCCTCCTCAATCCCTCAAATACATTAACACTTATAATTAATTGGAATATTTAAGTTAAAGTTTATTTTGTAATTGTTTAACATAATATTTTATTATTTTGTTAAAATATTATTTATAAACTTCATATTAAACACTAATTATACTTCTTTCTCATACTTAAAACAAATAAAACATTTATAATGATTTTAAAAAATAAAATTAAAAATATAGAAATTATTATTAAATATAATTTGACATACACTTAGCCACTCTCACATGAAGAACGAGCCAAGAGACATAGCCACCCACCTAGCAACTATCTTTCCATCACCGCCAGTACATGATGGCGATAAAAAACCTGGAGGTTACCCAACGCACATGAAATGGCAGACCTTGCGGATTCCCGAACTTAAGAACTAGTCACAGTCATCCAACCTCCTTCGTATCAGCCCCCGCACCTTCCCCTACAACATATACTCGTCCTCTCCTTCACAAATCTTATTCTCTGGACAACCTATTCTATCGATTCTGCTATATATAAGAAGCCATAGATTTACTACAGATTTCGCTAATAATTATCTGTGTATGATCTATCTCACATATATAAGAAATCTATAGGTTTTAATTACTTTTTTTGTACTATGGTATGGGTAACTGAAGTTGGGTTGGTTAGGTTGATATTCGGGGTCCTCATGGTACATTAGTAAGATTCGAGGATTTTAACATATGATTTTTCATTTCATTTACAATTGATTAGAACTTCTCATCTTTACCATTTGAGCTGCCCTACTAACTCTATTATCCTTAATAATTGATGGAAAACGAGTTGAAAGGAATTTTCAATTAAATATGTACAGAGTGGCAGATGTATTATGAGGACTAATATGGTAATCTCCAAACGAGAATTGAAAACCTTTCTTTCGGATTTCGGATCGTTGTGTGAAGGAGAAATCATTATTGCTTCAACTTCACTCTATGGTGCCACAAGAAGATGCAGCAGTGGTGGATGGAGACAATCATTGGAGGGCTTTCCAGTGTTGCTCTTATGTATTCCGAATCTATATAGTTATTAAGATATAAAAGAAGCTCTCTATATAGTTATTAACAGTGTTGCTCTTATGTATTCCCATTCTATATAGTTATTAAGAGGGTTGCTGTTATGTATTCCCAATCAATTTTGAGAACCAGATAATTTTGGTTGTAACTAGTTATAATGTCCATGTTAGATGGTGATTGAATTCAATGAACGTTAAGAGTATGATTGTGAGAAGTATAGAACAAAATAATGTTTTAGTTGAACATTGCCTCATAATATTTAAAGTATCTTTTATCTAATTTGTGGCTGGAGTTTGATTCTCCACAATAATCATCATCGTATTTCGGTGCATGCTTTTGTCTATTTTTGCTCGGTGTAAAGTGGCACATTTTCGGATATTTTCAGTTAATTTAATTTAAGGTTAATGAGTTCATAATTCTAGCTCTAGTATTTTACTTCATGTATGGTTACAACGAGCTTTCATGAGATACATCATAACTAAATGTCAATTGACGTATCTAACTATCAATTGACGTATCTAACTATCAATTGACGGATAAAATATCATGATTAAATGTCAATTGATTTATGAGATCAGCATAGATTAAGGGGATTTACCAAACACCTAGAGGGATCAAATTTCTCCAAGTGTAAATTCCTTTTTAGAATGTAAATGTTGAGGAATCATTTTAATTTATCTAATTTGTGTAGTTTTATATATGTCGTTGTAAATGTTTCAAATAGTCGACATGTTATTTTTTATAATATTTTATTATTTTTTAAAAAGGACATATGTCAGCTCATGAGTACGGAAGGAGTTACACATCTCCCTCTACTAGGCTGTAGAATGTGCCTCTTAGACGCAATGATATAGAACTTTCAAATTGACGTATTTGAATGGTTTATGTTAAAGCTTTGACTA
This sequence comes from Larix kaempferi, assembly GCA_027924585.1. Classification (NCBI taxonomy): domain Eukaryota; kingdom Viridiplantae; phylum Streptophyta; class Pinopsida; order Pinales; family Pinaceae; genus Larix; species Larix kaempferi. The sequence continues at coordinate 1,214,992 of BSBM01001259.1, forward strand.
ACATGCTAGAAGTTTTGATCAATAATTTTTTTAAGACATTTTGGTAATTAGTTTATTATGAATTTAATTTTAAAATATTTATTTTATTTAAATTTATTTTGATATAAGTTGATTTTAATATAGTAATGTAAAACTAAAAGAATTGAAATACTTCATTTACCCATTTGAAAAGGCAATAAGTTTGGTTTATGCAACTAAGTCAATATTTTTGAAATAAATAAATTTAGATTAATGATATCATGTTAATTTGGTCACAATTCGGCATTCATTAAGCACATTTTCTAAGATTATTACATTTTATGGCCTAAAATCAAGAGATGTTATAATTTGAGTTAGGTGAATATGATGATGCTACTTGTGGGGTTCATCTCTAGCTTCTATTAAGAAAATATCTCTCTAACAACAAGAGCCACAAAGTGGCGATGTCCCCGACATTGTTAGTGGGGGCATTGTCAAGTGTATATGAAATTGTCATTAATTGATAAAAGCGATTTTTGGCAAAAGGATTTTTCTTTTCTTCTATTTTTATGAGTTCCATAAAAAAGTAGTCAAGTAAGGTAGTAAATCATTTTTAATTTAAATGGGTATATAAAATGCAATGTAGAAAAAAAGAAAGAGGTAGTTCTTTTGCATGATAAAAAAGAGAGAGAATAATTTCGGAACTTGAATAGAAAATTGTAATCGTATACCTATTACATACTTGCATTTATATTGGATCTGTGAACAATTCTTTTCTTTATAACATACCTACATTGTATTATAGAACATGAAAATAATATTTTTTCTATGCGACAAGCATTTTGTTTCAAAGGCCATGAACTAGTGCGTTTAGTACAAAAGGCAAGGAAGACACAATGTCTTCAACAAAAACAACAAAAACTACAGTCATAGATCTGTTGGAGCCATAGCATATGCACTCTGCTTCAAAGGTTGAGGGAGGATGCGCTGTAGCAAAATCTGCAACACTGGTAAGATAAGCATATTGGAATACCATGGGCAATGTCTGTCATCGCTGCAGATGTGGATTATTTTTAGTGGAATTGGAGAGACAATAAATGTAATTAGTAAATACAAAAGAAAACAGTCAAGTGTGGGGTCATTGAGACTCGACATTTGCAGGAAAACAGCTTGTCTGAAGTAGTTGGAGGATCACCAAGACTTTAGTGTATGCAACTTGCATGGGATATATTTTTTTGTTGCAAACACAAGCTGTGAGCACTAAAGGCAGGAAACAGTTAAGTGCAATATGAAGGGCTTGAATTGAAGCCATGTGCTTTTAACAAAATGGATGACACTAAGCAAACAAAAAGTCAACAGAAAAACATAATGCTCAGATGAGGAAATAACTCATAGTGTAATTAGAAATATGGCAGAGCTGGTTGAATATTAATATAAATTCAAAGTATTTTGATCACTAACTAATTCAGTTACATTCCATGGGTGATAAACAAACGCATTGAAAACAAGATCACAAAATCTTCTTGCCTTTCCCTCCTACAAATGTATATCCAAATATCCAAGAGTGAATTTACATTGAACTTTCTACCCTTGGGAAATGCTGCCAAGTCCAAAAAGCATTCCTCGGATTCATCATCAAGGACATTTATACTTGTCCTTGATATAGATTCCGCTCTTGAAAGTTTGCTAGCATTTTGACAAATTTGCTGGGGTTCATTGCCCAAAGAGCTCCCAATCATCTTGAGGGCAAGTGGTAAACCCTTGCTTTGTATTTGAACACTGAAAAATGCTAGCCATATTCAAAATTGCATTTTGCAGTGGCATAATCGGTGCTTTGGCAATGTTTTTTTTCTGCGCATTGCAAAAAGATAATGAGCAATTATGTTTGCATGGTTTTTGCAATTGACCGTAAACTGAATTTGAAAGGAAGCTTATCTCTTCTAATTGAAAAACACATTATGTATCAAACATTGGTATGCTCATTTAAACAAGTATCTAATCATGGCTTATCATTATCAAAATGTTCAACAAGAAATTTATATATTTTCAAAAGAAATAATTGAAAACGTGGAGATCATCAGCGTACAGAATCCTAGCTTCATGAAGTAATCAAGTGAATTTGGCATACCTGGAAGTACAAAAATATTCAAGAGATGACATAAAAGTGATATTGATCTCCTGCATGGTAAACATAGAGTATCCTTGGCTTTTGTTTCAATGGGTGACCACTACCTTCAAAGTCATTGAAAAGAATTTAGCATTCCAGTTACATAATGAATAACAAATACAAAATTATAAATAATAAGTAGAGTGTATTGACAAAGACTTTTTTACCTGAACAAGTCTTAAGGAGGTGGAATTGTCACAATTGGTTGTATAATGCTGAAGCGTTAAGCCATGCGAATTCCTGTATGGTTATCAAGTAACCGAGACAAATGATAAACTACTCCATATAAGAAATACCTGAGTTCATAAAATTAATAATAGATATGCCTGGAAGATAATCTTTTATATCCCAATGCCTAATTTTCAACAGATACATCCCTTATAAACGTTATTTATACATCTTTCCAGATAAGTTTGATTGGAGAGGATCTATTCTAATTTAAACCTCCCGGCGGAATGAATTAAGTGAATGGGTGGCTAAGAATTGAAGCAACTGCACAGTGTAACAACTATTGATCAAATTTGATGCTACTAAACCCTATGTTTTTACCCTTGGATCACTCCACTGCCGTGGTCCCATCCTCCTCAAAACCTTGGGGGTAAACATAGAGTATCCTTGGCTTCTGTTTCAATGGGTGACCACTACCTTCAAAGTCATTGAAAGGAATTTAGCATTCCACTTACATAATGAATAACAAATACAAAATTATAAATAATAAGTAGAGTGTATTGACAAAGACTTTTTTACCTAAACAAGTCTTAAGGACGTGGAATTGTCACAATTGGGTGTATAATGCTGAAGCGTTAAGCCATGCGAATTCCTGTAGGGTTATCAAGTAACCGAGACAAATGATAAACTGCTCCATATGTTAAATATTAAACTAGCAATGCAGCACCCTGCTCAAGTTTGGTTTTGCACCTGCATTACGTGTTTCAGCATATGTAGATGCAATATGTTGTGATGGCTGTAGGTTATCGCCATATAAACACTGTCATTAAATAAGATTATTTGATTGCATTTGGCATTGAAAATATAAGAACACAATTATAAGACATAAATAAATGTATAGGTACAAGTTTGAGATAGAAAATGACCTTATCTTTGAGCAGAGCTTGATGTCTGCGTTTAAAATAATAATGTACTTCTTTACAAAAATAGATGTTGCCAAGTCTGCACCATGTTCTTCTGCCTGTCTTGAATTGTTGTCAGCTACGATCATACCTGGAGAAATTGTGTTTGCATGGTTTTTCACCAAAACCAAGGATCTTAAACTTCATATTAGTGTGTACTGTTACAATGGGGAGTCCTTTGAGCACTTGTTTTGTCTGAAATGAGGCAACAGAATTTGACATTTCAATTGTTAAAAAATAAAAATAAAAGTTGCATGACATAAATCCAAGGTAAGCATGTCTCGAGTTAGATTTTATGTTTTACCTTAGCGCAATTAATCTTCCATGGATTGTCAACATCTTGATTTGGCAACAAAAAATCAATGACAACACTTTGGTTGATGAGCATTGTTGTTGACAGATGTACACAAAATGGTAACAAAGCAGTAAAACTTCAAGTATAATTTCTGTAGTAACTCTAAAAGACGTAAAACATAAGAAATCATATTGATCATGATTGAATGCACGACGAGTTAAAACCCTTGCTAAGTATCATTTAGAAAATTAACTTGCTCAGCATATGACAGAAAGAAATTACATTGAAAGAATAGTTACAATTCAACTTTATTTTTGAACAAAACTGAAAAGGAAAAATATTTAACAAAGTATTTTAGCCATTAGTTCTTTTCTTGTTGGCCAGATTTGACTGTGTATCTCTATTGATTAAAACATGAAAATTGATAATGAAAGTTAGCAAAAATGGATATCATTAACAGTTTTCTGATGCATTGACATTTTAAAAGAGCAAAAATGTGTAATTCCAAACTAATTTCTACGGCTACATTTGAAAACTCTACTACTGAAATCAAGTATTTACATTCCTCTGATGAGAATATCAAATTGCTATAGCTGGTTTGAATTCTGAATCCTTATTACTGGATTCAAGCTTTCATATTTCTCTGATAAGAATATCAACAAAAGGAAGTGTGCAAATTTGCATCTCTTTATTTGTGCATAGAGTTAAAAGAAATGTACCTTGAATACTGAAACTTTTAAAAATTGAAACCTAAGACACGTGATAGAGAGAGGACCTTGTAGCTCAATTAGACAAGTATGCGTTGTAAGATCACCAATATTAACTAGTGTAGGGATTATGAAATGTGTTCAGAGAGCAACGTCATGAAATGCAGCTTGAATATTTAATTTCTTAAAGTTACATACTAAAACGTATAATAGAGAGATAATTTTGCAACTCAATCAATATTTGCAAAGGAAAGAATTAATAGATGTAAGTAAGGAAGAAAAACTTACCTTAGTTTATTTCTTTTGCCATCAACAACAACATTGCATTGAATGATATTGTTTCTAAGAGGCTCAACTCTAAGACAGATAAGACAAACAATAGAATGTTGAACTTACTCACATTGTATTGGAAGGAGTCCTGGACATTAGTAAAGCTTATTCTGAAGTGATTACAGAGTAATTTAACATGCTTATTAGCTTGACCTTGTCCAGGTCGTTTGGTTAGAACATAATGCAAGACCTCTAGCAGTTTCAGTGGCATTTAAGGAGGCAATGGAGGTGGGGGTGGCACATTTTCAACTCCCAAAGAAGGACCCAACTGTGGTTGCATTTGAGGAGGAATTTCGGGTGGTGTTGGGAGAATTTCAGTTGACTGAGTATAAGAAGGCTCTGGTCCAGCATCTGGGTCTGAAATATTGTTGGTTTCCATTGTAAAAGCTGTTTTCAAAGTACATGAAAATTATGTGTTTGACATTCCCAGAAACACATAAAACTTAAAGACTATGGACCAGAATCCAGATGATTTGTTTATTTTGGGTAGAAATAAATAAAACATTTTGTATATTACTTTGGTTAACAAACAACAAAGCCAACAAATATTCATGAGTACAAATCAGCAAACTAGATCAAAATTCTTTAATCACATTCCAACATATCATCAACTAATTACACCAACCCAAATTTCTTCAATCGCATTCAAATATGCCCAAAAGTATAGGTTTTTGATCAATATCCAGAGAAAATTTACTTTTAAGAGGATTTATATCTATTCAGTGACTGTTTTCAACACACTTCAGTAGATTTAAAACAAAAACATAATAAAAGGAGAATGACCCAACAAGTCTTCCATCTGTATTTACAGGTATATATTATACTACATGAGAATTTGAACAACAGACACAAATGGCCATACCCATTACCCAACAAAGAAATCGAAGATGATTTTGGTATTAGACTACAAACAAATAGGATGGTTTGTGAATTAATGATAAAAACCAACCTCGAAACTAGATACCAGCACACCAATACTTCTTAAGAAACGAAAATGGATCTAAGAAAGATTCAATTGTTTTTATGAAATCACATATTTAATCAAAATAGCATTGAGTCAAATTGACTAATTAGGCAAAAAGCAGGAAGAATGAAAAATATGCCTATATGAATCGAAGTTGGCATAAAAACCCAGAGAATAATTCAGATCTATAGTAAATGCAAACCAAAATCTGAATCGTCTAAAAATTATTGACAAACACCAAGCTCGGAGCCGGAGGAAAGCATTCGTCCGCCTCTTGAGCAAAAACGAATCCAATTTAGAAACAATTGCTTTTACAGAATCACATTTTTCAGGTGATTGATTCTAAAATTCATGATAACATAATCAAGCCAGCTTTTAAACCATCCATAGATCATTTTAAACTCAAACCGAACATGCAACATATACAAATGCAACACACCATTTCAGCACAAACTAGTAATTTGTTTGAAATCTATGTTGCAAAACCTACAACAAACCAAGGCAAGCCCAACATAAGAAGATTGCTGCAATTAAACCAGTTTTTTAATCGGTTATTGATTCTAAATATGATATCAATATCAATACATGATGAACAATGTAGCAAGTAAACAAATCACTAAACATTTACAAATATAGAAAAAATCATCATTTGATTGTAGACAAATAGGATGGTCTGAAAATCATAGAGGAAAACTAACCTCAAGTCAGAGAGCAATGCTGCTTAGAACGTTTTAACAGTCCTGAGGCAAAACAAACAGAACATATAAATGATTATTATTGTTACAAGACCATACATGTATTCAGTCATTGATTCTAGAAATCAAGAACATTTTCAAGAATCAGAAAGACACAAAAGCAAAGCAGTTACTGCTACATCACCACATTTGATTTAGCGACTGATTATAAATAGCATTCAAGAACCAAGAACATTCAGAATCAAAACTAATAAGAATGAAACCCAAGAACTATAACTAAACCAAACTACTTGAAAACATAGCAGAAAGTTAGAAACCATCATTAAGAGAAAACTAGAAAAATGCAGGGACAAAGTCAAACTAAATACACACCAAAGACTGAGCATTTCCAGATATTGAGCATCCCTAGATATAACAGAAACAAAAAAGCCTCAAGCATATATTAAATGTAGCTACTGTAACTGCACTAAAATAAAACTCTAAGATGACAAACAATCCATACTCATGTCAAACAAACTGCTATTATGCTAAAAAATTGAAACGTAGCTCAGATAAAGCTCCAAAAAGCTAAAATAGTCAAATCCAACTTAGATAAAGCTCGAAGAAGTTGACACATTCAAGCACACATCAAACAGAATTCAAAAATATGCAATGTACAATAGAAAAACATCAATTTTCAACAAAAATACCAGAAGATAATTTGGATTATAGTCCTTATTCTGAGATGATTTTACAATTCAGCTACAAACAAGTACAATGGCCTGAAAAAATCATTCAGGGAATTATTTCAGAGTTCTTACCAGACTGTGTAAAGAAAAAGATCATTGTCGCAGTGAACACTGTGATGGCTGGGAACCGGGAAGTGAGAAGGAAGAATCTATGAACACACAATAGAGTGAAGTGGGTTGATCCTTGCAGGTTATCATGATACAATCACTGTCATTATGTAAGATTGTTTGATTTCATTTGGGTATTCAAAATATAATAAGACAATTAGAAGACATAAATAAGTGTATATGTACAAGTTTGAGATAGAAAATGACCTTATCTGTCAGCGCATGTTGATGTCTGGTTTTAGAATAATGAATGTACTTCTTCAAGAGTTTAACAGCGATGTTCTCATTTTTGGAATGCATTGTTTTAGAGCATTCAGAAACAACAACCATGATACCTGAAGATGTGATTAACTCTGCCCTTTCTTTCATAATTTGAGTTTTTTTAACAAAGTTCAATTTTCATTCTTCTCAAACATGAAGAATGGACCAAAAATCCAAAGAATGAATTATACTCGTTTTCTTCTGATTTATCTAGCTAAAGCTGAGAATCAACCAGGGGAAAAAAATGATGAAAATGTGCCTCAGGCAAGAGAGGTAGCCTTTTTGATGAAGTGAACTTATCCAAGATTTAGTATTTGTTTCAAGTCACAACGGTAAATCCATAATCATGATCACAAGGGTAAATTCACCATTCTAACTCATAATGACAAGGGTGAATTCATGAAATAATTCCTATCTAGCTGGCATTGCGCAATATATGGTTTTCATATAGAGGCAAAGTTTGCACATTGCATGGCATTTTTTAGAAAAACATTGCAAAGATTTGAATTGGAAAATCAGATTAAACATTCACCATTCTAACTCATAATGACAAGGGTAAATTCATGAAATAATTCTTATCTAGTTGGCATTGAGCAATATATGGTTTTCATATAGAGGAAAAGTTTGCACATTGCATGGCATTTTTCAGAAAACATTGCAAAGATTTGAATTGCAAAATCAGATTCAACAATAATAAGCAGAATCCCAAATCTGAAACCAAAATCATTAGATAAAGAAAAAGCAAAGCAATTAAATGACCGGAATTGTGAATCTAGTCAATATTATGTATCAATAATTCTATATCATTTTATACAGCTCTAACAATTTGATAACCATGAAAGAGGTAGAGAAAAAAACAGTTTAGCAATATTTTAACGGAAGTTCTTTCAGTTGCATTAAGTCTATAAATATGTAAAAGGCTTTAAAACCACATAAATTTACAAAATGTATAATGAGAACATGCATTTGTTCAAGTCATAGCATATGCACTTTGCATCAAAAGCTAAGAGAAGCCACGCTTTGGCAAAATCTGGAGCAGTGACAACATAAGGCATGTTGCAGTAGCATGTGCAGTTTCTATCATTCCTGCATATGGGTCGTGCATTACTATCAGCAATTATGAAAAGACTATAAAAACAGATTTGAAAATAAGATATGTAGCAAATGCTAATTTAAATGAAAAACAAATACTGTTGACTGTTATATTTCTGTCCTTTTTTCTTTTGCATACATTGGCCATTGGAATGGACAAAATATTAAAAAAAAAAAAATTGCAAGACCTTTGTGATTATGGAAAGAATATAAAAACAGATATGAAGATAAGATATGTAACAAATGCTAATTTAAATGAAAAACAAATACTGTTGACTGTTATATTTCTATGTCTTTTTTTCTTTTCCATACATTGGCCATTGGAATGGACAAAATATAAGAAAAAAAAACAATTGCAAGAGATTTGTGATTGACAGTAAACTGATGCAAAAGGCAAAAAATCTATTAAAAGTGAACAGGGTTTTGGTAATCTTATACTAGGGACGACTCCTCTGCTTTTACTAGGCTCAGTGCTTTTTGCAATCTTTAAATAAATGAACACAGTAACAAAAGCGAACTTCAGATACATTAAAATTGAATCTTCAAAAAGCCGTTGAAGTTTATTATTGATTAAACAATAAATAGGACAACTGACAGATATATAAGCGATGAACATGATTACAATGCAAGGTTGTGTGAATGGGAAAAGAAAAATTATTTAAAATTGTGTGTATTTTGTAAAAAACAGGTTCAAATAAATCATAAAAGAAGTTGCAATAGAGAGTGTTTGTAATCTATTTTGAAATATTGAATCGAAGCTGAAACAATTGGAAAGTTGTTCAAAGTGTTTGAACAAAAAGGAAAATTATGATCATACCTTTTGTTCAAAAATTTTTGACTTCGACAATTCTGTTGTTCATTGCCAAAGTGTAAAGCCCTTGTTGCTTCAATTTGCGAAGATTGTAAATGGCTGAGGAAACACTATTGGAGTATTGTTCATAAGAAATAGCTAGAACATTGGGACAACATTCTTTTAATTGTGTACCCCGAAGTGTACATTCAATAGTCCCTTCTTCAGTCTCTAGCTTACATTGTAATATATGTTCATAAGTAGTTGGTGTTTCACGATTGCAAAATGTACAAAAAACGGTGCTTTGTATCATTGGCAGTTTACACTGTGTGCAAATGCAGTGGTAGGGTGGTGCAAAAACATTTTTTACTTTCAATGTCCCATATACCTGTTCTAGCCAAGTAAATAGAAAACATAAAAAAACATTGCAATGAGCATGTTTTGATACGAAGGCCATGCTACAGAAAAGCACAAAATCAAATTTATGAAAACATGTTTGCAAATGCAGGTTTTGCAACATGGTGTTTGAAAACATATCATTGTACTGAGTTGTGTTGCTGCTAATTGGAATACTAAATCTGGAACTGTAAAAAAGACATTTTGACAAGTAAAAAGTCTATATTTTGTTCATATCAGAAGCATAAAACTTTGATGTCAATAATGCAGTAGGCTGAACATTTAAGAAAAAATAAAATCTATTTTAATAGCTGTGAAATTGCTGAAACTACATATAAAGAACTTGCTTAATTGACAATGAAATGACAAAAAAACATTTCAAGTGACATTATAGGAGACATTGTTCATATCTCACCTGTGTTTTAGCTTCAATTATTGGAAGCAAACTTTGTATTGCGAATTCATCATTTAGGGGATCTATAAAAGTTGCCTGTGAAGCCTTCATAAGATGAGTTCCTTTTGCACCTGGTCTTACGATATTTTTTATTAAATACAGAGGCGGTTCGTCAAGTGCAAGTTGTTGTTGCACTCGGACAAAGAAATTTGTATAGCTTTCATTAACCTGAAACTGAACATGAATAACTGAAGAAGAATTAGTGAAGGGGATTGGAATAGACAAATGTTTTTTGTTATGGGTTCTATCTTTTTTTTTTTGTATATCCATCTAGCAGTAGATACAGCAGGAAAGAAAAAACATAAAAAAATGAAATCAAATATAGTGAAAAAAAATTGTTTAAAGAGAATTCACTTTACAGTTGCATAGTCATTTGCACTTTCACCATCTCTTATGTAGAAGTCCAATTGCTTATTGTTGTATTCACAGGCAACAACTATGACTGCAACAGAACCAACGACATATGCCTCATCTGATGTAACCAGCTCATTGATTGTTGTATCTGGTGGAAGGCAATGCATTTTGCATACTTGGTCAATTGTCTCTATGATACTTGTTGGCAATATCGCTATTGATTTTAGTGCATCTCCTCGGTCATATTGACCTTTCTTTTTTAGTTCAAAACCAGAAAATCTAACACCTTTTCCAGGCAAAAAGAAATTGCCAAAGCGATTTATCAAACTATCATTAATTGTAATTGTCATTGTCATCAATCCATTTTTGTCAACAACATCTGCATGCAGAATCTTTGTCTTAATAGGGGAGTTTTGATTACGATTTTGTGCAGGTCCATAGACAACCAAAACATCCCCTTCAAATACATGCCTATGTGTTGCAGTACATAGCTGTATTATTGATGATGGTTAAACTGCCATTTGCTTTAATCTGTGCACATTTAAAAATATCAAAAAGTTAAAGAACAAATGGATTAGTGTTTGATTGAATGTTGAATTTTGTATCGAATACACTAAAATGACATGAGTAGAGAAGTTGAACTAGATGATTCATTCAAATGTTTGAATTTGTGTTAGGTACAAGATAAAGTAATGTAGTCAAAAATATTGAATCAACAAAGCTGTTGGATAGGAACATTACTTTTTAGGACTGTTTGTTGGCTGCGACAGTATTCCCATTGCAATAGTCTCTGGAGCATCTTGTGAAGAAGAAACATTTCTTTCTGTTGAAGGACTGTCTAATGTCATAGACATAGCTAAATTCTCTCCTTGGGCGAGAATATTGTTTCTGATTAGTTGTTTTTTTGAAATGTTGTATTTTTTTTTTTCCAATTTGCACATCCAATGAAGACTCAGAGCATGTTAAAATATTCAAGAATATATTTCAAATAGAAAAGCATCTTAAAAAAAGACAAAAAAAAAAGAAAGACAAAAAGTTATATCAGTTCTTATATGCAAGTTGCAGGTACTGATAAGATACTAGTAAAATGATCTGACCAATATGCATCAGAAATGGTAAATGAAAGCTTGTCAATGTCTATGTTTGTCCAAAAATGGTCAATCATAGAACCATATTCTGTTGTAGCTATGTTTGTTTTTAACTTTAGACATTTACTCTGCATAAACAATTCCAACCTCCTTTTCGATATTGTTTCTTTGTACATGTCAATGTTAAAGTCACCAGTTATTATGGTTAGCATTTTCTTGTTGTTTTGTAAGATAACAGAGTCCAAGACATCAATAAGGTTGTTAACAAGATTATTTGGTTTGTTATAAATATTGACAAGCTGGAGAATATTGTCAGGGAGCATAATGCAAGTGAAGAATATGAATTAGGTGTCGAGCGAGGAATATCAACTGATTTTGCCTTGCCCTTCCAGGATATATATAATATTTTTATGGCTAATTGACAGCACAGTGAACTAAAGAAATGCTAATTTCTTGTGAAAGGTGGTGTTTGAGACCCTGGACAGTAGTGAGCCTTCAGATGTTTTTTTATCATTATAGATATAAACTTCACTAATTTAGTTGCGAGCTTACATGTTTAAAACAAGCAAATACATAATTATTAAGCACCATGTTGAATATCAATACATGGCATGAACAATGACTTGAAGGACATGACAACATGTTGCACCTCACAATTTACCCCAGTATACAAATATCCAAATGCATATTTGTAACCACCGAGATAGGTTTTTGTGTCATTTGCATTCAAAGGTAGAAAATATAGAGCACATGCACATGCAATAAAGTAACAGTTTCCCAACTTGCATGTAGTTAGATGATGTGATTACAGTGCAGGGTTATAAACATTTCTTGAATGATGTGAGCAAAAAGTCAGTGTGCAAAAAAAATTTAATAAAAAACAAGAATGCCATAACAATCAAACACCTTTAAGGTAGTATGTGCCCTTCCTGTATAGCTAATAATACTGAACACAATTCACATTAGTTCCACAGCACAAATTCCAATAGAAACAACAACAAAAAAATTTCCAGAAAAAAGCATTCCATGCATATACATTAGTCAGTCTAAATACTTACCTCTTGAAACCAAGAACCCCAAAAGTACAACCCATAAGTTCTTAACACAGGCTCTTTCGTATATTCAAAACGGTTATAATGAGTTACACTGACAAGTAAACTAAAACGATAAACTATTAATATTCAGTAACATGTAATAAAATAAACATACATATCATATAACAAAAATAGAGATATAGTTTAAGATACCAACTTGGGTGTGAAACTATTCTTGAAAATATACTCAGAAGTGTTACTTTCATAAAAGACTGTTTGTGCCTCGGAGAGGTCAGTCTTCTGTAGGAACCAGCTAACCCTAGAAGAGGGTGTGTACAAACCAGAGAGAGAGAAATGATGGGAGTTAATTAGGTCAATGACAGTCAAGCACAGTACATAACTCAACATAAATAAAGTCACAAAAATTATAAACTTCAATCAAGTCTCAGCATAAAAGAAGTGATTATCAGCACATCACAACTGACCGTAGGTGATCAAAGTCAAGTACTCTATAAGACCAAAAATTCAACAAGATGGTATTAAAAAAATGAAGGAGGGTAAATGTTCACATTAAGCACAAGTCAAAGACAAGGTAACAAAAGTCCAATAATAACTCAATCAAGGTGGAGAAGGTACAACAAGTATTTAATAATTCAATCAGTAACAAGTAATAAAATAAACGTATTGATCATACAACAATAAGAGAGGTATAGTTGAAGATCTCCACATCAACATTAAACTAAAAATACAACAGCATAGATGTCAATGGTAATTTGTTCGATCCAAACCTATCAAGTGTACTTTTACGTCAGCAGTATTCTTTTCTCCGAATTGTAGCTATAGTTCAGAGCCAAGAATACTACTGACCTAAAAGTATACTTGATAGGTTTGAATGGAAACCATTTTCAATGTTGATGCCACTACCCTCCTTATTGTCTTACAAAAAGGCATGAAAATGAGGAAAAAGACTTAAAACTGTGGACTTCACGTTTAAAGAGTTCCTTGCAATCACATTAATACGACGTGCCACAACCATTTCTCTTGACACCCACTCTTCATTCATTCTGTATGCATTTCACTATGCAACCGTCTCACATACTCACTGCGTTTTGCCTCGATTAGTTGATCAATTCAGTATGACCCACAACCGCTGGCAACACTCCTCGAATGGCGGGCATGGATCATACTGAATTGATAAACTAATCGAGGGAAAATGCAATGAGAATCTGAGACGGTTGCATAGTGAAATGCATACAGAATGAATCAGGAGTGGGTGTCAAGAAAAATGGTTGTGGGACGTCATATGAGAGGAAATGGTAATGGGAATTGAAAGGTCAAATTAAATTTGCATGGTGGTAATAAACTACACTTGTGTCTTCCATTGTCAGCTATACTTCAAGCCTGAAGGTGGTGGCATGAGTCAGGTGGCATTAGTTGGGGTGGCAAAAATCGCGGATATGAAGTTGCAAAGTTTTTGTTAAAGTTTATATTTATTTGTATTTTTTGATTTTTTTTAAAGTTCATTTTACGTGGTTGTGGTTTCATGCTTACGCAATGACATTGGCCTGGGGCTATGTGCCCCAGGCCCCGGTGGCCAGGTGACGTTTGCCATTTTAAATGAGGTTTAAATGGTCTCGGGACTGAAGACTGCTGACCCATGACCCTTAGAACCAAGGGTATGCTCCAAATGTGGCCAAACAACCGTAGTATTGGATAAGAGAAAAACTTGAACAAGGTGGTTTTAAAAAAGTTACTCAAGGAGGATAAATGACCCCATTAAACACAAGTGAAAGATAAGGTACCACAAAACCAATCATATCTCAATCAAGGTGGGGAAGGTACAACCAGTCATATCTCTCTCAAATGTACAGCCGTCCAATATAGCCTAAAAGCTCATCATCACAGTATAAGGAAGGGTGGTGGGATGCGAAATAGAAATATCGCTCATTTCTCTCTATTGATCAAATAACAATAAAAGAGGTGCCACTGAACATCTACACATCAACATTAAATCAAAAATCAGATTTGAAGTGTGGGTACAAATATAGTACCTTGTACTATAGAAAATAAAAGCCACCTATGTTACCTTTCAATTTAGCAATATGATCTACAGAAGCAACATTTTCTCACAATTACCATTGAAATTTCTGACTAGCACTAAAGCAATAGCAAAAGAATTTATAACAAAATTTTGATCTCTATCAACTTGAGCACTCCTGTGTGGTCCTTGTGTTGAAGTTGGTCCTCGAGATGTAAGTTGCTTACACAGATAACCATTGCATGACTACACAATCTTCTAAACACATATAAAGCAGATAGGAAACACCAAACGTTAAATGTGATACATACCCTGGCTTTGTCTTGCATATTTCTTTCCTATGGCTTAATTTATGAGGATGTATGTGTTGTTATAGTCTTATCCTATAGCTAGATCTAGTGCTTTAACCATATCAAGGAAATTACGATTTGCAAACATCTTCAATCAAATGAATTAACAATCATCCAAGGATAAACAAATACACCTGAAAATGCCTGTTTGTAAATGCTTGCTTAGTATAGTTATTCACATTTGCACTTTGCAAATGAAATGAAAGAGTTAGAAACCAAGAACAGGTTTTTGGTGCATTATTACATAGTTTTAAATCAGCATTCAATTGTGATGATTATGCAATAATGAGTACTCATTCTTTTGCATAAAGCACTTATATTTTCTATTTTCCATTATTAAGGCCTATAACTAAGCATTATAGACAACTACTTTGCAGAAAGAAATTCTTGACAGCAACTAATTTCTCTAGATTTAGCCCTAACGTGAAATGAATAATAAAATCTAATTAATACAGTACTGAGCAATTTAAGAAAAAATTTGTAACCAGATTTCGTAAACAGGAAATTAATAAATTATTTATATTATTAAATAACAAAAATCCCAATTTTCAGACCTCTTTTATTTACTACAAAAAACAAAGACATTTTGCACAAAACCCAAATCTTACTCACACTCAAGCTACATTGAATTTTCTGGATGCTATGTGATTCTGAAATTTCTCTATGTTATATGACTCTGAAATGTCTCTATCCTAAAGGATGTCTGTACTTGGGATATGTGTGCAAAAATTTAAATATATACACATTTTGACCAATTGCAGCTAACAAATCCAGATGCAGTTTTGGACAAAATTAAAAAGTGTTTTTAGCACATGTCATTTTAACTGAAATCATCAAGGTTAAGCACAAGAAAATTGTGGTAATTACTAAGTGACCTATCCCCAAATCAATGACATCATCAAGCAGATTTCTTAGTCTCGTACACTACTATAGAGGTGTGTTTTATAACTCAGGAAAATTGTAATGTTCATATCTATATAATGTATATAGCTTTTAAATTCGCAAAAACTAGAAAAAAATTCACATATATTTTGTTAATAATAACAGCAATAAATTTATTAATTTGCATCCATAGATATGTATATGTTTGTATGGAGTTTCAAGAGTGATTTCAACTGGTCGAATCATCAATACAAGGTATTATGTTGATAATAGGCCATAGTTCATACGATGAAATCTGGTCAAATCACTTGGGATTATTAGACACTATTGTTGTTGGTGCTTGAGTTTCCCTTCATTTACATAATCGAGGGAACAGGGGGATGTCGTGAGGTTTTCCTTAGAAACCCCCCTAGTGGTGGCTCAAATGGTTGAAGTGTACACGCAAAGAATCATGCCAATGGAAGGTCATAGATCATATATACAAATTTGATCAACTTTCTTGGGGTTACCATCCACTATTATAGATGGTAGTTGAAGCACCCTCCAAATATTTCGAGGAAGGGTGGGCATCCCACAAGGTTTTGCTTTAACACACAGACAAACAACCCATGCAAATAGCTCAACTAGTTGTTGCAATGTTGTTGGATATTTGGGCAACTTTTCGCTAGAAGGTGCTTAGTTTGCATCTCTTTAGATGAGACATACTAGTTTACACTAATGAATTTATTAGAGATGTCATCTACAACATTGATTATCAGAAATAAGCTCATTAATATGAAAATTGATAGTTTTAGAGATATATTATTTATAAAAAACAATATAATTTTTTTTCATCATTTAAGTAAAACTTCAATATGAAATACTATTAAATAATCACAAAAGAAAGCTAAAAAGTGGGAAAAAAAGTTACAATAGCATTAAAAACCTCAAAATAATGCTAAAAAGATCACTTGTTACTACAAGTGAAAGAAATGACATAACGTGCATGCTTGTTTCAAATGCAAGAGCAATCTGCCTCTTATTAGAATGTTGAAACAGTCAAGATACTCTGTAGAGAAAAAAATATTGTCATGAGTCTTTAAGTGTAAATCGGTTCATCAAATTTGAACATGTATTGCTTAGTGATATCAATTTGGAAATATCAAAGCTTTAAAGGGAACCCATTGCATAGAGAGGAGGAATATTAATTTGTTAATTGGCCAACAATGAAGAAGCTTGCAGAGATGAGATGATGAGATGTTAAGAATATATGTTATATTTTTTAATTTAATAAAAATTTATTATATATGTTTTAGATGATAAATATGAACATCGTCAGTGCGTAAGGATGAAACCACAACCACGTAAAATGAACTTTAAAAAAAAAAAAATACAAAAAAATATAAACTTTAACAAAAACTTTGCAATTTCATATCCGCGATTTTTGCCACCCCAACTAATGCCACCTGACTCAAAACTATATGTTGAGGACATAATAAGAACATTGAGAACACGCACACAAATTGTGGCACTATTAACATCATTATTTAAAAGTGATGCCTTTATATGGGATAAAAAAGCTAAAGACTATTTTGAAAAGTTGAAAACCTTAATGACATTCACTCTAGTCTTGACAAATCCAGATGTCAGGAAAACATGTGTCCATGAATACTATGTTTCAGAAACATGCTTAGGAGTTCTGCTCATAAGTGATAAACATCTCATTGCCTTTGAGAGGCAAAAATTACAACTGAATGAGCATATAAAGTCTACATACGATGGAAAGACGTTGGCAATAACACATGCCTTGGTCAAGTGGAAGCAGTACTTGTTGCGAGATAAATTTCTCACGATGTTGTAGTTGGCGTATTGATGCGGTATGGTCCAGGGTTTTGTGCTGTTAATGCAGTATGACGCGGGATGACGTTTACTGCTTTAAATGAGGTTGGTGGTCTCGGGACTCAAGACTCCTATGCGATTTATTCACCAGTCTTGTCGATTTATCGTCCATTTCGTCGAGCTCTGTTGTGTGCCCGCTAGTGTCGGGTTGAGGTGTTTGTATGGCGATAACCTACAGCAATCAGAGCATATTGCATCTACATATGCTGAAACGCATAATGCAGGTGTAGAAGCAAACTTCAGCAAGGTGCTGCATTGCTAGTTTAATATTTAACATATGAAGCAGTTTATCATTTGTCTCGGTTATTTGGTAAGTCATCAAAGCGGCTGAGCAAATCTAGGTTTTTTACTTCGACATTTTGTGCAAAAAGGCTAAGAAAAATCTAGCTGCAAACGGCTTATTAACAAAGCTAGATGCATCTAATTAGGAAATGTGAGTTGGGTTCATATTTCTGTTTGTGCAACCCTCCTAATAATTATGCATGGAAACATTTCGATAAATGAACAACTCATTTTAGCGAAAGAGATTAAAACATCTTCGTGAAAGCGATTGAAAAAATCATGACTACACCAAGTTAGCAAAATAAAAACTAAAAATAAATTATGCTCTAATTCAAATGCTGGCGTATTCATGCAACACTACAGGTTTAAATGAGGTTTAAATGGTCTCGGGACTCAAGACTCCTGTGCGATTTATTCACCAGTCTTGTCCATTTATCGTCCCTTTCCTCGAGCTCTGTTGTGCGTCCGCTAGCGTCGGGTTGAGGTGTTGCAGGGGTTTAAACGTGTTGCAGTTGGCGTATTCATGCAACACTGCAGGTTTAAATGAGGTGTTGTGCGCCCGCTAGCGTCGGGTTGAGGTGTTGCAGAGGTTTAAACGTGTTGCAATTGGCATATTCATGCAACACGTGTTACAGTTGGTCCAGCGTTTCGTGTGGGCCATTAACCTTTGTGTTGGTGTCAAATCCCTGTCCACACAGGCCAAAAAAGTATACATCTACATTATTGTGACAAACTATAGATCACTCAAGCATACCCAAGCTGACCAATGCAGTCTATGGTAGCCTAGCAACAAGCTGATCTGGTTTCATCTAAAGAAAAAGCTATTTTCAGATTGGATATTTCATCAATTTTTGCTTAAATAAAACAGCAGTTTGTCAATACCATCATCACTGCATCTAAGAGTTTGTTAACGTTCATGTTTCTTGTAACAGTATTCATGACAAATAACAAACTTTGCCAATATAGGGCTCTCTAAATATTCACAGGATTCCTATGAATTTACAGGAGTGTTCTCTTCCAAACACTGTCCACATTTTCTTCTTTAGATGAAACCAAACCATCTTCTTGCTAAGTTATCATAGACTTCATTTCAGATTAGATGTTTCAAAAATTTATCCTTAAATAAAACAGTAGGTTGTGAATCTCAGCATCACTGCATCTAAGGGTTTCCCCTTCAGCCACATATGGAACTGAAATACTTGTTAGTCGTTACCTCATTTGGCAGATGTCAAAGTCAAAGACAATGAAGTATCTCGCCAAAGACCCAGATTTTATACTGCACCCAAAATGCCGTTTGTCTTATATGCGCACTTGCCAAAGGCAATGGAAATGACCACCCCTCTCTTAAGCTCCTGGTCTGTTGTTTTGGGGTAGACTTGTATTCTCAAGTACATATACCTAGGTTGAAAGTGCTTTCTACTTCTAGATTCAGTAAATCTGTATAGTATATGTTTTCTGAGAAAACTTGAAAAATAGGTCCATGCGAAAAGCAAAACCACTTAAACGAAGCAGACCAAAGAACCATTTAAAAATATCACATTCATACCACATGGCATAATGGAAATGGAAAAAGAACAAAGAAAAATAAAATAAATACAAACAGATCTGTAAATTTAATTAATAATATAATATAATGCCATTTATTTGCTACCCGGTGCCTGGGTGGTAGGCTGGTATTAGCATTTAATCCCAGTGCCAACGCAGCCCATGATATCATGACCCATTCCATACCTCGCTGAAATACCCGAGATGGAGGGAGGTTGCTACTCTTGGCATTAAATGTTCAGATACATACATACATCCAATTCCGTTCCCCGTACATTCATTTCAGGGAGTCTAGGTCATTACCAAAGAAAAGAAATGGTAATGACCAATTACGCAGTCTTTGTGTTTTTTAAACCACAGTCACAAACAATTCCTATGGAATAAATTATGCAACAAAAGTTTGAACAATATTTCTTAACACAGATTGTGAAACGAAAACCATACATTTGTAAAATTGTTAAATTTATAAAATTTTATAACCAATTAGTCGTACAGTATAACAAAATCAGATTTTTTTCATAAAACAAAAAACACAAGTCTCAGCTGAAGAGAAAATCTCAAGAGTTACCCGTCCAAAGAACCCGTCAATGAAATTGCAGAAGACACAGCTCCTTGCACCAAGAAACTGCTACACACGCTCAGACACGAACACCGCAAATTACTGGATGAATGAAGCGCATTCAGACAGCAATACCCACCACCATAAACCACTCCACCTTCGCTGGACCACCGCAAATAAGCCACAAATAGAACAAAAGTTTGAGCAATATTTCTTGACGCGGCTTGTGAAATGAAAACCATACATTTGTAAAATTCTTACATTTATAAAATTTTATAACCAATTAATCGTACAGTATAACAAAACCGGATTTTTTTCATAAAATAGAAAACACAAGTCTCAGCTGAAGAGAAAATTCGAAGAATTACCCGTCCAAAGAACCCATCAATGAAATTGGAGAAGACACAGCTCGTTGCACCAAGAAAGCGCTCTACACGTTCAGACACGAACACCGCAAATTACTGGATGAATGAATCCATTCAGACAACAATACCCACCACCAGAAACCACCCCACCTTCGCTGGACCACCGCAAATAAGCCACAAACAACCACGCCACCACAAAAAATCCAACAAAAACAGCCACAACACAAAAGCAAGTCGCACCAAATAGAACGAGCTTGAACACCAGAGAACCTCTAAAATATAGCTTCAGAGTGCTCCATCACCCAAGCATGGAGACTGTCCTTCACCCCTGCAAACAGCGAGCACACCGCATTAAACCCCTAGAACACCTCAACCCGACGTTAGCGGGCGCACAACAGAGCCTGACGAAACGAACGATAAATCGACAAGACTGGTGAATAAATCACACAGAAGTCTTGAGTCCCGAGACCACCAACCTCATTTAAACCGGCAAACGTCACCCCGCGCCATACGGCATTAACACCACGGAACCCTGGACCATACCGCATCAATACCCCAACTGCAACACCGTTTAAACCCCTGGAACACCTCAACCCGATGCTAGAGGGCGCACAACAGAGCTCGAACTGCAACACCATTTAAACCCCTGGAACACCTCAACCCGATGCTAGCAGGCGCACAACAGAGCTCAACGAAAGGGACGATAAATCGACAAGAATGGTGAATAAATCGCATAGGAGTCTTGCGTCCCGAGACCACCGTCACCCCACGCCATACTGCATCAACACCACGAAACCCTGGACCATACCGCATGAATACGCCAACTGCAACACCATTTAAACCCTTGCAACACCTCAACCCGACGCTAATGGGAACACAATAGATCTCGACGAAAGGGACGATAAATCCACAAGACTGGTGAATAAATCGCACAGGAGTCTTGAGTCCCGAGACCACCGCCACTCCGCGCCAACAGAGCTCGACGAAAGGGACGATAAATGGACAAGACTGGTGAATAAATCGCACAGGAGTCTTGAGTCCCGAGACCATTTAAACCTCATTTAAACCTGCATTTAAACCTCATTTAAACACATTTAAACCCCTGCAACACCTCAACCCGATGCTAGCAGGCGCACAACAGAGCTCGACGAAAGGCACGATAAATGGACAAGACTGGTGAATAAATCACATAGGAGTCTTCAGTCCCGAGACCATATAAACCCCTACAACACCTCAACCCGACGCCAACGCACAACAGAGCTCGACGAAAAGCACGATAAATGGACAAGACTGGTGAATAAATCGCACAGGAGTCTTCAGTCCCGATACCATTTAAACCTCATTTAAACCTCATTTAAAACGGCAAATGTCACCCCGCCGCCGGGGCCTGGGGAACACAGCCCCAGGCCAACGTCACTGCATACGGATCAAACCACAACCACGTAAAATGAACTTTTAAAAAATCAAAAAAATACAAAAAATACAAACTTTAACAAAAACTTTGCAATTTCATATCCGCGATTTTTGCCACCCCAACTAATACCACCCGACTCAAAACTATATGTCGGGGACATAACAAGAAGTGAAGAAGAAGGAATGAGCACCAACCTCTTGTATTTCTTTCATGAAAGTTTAAGGACTAAAATTAAGCAACAATCGTTCAAGTGAAACGATTCCTACTAAAATTGTGTTGAAAAACAAGAACATTAACTCAACACAATCAATAAACCCTTACGCAAGACTTATTACAAAGGTAATACGTGATCAATCTTTTGAATTTTAGAGATGTCAAAATGTTAAATAACATATTCTCAATCAAATTGATCATAAATTATTCATAAGGATAATATATTTATTCAACATAAAAACTAGAAGTATAATTAGATACTTAAAAGCTAGGAGTAGAGTAAAGTTGGATGGTTTATATGCTTCTTCTAACATGGAATCATGGAGATTCTACTCACAACTAGAAAACAAAATATATTTAATGTTAAGAATTATAATTTTATCTGTTCATTATTAGTCATAAGTGCATTAATTAATTGAATTGTTCGTTGGTTATAATATGACTAGGACACTTTGATGTCCTATAGTATTTTTTATTCCATAGTATTGGACAATATTATAGTACTATTAGTTTTATATATTCATATATAAGCTTATGATTAATAATCAAAAGGAAATCATATGCTCACTTCTGTTCCATTCTTTTCTATCTTCATATTTTAACATTTAATAATAGCATAAACGACCATGCAATGAAGGAAGATCAATGCATAACCTAATTATTACTGTGTCACCTCCACCAATATCGACAATTATTTTAATGCTAGTTTTTGGGAAAGGGACATGAAAATGTATTGGAGTTTCTACCGTTGGCAGTGAATGACTACTTCCTTTGAATACACAAGGAGGGATTTATTCCATCCATGGAGCGGGCTTATGCTAAAAATGCGGTGGGAAGCAAATGTTTTATTCACTCAATAGTCACCCTACCATTGGAGAAGACGTCCATTGGACCTAAGCAGAGTTTGGAAAAAATAGTGGTTGTAGGTATCAAAATTTTTTCTTCTTGTTATCGGGCAATTGTAGAATAGCTTCGAACTTTACAATGGGGCCTTTATTCTGGTATTTTTTACAACATCCTTATCTTACATTTTTTTTCCCACGAAAAAAGGCATACTACTGTTATTCAATTAAAGCTGAATCAAGTAGTACAGATGTTCTTCAAAAAGATAATACAATCTTTTCAAAAGTCTAGGATGATACTTCCTTCCACTTCAAGCTTACAAAGTTTAACAAACTAGACTGAAACCATAACTTGTATGCAATCATACAATAACTGAAGAAAACTTAGACAAGAAATGATAGGGACCCAGAGTCCACCACAATATCACCGCAAACATCCTCCCAAAAGAGAAGTCCCTCTTCACCTTCCAAAGACAGCTTGGATAAATTATTAGCATGTGAATTAAATTCACAGTAAATATGATCCAACGAATATGACATGAAAGATCTTAAGTCCTGCTGAATGCAGTTCAACCAATAGATTAGATTCAGTACCTGCAGATCAAACTCACCACGAGCCCACTTGATAGTGACTCTAGAATCACTGAATATTTAAACTTTATGCAAACCAAAACATAAAGCAACTTTGACGACACACCAGAGGGCTAGAAGCTCCGCTTTCATATTGGTCCCATAACCACCATTCATACGAAGAGTGAAAAAATGATCAAAGTTGAGAAAGATAACTCCCCCAATACCACATTTCCCCGCAACTGCTTCCCCATCGAAAAATAATACCGGATCATCCACCACCAACTGAAACCTTCCAATATTCCTCACCGCAGGAATAAAATCTTCTCCTTGAAATTTTAGGTAGTAACTTAGAGCCTCATGGAAAACATAATCAACAGAGGGAGTAATATTTTCAAAAATAGATTTGTTCCGAGCTCTCCAAATCACCCAACATATGAAAACTGGCAATGTGAGATGAGATTTGCCAATCCTCACCCAATCATACAGACATTTTTCAATATTGTATCCTTCCCAATGATATGAGAGCCCCAAATTTCTAATAAACTTCGCCCAAACACATTTTGAAAAACCACATTCCAGAAAAAGGTGTGTGACAAATTCCAAATCCATCCTGCAAAGAATACACCGATTTGGACCTATCCATCCCAACAATTTCAAGTTATCCCAAGTTTTCAGACGGTTCACAAGCACAAACCATACGAAGCATTGGATTTTTAATGGCAGATGCCACTTCCATATAGTATTATACCACCAATGGGACGGGAACAAACATCTGCGTTTTATGATATAATCATAAGCCGTTCACGTAGTGATCATACCTGTAGACTCATTTCCATCCCACCGTATTTCATCCACCTTATCAATACATCGAATACGTGCAGAATTCAATGCACCAATAAACAGATTCCATTCCCCAGCAACCTATCGAGGCAGTTGTAAGTCCACTACAGTCATCCAATAACCCTATGAGCTATTCTTCACAATAGAGTTCAGTGTGATAAAACCTTTCTCTCTTGTAAAATTTAATAACCCCTACGAGAATACCATCTACTCATTCAATCCACAAATCGGATCCACTCCAATCGCCACTTCTGCCCCATCGCCAACTTTCCAACAAAGGCCATCTGCCAACCAACAATATACTTTCATAAACCCATTCCAAAAGGGTGAGACTCCCCTCAGAACTTTCCTTGGCTTCCTCAGCCAATGAGAGATTTTAATTTTGACGTACTTCTCTTGAATCACTTGGGTCCAAAGGGTTCTGCTAAACAAGGCCCTCTAGAAGCCTTTCAGTCTCAATGCAGCACTAAAGACAAAGAGATCCTTTATCCCCCAACCACCAGCTGAAATCGGGATTGAGATTTTATCCCATCCAATCATGGACAAATAGGAATTTTTCAGACCCCCAGACCATAAAAACTTAAACATCATACTTCTCAATGAATTTATGACAGAGCAAGGCAGCGGGAGCAATGAAAGCCAATAGACTGGAGTCCTTGTTAGAACCGACCTAACCAAGGTAAGTTTTCCACCAATGGAAAGCAAACGATAAGTCCAATGTGAAATCCTGGCTTCAAATTTATGAAAAAGCCACTTCCAATCCTTGACGAGATAACCATTTGGTTTGAGCTGAAATCTGAGGTAGGTAAATCCTTCCCCAATTCTTAAGCAATTATAAGGCAAAATGGCTCTCAAAAGACGCAGTCTATCCATACAAACCATGTTCTCATAAATACAAGACTTTTTAAGACTAGATTTCATACTTGATGCTCGGCAAAATAAATCAATAATTCCCTGAAATGCAGTCCATTCCTCCACCGAATTGATTCCAGCAAGTAGAACATCATCCACAAAGAGAGCATGGGATATTGAAAGATTTTTTGAAATTTTTAAACCCTTGATTCTACCCTCCCCAATAGCTCTCTTAATCAACCAACTCAAACCATCAATGACTAGTAAAAATAATAGAGTAGACAAGGAGAAACCTTGGTGTAAACCCCTTAAGCAGCTAAAAGAAGAAGTTGGTGCACCATTTACCAGAACAACAATATTCATGGTGCAGACATAAGCCATAATCCACCTTATAACAAGAGTCGGAATCCCAATATGAATTAAAACCAGTTTGAGGAAATCCCAACTGACCCAATCATAAGCTTTTTCCAGATCCATCTTCAAAATGATAGCCTGTAACTTCTTTCTTTTAATGGAATGAAGAAGCTCCTGAGTAATGCCCACATCATCATGAATCTATCTCTCCTGTAAGAAGCCAAATTGCTCTTGAGAAATGAACCTAGAAAATATAGGTTTAAGCCTTCCCGCAATTATCTTCGAAACAACCTTATAAATAAGATTGCATAAGGCAATGAGTCGAAATTCTCCAAATGATTTTGGATCATTTACCTTTGGGATAAGTGTGATAAATGTAGCATTTAAAGCCCCTGATATATAACCCTGAGTCCTGGAAAATTCCACCATCTCAAGAATCTCCTTACCCATAATATCAAAAAACTGAATAAAGAGCTCCACAGTCTAGCCATCTGCCCCAGGACTCTTCTCCTTCGCAAATGATTTCAATGTACTTTCTACCTCCTCCAAAATAACCTCCTTGCAAAGTTCAACAACAGCGGTGTCATCAATGAATTTAGGATATAATATGGCAACCTGTAACTGTGACAATAGGTCACAAGCATGATCCACCGAATAAATAGAACTGATGAACTTCTAAGCCAAAGCATGTAACCCCATAGCATCCAATACCTCATAACCCTCACCATCATCCATTTTCCAAATTGTATTACAGTTCCTCCGAGCTGAGGCATAAGAATGGAAAAAGTGAGTATTCTTGTCACCTGATTTCAACCACAAGGCTCGGCTTTTTAAGCACCATTCCTTCTCCTCCATTAAGTAAAAAATTTCCTTAGCCTTCTCCAAATCTTTCAACAATATAAAATTTCTATCATCCAAAGGATCTTGCATAGAACGTTCATATAATACCTGAAGCTTTGAATCAATGACCAGCAAATCTTGCTTAGCCATCTTTTTTCTTTCATGAATCCAAGCCGAAACCTTCCCCTTAAGCACACGCAATTTATAACAGAGCTTATCCACTGGGTTCAAATCTTCCTCCACATTAATATGGAGCCAAACAAATGAGACAAAGCTAACAAACTCCCCATTTTCAATCCAAGAGCTGTCAAATTTGAAAGGGAAGCAGCGGTGCTGAAAACTATCATCAAGCTATAAGAATATAGGCCAATGGTCAGATATTTTTGACCTTCCAACCCAAGAATGATACCTGCCACAGGACTCCAATAGAGATTCTTTTGTAATAAATTTATCCAATCTTTTCATAATAGTGTCATGTCCTCCTCTGCCATTTGTCCAGGTGGGGGAATAGACACCTGTACACACATCAACCAAATCATTATTTAACAAATAATCATTAAAATAATCCGCCAAATTGTCTAATTTAGCAGCATTGCCCCAAATCTCCTGGGAGAACCTCGTAACGTTCAGGTCCCCCACCACCAAAATATTATCTCTCTTTAACAAACCAAAGGCTTGAAGCTCGTTCCAAAAAACTTCACGATTTTTATAAGGTGTATAATAGTTCAAAATAGTTAACGTGAAACCATCAAATCTGCGAACCCCATCCAAAATAATACCCCATGATGACTTATAATCCTGGAAAGAGTAAACCCTTAGATCCCAGGCCACAAGCAATCCTCTAGATAAACCATTGGAGCTGGAAGCCGAGACTTCCCATCCTCCCTTAAGTCCAACAAACTTCGAAATAGCATCCAAATCCGAACACATCATTTCCTGTAGTAACAAAAGACTCAGCCGAGCAGTAGCTAAAAGATCAATGAGGGCCCTGGCTCGGACAACCCCCCCCAAGCCCCAAATATTTAGTGAACAGATAGACATTAAATAACCCTCCTTTCCGGGGATAAAGCTCTAAGACCCCGCGAATGAACATCTGAATCCACATCAATAACCAACTGATCAATCCTCTCCGAAACAGGTATGTGGCCCTATGATCCATCCATAGACTTATCACCATGGGTTCCCTCTTTACGCCGAGGTTTCCTAATGGTAACATTCTGAAACCTGTTAGAATGGACGGATTTGACAAGAGGATTTGTGCTAGGGTTCTTTGAATATATGGAAAGAGGTATAAAAGTATTTTCTTCACCAGAATCACCAATGCCAACATCCCCAACAACCCCATGATCCAGAGGTGCTAAATCAGCCACAATCACCGGCTCAGACCTCAACAATTCCCCCCATCATCCACAAAGTTTGGAAAATCAGTCCCTACCACCAAATTTGGAGAAGCGTTTAAAACAGAAGAATCCCTGAACCCCTGAGGTACCTCCCCCAAAACAGTCTTCTCCCCAAACAATGCCCGACAGGTAGATTTCCCAGTTAACTGAGCATCCTCCCGAGGTAAAGGATCCCCCTCCCCCACTAAATTTGACCCCTTCTGCTTATTAGAGATATTAGAGTCAAAAATCTCATTTATCTCAGCATCAGAGAATACAGGAATAGTGGGTTTAGGAGAGACAAAATGCTTACCTAAATTCGCATGACCATCAAGCAATCCATCCGAGGGAGCCGCCGAAGGAGGCAACTGTGATTTTGAGCAAGCCCTCAAACCAGACGAATGAGTAACAGCAAGCAGACATTGTGCCCTAATGTGCCCAGTTTGTTGAGAATAAAAACAACGAAATGGCATTTGAAAATAATCTAATCGCCAAATCTTATTCCCCCAAACCAGTTCAATTTCTTCTGGGAGACCCAATGCCATCTCGAATGAAACCATCACTTTAGCAGCTCTCCTATCAAACCCACACAAAGAACGGTTATCCAAATGAACAAACTTCCCAACTATATTTGCAATACCCATCAATATATTCTCAGTCCAAAGTTCGATTGGAAGCCCAAGGATGAGTTATCCTTATCTTACATATAAAACATTAAGCTCTCATGACAGAAATTGACCTTGATATGTAGAAAATTTTCTTCAACCTTTAAGCTTACATATAAAACATTAAGCTTCGAACTTTCTATGTAAAAGTTTTCTTCAACATCCTTATCTTACATATAAAACATTAAGCTATCATGATAGAAATTGACCTTGATATGTAAAAAAATTTCTTCAACCTTTAAGCTTACATATAAAACATTAAGCTACGAACTTTATATGTAGAAAGTTTTCTTCAAGCTTCGTCATAGAGCAAAGTACATATAAAACATTAAGCTTCTCATGATAGAAATTGACTATGCATTTTTTAAGAATAGAATTCAACTATATGATTACAATCTTAGGGCACTGATTAGTATTTGATATTCGAGTTCAGCATGTACTTTTGAAAGTAAAAAAATAAATTAATAAGTGATGTTAGTTCGGGAGAGGAACTATTCACGTAGTTCGTTCTATATATTGACGCTTATATCATATTAGCATTTTTCTCAAAATTTTGAGTGTGAAAATGGTTGTACTCCAAGTTATGATTATAATGAAATTGCGCCCTTACGGTTTTGCTTCTTTGATTAAGAAGAAACTGTGCCCTTACGATTTTGCTTCTTTGATTAAGAAGAAACTGTGCCCTTACGATTTTGCTTCTTTATAAACGACGCCACAACATTTCTTTTTGTGCGTTTTTAAATATAATATTAAAAATGAATTAGGTTACGTTCCTGCTTAATCGTTGAGGTGAAATGTAAAATAAGTATACGTAAAATTTGTGTTTTTAAATCAAAATATAAAAAATTAAAATATTAACATAAAAATGAAAATTTAAAAAGAGTTTACTGGGACCAGTGGTAAACATCCCAATAAATTTGTATTCAAAATTATTTTTAATCTTTGTCTATATTAATAAATCCAAAATTAAAATAAATATAAACTCATAATATTAACATTCACTTATTCTATTACATCATTATTCTTCTCACAATGATAACTTTTAACATTACCCTTTCTAATATGAGAAGTTTGAAACATTTATCTAAACCCTTGAAGTCATGATGAGTAGTCATAGCTAACTTGAATCGCAAGTAGCATAACAAAATAATGTAAGTTATGTAGACTGTAACTTTCAGCATAATTGATAATATAAAGCTCCGAGAGGTGCTTTAGTTTTGTCAAGTTCTGAATATATGTTGTTTCAGTGGTTAAACTGTCTATTCAAATCACAGACACACTTGAAAGGTTTTTAAAGGTTCACAAAATTACTGGGTGAAATAGCATGCATGCATAATTGATAGTATAAAGCTCCGAGAGGTGCTTTAGTTTTGTCAAGTTCGCAATATATGTTGTTTCAGTGGTTAAACTGTCTATTCAAATCACAGACACACTTGAAAGGTTTTTAAAGGTTCACAAAATTGCTGGGTGAAATAGCATGCATTTATCGATGCAACTTTCCCAATGACCACAGTTGAGAAGTCAAAACAAACAATAGAGCCCTTGAGTGGCCCTTATGGAAATACCTTTGTCTCCAATCTATTAAAATGGAAGTACCCAGTAATTAAGTGGTGCCGTTGTTTACAAATCTGAACCCTAGCCATTCCGACAAAGGATTACTGTTGAGGCCTGATCAGCAATACCTATGTTTCTGTGTTTACCTTTGTCTCCACTCCACCGACGATGAGCATGGATTATCTCCTTGTCTCTTTATTTTATTTATCTTGAGGCTTTGTGTTTCTGATTTTACCTTTGTGTCCACTCTACCGAGGATGAGCATGGATTATCTACTTTGTCACTTTATTTTATTTTGAAGGATGAGGACTTCATCTAATGAAACCAAAAATTTTATAAAGATTAGTGGTTATATTTTAGAATTTGCCTTGGATTCTTATTTATATTTTTGTTAAATTGAAGGAGAATTAAATTGAAGAAGAATGGATAAATGTACTATACATATTGATGTAGAGATTAATTTTATGATTATCTTTCAAAATTAAAAATAAATATTTAAATATATATATATATATATATATATATATATATAAAATAAGTGATACTAGTTGATGCATGTATAACATTTAGTGACAGAGAACCACTTAACTAAAGAACTGAAGCATACCCACTTAACTAAAGAAGATAACATGTAACTGAATCATACACAAAAGGTGATAGCAAGTGTTCATCAACCACAAGTGCTAGTGTAATGTTACTCCACACAAATACTGGTGATGAATGGGGTGAACCTGAAAGCTAGGGGACACACATGAAATGGCAGACATTGAGGATCCGTCTGTGTGTGGCAGGGCTGCACAAATACAGAGGAAGGATTAGCATTATAGCATCCTTAGTTGGCCTGGGATAATGGAACTGTGCCCTTAAGGGTTTTGGCCCATTTTAAGACAATCCAGATTGTCGAAATTCCAAAAAAATAACCAAAAAAGATGGAACTATCCCTGGCTCAAAAATTTTCGATTACCAACAGGGAGCAATTTGAGTGCCAGTTATCACACGCCTCCTCAGTCACTGGACCTTCGCAATAAAAACCATACCACGCCTAGCTTCCGTATAACTCGCCTCAACATCTTCTTCACTCCTCTCCTTTACAAATGTCACTATGTGAATGTATTCACGGCCTGTAGATTAGAGGCCGATATTACAGATTTTATCCGCGGCCCTGCGAAATATTTCCGCCTGGATGATCAATCTCATAGACAATAAATGCATCATCAAATTAGTTATTAATAGGTAAATGTCTCATGAAATTCAGTCGGGATGAATTTTGTCGCTGGAGAATAAACGATATTGTCCATTTTGGTCGCGTGTGAGGGCATGAAAAACCTAAAAATGACTTAACAACACAGCCCCACCTCATGGCTAACAATATAATATAGATTTTAGTTAGAGTGCCACATTTAAGGATTTAGAGCTTTATATGGCTTGCAAACATCGAAAGCAAGTTTACATAATATTGGTAAATGAACCCTTCAAAGGTCCATTTTCAGGGTTCTTCACTTCAGATGATATTGTGTGTTTCATAAGAACTTCTTGGTGCTGATTACGGTATTTGATTCTATAGAGAATGGAGCTTAGACGACCTTTTAAATGATTGTATATTTCGTAATAACTTGTTGACGCTGATCTTTCTATTTGATTTTATCGAGAATGAAGCATAAAAGGAACTATCAGAGTTACACTACCAAACCCTAGTAAGACGAGTAAGGCCATATAAACCCTAGTAAGACGAGTAATGCCATATAAACCCTAGACCCTAGTAGGAGGCTTATACACTCTAAATTACATCGTCACAATACATCATTTATCACCAAAGGGATTATTACTATATAATTTGACATCTCTTTTGGTACTTTTTAGGTGTAAAAAATGGGGCCAATGGCTTATGTGACCCATTTTAAGGGTAGGTCTCATATTAGTCATTTGGGGTCCTAAGACTTTGGAGCCTATTTGAGAAATTAAATGGCTACTTTAGGATTAAAACTTTTGAAACATAGTTCATAACCTATAGACACTATTCTATGCATTAAGAGCCTTGTAATGGTGCAAATATCACCTCAAGTGGACTTCATGTGAGGAACTTATGGCTCCCACAAAGTGAACTATTTTATTGACCACCTTGGTTTCATTCTTACCCCCTGAGATGTTCCAAGGATGAATGGAACTATGCTAGGGCACAAGTGGCTCAATTTTTAAAGATTTAGAGCTTAATCTTTTTAACAGAGTATAAATTCTTTGTATTTCAAATTTTGTAGACATAGAGGACTCTGGATAGATTTATAGATTTATCATGTATTTCATCTAAGGAATTTCATAGTGTATGTTCATTAATTACTTAAAATGTATGATGAGTGAGGAAATGGTGGAATAGATGGATTGTGCGAGGTGTCTTCATACAAATTTTACACATTTTGGGTGGAAAAAACACTAAGCATTTAAGAATTCAGTAGTTGAGACACACGTAAATGAAATATTCATGAAGTTTAGAAGAATGCTAGGTATGACATTCATATGTGAAACAACAACAAAAACCTTAATTTATCATTCAACACACACGCATCAATGAGAGATAAGAGGTCATGTACATGAAATCTGTATCTGTAACATAATACTCAAACACATACATATTCATACCATGAATTTGGTGCAAAAGTAGTATGTTCAAAGATTTTATTAGATCAAGAAAGATTTACAGAAGCAGAAGTAGTTTTGGAATTACATAAGGAGAATACAATAACACAAAGAATATTATACGTTGACATGCACACAGCTCTGAATCTCAGGGGCTTTCTTTCTTGAATAACATTTCTTTAGTTTCGAGTATCAAAATGATATTGCAACTCTCCAAGAGTCCCTCTAAAAAAGTTGCAATCTATCCTAAATTCAAATTTGAATGCACTTTATATAGGAGGGAGTCTTTTTTGTTACGACCTTTTCTTTTTAATTCCCAAAACGACTTTACTTTCTATTTTTTCAAAATGTAGTTGAGATTACTATTCCAATTGCCTAACTTCCTCTCCATCTTGCAGCCTTGATGAGTTGAACCTTGTTGTGGGGATCACAGGCTAGCTTGATGTTTTCCCTAATAGAGAAGGATTCCCTCGACATGGCATGGCCAATTTGTGGTTCTTGGAAATTTGTTTCCACTCTTTTCCCATGGAATACTTATATAGCCTCATTGAATCCATGACCACCTCAACATTTGTGAAGTTTTCATAAGATATGGGTGGAAATATTTTGAAGGTGAGCTTCAAGCTAGTCCATAGCTCAAATTATTCGGTTAACAACTGGACAACTATAGCTTCTTTCAAGTTGTCATTCAAACCCTAAAATTTCCTTTCTTGAGTCCTCTTTTCTTTTAAGAACTCTTTATAATATTCCTTTCTATATAATTCTCCATTTCCATTCCAAAAGTCGGGCATCCCTTTGGCTATTGCTTCTTTGAAGAAGATTTTGAAGAAGGAAATTTCTAATATCATATTGTTTATTTTGTTTTGATCCCTATTCATCAATACCCTCTTTGCAATTACATTGTTGTCCTCTTTAATTAGATATGTCATGTCAATTATGCACTTTGGTTCTGCTATTTAAGAACTTGACCACATTGCATACAATCTCTAGCTTGGATTCAAGTTGAATTCTTGTCTTCTTTATATCAACTGTGACATTAGTGTCCATATCCAACTCATCCTAGATTAATTCAAAGTCATCCCAATGCTATACGACTTCCTCACTTATTTTATTCATTAGTATCTTTTAGCTCCCCTAAGGGGGGCCTTCTTCATTAACTTTTGGTTTAGTCATCCAACTTGTTGCTTCAAATTATCTCTTTCCTTCTCTAGGTGATGAATGAGATCATCCTTATCCATGATGTCAGTTTCCATCTCTTCAATTTTGTGGATCTCCTTCCTTAATCTCTCTTCTGGGGGATCCACCTTTAAGTGCTTAATTGATAGGTCTATTTTGGTCTCTTTAGTTCCTTCAGTTGGTTGAGGGTGTCTCGGGTAGAAAAGGATGTCTTATCCATCTTCATCCTTGATGTTTGTAGCTCTAGTTCATCCACTTTGTCATTGTATTGCTACAATTGGGACTTAAAATATAACATGTTTTAATGTAGCTTGTCTTTCTCCTCCTGTAGTGTTACTAAGTCAAGAGTCTATACATGCTCTATATTAGGGAGGTGGAGCTTATTTTGAAACAGATAAATCTAATTGTCCTTTTGTTGCAACAGTGACTGTGTTGGGGAGGAATCATTTGGGTTAGCCCCTAAGGTGACAATCTTGTTCTCCAACTCCTTAATGGTCAGTTGTTTGGCCCTTATAGCTACCTTCTCTAATTCCAAATGCTTCTCAATCTTTTGGAGAGCCAAGCACATATTTTTCACATTGGCTAAATATTGTAGGACATCCTTGCATAGTAAGTCACTGGATTTTTTTGTAGAAAACTACTCTATACAAAGGGATGAATTGGTCAAATTTCAAGTTGTACTCAGTTTATTTATAATCCCCATAGATTTTAGCTTATGGGGATTTGGGCTCTAGGAATTCCATATTAAAATTTCCTTCCTTGTGGTCTACCATTGACAATAATTTATTCTTTGATGGATCTACTAGATTTTTATGTTCCTTCATTGCATCCAGGTCCCTCTTTTTGGTGTCCATGTAATGTGAGTACAAAGTTGGTTTCTCGTTGACAGAGCCTGTGGAAGAGTAGCTTTGTTGTGGGTTGTGTGCCTAATAGTATTGAAGGGAAGTGCGCTATAATGACAGGCGGTGGATTTTCACTTGCCCCCGGCTCTCTTGATGTTATTTCTGATTCACTCGTTGAACCTTCAACTTGTTTACGCACTACTAAAGTCTTCTTAGAATCTACTTGTTCCCCTAGTTTATCCCTTTTTCTTGTTATTCTTGATTCACGTTCATCAATGTCCATATCCGTGTGGACCTATGAAGCTTTCCTTTTGGTCCCTACTTCTAGATTCTACCGGGTGGACATCATTGTAGTTTGACTTCTTGTTTGGCCCTCTTGTGTCCATTGGGCGGATTTGTTTGTGTGAGCCTTTGGGA
Source organism: Larix kaempferi (assembly GCA_027924585.1). Taxonomy (NCBI): domain Eukaryota; kingdom Viridiplantae; phylum Streptophyta; class Pinopsida; order Pinales; family Pinaceae; genus Larix; species Larix kaempferi. The sequence goes on from BSBM01001259.1 coordinate 1,250,034, forward strand.
TGGCATTCACTTGCTCTCATGTAGGCAAGTTGGTTCTATCTTCTCCCACTCTAGCTGGGGCATATGGTTATAAGCTGAGTTTTTATTCTCCATTCTACTCTTTGATAGGCCCATCTTTATCCTTTCGCCAAGTTCAACTGATCCAACATTCCCTTCAAATATGAAAAAGAACTTCTTTTTTTAACCATGAAGGGCCATATTTTTTTAGGCAACTTGAATTTGATGGGGTGTGTTAGCACTGGGATTGTGCTAAGTATCGGGAGGGAGTTTAGGCCCTTAAGATCAACAAAGGAAGGTTTCTTTCCTGTTTTATATGGCCCAAAGATGGAAAGTTAAAGAACTATGCACAGCCGGTTAAGCCCAAGGAAGAATTACGCCCGTAGCATGTAAAGGCGTCTTTGGACGGTGGAGATCGGGATCGAAGAGGATCGACGGTCACAGGAGCCCATCACAAAGGAATTCGGAAGCCACTTAACCACGAGCAGAAAGTTAACTGGTGGGAAAGTTAAAGCTTGATCAATGCCAGAGAAATAAATCAGCGACGAGGAATAGGTTCACATGTTTAACATGCATGAGAAAAGTCACATTTCATATCTGTGAACTCTGGTTAAACCTCGGCATTCTCCAACGGCTATGATTCAATAGTGGGAGAGATCTACGGCTCACAGTGAGTTCGCAAATCTTACTTGTGTACCGGGCCTACCAACTTAAAATCTGCGATCACAGTAGGGGCAACACCATCTGACGGTCCAGTTTTGAGCAGGGCTAAGATCTACAACGTAGATTCGACCAGGTGGATAGACGGCTTAAAGGCATCTCTGCATCCTTCGAAACGATTGCAAATAGCACAGAGGCCACATCAGTGACATTGTATACTTTCCCCCCTATCCAAAAAGGCATGGTTAAGCATTTTTTGCGTCAACTCAATTGGAAGACATCATTGTTGCTTGATAGAGAGATTAGGTTAGGCCATCATGGTGGAGGTCATCACACGTAACTTCTGTCATCGTCACGGCAGTTATAAGTTGGTTCCTGCATCTTCATTCAGGATAGTGGGATGAGAAAGGTGGCGAGCTTGGCCACTCGGACGTCTTCAGTTATGATCTGCTTATGGAGAGCAACCAGGGGGGCGAAGTTGTGGTTGTACCAGATCAAGTATGGTCTGAGGTGGAGGAGGAGCATATTCCCTCCTCCCCACTATTCTTCGACTGCGTGGAAGAGAGTTTTCCAGTGAACCTGAGGAGCATGAAAGCCGACAGTTACGCAGACAGGTTCGACGTCGACCGAAGAAGACAGGGGGGACGCCTCTCGTGACATGGAGATTATAAAACATCACATAATCCCCACTGAAGATATGACACCTCCTCCTTCAACAGAGGAAACACCGGAGGAAGATGCCCTGAAAGTAGAAGACTTCATCAAACTGCAGGGCCAGTTGAAAGCTCAAAAATAAGGTGGCAGACCATTCGTATTGTTCCTTTTTCCCACCCGGCAAGTCTGTCTTTGGCTAAATGTATAGTCGTTTGTTTACTCCTGTTTTTAGGCCTACTAAGGTCCATAGGTCGTTTAAATATTGTTGTGGTCTACACCCTGCAGAGGACACTTGTAGAAACAAGTCATTCTTAGTGTGTTAGCAATCCTTTTCACCCCATGATTTACTTTTAGAAGTGATGGACTAGGTCTTGTAGGTGGTGGCATATTTTTGTAACTGTTTTTGAGGAATAATTCGAGGCTGAGAGCCTATAAATATCTATGTAATAGCAATAGAAAGGGTTGGAAAATCATTTTGGCTGAGGCCTCAAGGAACTAAGCCCGGTCCTTTTGACTTAATCTTTAATATAATTGCAGTGTCTGAAGCTGGCATTAAGTGGAAATTCATGTGTCGCTTTGCTTACAGTCCATTTTTCTCTTCTCCTCATGTGATTGTGTTTCTTGTTATTCACTTACATTATGTTTTCCTTTTCATATATGGAATCAGTGTATAGTAGGACAGAATTGTTGGTTGCAAGCTCTGCCTACTATTTCAGATATTCACTCAATATTTCTTCTAAAGTTGACATCGAATTCACCTTTGAGGGTTGCTCATGCCAATGGACTATTCGTTCTTTATTCCTTTTTCACCACACAATAGCACTCAGACCGGAAACGGGTGGCTACCTTGCCTCTGTCTTGATGTTACGATTTGCAGCACTGTTATTTGATTCCTGTAACTGGCCATGACTCCATTGCCCACTGTTCCCCTTATGATTATCTCACCACTCATTAAACCGACTTGTTCTAGCAGAAAACTGACCTTCTGAGTATGTTTTGAATGATTATCTTGAGTTATAAGACTCCTCTATGTTTGTCATTGTCAAATTTGTAACTATTTTCAGTTTCTTTGAGTTTAAGAGAGATCCCTCTCAGTCTATGCTGGGTCAATAGCATAATTCTGAAGTGGTTTTGTGGTTACCCCAGCTTGTCCCTCTCCCACAAACTTGGGGGCCAATTTGGGTGCTAACAGGGTGCTTCATCTTGGAAAAATGTAGTTGGTCAGATAGGAACCTATGTCTAATGTACTCTAGGAAAAATACTCTAGTAGTAAAAAATGAAGGTAGTAGATATGGTTCTTATTCAAACCCATATACCTGGTGATGGCGTGGTTCTCATAGATGAACTAGTCACATGTTCTAGTATTTGGACTCAGTGGTAACGGTTGCTTGTATAGGGGAGAAATCCTTGGTGGTGCATTATTGCCTAGAATAAAGTGGATGAGTCCCATGAATTTCTCTGCAAAGGCTTCAAATCCTTGGTTTCCTAGTTTCCTAAGGACCATATTTTTCTTTAGTAGGTTGGTATCTACCTCCCTATTTGATACCTTAAGTTCAAACCTATCTCTTTAAAATATGTTGATTTTTGGTATAGGAACATGTAGAACATGTATGATGGATACATGAAGCACTCCATTGCATGCAAATGTTCAAGATGTGGATGGATGCTATTTTCTAAAAACCGGCATAGGCCAAACTTGGTGGGAATAATACTTGATGTTAGAGTCAAGGTGTCCAGGAAGCCTAGGAGGGTATCGTCTACTTCTTCATCACTGTCATACCCTAGTATAATGCAGATTAGGGCAAAGGTTTCTCTTGACTTTTTTAGAGTAGGGAGGGTTTGTATGGAGGTGTTTTTTGAGATGTTTTTCCAGTATATGGTTTCTTTCTGAAAATTTTAGGGCCTAGTATGAAGTGGGAAAGGTATCATCGTCAAAGGGTTGTGTGGTTGGGTGGTTTGGAAGGAAAATAATTTTGACCCGAGGTGTCTTTAGAGATGATGCATAGGGACCTAGAGCTATCATAGGAGAATACAACCCACTTTTCAGTCGATTAATTGGCTACACACCAGGTGAAACACTCAGGGAACTATACAGTCTATCAGAAAAATTCCCAAGAGAGGTTGGTCTCCCATGTGTGACAGGAGTCTTGGCCTACTGCATAATTATCTTCTACCTCGGTTATCAAGTGTTGTAGGTATCAGAAGGAGACCGCTATGTCAAATACATCAAATTCATGGTCAATTAGGTGGTCATCGATGGGGTTATTCTTTCCTTTAGCCTTTGGGGGATTTATATCATATGAGGACACCATGGTAACTTTATTTTACTATTTAATATGACATAGTAACCAAAGGATGAAAAAAATAGATTTACCAAGTTGGGTGGGGGTCGAACTGGTAGGTGTACAATGTGTGCTGGATTATCTAGTGCGAAGCTACCCTAACACTTCTTCTTTCTCTGTAGAAGAATGAGTTCTTTTAGACTATTTATCCCCTTTAATGAGCCATTTGAATTTCACAAGTGGTGCATCATCATTGGAGGATGTTTTAAGGTGATATCATCTAACATAATCCAGGCATGAGGGACACATTTCAGTCATTGCTTGGTGCAAGTGGAGCCAATCAATGGGTCTTGATGCATAGTAGATGTCACCTTGGTGGGAGCCTATGTGGTTTCCATATGTCATTGGATAAGGTGGTAACAACTCAATGGAAGGTGGTTTGGAAAATGAAAAAGTTGGACCATTACCAATAGTCTAGTACCATGTAGCCTGGAAGTTTTTTCCCAATGGCTCAATGAGATGGCATTAAGGCCTATGCAATTTGGAAATGCACTATTTTTATTTGTTATTGATCTGGTAGCCTAACCAAATATTTACTCATTGGTGGGATTAGCACCCTTTGATAAGGCCCCTAGTCATAGCCCCTTGGTCCTTTGGCTTAGTGCAAGGGAGCTTTCATCTAGCTATTCATTCTGAGCCCCCGATCGTCCAAATACAGGTGCTTGGTTCTCAAGTGGTGTTGTTTGGAACCTCTTCGTCATGCAATTTAGTTCCAAGATGCTTATTCTTCATTTCTCTCCACTTGCCACCCTCTATGGATCCTTCTAGAAATGTTTCCCTTCCATAATAGTTCCATGTCCTTAAGACCCGAATCTTCTTAGTACTAACATTGACTATGGTAGGGACATCTTGTCACCTGAGGCATGCTAAGAACATTAGATTAGTTCCTTCAGTGTTGGTTTATGGATTCTATCTCTTATGGTCATGACTTTCTTGACATCATCTTCTCAAGTAGCATGTCATTATTGAGAAAACAAAATGTTTTTCAGTAAAGAAGTAAATTGATTGAAAATTAATTTCCATGTAAAGACAAAATTGAATAATGCTTATAAGCTACTAATTTACAAATTCGTTTGCTCCTTTCATGCTTTTAGTATTGGAGGAAGTGCCTAAGAAGCCTACAATTCACAATTGTTCCCATAATTTCGCCATCCTGTTGAGCAAGGAGGTAACTTGTGTTTCCTTGGACATTTGAGATCTAGAATGGTCCTAACCATAGCTTGTCAAACTTTCCATGCTTCCATTTATATTCTCTTATGGTATCCCGCTTTAACACCAGGTCCCTTGGTTGAAAGTTTCTTTCTGAATCCCTTTAATCAAATATTTCCTTCATCCATTGTTGGTGAACCTTCATACTATCCATGATGTTCTATATGTTCATTTGAAGTTCCACTAACCGATATATCCTCCTTATCGTTTTATTTGGATCATCCACTTCTTCCTACAACAACTTCATGACAATTAGTCCTAACTAGATAGGAAAGACAACTTCTTTTCCAGAGACTAGTTGGAATGGTGAAGCACCTACTGATGTCTTTGTACTTATCCTATCATCCCATAATGTAGATCTCAAGTGAGCATCCTTCTCCTTTTGTTGTGTGACAACATCTTCTTGATTATCATGATCAAGCTCTTGTTTGAGGATTCTGCTAGTCTATTTCCTTGTGGATAATATGGGGTTGAATGTCCCAATTCTTTGTTGTAATATTGACAAATTTTCATTATTTTAACATATTTGGAGGCCTTTGCATTATCTATTGTAATTTTCCTTGGGAACAAAAACCTGGATAAGATGTTCTATTCAAGAAACTTGATGATTACTAAGTCATTTGTTGATCTAGTTGGGATGGCATTTACCTATTTTGTAAATTAGTTAGTATTTGTCAAGAGCCACCTATATTGACCACTGGAGTGGGGGTGTATTTTACCAATAAATTACAATCCCCGCTGTTGGAAAGGTGCTTCTACCTTGATATACCTGACGAGCAAGGGCACTGATTTTCATTTCCCTACAAATAGACGACATTGTGTGCATTCCCTTACTATGGTAATTTCATCAGAGAACAATGTGGACCAATAGTATCTCGCCCTCAATATTTTTTAAGTTGTGGCTCTCCATGCATGATGGCCCCCACATATCCCTTTATGGAATTCTGTCGTCATCCCTTTAGTTTCCTCTTCTACTTCAAATTAAATAATATACAAAAGGAGTCCTTACAATATAGATACTCATCCAGAATACAATACTTAACAACTTTGAGCTTTAGATATTTGGCCTTAACCTTGTCAAAATCCTTTGGACATCGAAAGTGATACATGTAAAAGACTATGTCTCTATACCATATAGAATAAACAAAATTGAGATTAACCCTAATGGGGCCCTTAGTGAGGATTATCAACATTTATTCCTTCTCCTTCTTTCATTTTAGCCACTAACTTCAATTCCATTGCTTCACAATTAGATTCTACTAGTAATTTGGATATCCCTTGGCCCTTTATCAAATTGGTGGGCTCGATTTCCATGTCATACTCTTGGATTTTGGAAATCCATTTTCCTCTTCTTACATCACTGTCAAGTTGGATGAGAATATCCTTAACCGTGTTGTTTAGTACATAAGCAATAACATGGGAGTGAAAAACATAGAATTTGAATGGCTTGAATGCTTTGACCATGGCATAGGCCTTCTTTTCCATTAGGATATACTTTAATCATGCATCCCTTAGATATTTGCTAAAAATTCTATACTAGGATGTTCATGTCTTTCTCCATCCTTCTACAATAGAACAACTACACTAGTCTTTAGTGAAGAAAAATAAAATATAAGGAACATATTCGCATAATCACGAATGATAAAGATAGGTGATTCTCCCAGATATTTTATTAATTATTGGAAATAATCTTTAGAATGCTTGGTTTGTCTGACCTCATTATCCCTTTTTAGCATGTTGGTGGTGCTTTTGACAATTTCTGCAAAGTTTAGGATGAGCCTTCTTAGAAAATTTATTTTACCAAGGAATGATTGTATTTATTTCATATTTATGGACAAATCTATCAACTTTATGGATTCAACTATATCAGGGTATATCTTAACTCCCTCCTTCGAAAAAATATGCCCAAAATTTTCCTCTCTTGCATGGTGAAATGATACTTCTTTGGATTTAGGGACAGTCCAAGGTTTCTAGATTTGCTGAAGGTCTATTTAAGGTGGGCCAAATGATCATCATCATATTTTGATCAAACATGATTCATGTCATCCAGATAGATGACTATGAACTTATCCCTCTCACCTACAAAGGTTACATCTCTTTCTCTTTGAAAGGTGGCTCTTGTATTCATTATCCCTAATGAAATCTTATCATATATGAATGTACCCCAAGGTGTTGTAAATGTTGTGTTTTCCTTGTCATCCTTATGCATGGATACTCGATTTTACCCTGAAAAACCATCCATCATGGAAATCCTACTGGCCTCTACCACCTTCTACAAAATATGGTCCGTATTGGGGAGGGGCTAGTTATATTTTAAGGAGAATTTATTTAGGCTTTTGAATTCTACACAAAATCTAATTTCCCAACTCCTTTTCTTGATAGGAACCAAGTTGGCTACCCACTTTCAGTACCTCAATGGGATTATGATCTTAGCATCCAATAGATTTCTTACTTCCTTTTCAATTATAGGTAGCAGAATGGGGTTGGCATGTCTCAACTTCTACTTGAAGGGATTGACTCCCTATTTGAGGGGTATTCTATGTTTTATGACAGTAGTGTCATAAGTCATGAGGTATTCATACCTCTAGGAAAAAACGTATTTGTACATGTTATTATAGATTTTTTACAAAATGGGGCTTCGTGGGGGCTGAAAATGACTTAAATAAGGGCCTAAGCCTTAAACTCAAAATAAATTAGATTATCCCCTTGGCCCAAAAAAGGACTAGGAACTAAAACCCAAGTGCTAGATAGGATGTAGGGGAACATCGTTAAGCAAATCCATGATCATCGGTTACAAGAGACATCGCTCCCAAAAGGTACACAAGTAATAAGAAGTGGGCCCAAGCTAGCATGAAAGAGGAGCATCAGATCAACGACTGACAACGATGGCTCCTCGAAAAGATACACAAATGTTAAAGGTAGGGCATGTACTAATTTGGAAAAGGAGCGTCAGATCAATGGCTCACATTGATAAATCCTCACTGAGTTGCATAAGCTTTAATTGCAATTGGTCAAGGAGGTAGATGAGATAAAAAGAGACACATGGCACATTGTTATTGGAAACTCCTCAATGGGAGCTTTTCCAAAACCACTAATCCCAACAGGAGTTGTGGTTTTACAAAACCACTCTGGTGTCGGCCAAAACCATTAATTCACGGAAATCCCCGCATCGACGATAGGCCAACCCACTAAAATTCTGACATGTGTCTAAGGGAGAGGGGCTCACTCCTAAGTGACATCATCTATTTTGGGTTCCAAAGTCATTTATGACTAATTATCCGTTACTTTTTGAATTTTCAAACTCCATCAAAAAATATTTTGCTTTCTCTATTTCTACTATCTATTGCAGAGGAAAAGAAACCCTGAAGCAATCTGTCCATTCAAAAAACCTCTACAACAAAGCTTCTTCTAGTCACTTTCTCACTACGTATTTCGAGCATCACCTGTCTCTCCAAATAAATTGTTTTCCTAAGAATACGGAATTGAGCCCTAACCCATACTCATTGAATCCAACAAGAGTTGTAAATCGAAACCAAGTAATTTTTTCATATTCAATAACCTTACCATAGCTTGATCATCCAAAACTAAGTTTCCCAAAACTTTGTTTTCTAGTGATGAGCACATACTAGATAAGTAAGAAAACGTCTTTTATACCATTGTTACTAGTTCTAAACTGATCTCAACCCTACAAGAGTCCAAAACACTAGCCATAGTAGACCAAGATCCATTTCATCTCTAGGATTCAAACCTCATTTGAGCAGTATGTCTTAGGTATGTGTACTTTCATGAATTTATCACATGGTGCTCCAAACAATACTCTGCTAGAATACATGACATTATGCCTTCAGAACTATCCACTATCCTCTACAGTATAGATGTCCCAAACATACAAAATATTTTTGAAATCCTAGAATTACAAAAGCTGCAACCTTTAAATGAGATGGCCTTGCCTCAATCATATTGAGGTCTTAGCCCTTCCAACCAAAATCTCTTCTTCACACAACATCTAGAAAAGGGAATTTATATCCCTAATGTCTCCCCACCCTATGATTCGGTATTATTTTTTGACTTTTCAAGAAGATTTTTGTCCCTAATCTGCATAATCTTTGGTTATGAGAATGATAAGCAAATTGATGAAGTAACCCTAGGTTTCCTATTGATTCTAACACATATGTCCATGCCAAGTATGACATTTGTAGTTACCTAATCCGAATTATACAAGAACAGTTGGAATAATTTCCTGTCATAGCCCTATTCAGATACCCTTCCTCCATGTTATGCATGTTTGTATTCCAAAATTTTGAATAGTTTAAGTGTCTAGATTTGAAAATGGTTGATGAAAGTGGAAGCCCTATCCCAGACTTCAACTAGAGTGATTTGTTTTTCAAGATGGATGATAGTTCCAACTATGCAAAATTTACAAATAAATTCACGAAGATAGAATACATTATTCTTAATGGTTTTCCCCCTCCAAGAATGTTTCGAGAGAATAAGAAATTGCTCCAATTTACACCTTAAACCAAAACAGGGAATTGGTTTCTCTTCAAAGAATACACTATAATAAGGGTTTATGATTGTGAATAAGAACCTTATTCACTACCCGCATTCCTTAATCCTATGATATTTTCCATGGATTATGCTAGGAAGAGGTTCAAAGTTGATGAAAGGCACTTCAATCATTACAAGAATTAAAGAACATTCAATGTGCCTCAAGAGATAGGTCCTTTTTAGCTAAAGGGGCTAAAATCAATACAATATTTATAAGACTACTTAATCCAACTAAATTTGAGAAGGGAAGAATATTTTTCTTATGATCCCCATGGGATCATTTCTAAGCAGAGAGTGGAAAACAAAAATTATGCATATGATATTGTTCCAAGGCTAGATTGGCAAAATATTGCAAATCTAGAAAGCCGAGAAGAAGTGAGAGAAGTGTAGAAATGTTTTGAGCAGGAAGGAGAAAAGGAACATCATCTTGGTCAAAAGAAAGGAGCTGAAGAGATCTCTTCAAACATGGAAATAGATGGGACCGATTAGGGTAACCGATCAAATAGGGATAATATTGAAGAAGGAGAGATTGAGGAATAATGATAGATGAAAATACCCAAAGAGATATTGGACATGATGCCACGTCTCCCTCACAAAGGAGCGGGATCAATAGTCAAATTTACTCATTATCCTTCTTTGTTTTTTATAGAACCTAGGATATTATAGATAGTACCTTCAGAGTCTCCATCAGCAGGCTTACTACCAGTACAGACAAACTTGCATACTAAATATGATAATTTAAATTTCAAGATTAGAGAAGGAGGCTAGGTAGAAGATATGAGCCCCAAGTAAAATATTACTCACATCTGTATATAATAAAAATGATATATTAAGATGGTCAGTGGTATCTCCTACAATTCCAAATGCCACTAGCTTGAGTAATTTTAAAGCGGATGAATACAATATTGACTTTAGCAATCTTGATAAGAGAGATAAAGTAGATTTCCATGGGAAAGCAAGTGGAATGATATGTCATGAAGTGGTGAAATCAAAGAAAATTTAAACAAGGATAAGGTAGACTCGTAAGAGTTTTGAAGAACTTTGGAAAGAAGATAAGGTTTCAGTGAGAGCAAAACATGTTACTATTAAAGGTTTACAAGAAAATATTATGGTTTTAAGTGCAAATCCAAGTGATAGTTCACATGTTGTAGTCGTCCTTAAAGAAAATGATAACAAAATAGAAATTTTAAAGAGGCAGTTAAAGATCCCAATAATAGAGCTAGTTTAGAATCCCGATATGAGATAGGAACAAGAAGAGAATGAAAATATGTATGCCATCATGCTACAATTTAAAAAATGGGATGAAGAAAGAAGAGATGAAATAGATTAGCTCAAGCTACAAATTGCCTCATTAAAAATGCCGAAGACCACTATAACATCACAGCAGGTCATCCAAGGTCCATACTCTAATACTCAAGGAGAAAATTAGCTAGATAAAGCAGTAGACCTTAATTAGCATGATACACAAAGAGAAGTGGTAGAGATTGATACTATGGATGAGGACCCCCAAAGCCAACAAACAGAAAAAGAGAAAAATGAGAAATATGGTAGAATCACAAAGAGTTGGAAGCTCAAGTAACCCAAAAGGATGAGAAGATAGCTGACCTTAAGGGAGAAATATCAAAGAAGGAGATGAAGTACATGAATGAAAAAGGGATATTGATGATCTAAAGAGACAGGTAGTCAGTTTAAAGCTTGACATAGAAGTATATTCTCTGATCAGAAGAACAAACATAACCCTATGGGATAGGATAACTCAGTTGATATCAAAGGAGTGGGGTAGATTTGAATTTATCCAAGAAGAGATTGGTACCTATAAATCCATTAAGGAGGAGACAAATAGGGTGAAAAAAGAGTTGGGGCGGATTCCAAAAATAGAAGAGCAAATCATATATTACTTAAATGGCATGAGTAATAGTGTATTGCAATGATTGCAGATAGCAAGCAGGGCTACAATCATAAAAGTGGAAAAAAAATGATATTCAAGCAAATCCTAATGAATCGATCATAAATTAGTATGCAAATGCGTGATAATGATATTTGCAATTTTAAAGGATTGTTTGAAAAGGTGATCAAGTTGGGATTACCCCATCCATGGGATGGAAATGGAGAGATTCTATCTAGAGATGAATTTCAAACGAATTTGTATCATAAAAGAAATGAAACATATTCGGTAGAACAATTGGAAGGGGTCATCTAAGGAGATAAGGTGATTGAAAGACTAAAATCTCAGTTTCAGATATGGATAAGTTTGAACAATATATTCAAAGAACAAGATTATGTTTCTTATGCTAAGAACATAGATGTCGAGATTTCACTGGATGCTTTGAAGGCTCATAGGATTCCAATCAGAAAGGAATAGCAAATAGTATATCAGTATGCACCATCAACTACACCCTCAAAACAATAGGTCCCAGGAAAAGTTTCTAGCACAACAGGAACTACTGCGAGTAGTCAGCAATACTCCACATTATCAGAAGGAACCATGGGATATCCTACGCCTTTAGCCTTTGTACCACCAGTAGGGAAAACAAATATTCCTGCAATGCCACAAATGCAATCATAAAGGACACCCTCAGTCCAGTGAGTTGTTCCAACTTAAGCGTGTGTGAGAGAGAACGTGTCTCCAAATAAAGGCAAGAGGAAAGGGGTGAGTAAGAAGAAAGGACGAGATAAATCTCTATGAAAAGTCAAATGTAAAAATCATTGTTGTAAAAAGTACTAAGTCAAAAGACTAATATTACTATTTTGGTTACAGGTCAAATCAAGCCTAACTTCATATAGATGGATTTTGAAAGGCTATATAATGTAATTTGAGCCATAAAATGAAGGCTGGCAATTTTAGATGTAGATATACTTTGTCTATTTTTATAGAGCTGATGAGTTAATTTTTTCTCTATAATTTCCTTTGTTATAAATTAAAGATAGAGAGTATCACAAAGAAGTCTTCCTCTGTTCAAATTCCAATGCTATACTATATGTGTGTGTGTGTGAGAGTTCATGAGATGATAATAAATTTTCATGCAATAGATTTAGTTTCAATCAAGTATCGGTGATGCTTCTTTGTGATTAAATGTTGAATTTTATGACAGAGATTTCAAATGTGTTTTCCTCTGCTATAATCTTTGCATTTTTTCAAATTGATTTAGTATCCTATGGATTTTCCTACTCTTATTACATCTATAAATAGCCCTGTTACATGTAAATATCCACATAAATACTCATGTATTACTTCCAATTGTGTAAAGAACTACATTAATCTTTGTTTTAAGGCTCAGTACGTCCATGTTTCCTTTGATTTAAGAAATTCTCTCTGCAGGTGCTTCTTGAATGCACATAAGCTTCCCATCTGTTAAATTCACCTTCATATTCCTTATATGCTCTGCTATACTCTGTAAATATCGTCATAAAATTTATCTTTACACTTGCAAATATTGTTCATAATCCATTTGTTAACTTCAGAATATCAAGAATGAAAGAAAATTACAATTTATCTCCGATAGAGCCCTAATATATATAAAATTTTAGATTCCATCATGCGTGGGCATATGCTATTTCAACCTAGTCTACCTCTTGGATTAATATCGAAAAATGGTGACCATAGTAGGGAATGCATGTGAAGAAAATCCCCCCTCGAGATAGAAAGTTTGAAAAAGATATGATCTCTACGTGGTGAAGTAGAGAAAACATTATTGGTTGAATTTTCACCTGGTGACTTCATTGGATCAAGCTAGATCCTGGAAAGAGACATACAAGATCAAATACTCAATCGAAGGAGTTCTAGTGCCTTCCTGATTCTTGAAATCATTGGAGGAACATCCATGCATCTCAAGAGAGAGGTATTCCTCTTTTTAATTCATCTTTTATATCTCCTATAGTAGATAATCAAGAAACACATGAGGATTTAAATAATTTTGAAAATATTCATAATATTCCCGAGACACCTTTAAATCCATATTTGGAACCTCAGTTTAATTCTCCAACATTATTTTCTAATACATCCATCCTTTATCAATCCTTTGTTCAACCTCAAATAACTCTACTTACACCTAATGCTCATAATACTAGCTTACAACACCTAAATATTTTTGGAAAAGGACATGGAGGTCCACCCCCTACTATAAATCCTTGGATACCGGCTATATTTGGCCCTCCAAACCTACCAAATAACCTTCATGATATGATTGGCAACTATCTAAATATATTTCCTAAGTTTGATCGAGAAAATGATATCATAGTTGAAGATCATATGGCTAAGTTTCAAGACTTTACAGATAACCTCTTTATTGAAGAAGATGATGTATATATGAGACTCTTTGTCCAAATCTTGGAAGGTGAGGTGAGGAAATGGTTTAGAGCCTTTTCATCCAACTCTTTGAATTCCTGTCCTATTGTAGAGCAAGAATTTATGAAACAATGGGGATAAAATATGGATCACTTATATTATCTCACTGAGTTTGCAACCTTAAAAATGAAGAATGGAGAAACTGTGGGTGCGTTAAATAAAATATTCAATAATGTCTACAATAAAATCCCCCAATACATCAAGCCTTCACGAGCTGCTGCCAAAGTTACTTATGCGGGAGCTCATGAGTTTGAATTTGCCAGGATTCTTAGAGAAAGGAGGTATGTTGCTCTTCTAAGCATGCAAATGATGCTCTTGATGTGGAAGGAAATATGAGAGCCTCTAGAAAGTTGAAATAAATACAAGATATTGAGCAAAAGAAGCCTAAGGATGAGGCTAGAACATCAAGTAAAAACATGGAAAATCAAGACAAAAACATTGAGTAAATGTCAAAGATATTAAAAGTATTATCAAATAAACTCACTAGACTTGAGGTAGATGGAAACATTCAGAACATAAATCCTCAAGGTATGGGACGAAGGAATCCAAATCAGTATAGAGGACCCTTTAGTCCTCAGATTGTAAACTAAGAAAGGAGAAATAAATATCCTCCTATACAACCTCAAGTGAGAACAAATGATACAGATCATGTAGTATACATGCCTCGAAATGAATAATATATAGTGCCTCCAGAAGAAATCCTTTGGATGCATGATGAAAATGATATGATACACCTGAATCAAGAGGAATATGAGAAATCTTTGCATGAATTTGTATACCAAAATGATCCCAAAGCACAGAAAAGGTACTTTTTAAGACCTAGAAATTTCTATGGAAATAAGGCTGAAATTTTTGTTCCTAAAAAGGTGGCTAAAGAACCTAAAACTACCAAAGCTATTGATAGCCCATCCTCTACTGAGCATCCTCCTTCTAACCAAATTAAGTCCGATGCCTCATCTTCCCTATGATTACAGTTTACACCTCCTGTTGCCCAAAAGAAATTTGTTATCCCTCACCCTGAAAAGAAAGAATTGAAGAAGTCCTCTCATCTTTTTTATTTTGAGCATGAATTGTCCAAAATTAAAATTCCTATTCCACTATCAGACCTTGCTCAAAATCCTGTGTATTCCAGACAAATAGAGAAAGTCCTCAAATTAAATAATCCTAGTCCTCAATCTGATAGTCTAAATCTTGTTGATGAGAGTCCTTCACTGAGGTTGGGCATGCTGTAGAGGAGGAAAATAATGATTACACACCTCCATTTTACATAACCTTGAGTCTACATGGAAAGCTCCTTGACAACTATATGTTAAATTCATGTGCCTCTCACAATTTGAATCCAAAGATAATAATGGAAGAACTAGGGTTAGAATTCACTAAGCCTTATCGTGACTTATATAGTTTTGAATCTAAACTAGTGAACTGTGTGGGCATGATCAAGGATATGGTAGTAACTATAGCTCAACTACCATCCAAGAGTATCTTCCTAGATGTTGGTGTGGCTGATGTACCTCCAAGATATGGCATGTTGCTATCAAGAACATGTGCTAAGAGGATGGTGGTTACAACGCAGATGGACATGAAGTATGAAACTATTCCCTTGTTTGAAGGAGAAATAAGGAGACTATATAGAGAATCCATATATGCTTATATACTTGGTCAGAAGGAAGCAACCCTATAAATTACCTTATATACAATGTGGAGGAAGATATGGGTTGTTGCATTCTAACTGCAGGAGACAGTTATGAAAATGAACCCCTCTTACTTATTTTCAAATTTATATCACACCAATATTTGATCAAGAAATTTCATCCTGTCACACATTATCTCACACAACTAGTCAAGAACACTGAAAAACAATCAAGTATGATGCAAACATAATTTCTCTATTGAATAATTGTATATCAACCAACCTTGGGAAATTAAATGTCTATAAATATATAAAATTACATCATAGATTCGAAAGCAAAAGGTTTCCATTCGAATCCTCACAAAAGTAGGCTTACTAAAATTATGCAAAACCCCCCTATGTGGAAACTGTGCTTTCCAAGTCACCTCTGAGGCTCATGAATTTATGAATTAGTGATCAGATGGTGATGTATGACGGAAAATAATGCTAAATACATAATTTGGAAGGAGGAAACATCATGGAGGATGAGCTGTCCAAAAAGTAGTTAAGACTAGTCAACTAGCTTTCACCTTTCACCAAAAAGTGGTAAAAATCAGTAAAAACAGTAAGGTGCCTTTCTATTCCAGGATTAGATAAAATCAGCTAGAATGAAATCAAATATTATCCAAAATCTTCAGAAATGCGCCCAGGTGAGTCTAGGATGCTTTTTGTCAACACAATGATGACTTGTGGTCCACACAATGGGTATTTTAGCCAACTACTTAGTCTAACACCTAGGAATTAATAAAAAATGATCAATAATGCTATCCTAAGGTATTGAATGACATGGATGGGTTTTAAATATCCCAACACCCCCCCTTAAGCCTGACTTTATGTGCTAAAAAATAGAAATAAAATAGGGCCCAGCAACTAGGCATGGTCACCCTTTAACATACTGCCTTGTCCACAAAACAAGGAAAGAAGGAAAACCTCATGGGAAAAACCTCCCCTAAGAAATGGACATAATCAAAATTGAAAGATTTATGATCAATCCTTCACTCCATCACATGTTCAACCATCCCGAGTAGTGATCTCATATAGTTGAAAGTCTTCTCAGTAAAAGCTTTAGTGAATATGTCTGCAGTTTGCTGAGCTATTAGGTAATATTGCGGATCAATGATGTGAGCATGCAGTAAGCTCCTGATGTAGTGCATATGGATCTCTATATTCTTGTTCCTTTGAGTTTTTATTGGATCACTTGATACTCTTATAGAACTCTGGTTGTCACAAAAGATGACTGTGGGAGTGCTAAAGGAAATCCCAAACTTTGAAAGAATACCCTGCAACCACACACACTGAGTAGCAGCATTCAATGCTCCTCTATACTCAACCTCTACTGAAGATAGTGCAATTGCACCCTGTTTCTTACTGGAACAACAAATAAGACCTCCTCCAAGCATGAAAATAGATCTGTAAGTGGACTTTTGATCAAGGCTATCACCATCCCAATCTGAGTCAGTAAAGCAAATAAGATCTAGGAATCAACAACATAGTGAATCCCATTAGACTTGGTGCCTTGCACATAATGCAAGATTCTTTTTGCAGCCCTCCAATGAAGCTCATTTGGATGCTCCATGTATCTTGATGCCACACTCACTGCATAAGCAAGATCAGGTCGAGTATGAGTCAAGTATAGTAAGCTTCCAACTAGCTACCTATACAAGGTGTTGTCCACCAATGGTGTAGAATCTGGTTCTTCAAGTCTGACTCCTGAAAGCAAGGGAGTCTTTAAAGGATTGCAATCATCCATCTTGAACTTATTTAGCATTTCATATGCATATTTGGACTAAGATACCTTAGTTCCATTCTCAATTTGAGAAATCTCAAGCCCCAAAAATTTCTTAATACTTCCCAAGTCACTCATGGAAAAAGCTTGATGCAAAGAAGTCTTCAATGAAGCTATTTGATCAGTAGAGCTACCTGTGATTAGTAGATCATCAAAATATAACAAAATAATAAATATCAAGTCATCAATCAGCTTCATGTACACATTTGGATCATATTTGCATCTAGCAAAAGATTGTGACAAGAGAAAGTTGTCCCTTTTGGCATACCAAGCCTTGGGGGCTTGCTTAAGCCCATATAAGGACTTATTCAACCTACACACATAGTTAGGATCTGATTTATAACATTATAGATGCTGCATATATATTTATTCGTCAATATATCCATGGAGGAAGGCACTTTTGACATCCATGTGATGCACTTCCTAGTGCTTGGATGCAGAAATTGCCAAAACTAGTCTTATCGAATCCTTCTAATAAACTGGTGCAAAAGTATCATTGTATTCAAGGCCATGGAATTGTGAGAATCCATTTTCCACTAGCCTAGCCTTATATTTCACTACTGCACCATCATCTGCAAATTTATTCTTGAAGATCCACTTACACCTTACCAATTTTCTGCTTGTGGGGAGCTTAACGAGCTCCCATGTCTCATTCTTTTGCAGTGAATGAAACTCCTCATCCATGGAATCCTGCAATATTGGGTCATGTGAGGCTTCCTCATATGTCTGAGGATCAGAATCAACCATCAGAAAAAATATCTGAGATAGATAAGGATCATTCACATTGAGTGCATTGTCAAATTGTGATCTAGTCCTCCTAAGATCCTGAGGATTTCCCACAAGTTCACCAGTTCCTTGAAGAGTCTTAGCAGCCCACTTAGCCCTTCTTGGTGAATTTTTATCTATAATAAAATGGTCTTCATCATCAGAAATATCAGAATTAGAAAATTCAAAAGGAGCATCACTTACACTTTCAGGTGGTGGTGTGGAGGGTTCTCCAATTTCAACACTTTGCGAGGGATCTTGTTCAAATTGAACACTCCTCTCAATGAAGGATTTTTCAGAGGGAATTCTCAGCAAATCATAGCCCTTGTATTCTTCTGAATAGCCAACAAAAATACATGGTTGGATTTGGGGTTGCATGGCCCTCCTCTTCTCAAGTGGTATTCTAGCCCAAGCCTTGGAGCCAAAAATATTGAAATGAGAAACATCAGGTTTGTGCCCAGTCCAAGCTTCAAAAGGAGTGATTCCTTTTAAGGAATTGTGAGGTACTCTATTCTGTATGTATGTTGCACAATTTATTGCCTCATCCCAAAGTATTGGAGACAAAGACTTGGCCTCAAGCATGCATGTGGCCATCTCCTTGAGAGATTTGTTCTTCCCCTTAGCAACACCATTATGCTAAGGTGTGTAGGGAACAATGTGGTGTATCTGTATGCCAGAAGTGGAACACAATTGTTGAAAATCAGATTTAATGTATTCCCCACCATTATCAGATATAAGGATATTGATATGTCTACCAGACTGGTTCTCAACTAAGGCTTTGAAAAGCTTGAAGAAATTGAACACTTCTAAGTTTAACTTGAGGAAAAATATCCAACAATATCTAGAAAATTCATCTATGAAGATTAGGATGTATTTGGCATGGTTCAAAGACTCATGGGGGAATGGACCTGATATGTCACTGCGAACAAACTCAAGGGGTGCCGAGGTTCGCTCAGTTTTGTCTCTTTCAAGTTTATGCTCAGGGTGCTTTCCTAGGATGAAGCTTTGACATACTCCTTTAGAAAACTTGATATTGGGAATCCCTATGACCATATCCTTCTCATGGAGTTGAGAGAGTTATTTGTATTTTAGGTGACCAAATATTTCATGCCACAATTTGCTTGATTCATTGGCATGGGTAAGTAGATAAGAAGGTGATGGGAAAGGCACGAAATGAGACAATCTATATATTTTTGAGCTATGGTGTAACATACCCCTTTTTGCTGAAAAACATTTTATGGTGGAAACATTATGTTAAATTTTATTGTTAATTTTTATATTGGACAAGTGTCCAAGGAGGACTGTAATTTGCACAATATTTTATTATTAAATAAATTAAATAGAAGACAAACACCTAAGGAGACTATTGAAAGAGTGTTTACTGATCCAATAGGCGGAATGGAATTTGGGGTAGAAGGCAATGGACAAGTGGCAGCATCATGAGGCAAGTAACTAGCTGTTGGTATGGGACAACTCCCTTGCATTGTGGTCATAGTACCCTAAAAGATGGGGCTGGAGCTTGAGGCTCATTTATTGAAAAATGACCACTAAAGACCTAAGCAATATTTTTAAGAGCCACCGAATTTTGGACTGAGATTCATCACTTTTCCTGACGAGGAAATTTACCTTGGGGTTCTGTTGCTTGCACCCAAGAGATTCAATGAGGGGAAATGCTATGTTTTTTATCATGGTGTAAGTCAGCCTGATTTACTGTTGAGTGTAGAGCTATACTGCTGAGTGCAAAGTCTTAAAAACTGAGGAGCAAGTCTCTATTGATTGCTAGTTAAACAATTTTTGAGTGCCTTGCTTCTACAAAGAGTCTTCTACCTAGTGGTTCAGTGAACAGGCTCGGGGGTCCAAAGGAGGCAAGTAGATTGGCTGCTTCTTCTAGAGAGGGTTGGGAGGAATAGGCCACCTTGGGTGTTTTTCCACCCAATCTACAGTTACAAGTTCTACTTGTTATTTCAGCCTCTAAGTAGTTAAATTATTTTATGTAATTGTTAATTTAGTACTCTTTGGTTAACTAATGATAATGCATAAGTATAAGTGTGATTTTATGATATGTTTAGGATTTTGCAAACTGCTAAATAGATATATGAATTGATAAAATGCCTCCACTATATTTTTCCCATACTGTTTTCTGTATAGTACTCTAGCACAGGGAGGAAAGAATAAATAGATGAATGATCGGAAGAATGTCAAATGAATGAATAGACTAATACTGTTGTGTTTCCTTTATATTTCTTTATCAGTTATTTTTTGTATTATAAATTATATATGTCTAGACTCAGAAGACATAACAATATTTCTTACTACATGCACTATAATATTTCTTTCACATAGAAATAGAACTCAACACTTCATCTCTATACGAAACCTAGGGTTTTCGCTTTAGGTCATTTATTTCCTTACAGATGATATATGCTATGTAGCCTCTTATCATTCCTTTCAAACTGTATAGTGTTGTAATTTCATTTTATTTCTTTCTTCAACATTTATGAATTATAATAGCTACAAAAATAAACATTGCAAATTACACAGAACCTGCTACAAGTACTTACATATTTAAGACTGATTTCTATCAATTGCAAACAACAGTATTGTTAAACAGTATAATCTCTACTCTCATATTCATATCTTTTATTTTGGACTTATATATCATGATGTAGTTATAAACTAAAAACATTTCCATTGTAAATTAAAAACCCTAAGGTTCCAATCCTAGCTAGTCAAACACAAACCCTAGCTTTATCACTTTTCCTTTTTACTACAAAACGAAGGAAGTATCCAAGACAGGGTTCGACCCTTAGAATGCATTTTCATGCCAAACAATTACGGGTTTGAAACCCTCATTTTCCCTTTACATTTACAACATATTAATACTTTTAAACCAAACAAACAAGGATTTGAAGTAGATAACCCTTTAGAAAAACAAAACAAGCATTTTAGTATGGATAGGGTTCGAAACGAGCTCACGGTCAACAAGAAATTAACCCTATCTTTTTGACAGAGTCTACAAATGAAGCATACAGTCTTTTACAAATGGGTACATAGTTGAATATACAAGATCCATGCATTTAGCCTGTGGCTCAAGACCATAATCAAATTACAACATTGATAAACATCACAACATAGCCTGGACAGTAATTTACGGATTTTAGTATCGATACAAAGGAAACAATTAACTTTCAATCCTATATGCAAAAATGAGAAATTCATTCACAGGAGAACTCACATCGATAGTACTGCAAAGAGTTAGGGTCGAAACCTCAAACTTTTATTAAAAACACGCATTATTATTATCAGAAATGCTGAGAGATTTACCCCACAAACAAAAACAATATACTATCACCTTTTCAAGAGTAACACAGTTAGGACAACACAGACTGAGAAATAATGTTTCTTTATACTCCATATTGGCCACTAAAACCCTACAATGACAAATTAAAACATCTTTCCAACACCCTCGGTGGAAGTCTCAGCTAAGCTAGACAAAGAACCAATAGAGTCACCATAGGAAACCTCCAAGGCTTACGGATTTCTGAATGCTTATCCCTTTGTTGTTGCAAACGAAGAAAGCTGAGTACATTGTCTCATGCCACAAAAACAAGGTTTGGTTAAACAAACAAAAATATAGGGGTGAAAGCAATTACACATAAATCTGTGAACATTATCAAATCTCTTGGATTCTAAGACTTGAGCGACGAATTACCCTTTGAAACGAAGACGTTGAACCCAAAACCTAAACACTCTCACTACTAATGAGAACCAGAAACGAAAGCCGCATCAACAAACCACAAAGAATGGCTCGTCTCTAAGAGTCACAAAGGAGATTGGAGAAATCGGTTGCAAGTTCAAATCTCAGTGAGGTGTCTCTATCTCTGCAACTAACCCTAACATCTCATAGATGGTCGGCCTCTCCACCAAGCCATCATTATTACCAAATGAATGCCAAATGAACAACCTTGACAAAAACATAGTGGGTGACTAGGGATTAAGTCCCAAAAACAAGGCATCATAAGATCAATGGGAGAGATCTCGCCACCGAGGCACAACAATGACGAAGCATCAACAAAATTTATGATCACATTAATTAACACATCCACCAAGTAGTCCAACTCGATAGACTTACGAGCTAACTTCACCGAGCTCAACAACCTTGGCATGTTTATTACAAAATCTTCACGTGACTCAATCCACAATAGCATCCACCGGGACATCCACCGAGAAGAGAGTTAATGCCAAGATGGGATACGAGTACCTGACAACGCATAATCATTAACACATTTATTATTATGTCTCTATCAAAGTTGGCAAGAAGACCTTGGGTTACAACCTATAAATTTTCATAATATCGTTAGTCCATAGTCTTGAACTTTGGCATCATATAAATGAGGTACCAAGTGATATTTAAAGTTGCACATATTTTTCATATTTCATATTGTCTAATATATCAAACCTTTACTCATAGATTTTGGATGTAGAATTACATATAGTTCATGCACGATGAAAATGGTGACCATTTGCATATAGTTACACACTATAGGATATGCATAGGACTTTGCATATAGTTCGCACACCATAAGAAATGTAAGGAATTTGCATATATTCATGTTTTCATATATGCACTTATTCAATAGTATGTGTATTGTCACATTATATTAATATTATAATCTATCATAGGAAATAAAAACAAGTCAAGGAAATGCATGAGTCGCATAGTTTACAATTATGAACTTAGATAAATTCACTTCACAAATTTACACAACGATAAAAAGGAAATCTATTAGTATGTTAAGTATCAAGCCACTTAACCTAGGATGCAAATGTAAAACTTATGGTATAAATATCATCCTTTTGACAGCCTTTTAAATAGTCTAGAGTAACTAATGAAATATACGACTATTGCATTTGTATTCATAACTAATTTAGCACTTACAGAAAGTAAACCAGGATTTCATCTGAGTAATAGCTCTCACCATGGAGTACTTAGATTTTATCACAAAACATTGACAGCGAACTGAAAGTACATTTAAATCTTCTTAAAAACACTTGTATTACTTGATCTGTTTAAGTCACTCTTACCTGCAAGTCTACGAAAAGAAAGGTTCAAATGCTTTAGCTACATAGCTAAGTAAGCCTCAGGGTATCCGTAGGACCCCTTCATCATCATTCAAAAAGGAAAGCTATCAATACATGCCAAGAAAATTGTATCGCAAATAAACTTAAGTACATCATATAGATTCAAAGTTTAACACAAGCAAAATTATTGCCATGTTACATTTCAAAAATTATGAAGTGCCATTATCATTAATAGTTTTCGTTAAAAGGATCATCACTTATTTTAATTCCGTATAGCAAGTACAACATTAAATGCTGCTTTAAAAAATTTAAATTTTTGTGAATTTTAGGGATGTTACATGTGGTATCAGAGTGCGAGTTCAAACTCTAGGCCTGAAGTAGGCTCACACGCGCAAAACAGAAAATAAAACCAGAAAGTTTAATTACTGACTTTTATTTAATTTTCTTTTCGTATAGAACAATTTCACGTTTAAATTGCAGGTATGGATATATTGGAAGAATCAGCAGAGGACAAATCTCCTCGTAATGAGCATAATAATAATAATAATCATGAAGGAATATATCTTGAAGTAAATAATCAATCTTCAGAACTTCTACGTACTATAAAAGATTTAAAATCTGAGATAAGAAATGTTAAAGAAGAAAATGAACACATTTTGAAGGCGCAAGAAGAGTTAAATCATATTTTAATGGAGAATTATCATAATGAGGAAAGAGGTAGGAAATCAGAAGTAAAATCTGATTCTTGTACAATGTCCCACAAACATAAATACAAGAAAGCAAGGAATGGTAAAAGTAATAGTTACTCTTCATCGGAATCTGATCAAAGTAATTATAATTATGTTTATGACAACAGTGACAGTGATTGTTGTTCTAAGAAGAGGAAGCATGAGTATCATGGACAAATTACAGGAGAGTTTAAAAATATTAATGGCGAAAATGAAAAAAGTGAGACAGCTGAAGCATGGTTGTCTGGCATGAAGAAATACTTTCATATTTACGATTACTCTTTTCAGTTAATAGCTAAGATGGCTATTTACAATATGACTGGAAGAGCAGATATTTGGTGGCAGGATTTTGAAAGAATTAAGAGTATTAAAGAAAGAGACATAACTTGGAGTATGTTTAAAAATTTATTTAAGAAAAACTTCTTGTCAGAGCAGTACTATGAAGATAAATCAAAGGAATTTTATGATTTAAAATTGGGTACTATGAGTATGAAGGAGTTGTGCAGCAAGTTCCTTAGCTTGCTGTGGTATGTACCTTACATGGTCGAAGAGAAGCCTAAGGTACAAAGGTTTCTAAGTTGTATACCTTTCAACATAAAAGACAAGATCGGATATGATAACCCTTCCACTTTGGAAGAGGCTCTAAAGAAAGCTAATTTATTTTTTGACCAAAACAGAAAAAGAGAAGGAATATCTGGCTGGAGAAGTAATAAGTCTAATTATTTTGAGCATAAAAAGAAAAGTTTTAATCATAATTTTGGAAATTTTAAGAAAAAATTTAATAACATAAATTTTCCAAATAATAATTACAGAGGTAATGCACCACATAATTTTACTGCTGCAAGGAATGTGCCTAATAAAAATAACAGCAATAATAATAACAACACTAGATATGCTAAACAGAAAGCACCTTTGAAGTGTTATGATTGCGGTGGACCTCATACTAGAGCTCAATGCCCATGCAACAAAAAGACATTGAAGAACATTCACACCATACAAGCAGAGCCTATAGTTGGTGATGTAGTAAGAGAAATTCCCAGGATAAATGCAGCGCTGGAAAATCGTCAAGCAGATCATCAAACGTATATGGTCGAAATTGAAGGTATGATACAAAAAAAATATATTTCCATTCTAATAGATCCAGGTGCAAGTTTGAGTTACATTGCACCTGATTTAGTGAAACTTTGCAAGTTAAAGGTAGAAAATTTTGATAATTCATGGTTAGTTCAGCTAGCAATAGGCACTAAAAGAAAGGTTACCGATTTTGTAAAAAGTTGTGATGTGTTTATGAGTGAGATGAACATGCAAGTTAATTTGAATGTTTTACCATTAGAGTCATATGAATTGTTGATTGGCATGGAATGGCGTGAACAACATAGAGTAATACTTAATTGTTATGAGAAATCTTTTACTTGTTTGAATAATGAAGGTAAAACGAAAACAGTAAAAGGAATTCATAGGAAGATTTCTGTAAGAAAAATTTCTGCTTTACAAGTTAAGAGAGCTGCAAGAAAGGGTTGTAAAATGTTTGTGTTAATGTTATCAATGACGAATGTTCATCTAAAGAAGATAAGATAAAACTGGAGGATATACCCATCCTTAGGGACTTTTCTTATGTATTCCCAGAAGAAATTCCAGGACTACCTCTAAAAAGGGAACTTGATTTCACCATTGAGTTAGTACCAAGTGTGGTACCAAACTCAAAGGCTCCCTACATAATGAATATTTTGGAGTTAAATGAACTAAAATCTCAACTGAAGGAATTAATAGATAAAAACAACATAAGGCCTAGTGTGTCTCCTTGTGGAGCACCAGTTACCTTTGTTAAAAAGAAGGACAGTACCATGCGACTGTGCATAGATTACCGTCAACTTAATAAAATGACAATTAAAAATCAATCTCACTTGCCCCACATTGACAATTTATTCAATCAGGTATGCGGAGCAGAGATATTCACAAAAATTGATTTAAGGTATGGATATCATCAAGTTAGAATAAAAGACGAAGACATATTCAAAACAGCTTTCAAAACTCGTTATGGACACTAGGAGTTCGTAGTTATGACTTTTGGGCTAACTAACCCACTGACAGTAATCATATGTTTAATGAACAACGTTTTGCATAAGTACTTGGATAAGTTTGTAGTTGTGTTCATTGATAATATTCTAATTTATTCAAAAACTAAAGAAGAGCATGACGAACATTTAAGAATAATTCTGCAAGTGTTAAGAGAACATCAGCTTTATGCTAAGTTCAACAAATGTGATTTTTATAAAGATAAAATACAGTACTTAGGTCGCATAATCTCTAAAGACGGAATTTCCATCGACCCTGATAAGATAAAAGCAATTAACGAGTGGCCTATTCCTAAAGACATAGTTGACGTTCGGTCATTTATGGGGATAACAAGTTACTACAGAAGGTTTATTGAAGGGTTCTCACGAATTGCGAATCCCATCACTTCTTTGCAGAAGAAGGGGAAGAAATTCATAGGGGATCAAAAATGCCAAGAAAGTGTTAATAAGTTAAAAGAATTATTAACAACCGCACCCATTTTAAAAATTGCTGATCCTAACAAAGACTTCGTTGTATGCACTGATGTGTGCAACGATGGACTTGGTAGGGTCTTAACTCAAGAAGGTCATGCTATTGCTTTTGAGTCTAGAAAGTTAAAAATCCACAAAAATAATTACGCAACTTACGATGTAGAGTTGGAAGCTATGATACATGCACTGAAAATGTGGTGCCATCACTTGATAGGAAGAAAATTTACACTAATGACAGATGACAAGGGTTTAAAATACTTGTTGGATCAAACAAATCTAAATGCAAGGCAAGCTAGATGGCTAGCTTTCCTTAGCGAGTATGATTTCGAAATTCAACACATTAAGGGTAAAGAAAATAAAGTTGTTGATGCCTTGAGCAGAAATGCCAGATTAAGTTTTGTGGTAGCATCAACACGTTTAAGACAGATCTGGAAAATCAGATCGAAGAAGGAATTAAGCAAGATGAAAATTATCAAAAATTGCATGATAAGGTTGCTGCAAATTTATCTGAAAATTTAATAACAGAATACATCATTAATGAGAAAGGCTTAATGACATATAAAAAAAAAATTATGTACCTAATGGGTCAAAAGTTAAACTGCTGATTTTGGATGAAGTTCATAAAAGTCCTTATTCAAAACATCCTGCTATCAGAAAATGATAACTATGTTAAGGAAGGATTATTTTTGGCCCAACATGAAGAATGAAGTGGCTGAGTACATAGATAGATGTTTTGAATGTCAGACCATTAAGGTTGAATATCAACATCCAGCTGGCCTATTGCAGCCATTTCCAATTCCGGAATGGAAATGGGAAATTATAAGTATTGATTTTATTATAGGTTTACCTATGAGTCAGAAACAAAATGACTCAATAATGGTGGTTGTGGATAAACTTAGTAAATCTTCTCATTTTATTCCCGTTAAGACTACATTCAAAGCTGCTAACATTGCAGATCTGTTCATGAAGCAAATCTTTCGCTTACATGGAATTCCAAAGGTAATTATTTCTGATCAAGACGCCAAGTTCACTGGAAATTTCTGGACAACATTGTTTAAAGGTTTAAATACTAAATCAAATTTCAATACTGCTTTCCATCCACAAACTGATGGACAAACTGAAAGGGTTAATCGGATTTTAGAAGACATGTTACGAATGTATGTTAAAGATCAACCAACTAAGTGGGAAGATTATTTGCATTTAGCTGAATTTGCATACAATAATCATTATCAAGCATCTACTAGACTTAGTCCATTTGAGATTTTATATGGAAGAAAATGTTGTAATCCTATTTCTTAGGATAACCCTGTGGACAGATTAATGTTAGGACCAGATTTGTTAAAAGAGATGGAGCTAACCTTGAAACAGGTTCAAGGCAACTTAAAAGTTGCACGAGATCGACAAAAACATTATGCAGAATTGAAACGCACTGAAAGAGAATTTCAGGTTGGAGATCATGTTTTTGTAAAGGTAAAACCCAAGAAAAGTTCTTTAAAGATTGGGAGTTGTGCTAAACTAGCACCAAGGTACTGTGGACCATTTGAAGTCCCATCAAGGATTGGACCTGTTGCATATCGGTTGGTTGTTTCCATCTAACTCAAGAATCCATAATGTCTTTCACATTTCAGTTTTAAAGAAGTATGTGCACGATGCTACTCATGTGCTAAATTGGAATCACATACAGGTGGAACCCGAAAGAGATTTTTAGGTGGAACCAGACTGTATTCTCGACAGGAGGTATATTATGCTCCGGAATCGTAACATAGGGCAGGTAAAGGTGCAATAGAAGCACGTTAGTCCTGATGAAGCTACCTTGGAACTAGAAAGTAAAATGTGAGCATCATATCCATTTCTATTTCAGGGAGCCACTGACGAAGAATAAGCAACATCGAGGACGATGTTGAGATTAAGTGGTGGTGTTTGTAATATACCCTTTTTTGCTATAAAACATTTTATGGTGGAAACATTATCTTAACTTTTATTGTAAAGTTTTATATTGGACAAGTGTCCAAGGATGACTGTAATTTGCACAATATTTTATTACTAAATAAATTAAATAGGAAACAAACACCTAAATAGACTGTTGAATGAGTGTTTACTGATCCACTAGGTGGAATGGAATTTGGGGTAGAAGGCAATGGACAAGTGGCGGCATCATGAGGCAAGTAACTAGATGTTGGTATGGGACAACTCCCTTGAATTGTGGTCATAGTGCCCTGAAAGATGGGACTAGAGCTTGAGGCTCATTTATTGAAAACTGACCACTAAAGACCTAGGGAATCTTTTTAAGAGCCATCGATTTTTGGACTAAGGTTCATCACTTTTCCTGAAGAGCAAATTTACCTTGGGGTTCTGCTGCATGCACCTAAGAGATTCGATGAGGGTAAATGCTATGTTTTTTATCATGGTGTAAGTCTTACTGATTTACTGCTGAGTGCAAAGTCTTAAAAACTGAGGAGCAAGTCTCTATTGATTGTTGGTTAAACAATTTCTGAGTGCCTTGCTTCTACATAGAGTCTTATACCTAGTGGTTCAGTGAATAGGCTCGGGGGTCCAAAGGAGGCAAGTAGATTGGCTGCTTCTTCTGGAGAAGGTTGGGAGGAACAGGCCTCCTTGGGCATTTGTCCGCCCTATCTATAGTTACAGGTTCTACTTGTTACTTCAGCCTCTAAGTAGTTAAATTATTTTCTGTAATTGTTAATTTAGTACTCTTTAGTTAACTAATGATAATGCAGAAGTATAAGTGTGATTTTCTGATATGTTTAGGATTTTGTAAACTGTTGAATAGATATATGAATTGATAAAATGCCTCCACTGTATTTTTCCCATACTGTTTTCTATATAGTACTCTAGCACAAGGAGGAAAAATTAAATAGATGAATGATAGGGAGAATGTCAAATGAATGAAAAGACTAACACTGTTGTGTTTCCTTTATATTTCTTTATCAGTTATTTTATGTATTATAAATTATATATGTCTAGACTCAGAAGACATAACAGTATTTCTTAGTACATGCACTATAATATTACTTTTGCAAAGAAATAGAAGTAAACACTTCATCTCTGTATGAAACCTAGGGTTTTCGCTTTAGGTCATTTATTTCCTTACAGAAGATATATGCTATGTAGCCTCTTATCATTCCTTTCAAACTGTATAGTGTTGTAATTTCATTTTATTTCTTTCTTCAACATTTATGAATTATAACAGCTGCAAAAATAAACATTGCAAATTACACAGAACCTGCTACAAGTACTGACATCTTTAAGACAGATTTCTATCAATTGCAAACGACAGCATTGTTATACAATATAATCTCTACTCTCATATTCATATCTTTTATTTTTTACTTATATATCGAATTGTAGTTATAAACTAAAAACATTTCCGTTGTAAATTAAAAACCCTAAGGTTCAAATCCTAGCTAGTCAAACACAAACCCTAGCTTTATCACTTTTCCTTTTTACTACAAAACAAAGGAAGTATCCAAGACAGGGTTCGACCCTTAGAATGCATTTTCATGCCAAACAGTTATGGGTTTGAAACCCTCATTTTTCCTTTACATTTACAACATATTAATACTTTTAAACCAAACAAACAAGGATTTGAAGTACATAACCCTTTAGAAAAACAAAACAAGCATTTAAGTATGGACAGGGTTCGAAACGAGCTCACGGTCAACAAGAAATTTACCCTAACTTTTAGATAGAGACTACAAATGAAGGATACAGTCTTTTACAAATAGGTACATAGTTGAATATACAAGATCTAGGAATTTATCCTCTGAGTCAAGGCCATAATCAAATTACAACATTGATAAACATCACGACATAGCCTGGACAATAATTTATGGATTTTAGTATCCATACAAAGGAAACGATTAACTTTCAATCCTGTATGCAAAAATGAGAAATTCATTCACAGGAGAACTCACATCAATAGTACTGCAAAGGTTTAGGGTCGAAACCTCAAACTTTTATTTAAAACATGCATTATTATTATCAAAAATGCCGGGAGATTTACCCCACAAACAAAAACAATATAGTCTCACCTTTTCAAGAGTAACACAATTAGGACAACACAGATCAAAAAACAATGTTTCTTTACACGCCATACTAGCCACTAAAACCCTACAACGAAAACTTAAAGCATCTTTCCAACACCCTCGGTGGAATTCTTGGCTAAGCCAGACAAAGAACCAATAGAGTCACCACAGGAAACCTCCAAGGCTTACCGATTTATGAATGCTTATCCCTTTGCTGCTGCAAATGAAGAAAGCTGAGAACATTGTCACCTGCCACAAAAACAAGGTCTGGTTAAACAAACAAAAATATAGGGGTGAAAGTAATGACACATAAATCTATGAACATTATGAAATCTCTTAGATTCTGAGACTTGAGCGACGCCTTACCCTTTGAAATGAAGACGTTGAACCCAAAACCTAAATAATCTTACTACTAACGAGAACCGGAAATGAAAGCTGCATCAACAAAACACAAAGAATGGCTCGGCTTTGAAAGTCACAATGGATATTGGAGCAATCAGTTGCGAGTTCAAATCTCAGTGAGGAGTCTCTATCTCTGCAACTAACCCTAAGATCTCACAGATGGTCGACCTCTCCACCAAGCCATTACTATTACCAAATGAATGCGAAATTAACAACCTCAACAAAACACATAGTGGGTGACTAGGGTTTAAGTCCCCAAACCAAGGCATCAGAAGATCAATGGGAGAGATCTCGTCACCGAGGGACAACAATGACGAAGCATCAACAACATTTATGATCACATTAATTAACACATCCACCACATAGTCCAACTTGGTAGAATTACGAGTTAACTTCACCCATCTCAACAATCTTGGCACGTTTATTACAAAATCTTCACGTGACTCAATCCATGATAGAATCCACCGGGACATCTACCGAGAAGAGAGTTAATGCTGAGACTGGATACGAGTACCTGACAATGCATAATAATTAGCACATTCATTATTATGTCTCTATCAGAGTTGGCACGAAGACCTTGGGTTACAACCTATAAAATTTTATAATATCATTAGTCCATAGTCTTGAAATTTGGCATCATATAAATGAGGTATCAAGTGATATTTAAATTTGCACATGTATTGTTCATATTTCATATTGTCTAATATATCAAACCTTTACTCATAGATTTTGCATGTAGAATTACATATAGTTCATGCACGAAGAAAATAGTGACCATTTGCATATAGTAACACACTATAGGATATGCATAGGACTTTGCATATAGTTTTCATACCATAAGAAATGTAAGGAATTTGCATATAGTCATGTTTTCATATATGCACTTGTTCAATAGTATGTGTATTGTCACATTATATTAATATTATAATCTATCATAGAAAATAAAAACAAATCAAGGAAATGCATGAGTCACATAGTTTACAATTATGAACTTAGATAAATTCACTTCATAAATTTACACAACGATAAAAAGGAAAGCTATTAGTATGTTAAGTATTAAGCCACTTAAACTAGGACGCAAATGTAAAACTTATGGTATAAATATCATCCTTTTGACAGTCTTTTAAATAGTCTAGAGTAACTAATGAAATATATGACTGTTGCATTTTTATTCATAACTAATTTAGCACTTACAGAAAGTAAACCAGGATTTCATCTGAGTAATAGCTCTCACCATGGAGTACTTAGATTTCATCACAAAACATCAACGGTGAACTGAAAGTACATTTAAATATTCTTAAAAACACTTATATTACTTGATCTGTTTAAGTCACTCTTGCCTACAAGTCTACGAAAAAAAAGGTTCAAATGCTTTAGCTACATAGCTAAGTAAGCCTCAGGGTATCCGTAGGACCCATTCATCATCATTCAAAAAGGAAAAATGTCAGTACACGTCAAGAAAAATGTATCTAAAATAAATTTAAATACATCATATAGATTCAGAGTTTAACACAAGCAAAATTATTGTCATATTATGTTTCAAAAATTATGAAGTGTCATTATCATTAATAGTTTTCGTTAAAAGGATCATCACTTATTTTAATTCCACATAACAAGTACAGCACTAAATGATACTTTAAAAATTTTAAATTTTTGTGAATTTTTGGGATGTTACATGTGGTATCAGAGCACGATTTCAAACTCTAGGCTTGAAATAGGCTCACGCGCGCAAAATAGAAAAGTAAAAACGAGAAAGTTTAGTTACTGACTTTTATTTAATTTTGTTTATGTACAGAACAATTTGATGTTTAAATTGCAGGTATGGATATACCGGAAGAATCAGCAGAGAATAGATCTCGTCGTAATGAGCATAGTAATAATAATAATCATGAAGGAATATATCTTGAATTAAATAATCAATCTTCAGAACTTTTGCATACTGTAAAAGACTTAAAATCTGAGATAAGAAATGTTAAAGAAGAAAATGAACTCATTTTGAAGGCGCAAGAAGAGTTAAATCATATTTTAATGGAGAATTATCATAATGAGGAAAGAGGTAGTAAATCAGAAGTAAAATCTAATTCTAGTACAATGTCCCACAAACATAAATACAAGAAAGCAAGGAATGGTAAAAGTAATAGTTACTCTTCATTTGAATCTGATCAAAGTAATTATAATTCTGTTCATGACAACAGTGATAGTGATTGTTGTTCTAAGAAGAGGAAGCATCAGCATCATGAACAAATTACATGAGAGTTTAAAAAGATTAAGCCACCAACCTTTAATGGCGAAAATGAAAAGGGTGAGACAACTGAAGCATGGTTGTTTGGCATGAAAAAATACTTTCATATTTACGATTACGCTTCTCAGTTAAAAGCTAAGATGGCTATTTACAAGCTGACTTGAAAAGCAGATATTTGGTGGTAGGATCTTAAAAGAATTAAGAGTATTAAAGAAAGAGACATAAATTGGAGTATGTTTAAAAATTTATTTTTAAGAAAAAATTCTTGTCAGAGTAGTACTATGAAGATAAATCAAAGGAATTTTATGATTTAAAATTGGTTACTATGAGTATGAAGGAGTTGTGGAACAAGTTCCTTAGCTTGCTGAGGTATGTACCTTACATGGTCGAAGAGAAGCCTAACATACAAACGTTTCTAAGTTGTCTACCTTTCAACATAAAAGACAGGATCGAATATGATAAACCTTCCACTTTGGAAGAGGCTATGAGGAAAGCTAATTTTTGTTTTGACCAAAACAGAAAAAGAGAAGGAATATCTGGCTGGAGAAGTAATAAGTCTAATCATTTTGAGCATAAAAAGAAAATTTTTAATCATAATTCTGGAAATTTTAAGAAAAACTTTAATAACAGAAATTTTCCAAATAATAATTAGAGAGGTAATGCACCACAGAATTTTACTGCTGCAAGGAATGTGCCTAATAAAAATAACAACTATAATAATAACAACACCAGATATGCTAAACAGAAAGCACCTTTGAAGTGTTATGATTGCGATGGACCTCATACTAGAGCTCAATCCCCACGCAACAGAAAGACAGTGAACAACATTCACACCATACAAGCAGAGCCTATAGTTGGTGATGTAGCAAGAGAAATGCCCAGGATAAATGCATTGCTGGAAAATCGTCAAGCAAATCATCAAACGTCTATGGTCGAAATCGAAGGTATGATACAAAACAAATCTATTTCCATTCTAATAGATCCAGGTGCATGTTTGAGTTACATTTCACCTTCAATTTAGTGAAAAGTTGCAAGTTAAAGGTAGAAAAATTTGATAATTCATGGTTAGTTTAGCTAGCAACATGCACTAAAAGAAAGGTTACAGATTTTGTAAAAAGTTGTGATGTATTTATGAGTCAGAGGAAAACGCAAGTTAATTTGAATGTTTTACCATTAGGGTCATATGACTTGTTGATTGGCATGGACTGGCTTGAACAGCATAGAGTAATATTTAATTGTTATGAGAAATATTTTACTTGTTTGAATAATGAAGGTAATTCGGAAACAATAAAAGGAATTCATAGGAAGATTTCTGTAAGGAAAATTTCTGCTTTACAAGTTAAGAGAGCTGCAAGAAAGGGCTGTAAAATGTTTGTTGTTAATGTTATCAATGATGAATGTTCATCTAAAGAAGATAAGATAAAACTGGAGGATATACCCGTCCTTAGGGACTTTTATGATGTATTCCCGGAAGAAATTCCAGGACTACCTCCGAAAAGGGAGCTTGATTTCACCATTGAGTTAGTACCGGGTGCAGTACCAAACTCAAAGGCTCCCTACAGAATGAATATTTTGGATTTAAATGAACTGAAATATCAACTGAAGGAAGGAATAGATAAAAACTACATAAGGCCTAGTGTGTCTCCTTGGGGAGCACCAGTTATCTTTGTTAAAAAGAAGGATGGTACCATGCAACTGTGCATAGATTACCATCAACTTAATAAAATGACAATTATAAATCGATATCCCTTGCCCTGCATTGACGATTTATTCGATCAAGTACGTGGAGCAGAGATATTCACTAAAATTGATTTAAGGTCCGGATATCATCAAGTTAGAATAAAAGAGAAGACATATTCCAAACAGCTTTCAGAAGTCGTTATGGACACTACGGGTTCGTAGTTATGCCTTTTGGGCTAACTAACGCACTGACAGTCTTCATGTGTTTAATGAACAACATTCTGCATAAGTACTTGGATAAGTTTGTAGTTGTGTTCATTGATGATATTATAATTTATTAAAAAAATAAAGAAGAGCATGACGAACATTTAAGAATAATTCTGCAAGTGTTAAGAGAACATCAACTTTATGCTAAGTTCAACAAATGTGATTTTTATAAAAATAAAATACAGTACTTAGGTCACATAATATCTAAAGACGGAATTTTCGTCGACTCTGATAAGATAAAAGCAATTAACGAGTGGCCTATTCCTAAAGACGTAACTGACGTTCGGTCATTTATGGGGATAACAGGTTACTAAAATTTTATTGAAAGGTTCTCACGAATTGTGAGTCCCATCACTTCTTTGCAGAAGGAGGGGAAGAAATTCATATGGGATAAAAAATGTGACCAAAGTTTTAATAAGTTAAAAGAATTATTAACAACCGCACCCATCTTAAAAATTGTTGGTCCTAACAAAGACTTCGTTGTATGCAATGATGCATACAACGATGGACTTGGTGGGGTCTTAACTCAAGAAGGTCATGCTATTGCTTTTGAGTCTAGAAAGTTAAAAATCCACGAAAAGAATTACGCAACTTATGATCTAGAGTTGGCAGCCATAATACATGCACTGAAAATGTTGTGCCATCACTTGATTGGAAGAAAATTTACACTAATGAGAGATGATAAGGGTTTAAAATACTTGTTGGATCAAACAAATCCAAATGCAAGGAAAGCTAGATGGATAGCTTTCCTTAGTGAGCATGATTTCGAAATTCAACACATTAAGGGTAAAGAAAATAAAGTTGTTGATGCATTGAGCTGAAATGCTAGATTACGTTTTGTGGCAGAAATGAGCACGTTTAAGATAGATCTGGAAAATCAGATTGAAGAAGGAATTAAGCAAGATGAAAATTATCAAAAATTGCATGATAAGGTTGCTGCAAATTTATCTGAAAATTTAAGAACAGAATATAGCATTAATTAGAAAGGCTTAATGACATATAAAAATAGAATTTATGTACCTAATCTGTCAAAAGTTAAACTGTTGATTTTGGATGAAGTTCATAAAAGTCCTTATTCAGGACATCCTAGTTATCAGAAAATGATAACTATGTTAAGGAAGGATTATTTTTGGCCCAACATGAAGAATGAAGTGGCTGAGTACATAGATAGATGTTTTGAATGTCAGACCATTAAGGTTGAACATCAACATCCAGCTGGCCTATTGCAGCCATTGCCAATTCCGGAATGGAAATGGGAAATTATAAGTATTGATTTTATTGCAGGTTTACCTAAGAATCAGAAACAGAATGATTCAATAATGGTGGTTGTCGATAAAATTAGTAAATCTGCTCATTTTATTCCTGTTAAGACTACATTCCAAGCTGCTAACATTGTAGATGTGTTCATGAAGCAAATCTTTCTCTTACATGGAATTCCAAAGGTAATTATTTCTAATCGAGACTCCAAGTTCATTGGAAATTTCTAGACAACATTGTTTAAAGGTTTAAATACTAAATTAAATTTCAGTACTGTTTTCCATCCACAAACTGATGGACAAACTGAAAGGATTAATCAGATTTTAGAAAACATGTTACGAATATTTGTTAAAGATCAGCCAACTAAGTGGGAATATTATTTGCATTTAGCTGAATTTACATACAATAATCATTATGAAGCATCTGCTAGACTTAGTCCATTTGAGATTTTATATGGAAGAAAATGCTGTACTCCTATTTCTTGGGATAACCCTATGGACAGATTAATGTTAGGACCGTATTTTTTAAAAGAGATGGAGCTAACCGTGAAACAGGTTCAATGCAACTTAAAAGTTGCACAAGATCAACAAAAAAGTTATGCAGATCTGAAACACACCGAAAGAGAATTTTAGGTTGGAGATCATGTTTTTGTAAAGGTAAAACCCAATAAAAGTTCTTTAAAGCTTGGGAGTTGTGCTAAAATAGCACCAAGGTACTGTGGACCATTTGAATTCCTATCAAGGATTGGACCTGTTGCATATCAGTTGGCTTTGCCATCTAACTTAAGAATCCATAATGTCTTTCGCATTTCTGTTTTATAGAAGTATGTGCATGATGCTACTTATGTGACGAATCAGAATGACATATAGGTAGAACCTGAAGGATATTTTCAGGTGGAACCAGACTGTTTTCTCGACAGGAGGTATATTGTGCTCCAGAATCGTACCATAAGGAAGGTAAAGGTGCAATGGAAGCACCTTTGACCTGATGAAGCTAATTTGGAACTGGAAAGTAAAATGCAGGCATCATATCCAGTTCTATTTCAGGGAGGCTCTAACGAAGAATAAGCAACATTGAGGACGATGTTGAGCTTAAGTGGGGGTGTTTGTAACATACCAGTTTTTGCTGAAAAACATTTTATGGTGGAAACATTATCTTAACATATATTGTAAAGTTTTATATTGGACAAGTGTCCAAGGATGACTGTAATTTGCACAATATTTTATTATTAAATAAATTAAATAGGAGACAAACACCTAAGGAGACTATTGAAAGAGTGTTTACTGACCCACTAGGTGGAATGGAATCTGGGGTAGAAGGCAATGGACAAGTGGCAGCATCATGAGGCAAGTAACTAGCTATTGGTATGGGACAACTCTCTTGAATTGTGGTCATAGAGCCCTGAAAGATGGGACTAGAGCTTGAGGCCCATTTATTGAAAACTGACCACTAAAGACCTAGGCAATCTTTTTAAGAGCCATCGATTTTTGGACTAAGATTCATCACTTTTCCTGACGAGGAAATTTACCTTGGGGTTCTGCTGCATGCACCCAAGAGATTCGATGAGGGGAAATGCTATGTTTTTTATCATGGTGTAAGTCTGCCTGATTTACTGTTGAGTGAAGAGCTATACTACTGAGTGCAGAGTCTTAAAAACTGAGGAGCAAGTCTCTATTGATTGTTGGTTAAACAATTTCTGAGTGCCTTGCTTCTACAAAGAGTCTTCTACCTAGTGGTTCAATGAATAGGCTCGGGGGTCCAAAGGAGGCAAGTAGATTGGCTACTTCTTTTGGAGAAGTTTGGGAGGAACATGCCTCGTTGGGTGTTTGTCCACTCTATCTACAGTTATAGGTTCTACTTGTTATTTCAGCCTCTAAGTAGTTAAATTATTTTCTGTAATTGTTAACTTAGTACTCTTTAGTTAACTAATGATAATGCAGAAGTATAAGTGTGATTTTCTGATATGTTTAGGATTTTGTAAATTGTTGAATAGATATATGAATTGATAAAATGCCTCCACTGTATTTTTCCCATACTGTTTTCTGTATAGTACTCTAGCACAGGGAGGAAAGATTAAATAGATGAATGATAGGCAGGATGTCAAATGAATGAATAGACTAACACTGTTGTGTTTCCTTTATATTTCTTTATCAGTTATTTTATGTATTATAAATTTTATATGTCTATACTCAGAAGACATAACAATATTTCTTAGTACATGCACTATAATATTTATTTTACATAGAAATAGAAGTAAACACTTCATTTGTGTATGAAACCTATGGTTTTTGCTTTAGGTCATTTATTTCCTTACAAAAGATATATGCTATGTATCCTCTTATCATTCCTTTCAAACTGTATAGTGTTGTAATTTCATTTTATTTCTTTCTTCAACATTTATGAATTATAATAGCTACACAAATAAACATTGCAAATTACACAGAATCTGCTACAAGTACTTACATCTTTAAGACAAATTTCTATCAATTGCAAACAATAGTTCATTGTTATACAGTATAATCTCTACTCTCATATTTATATCTTTTATTTCTGACTTATATATCAGATTGTAGTTATAAACTAAAAACATTTCCATTGTAAATTAAAAACCCTAAGGTTCCAATCCTATCTAGTCAAACACAAACCCTAGCTTTATCACTTTTCCTTTTTACTACAAAACGAAGGAAGTATCCAAGACAGGGTTCGACCCTTAGAATGCATTTGCATGCCCGATAGTTACGGGTTCGAAACCCTCATTTTTCCTTTACATTTACAACATAATAATACTTTTAAACCAAACAAACAAGGATTTGAAGTACATAACCCTTTAGAAAAACAAAGCAAGCATTTTAGTATGGAGAGGGTCCGAAATGACCTCACGGTCAACAAGAACTTAACCCTATCTTTTCGACAGAGTCTACAAACAAAGCATACAGTCTTTTACAAATAGGTACATAGTTGAGTATACAAGATCTAGGCATTTAGCCTATGGCTCAAGGCCATAATCAAATTACAATATTGATAAACATCACGACATAGTCTGGACAGTAATTTACGTAATTTAGTATCCATACAAAGGAAACGATTAACTTTCAATCCTGTATGCAAAAACAAGAAATTCATTCACAGGAGAACTCACATCGATAGTACTGCATAGGGTTAGGGTCAAAATGTCAAACTTTTATTTAAAACACGCATTATTATTATCAGAAATGCCGGGAGATTTACCCCACAAACAAAAACAATATAGTATCACCTTTTCAAGAGTAACACAGTTAGGACAACACAGACTGAGAAACAACGTTTCTTTACATGCCATACTGGCCAATAAAACCCTACACCGACAACTTAAAACATCTTTCCAACACCCTCAGTGGAAGTCTCGGCTAAGCCAGACAAAGAACCAATAGAGTCACCACAGGAAACCTTCGAGGCTTACCGATTTCTGAATGCTTATCCCTCTGCTGCTGCAAACGAAGAAAGGATGAGTACATTGTCACCTGCCACAAAAAGAAGGTCTAGTTAAACAAATGAAAATATAGGGCTGAAAGAAATTACACATAAATCTGCGAACATTATGAAATCTCTTGGATTCTGAGACTTGAGCGACAGCTTACCCTTTGAAACGAAGACGTTGAACCCAAAACCTAAATACTCTCACTACTAATGAGAACCAAAAATGAATTCCACATAGCAAGTACAACATTAAAAGGATCATCACTTATTTTAATTCCACATAGCAAGTACAACATTAAATGCTACTTTAAAAATTTTAAATTTTTGTGAATTTTCGGAATGTTACATATGGTCAGCAGTACCTAAGGAAGCAGTTCGACCTGTTGACATTTCACATATTTCAACATCATTAGGTGTGAAGATCACCTTTCTGGGAGACCCAGTGTGAGTCATCTGGTAGACTGAGAAAAGGTTTGCAACAAGTCCTGGAACATACAACACATTAGTAAATGAACCAAAATCTATATCAATACTTCCTTTACCTTTGCTTGAAGTTTCAGAATCATCACCCAACACAATGGTTGTACCCCTAGAGGAATAAAGAGAGGAAAATATGTCTCTTGTAGACACCATGTGCCTTGAAGTTCCAAGATCTATGATGAAAGAGGTATGCTTGGATGTGATTTCCATCAAAGCATGCACTCATTTGTTGTCTTCAGAATTATGTCCTCCTTCCTTCCTTCTTGAGCTCTCAAGAAGAGGGATATTTGTTATCTCCAGGAGTTGAGCCATTTGATCAATGGTCTCCTTCATGCCGGATCTCTCAGGATGAAATCCCCTATTGCAATAGGTGCACTTTTCCTTCTCTTGCTTCTTATTTGTATTCCTCTTGAAGTTGGAGGAGTCTTCACTAACTTCCTGTTTTTCTTTCTTCTGATCATTGAGTTTCTTGAAATTTCCCTTATTATTTCCTTTCGAACTCTTTGAATATCCAGCAGTAAAACAATGATCTTTTGATGGATTTCTGATTGCTCCCATCAAGATCAACTTGTCTTGTTCTTGTGTAAGAGATTCCATGGATTCTGACACAGTAGGATTCTTCCAGTTTCGAACTGCCTTCCTTGTAGCATGGAAGGTCGAAATGAAGACAGAATAATCTGGGCCAAGCTTGGAGAGAATGGCCAAGATCAATTGCTCATCTTTTTTATCAATTCCACATTGCTTCAATTGAAGAACAAGTGACTTGAAATTTGAGAATAATTCTTGAAGGTTCTTGAAATTATTTGGACTAAGTGAAACTAGTTCATTATCCAGTTGGTGGTCTCTCAATTCATCTGTCTTGCCAAACAAATCTTGGAGCTGAGTCTCCCAGACTTCATTTGGAGTGGTAAGACCATCTAGATGGAATAGAAGATCCCTGGATGTGCTGAAACAAAAGATACCATAGGCTTAATATCTTCTATTGTGCCACTTTGCCTTCTCAATTGCTGAGGTAGGGTTAGTTTAAGTTGCCATAGTCACTATGTAGAGGCCTTTTCTCCTCAAGATTATCTCAATTTGTGCTTTCCAGTCAAAATAATTGAATGGATTGAGGATGATATGATGTGAATGATCCATGGAAGCTCTGAAATAGCTTTTGGAGTGGTTTGGGTGCGCCTCTATATGCTCAGTTGCGCCCCCTAGGTGAATGAATGCGCCCTATAGATGACTGAATGCGCCCTTCTTAAGACTGGTTGGATCCTGCAAGACAATAGAAGGAGAAAAGGATAGCTTGATAGCTCTGATACCATGTGAAATTTAGATCACACCAATATCTGATCAAGAGATTTAATCCTCTCACACATTATCTCACACAACTAGTCAAGAACACTGAAAAACAGTCAAGTATGTTGCAAACTGAATTTATCTATTGAATAATTTTACATCAGCCAACCTTGGGAAATTAAATGGCTTCAAATATATAACATTACATCATATATTTGAAAGCAAAAGGTTTCCATTCGAATCCTCACAAAAGTAGGCTTACTAAAACTATGCAAAACCCCCTAGGTGGAAAATGTGCTTTCCAAGTCACCTCTAAGGCTCACGAATTTATGAATTAGTGATAATATGGTGATGTATGATGGAAAATCATGATAAATCCAGAATTTGGTTGGATTAAACATCATGGAGGATGAGTTGGACAAAAAACAGTTAAGACTAGTCTACTTGCTTTCACCTTTCACCAAAAAGTGGTAAAAATAAGTAAAAAGGAGTAAGGCACCTTTCTATTCCAATATTAGATCAAATCATCCAGAATCAAATCAAATCTTGTCCATGATTTTTATAAATGCACTCAGCTAAGTCTAGGATTCTTGTGGTCCACACAATGGGTATTTTAGCCAACTACCTAGTCTAACACCTAGAAATTAATAAAAAATGATCAATAATGCTACCCTAAGGTATTAAATGACATGGATGGGTTTTAAATATTCCACCACTTATGGAAGTAAAGAATGTAATCCATGCACAAGACCAAATTTTGGAAATGCATTTTGATGGATCTTCCACAAAAGAGGAAGCTCGAGCTGGGTTAGTACTCACTTCACCAAAAAGAGAACGGTTACCACTATCATTCGAACCAAATTTTGAGACTAATAATAATGTGTCCAAGTATGAGGCACTCATATTGGGTTTAGAGGTGGCCATAAGAATGGGAATCAAACCAATATTATTTATGGGGATTGAGAGATCATAGTGTAACAAATTAAAGGAATGTATCAGACCAAACCTCCTAGAATGAGAGCCTACATAAATCAGGAGTGGGTCCTGATAGACAATTTATTTTAGTATTTCAATATTACTGTCATTCCTAGAGAGATTAACCAAAGGGTTGATTCACTAGTAGTAGCAGCAAGCACATTCAAACCTCCTATTGAAATCAAAGTAAAACATGAGGTTGAAATGATTTATAGACCTTCAATCCCTGATAATACAAAATAATGGAAAGTATTTGAAGATGATCAATATATCAAGAGAATTAATTGATAAATTTTATAATATTTTTGTTATGACCTCTAAGAAATCTCCCGCAAGGAGAAAGAAAGAGCATCCCACTACTGACCACCCCAAACTTGGCTATTGACTTTCTAGGCCAAAAGAAGAAACCAGAACTCCAAAAAAATGGCTAAGTATCAACAAATTTCCAAGCAAATGATCAAGCTGCAATAGGAAAAACAAGAAAATGGAGGTCTTCCTCTTTGAAAAGAGGTTGAATGGTCAAGATTAAAGAACAAATCCATATCTACGGCTGGGAAGCAACCTGCAACAAACCCAATCAGGATACTTTCCGACTTTTCGAGCCCATATTGCAGATTGCGGATGTCCAAACAATATTTGTTTTCGAAATTGCACAGTTGGGTTTCTAACTACCAAGTTCTGTGTTGCGGATTATGGAAGTGATTTGTGCGAAGCTGTGAATATTGATTTTTCAACTTATAACTCCTGCATTGTGGACTGCAGATTGCGGAAGGGTAATTTCCGCAAAGTTGTGCGACAGTGCTCCGAATTTTTGAATCTCGCATTGCGGATTGCGGATCATGGAGGAAAAATTTGATAAGGTCCAATCGACAGTTCTGATTCTCGAAACCCGCATTGCGGCTTGCGGATTACGGACTGAAGATTGTTTATCAGAACAGACTGCGGCCACATAAAATGCAAAATTTGACAGGGAAAAGATCCAACTATTCCATGTCTAGGAGTCGATATGAATGCTAAAAGAAGGCACAACATAATTATCCCAGTAAATTATCCCGAAACAGCTCGATCCGAAGGACAATAGATGGTTTTCTATGGTTTGAGTTTACACTGATAGCGCACTGAAGTTTCCCATCGACGGATCTAATAGATCAAGAAATAGTTGTAGTTTGTGAGTTTAATAAATGACCACATATGACAGATTTAATCTAGAA
This sequence comes from Larix kaempferi, assembly GCA_027924585.1. Taxonomy (NCBI): domain Eukaryota; kingdom Viridiplantae; phylum Streptophyta; class Pinopsida; order Pinales; family Pinaceae; genus Larix; species Larix kaempferi. Next base: position 1,293,662 of record BSBM01001259.1, read on the forward strand.
GTTTGATATTTTGTAAACCTATAAAGTCCGGTTCTGAATAAGACCTAGGGGGGATTTTGAGATAAAAAATATGATTATGTGATAATACCGAGCTTTTTGATTAATGTGAAGACCTAATTTTGGATCAGAGATTCTTGTGATGAGTGTTTTGATTTCTGTTATCCCTGTGTATGTTTTCTTCATTAGTATTTTCCATTGATTGCCTTCTTCTGTAGTGACTATATCAAGATTACAAGGTTTGAAATTCATATTTAATGCTTTAGATGCATATGCTTATATACTCCACCCTTTCTTCCTGACATTGCAAGTTAGAATTCATTCATAAATGCTCTAAATCTATGATGGAATTTGTTTCCCTTTCAGCGACCATTTGTTGATATCTTTTGACTTGAAAAAACCTCATTTATCTTGCCTCTGCCTCTGAAGTTTTAGTCCAAATCTGTCATTTGTGACATAAAACCCATTAAAGTTTGACTCCATGCCCTATGATAAACCTATCCTTGACCCCAACCAATTGAAAAATCCCTTAAAATCCTTATCTGAAGGTCTAGCCACCACTTTTTATACGCAACCATCATATTCAAAAGATATTTTGCATGCTGAAAGAACTGTGAGAGAGAGATCCTTCTCTGTGTTTGGAAAGGCTAGTTTCCATCCAAAAAAGTGTGATTGAAATAGTTACCTTAGTGATCCCTTATGTAGCAACCCAAAAGAATCTTTAATGATAACAAGTTGCATTGATCAAGAAAAAGATAGGGGTAAAAGTGCAAAAATCCAGGAAGAAGGAAGTGTAGATATAAAGTTAAGCCACAAGATAGAAGATCGTAAAATAGTTCAACTGAAAAGAGACTTCATACCTAAAGGACTAATTTCTTTGGAAAGGTTATTTGATAAGAATGATATCCCTCACAACCCCACAATTCAACCAAAGGAAGAATATGTGGAGGAAGTAAATGTTGGCACTCATGAAGAACCTAAGAATATAAAACTCTCAAACTTGTTGCCCACTAAAGTGAAGAAGAGATATATGAAACTATTCAAAGAGAACATAGATGTATTTGCATGGAGGTATGAATATTTAAGGATCTATGATACTTCAATAATTGATCATAAAATTCCTCTGAAGCTTAGAACAAAGGATCATGTAGAAGCTTAGGAAAACAAATCCAATACTGATGCCAATTATAGAAAGGGAATTAAGGAAATTATTAGATGCCAAAATAATAATTCCTTTAAGATACTCTGAATCGGTAGCTAATCTTGTCCCTATCAAAAAAAAGAGTGGAGAGATAATGTTGTGTGTTGACTTTAGAAATTTGAATAAGTGTTCCGTCAAAGATAATTATCCTTTTCCAAAGATGGATTGAATTCTGTAGAAAGTTGTAGGAGCAGACATGATCTCCACGATTGATGGTTTTTCATATTACAATCAAGTGACCATGAGTAAAGAAGACAGAGAGAAGACAACATTCACCACTCCATGGGGTTATTTTATGTATGACAAAATGCCATTCGGAATAATGAACGCATGAGCCACTTTCCAACGTGCCATGGATATTACTTTTGTAGGGGAGAGAGATAAATTTATAGTCATTTATATTGATGATATGAGTGTGTTTTATAAAACTAATGAAGAACATCTGTCTCATTTGAATCAAAATTTCAATAAATGCAAAAAATATGGCCTCTCCTTGAATCCAAAGAATTCTAGTTTTGTTTTGAGAGAAGGTAATCTACTAGAGTACATAGTATCAAAGGATGGAGTAAGCATAGATCTTGAAAGAGTGGCAGCTATACAAGTGCTTGAAACTCGAAGAAACAAAAAAGAATTGTAGTCATTCATGGGAAGAATAAACTTATTGAGGAGATTCATTCCTAATTTGACAGAATTGATTAAAACCATTCCCAACATGCTTAAAACCAGTAATGAGGTGAAGTGGAACAAGGAATCAAAAGAAGCATTTGAGAGACTGAATAAATCCATTGGAGAAACACCAGTACTAATCAGTCCTAATTATACAAAACCATTCCTTATATTTTATTTTGCTTCTTCTCACACTATTGTTGTTTTTCTCTCGGAAAATAATCGATATGGCCATGAGCATCCCATATCATTTTTTAGAAAATCTCTCAAAGATGTTGAATTGAAGTATAACCTTATGGAGAAACAAGCATATGCCATACTCAAAGCCCTAAAATATTTCAAGTGTTATGTTTTGCATTCTCAAATAATTGCATATATGCCGCACAGTACAGTAAAGGATATTCTTTGTCAAACTAACAGTGAAGGAAAGAGAGGCAAAGGGATTGCAAAAATCTAGGAATATGACTTAGAGATCAAGCCCACTAAATTGGAGAAAGGCCAAGGGTTAGCCAAACTGCTGGCTAAATTAAATTGTGAAGCCTTGGACCGAAACCTAATAGCCGAATTAACAGAAGAAGAGAAGCTGAAAATTATCCAAGATGCTCAAGATAATACAATGAAGGTAAATCCAAAACTTGAAGAATCTAATAGGTATGGAAACATTGTCTACTATTTGGTGAATTTGGAATGCCCAAACTACTTGTCTAGATCACAAGATAGGTCCTTGAATTTACAAGAATCTAAGTATTGCGTATTGGATGAATATTTGTACTAGAAAGATCCTTAGGGAATATTACTTAATTGTGTAATTGAAGATGAAACCAAAGGAATAATCACAGAGCTTCATAAAGGTGTTTGTGGAGGCCATCATGCATGGAAAAATATGGCTTATAAAGTGTTGAGGGTTGGTTATTATTATCCAAAACTATTTGTTGAAGCCAATCATATTGTAATGGCCTGCATTGAATGTCAGATATTTGTACGTAAACAAAAGTTGATGCCTTTACCTTTGAAACATGTCATGGATTCAACACCTTTTCAACAATGGGGCTTGGACTTCATTGGATAAATAAACCCTAACTCTAGTATCCAACACAGATGGATATTAACTACCAATGATTATTTAACAAAGTGGGTGGAATCCATCCCCACTAGATTGGAAAATGAGAATGTGATCATGAAGTTCTTAGAGGAAAATATTTTATCAAAGTTTGGGTTCCCTAAAAAGATTATAACTGACAATGCTCCGACTTTCAAATATGTCAATATGGTAGAATTCTACCAAAAATATAACATTGTTCTTTTCCACTTTACTTCATATTACCGTCAAGGAAATGGTCTGGTAGAATAATCCAACAAAAGTGTGCTCAAGATCATTAAGAAGATATTGACAAAAATTTAAAAAAATATGGAATGTTAATCTCAGGTATGCCTTATGGGATAGCAGGATAAGTGTCAAGAGGTCAATTGGTACATCTCATTTCAGTTGGTGTATTGAAAGGAAGCAGTTTTTCCTATCCAACTTGGCTTACTAGTATTAAAGATAATCCAACATGAGATAGAGGAGACAAATAATATGGTGATAAGGTTGTATGAGTTGATTGAATTACAATAGGAGAGAGAGCAAGTTAACATCAAGTTACACGAACACAAGTGGAGTATAAAAACGACCTTTGATGGAAGGGATTTAGAAAGACATCTTCATCCAGGGGATTTGGTCCTCAGATGGGATGCAAGAAGAGAAGATATGAGCAAACATGGAAAATTTGAAAATCTATGGATAGGGCCCTGTGTCATTGAAGAGGTACTAGAGAAAAATACATACAATCTCAATGAACTAGATGGTGATTTAATAGAATATGTTGTCAATGTAAGGATTATGAAACAATTCTTCGTATATTAAAGCCAGGTTCCAAGAATCTTGTACATAGTAGAATAATGGTACTTCAATTTCCTGCTTTCTTATAATTTTTTCAGCATTTTAATTCTCAACAATTTTTCTTTACTATATGTAAATAAATTACAAAGCTAAGGATATGTTCAATGTGATATAAAATTCATAAAAGATGATTCCATGGCCCAATGGATAAGGCATGGGTCTTTGGTTCTCATCTCCTTGCGTATCAAGCATCTATCCCCATGAAGCCAATCTTAGTACAAATTTTTTACAAAGGGGGCTTGGTGGGGACTAAAAATGCCTTAAATAAGGGCTTAAGCCTTAAACTCAAAAGAAATTAGCTTAGCTTTTTGGTGCATAAAAGGAACAGGAGCTAAAAACCGAGCACTAGATAGGTTGTAACAGAACACCATTGATCAAAACCATGATCAAGGGTTCCAAGAGACAATGCTACCAAAAGGTAGATGGGAAATAAGAAGCAGGCCAAAGCTAGTATGAAAGAGGACCGGCAGATCGACGGCTGACAACAATAGTTTCTTGAAAAATATGAACAAATTTTAAAGGAGGGGCCCATTATAACATGGAAAAGGAGTATTAGATCAACGACTCATGTTGATAGCTCCTCGACGAGTTGCACAAGATTTAATTTCACTTGGCCGAGGAGTTATATATGACAAAATGAGACACATGGTGCATTATTATTGGCAACTCCTCAATGGGGGATTTTCCAGAACCAATAAGCCCGGCGGGATTTGTGGTTTTCCAAAAACACTCTAGTGTCGACCAAAACTACTAACTCATCGAAGGCCACACAAAGACAATAGACCAAACCACTAAAATCCTGACACATCTCTAAGGGAGAGGGGCTCGCTCCTAAGTGACATCATCTATTTTGGGAAACAAAGTCATTTATAACTAATTATCTATTATTTTGGGAAACAAATTCATTTATAACTAATTATCATCTAGTGTACGTGAGAAGCACGCATCTCCAGATAAAGGAAAGAGTAAAAGAGCAAGTAAGAAGAAAGGCCGAGAGCAATATCTATGAACAGTCAAATGTAAAATTCATTTTTGTGAAAAGTAACAAGCCAAAAGACTATTACTATTTTGGTTACAGGTCAAATCAATCCTAACTACATTCAGTTGGATTTTGAAAGGCTATATAATGTAATTCAAGCCATAAAATAAAGGCTGGAAATTTTAGATGTAGAAATGCTCTGTCTATTTTTGTAGAGTCGATGAGTTAATTTTTTCTCTGTAATTTCCTTTTTTAGAGATTATAGATATAGAGTATCACAGAAAAGTATTTCTTTGTTCAATTTTCAGTGTTATTCTATATGTGTGTGTATGTGAGAATTCATTAGATGATAATAACTTTTGATGCAACATATTTGGTTTCAATCAAGTATTGGTGATGCTTCTTCGTGATTAAATGTTGAATTTTATGACATATATTTCAAATGTGTTTTCCTCTGCTATAATATTTGAAGTTTATCATGTTGATTTAGTAGTGTATGGAGTTTTCTACTCCTATTGTATCCATAAATAGCCTTGTTGCATGTAAACATCCACATAAATACTCATGTATTACTTCCAGTTGTGTAAAGATCTGTTAAATTCCTTGTTTTAAGGCTATGTACGTCCATGTTTTCTTTTATTTAAGAAATTCTCGCTATAGGCATTTCTTGAATGCACATAAGCTTTCCATATGTTAAACTCACCTTCATATTCCTTATATGCTATGCTGTACGATGTAAATTTCCTATGCAAATTTATCTTAGATATAGCTCTAATATCTTTAAAATTTGAGATTCTATCATGATTGTGCCTATGATATTTCAACCTAGTATACCTCTGGTACTAACAGTACTCTTTGAACATCTTAAGGTATCTCTATTTGAGATCTGTAGTTAGGAATTTTTGAAGTTTGATGTATTTTAGATCATATTGAGTACCTATGTTCAAATACTCTACATCCTAATCCTTTGGGTGGACAATAGGTTGGGAAAGAAGATCATTTTTTCCAAGTAAGTCTTCTAGAGGTACCAACCCCTTGGGTATAAAATTATTGTTCAACTGTGGGATCTTATGATTGGAAATGTGGCTGGTAATATCTGGAACTAATTGTTCCTCTTATTTCATTGTGTCCTCACTTGTATCTTTATCTATAAAAGAAGTAGGAAATTTACCCACCATTTCCAAGAATATTTTGATCTATTGATTATCTTCAAACACTTTCCAATATTTTAGATAATCAAGAATTGAAAGTCTATGTCTCACCTGTACATCATATATGAGCTACACTTTTTCAGGAGGTATGAAATGTTGATGTATTTGTAACTTCAGAAGATATTCACTTGTACATTTTATGTATTACATTTGTACTTTATTGTATCCCCAAGGGAGATGTATTATTCCTCCGATTGGAAGTGTCATCATGTGTACTTGCAAGTGTCGCAAGTTATATTGTAAGTGTCACAACTTATATTTGATGGGTTATTAGACCACCTTGCTGAGGTTGGCCCTATATGAGTTGTGTGGGTCAAACGGTTATTAGACCACCCTAGTGGGGTTTTCCTAGAGTTAGTAGTATGTCATGTGGTTAAGTTGGGGTCCATCTAGTTAGAGTTAAAAGGAAAGTCAAGTTAGTGTATAAATAGAGAGTGTGTCTCTCTCATTTTACACATTCTATTATTCACTCACTTTGCATTAGTGAGAGAGGAGGAGTGCACACAAGTGGAGGAGGAGCACACTGTTGAAGTTATCTATCTCTTGGGTTTGATCATGGTGATCCTTGTATTGATGCTTATTCTATCTCTGAGGAAGTTACGGGGTTTTTCACCTTCTTGGTTTTCCCCGGTGAAATGTTTTGTGTCTCTTGTGTCTTGTCTCTTATGTTTGATATATTGTACATGTTATTTGTTCAGTTAAGATCCTAGATCTATTGGATTAAATGATGAAAAACTAACATGGTATCAGAGCTTTCCTGGAGGAAGACATGATATGGATGTTATGAGACTTGTTGCACTTGCGACAAATTGCAAGCTAGGGCTTGATATAGAAAAAATGAATCATCGTATCACTTTCACTATAAATCCATTTTGGAGAAGGTCCAAGATCTGAAACATTTACAAGTCATAGATAACATCCCCGTGTACCTTGTATCCGAAGCACAGCATCTAATCCATTGTACTTTGTGTTTTATGATCAGTACAATCTAGGGTTTCTGCCTCTTCCAGATCTCAGCCATAAACAGGTGGCCTAGGAAGAAAGGTCACAACTTGGGTTAGCAAGCTCCAAATAAAATTCTATAAAAAGTGACAGTAAGAGTATGGACTGTAGTTTCGTAGGTAAGTTTTTCAGAGGCCGAAATTGAACCAATGACACATGGCACGCTGTACAAGTTTGCTCTCCTGTTATATCCCATAAAAAGGTCACGTTGCGACACTTGGCATAAATGTCTCTCAGAGAATCCAATTGAGGTCAAACCAATGGGGTTGGAAATATGACAGGTCAGGCTACCATAGGCCGAAGTTTTAGACCCCGTGGATTCGTAATTTCAGAGATGCACTAGAAACAATCAGGTGCATATTTCCATCAAAACAAATTTGGATTCTAAGCACCTTCATTCTTGGCTTGTCACTGCTATGGGAATTTAGGGCTTCGGAGAAAGTTGGAATTTTTGGAATCGGAGACCACAGCTGAATGGTCCTCATCAAAATCGAAATTTAGAGACCAAGATTGAATTTTTTGGTTGGGAAGAAGGTCGAGCTTTATCAAACCCTAGTTCAGGATTTTGATCGAAAAGGTGGAAAATTAGGGCTTCTACAAAAGTTGGAATTTTTGAAGTCTGTGACCACAGCTGGAAGCTCCTCAGAAAAATTGAAGTGTAGAGATTTGGATCAAACTTTTTGGTTAGGCAGAAGGGTGGGCTTTATCAAAGCCTAGTTTGGGATCCTATCAAGTGAATCCGGAAGTTTCAAAGGCAATTTTGGGGGGTCAAATTTTGCAGTTTTCAAAATTGAAGTATAACAGCTTGATCAACTCAGCAAGCCACATCTTTCCATCCATTCAGAAGTTTGAAATTCAAAATTTGAATTTTTAGGGTTTCTCTAACAAACCCTAATCCAACTCTAGATCCAGTTTCAGCAAATCAAAGTGGAGTGGGTTAATCCTAGAAAAGAATGAATTAGACACCTGCATAAGTGAAGAAGTTCCAGTTCCAAAGGAATATGAGGCCGAGACTTTACATGAGAACACTACAAGCAATCACAACGAGTATGACTTGAGGAAATATAGGTATGTTTTGAAATCTATTCATGATTAATTTTATGGTATGTTTGTCTTCATTAATTTTAGACTTGTCTTATCACCCTAGTAAAAGTATGGATGCATGATAGAAGACATTCACTTATTAGGGTTATGACACTTATGATTGTACTAATGCACTATCACTAGTACAAAATGAGAGATAAGTGACTAGGTGACTAAAAAACTTAGTCACCACTGTTTTTTCAAGACATAAATGACTAAAACTGAGTAATTTTAAGTGAACCAACTAAAAACGACTAAAATAAATGACTAATTTAGTCATGTGATAAAATATACCACTAGATAACAAGTGACTAAAATAAAAATGACTAACATAAATAACTAATTTAGTCATAAGAATACAAATATGACTAACTAACAATGACTAAGAATATAAATTAGTCGTTTATGTTAGTCATTTTTAGTTGTGTCACCTCAACAACGAAAAATTACAATTTTGACAATGAATTTGTACAATTTACTAAATTTTAACACCGCAGATGGATTCAGAGACCCCCTAGCTCAGTACAACCCCTCATGGTTCACCAACTAAGGAATATGTTTAGAACGACATTTATCTCCATCAGAGGCTATTTAGAACGACATTTATCAATTCCCATTTGTAGCAACAACAACAATTGCTTCTTTCTTCATATGTTCTGTGTATACGCATATGATTCCATGGGCTCCTTGCCTTGTCCTATTTTCCATTATCGCCCGATCGAAGCTCTTGAGAATTTAGCTTCCCTTTAACTTTCTTGAAATGGAGGGGACAAGGAATACCATTGTTTTTACTTTGAAACCGAGTGCTTCCCCATGCAGCTTCCACTGGCCACAGTTGCATCCCTACGGGAAACACGTGTGCGTAGTGCGCCCCCCAGCTTTACCAAAAACCCTGGGGATTTGGGGAAGTTCCCATTCTGCCAACCTTCATGCATCTAGTTAATGAGTCAAATCAAGAATCTATACTTTGTATCTAAAACTGTATTGCATGAGCTATTTTCCCCAATTGTTCAGTCATCGAATCGATACCCTCCTCTAGTACATGGTTTAATATTCTTGGTATTTATTAATATGAAGACCACCAATGATATGACACTTACAATCACAACCAGCTATCGAATTTCAATATGATTGAGAATATGCAACAACATTTCATGAAGGACAATGCTGAAAGCTGGCAATTTTCTTAGAATGACCAGTGCCCACTCTTGCGTTCAACTGTACGAACTTGGACCAAAAAAAAATTGTAATCTTGATTTTTATAATGACAGTGCTACTTTACCTTTTGATTTTGTTGCCCTTATCAGTTGATCTGGAATAGAACAGGAACTTCAACCATCTATGCATCTCCTCTCTACTTGGTCTACCTAAGTTTTACTTATGCTTCACAACCCATCCTCTACTCCATCATACCACATAGTTAGTATGTATAATGAGATCTAGTGGCAGGGCTACATAGAAGAAGCATCCATGGTCCTTAATCAAGTATTAAGAACAAAAGTTTCCTGGAGTCGAACAGTTCTCTTTGCTCAAACCATAACATAGCATGTAACATGTAAGGAGCACTTAAACTTATTCTATCCCAAGTACGTGTGGCATTCATAGTATTGAATGAAAAATTAAAACATATATTGTTGTCATTAGCATTCAATTCTGTCGTAGGGTACACAATTAGAGTGACAAAGAAACTTACTATTAGTTTTCAATCCAATCCAACTTATTTGTTGAACTATTCTCTCTAATAGACTTGTGTGAAGAATGATAGCGATTTACAAAGATTGAACTTTTCCAAGAATAAGCATCACGTTGCTTTTAGAAGAGTTGAAGAATCCAATTCTTCATCGAGCTTGTACTGTTTGAAGCTGCCTAGGAAGTCATTTTAAGAGGTATTAAATATTATTATACTGGTTAAAAGTTGGATTGGAATTGGGCTAGCAAGCTACTGTAGCTGCATTGATGTAGAAAAAAGGATCTATAAAATTAGTTATGGCGATTCACACTGAACATCTGGAAAATGGATTTTCTATGTGTCTCCTAAGTTATTTTTCACTAATAAATTCCTCATGTTCAAGCAGATCATGAAAGAGTAAAATATTATTAATTTTGGCTGTAAGGATGAAAGTTGAATTGGAATGGGGTTAGCAAGTTAATTGTATTATTATACTCGTTAAAAGTTTAAGAGGCAAGATCAATTTGGGAAACTGCTAAGATCGCAAAGGTGGCATAGTGTTCTAGAGATCGAGCCGCTAGATCGAGGCGAAATATGATTGTGTTATATGACATATATAACTTCGAGTGATGCCATATCCATTGTGAAATAAAACCTCTCAACTTTACTACGTAAATCAATAATGAAAATTTGATGTTCTAGTACATTTTCAAATGAGAAAAATGACTTATTTTTAGATGGCAACATTGAAGGGTTCAATATCTCATAGCCTTTCAAAGTGAAATGGGACCCACCCTTCAAATTTGATCCGTGGAGATGAGGGACATATTTGACAAGTTTGAAGCGGGCAGGCAATGAAAGGAAAGGATCTTAAAAAGGGGCCCCTGTAAAAAAACATCAAAAACCCTGCGAATAGGTCATCCGTACACGGGTTCGGTACACAAATTCACAATTTCTTACTAGATGAACAGCCACAGCGAGTGGAGGCACTGTTAAATGCTGATTCTTTGTAATTTTACAAACAGATGGAGACTATTTTCTTTTGGATTGGGTCCCTGTGCATTGAGTTATAGGTAACGTTCATCTGAAGTTTTTTTTTTCTCTTTTCAGAGTCAAAATCAGAAAACGCTACGAGACGTGCTTAAGGCTTTGTTGATCATGGCCGTGGTGGTGGAAAATGAAGTCTTTAGTGAGACGGCCGTGGAATTAGCGGTAAATGTAGGGTCTGTAGGTCGAAGCTTTAGCCGTTTAGGGGCTTTGGAAGACTAGTATTTGACGAGGTACGAGAATCCGAGTGCAGACGTGAAAGAATTGCAAGAAAGTGCTCAGCACAGTGTCCAGACGCAGCAGTAGCAAAGCGCACATTGTTGAAATACTGAGAGGGGGGTGAATCAGTATTTGCCAATATTTAGAAATTTTAATCAAGAGCAAGTTGCTAATCACCAATCATAGCAGCATATCATCAACAATCATGAAATAACAAGATGCACAGTACACAAGATTTTTACCTGGAAACCCAAGTCCTGCAGGTAAAACCACGGAAGCCTTTTATGATAAAATTTGACCCAGCAACAACTGGGGATACAAATTTAATTCAACTTTTCCAGCTACAAGTGGAAGGGGCTACAACCCCTAGGCTTCATCAACTGCAACTAACGATCTGCTACAACAGCTCAAATCACAAAATTGTGAGCCCTAGCACCACCCTGCCGCCCTGAAGATGAAGGAGATTGATCCTGTGGACCTGTTATACATATGCCAAAATACCACTGCTCCTCAACCATCAATCTGTTTCATCAACCTATATATGTCTGTATTGTCATGCCAAATTCTACCAATTTCAAGCTCATTCCAAATCACCTGCCTATCATCAAGAGATATGCTAATTATCAAGTCAATCACCAAGACCTGCTCAATTTCCCATCATCAACAACCTTCTCATTTGCTTCTCATGCCAACTTATCAAAGGTCTGTTCAAGTCATCAAAATTCTATCCACACACTGCTCATAACATACACATCAAGAATATTCTCATATACTTCTCAATCCAAATCATTGATGAGGACAACTTATCAAATTGTCTGATCACATGGTTTTTATTCCGAGCTATCACTGTCAAGTGTATACAACTCAATTCAATCATAAGTAGATCTGCACTGGAAAATTTTGTCATCAAGGGCTATCATGTTCACCAACAAATCCAACCTTAACATATCATCATGTGCTACTGAGGATTTGAGCCTTCTTCAAACTGTCCAAATCAAATTCCAATCTATGCTGAGCATAACACAGAAAATAGAAGTTGTGCTCCAGAATGTTCAACCTGAGAAAATATTCCAGAACAGAGTTGTACACTAGGAGTTCAGATTGTGTCTTACTTCTATCAAACTCGGGTCTGTGATAACAAGCTCGTGACTGTGTTCCTCACAAGCTCGTGACTGTGTTATTCAATGTGATCTCATCAAAACCTTGTGTAGAAGCCCAAAATTATCTCTGTAGCAACCCAAATTTATACATCATTGAAAGGAGACAACCTGAATTTATTTTTGTAGAAGCCCAGAATTATTACTGAAGCAACCTGAATTTATCACTGAAGCAACTAGAAATCATCCTTGTTGTAGCCCGAATTTTTGAATTGGCAGAAGGCAAAAAGTGTAGGTTCATCTTCATTCTGTCAACATGTCTTCATCAGTCATATCACAAACTTGTCAAATGATCATGTGTTTATGTTAATTGTGGTCTGCTATCAAGTCAAGGTCTGCTTACCATAAACCTGCTCACCATAAGACAAGGTCATCTTACATTCTTCTGTAAGGTTATCACAGCATCTTACTGAGTGCCTTGATCACACATATTATTACATCATCTCTCATTCTTCTACACAGTCATCAATTTGTATGCTACATACTTTCTCTGTTGTAGTTGCCTGAGTTAACTGCTGAGGTATGCTTGACTTTTTCCAGATGTCTTGGATAGCAAGAGATTAAGACAATCAAAAGAGGTTCATTATTTTCGCAAGGAGCTGCTACAGTCCACAAAAGACTCAAGCATTCAATGTTGATTATGCCAGGCTACAGCCCGAAATCAAACCCCAAAAACATAGCTTGAACATATACAAAATGTGTGCTGCTGATTTGATGCCCTAGACAGAGATATACTGCTCCTGTTTTACCCATGAATTTTCCTCAGTCTGGATCCACGAAATTTCAGAGAGGAACATCAACACAAACGCCTTTAATGCTGCTCATTAACAGTCCCGAAATCAGAGCTCTCACTTCACAACGAACTACCCTCAAAACAGTCATGTCTAGCATATGTCATGCTGCCCTAGATTAACATTTAGTCCTTCATATGTGCCCCCAAACATATCAGCAAATAGTCCTAGAAATTGTTCTGTCCATCCTCAACAAATTCTGTCCATTAGCAAGCTGCCAATGTCATCATCTTCATGTCTAAAATTATGTTGCTGCAGTTGCTCCTGCTTACACCAACGAACTGTCCCTCCTGAACTATGTGAACCTCTACTCACTCATCTTCATCTCAAAACAACGTAATCTCTCTTCTTTTTTATACAAGTGCTTTTCCAGATTTAAGGGAGGCCAACATGTCAATTATTTTAATTCAAATAACATTAATTTTATCCCAATATTTTCATCATTAAGCCAACTTGTCAAAATGTATTTTGGTTTCCATGTTTTCTTCAATAAAAATAGGTATATTTAAATATGGTCTTTCTTACCACATCCACGTGGTCTTCATACCAATCCACGTGGTCTTCTTCATGCACGTAGCTATGTTGAGAGGGATGCCTGCAAGGGCTTAGATGGCATGCCCGTATGGGGTTTAACCCTTCAAAAGTTGAGCATGCAGCTTTGGTTAAGTGTGCCCACACTAGGGTCATAAGCAAGCCCGCAAGACCTCAAGAGACATGCCATTGACCTTGTCCACATACCCACTTCAAGTCACCATGCTGCTTCATCTCACTAACCTTTCCCACTTCATCTTTGTCTAGGGTATTAGGCCCAATTCCCAATGACCATAGAATGGGTCATTTGGACTCTTCACTTCTTCAACCCACCAAGGACACTTTCTAGGGTATTGGGGCATAGGTTGTGGTACTGGAACACAACTGAAAACCATAGAAACACCTTAGGGTTCACTCAACCAAGTTAATGGGTAGCCAGGGATTTTGGAATTGTCCCAAGGCCTCCAAGGGCTTCAAGTTTGGGCTTGGACAAAGTCAAAAGGTCTCCTCTGACACAGACAACCAGAAACAAAATACTAACCCTCAGGGGCTCCACAAGGGGCACCAAGACTTAACTGTTGGCATCAATGACAACCTAATCAACAATCACCCCCTTTGTCATTGATGACAACACTCAGGCTCCCCCTATTCACAACTTCTCTCCCCCTTTTGCATCAATGGAAAAAGGGAACATCCTTTGACAATACAGCTCCCCCTCAGGGCATGCACCCCTTGTCAGCAACTTCTCTTCCTGTTTACGTGAAGATCAATTTAGTGGGAAGAGGGAATGACCCCCAATTTTTCTCGGAGGTACTCAAATGTCCCTTTAGGAAGTGGCTTGGTGAATATATCTGCTATTTGCTCCTTTGTCCCAATATATTCCAACTTGATGTGCTTTTCTGTGACTTGTTCACAAAGAAAGTGATGTTTGATAGGGATGTGCTTTGTCTTTGAGTGCATGACCGGATTCTTGGAGATGATGATGGCACTTGTGTTGTCACATAGAATTGGAATCAACTCATCATATGTTACTTGTAGGTCTTGTAGGTTCTGTTTCATCCAAAGGATTTGAGTACAACATGCTGCTGCTGCTATATATTCCGCTTCTGCTGTTGACAAGGATACTGAGGATTGCTTTTTGCTAGACCATGATACCAGACAGTTTCCTAAGAAAAATGCTGCACCACTTTTGCTTCTTCTGTCATCCACACATCTTGCCCAATCCGCGTCTGAGTAAGCTAATAAGTCCAACTCATTTCCTTTTGAATACCATAATCCAAAGTCCATAGTTCCTTTAAGATATCTGAAGATTCTTTTGACTGCAATAACATGAGTTTCCTTCGGAGCTGCTTGAAATCTTGCAACCTGTCCAACAACTTGCATCACATCTGGCCTTGAAGCTGTCACATACAATAGGCTTCCAATCATTGACCTGTAATGTTTTTGATCCACTGCATTTGATTCATCGTCTTTGCTTAACTTGCAGCTAGTAGTCATAGGAGTGCTCACAGTCTTGCAATCTTCCATCTTGAACTTCTTCAACATTTATTTAATGTACTTGGTCTGAGAGATGAAGATGCCTTCTTCACATTGTGATATCTGAAGTCCGAAGAAGAATGTTAGTTCACCAAGTAGCGACATCTCAAATTCGTTTTGCATAACCTTGGCAAATTGTTGGCTCAGAGTATCGTCATCACTACCAAAGATAATATCATCAACATACACTTCAACAATAAGTATGCTGTCATGATCAATCTTGATATACATATTGTTGTCTACAGTTCCCCTTTTGAAACCTTGTTTCTGCAAGTAATTGTCCAATCTGGAGTACCAAGCTCTAGGAGCTTGCTTTAACCCATATAGAGCCCTTTTTAATCTGCACACATAGTCCATGTTTGCTGATAGTTGGAATCCTTCTGGCTGTTCAATGTAGGCTTCTTCTTCTAGTTTGCCATTCAAAAAGGCTGATTTGACATCCATTTGATACACTTTGATGTTTTTAGCACAAGCATGGGCCAATATCATTCTTATAGCTTCCATTCTAGCTACTGGAGCAAATGTTTCTTCAAAATCTATCCCTTCGATTTGAGCATATGCTTTGCAAACCAATCTTGCCTTGTTTCTGATCACTTGTCCATCTTCATTCAGCTTATTTCTGAAAATCCATTTTGTGCCAATCACATTTTTGTCCTTGGGTCTAGGAACAAGTTCCCATTTTTCATTTTTATCGATTTGATCAAGTTCTTCTCCCATGGCTTGACCCAATGTTCATCCGCACTAGCTTCCGCAAAGTTACTCGACTCAACTGTAGATAGTAGTGAGAAATATACTTGTTCTGGTCTTCGGACTTGTCTTCGATCTTTTCTGGTTTCTATGCCGGCATTTTTGTCACCAATAATCAATTCTTGTGGATGGTTCTTTTGATACCAATTCTTAGGAGAGTTTTGTTGTTCTTGCTATTGATCCTGTACTTGTTGATCCTGTGTAACTTTTGGCTGAATTTTTCTCTGTTCTTCTTCTTCTTCTTCTTCTTCTTCTACTTCATCATCATCATCTTCTTCCTCATGGTCTTCTGAGTCTTCCTGACATTTTGGCAAGCTCGATTCATCAATCTTTACATTGATGCTTTCCACTATCTTACCTAATCTCAGGTTGTAACACTGGTAGGCCTTTCTTGTGGAGGAGTACCCAACAAATATTCCTTCATCTGCACGAGCTTCGAATTTTCTAATCTTCTTATCATCTCTTCTGATGTAGCACCTGCTTCCGAACACTCTGAAGTGTTGAGTATTAGCTGTTCTTCCTGTCCATAGCTCATAAGGAGTTTTATCAGTGTTGCTTCTGAGCAGTCCTATGTTCATAATGTGGACTGCTGTATGTACTGCTTCAGCATAAAAATTTTCGCTTAGTTTAGCTTCATTCAACATAGTTCTAGCCATTTCTAACACTAATTTGTTCTTCCTTTCTTCTACTCCATTCTGCTGAGGTGTTCTGGTAACTGAAAATTGTCTTTTTATACCATTTTCTTCACAGTACTGATAAAATTCATTTGATGTGAATTCTCCGCCATTATCGTATATGAGACACTTGATTCATTTACCTGTTTCATTTTCAACCTGTTCTTTAAAGATCTTGAAGCATTCAAAGGCTCCCAATTTCCTGTTAAGAAGGCATACCCATGTCATCCTAGAGTAGTCATCAATGAGCAGCATGAAGTATTCTTCACCATCCAATCCTTTATTCTTGGTTGGCACACATAGATAAGTGTGGACAAGCTCTAAGGGTTTTGTAGACGAGTATTCTTTTGTCTTGAAATTGGCTTTCGTAAGTTTCCCATGCTGACAGTGCTTGCAGATAGTGTCAGAAGGCTTTGTAATTTGTGGCATGTTCCTTACGGCTTGCTTCTTGCTGATCTTGACCAGATTATCAAAATGTACGTGTCCCATTCTTCTATGCCATAACCAATTCTCATCTTCTTTTCCTAGGTGACATTTTTCCTTGATCTCGTTTAGAACATATATGTTGTTTGGAGTCCTGGTAGCTGTAGCCACTAACTTTCCTGATCCTTCTTTTCTTATTTTGCAGGACTTTGAGTTGAATATAAGTTCATGTCCCTGATCACACATCTGGCTGACACTCGATAGATTATGCTTCATACTGTTGATAAACAACACATTTTCTGCTACTGTATCTTTGCCGCCAAGATTTACTGTACCTTTTCCAACAACTTTTGCTGATTTGTTATTTCCAAAAGAGACAGATCCTTTATCCTTTTCAAGAAACATGAAAGCACCTTTGTTACCTATCATATGCCTAGAACAACCACTGTCAACATACCATTTGTTGCTACCGTTTTGAGCTTGAGCTTGAAGAGCTATCCCACATTCATGAATATTCAGATTGTTCTTTTGTCTGATCCATACTTTTTGCTGGTCACCCGTTTGATTGCTTGATACTTGTTTAATGCCTGTAGGAGGGATTGTCATTATGCAATTCCTGGCTGTATGCCCGAAGTTGTTGCATTTCTGGCATTCGACTTCATAATCCAAAGAAGAAAAACTGTTGTTGTTTTGTTGCCATCTAGAATTTTCATACCTGTTCCTGTTTTCTGCATATCTTCCTTTTATACAATTCATCGCTTTATGCCCAAATATTCCGCAAGAAAAACAATAACCATAAAATGAATATTCATACCTGGGAACAAATGGTCTTCTTGGAGGTGTTGCCCATCTGAGACTTCGATTTTCAACTAGAGTCCATTTTGAGGTTGGTTGTCTAGGTTGAAATGGTCTTCTTAGAGGTGCTATCAATTTAACATGTTGATTTTCAACTGGAGCCTGTTCTGGTTGTTGTTTTGGCTGATATATGGGTACTTCCTGGATGATAGGGTTTTTGATAACTTTTGGTTTATCTTCAGCTATCTTGGAACTTGAACCTTCATCATTATGCTTCTTATAACCAAGACATGTTCTGTCGAGATATGGCTTTTGATTATTGATGATCTGATCAAGTATCTTGGAACTGTTGTCATAGCCTTGACTCACATTTTTCTTTTGTAGTTGAGTTCTTAGAGTCACTATCTCCCCCATTAGTCTCTCACTTTCATTCATACTTTCTTCTAGTTGTTTTCTGAGATTGTCTTGAATTCTTTTGGCTTCTTCTAATTGAATAGTTAGACTTTGAATGAGTTGATCTGCTTCTTCAGATATCTGAGGTCTTTCTCGTAACTCCTGTATCTCCTCTTTAAATAGTTTATTCTTTTTCCTTTCTCTTCTCAGCTCTTTCAAAGCACTTATCAATTCTTCCTCCAGGTCTACTTCACCTTCTGAATCGGATTCTTCTATGTTTTCAGTGATCTCATCTGAGTCTTTTGAATCAACAGCCATGAAGAGTACCCTTTTTGATTCGTTATCACTGCTGCTGTCCGAATCACTATCACTATCTGAGTCATTGTCAGAATCTTCATGTGATGAGCTGGAGTTTCTTTTAGAGTAGAGACTTTTCTTCTTTGCAAACCTTCCATTTTTCTTTCCTTTGAAATTCCTGTATTTCTTATGTTTCTTGAAACTGTCATCACTATCATAGTCTTTTGCATAGGGACATTTTGAAGCAAACTGACCTATTTTACCACATGAAAAACACTTAAGAGGTAACTTACCTTTGCACTTACCTGTGCCTCTTTTGAGCTTTCTTATGAAGTTTGCCATCTCCTCATCATCTGAATCATCACTGCAGTTGAAGTGGTATGCTGTCTTTGATTTTGATTTTATTTCTATATTGTCCTTCTTGGCTTGTTTGTCTTTCATTGCTTGCTTGGAGGAAACTTTAAAGGCTGCTTCTTTTCTAAGTGAGTCTTCATCTTCTAATCTCATTTCATAAGCCACAAGTGTCCCACGTAGCTGGTCTACTGTCATAGTGTCCAAGTCAGACCTTTCTTCGAAGGCTGAGATTTTAGGATTGAATCTATTGGGAAGCATTCTTAGTATCTTTTGAACAACAACTGATTCTTCAACCCTTTCACCTAGGCCTCTGATAGTATTTACAAGTTCATCAATTCGAAGAAAATAGGTTGCAATATTCTCATCATCCTTCATCTTTAGATGTTCGAATTGTCCTCTCTAGGTTTGGAGTTTGGCTTCTTTGACCTTTTTGTCACCTTCGTAGATGGTCTTGAGTTTGTCCCACATTTCCTTAGCAGAAGTACAATGCATGACTTTGACAAAGACCAATTCATCCAATGCACTCGAAATATGGTTCATGGCTTTTGAATTCGTATCATAATGAGATAAGTCATATGGATCTATTGGTGGGGGTGTTGGTACTTTATATCCATTTTCAACTATTTTCCATACCTGTACTCCTTGAGCTAGCAGAAAAGATTTCATTCGTATACTCCAAAAGGTATAGCCGGTCCCATCAAACATGGGTATTCCATTTTTGACTGTGCTTGGAAAACTTGCCCATAATTTCCTTCCAGTGATTAGACTGTTCTTGAAGGAACCTGCTCTGATACCAATTGTTGAAATACTGAGAGGGGGGTGAATCAGTATTTGCCAATATTTAGAAATTTTAATCAAGAGCAAGTTGCTAATCACCAATCATAGCAGCATATCATCAACAATCATGAAATAACAAGATGCACAGTACACAAGATTTTTACGTGGAAACCCAAGTCCTGGGGGTAAAACCACGGAAGCCTTTTATGATAAAATTTGACCCAGCAACAACTGGGGCTAAAAATTTAATACAACTTTTCCAGCTACAACTGGAAGGGGCTACAACCCCTAGGCTTCGTCAGCTGCAACTGACGAGCTGCTACAATAGCTCAGCTCAGAAAATTGTGAGCCCTAGCACCACCCTGCCACCCTGAAGATGAAGGAGATTGATCCTATAGACCTGTTATACATATGCCAAAATACCACTGCTCCTCAACCATCAATCTGTTTCATCAACCTGTATGTGTTTGTATTGTCATGCCAAATTCTGCCAATTTCAAGCTCATGCCAAATCACCTGCCTATCATCAAGAGATATGCTAATTATCAAGTCAATCACCAAGACCTGCTCAATTTCCCATCATCAACAACCTTCTCATTTGCTTCTCATGCCAACTTATCAAAGGTCTGTTCAAGTCATCAAAATTCTATCCACACACTGCTCCTAACATACACATCAAGAATATTCTCATATACTTCTCAATCCAAATCATTGATGAGGACAACTTATCAAATTGTCTGATCACATGGTTTTTATTCCGAGCTATCACTGTCAAGTGTATACAACTCAATTCAATCATAAGTAGATCTGCACTAGTAAATTTTGTCATCAAGGGCTATCATGTTCACCAACAAATCCAACCTCAACATATCATCATGTGCTACTAAGAATTTGAGCCTTCTTCAAATTGTCCAAATCAAATTCCAATCTATGCTGAGCATATCACAGAAAATAGAAGTTGTGCACCACAAAGTTCAACCTGAGAAAATATTCCAGAATGGAGTTGTACACTAGGAGTTCAGATCGTGTCTTACTTCTATCAAACTCGGGTCTGTGATAACAAGCTCGTGACTGTGTTCATCGCAAGCTCGTGACTTTGTTATTCAATGTGCTCTCATCAAAACCTTGTGTAGCAGCCCAAAATTATCTCTGTAGTAACCCGAATTTATACATCATTGAAAGGAGACAGCCCAAATTTATTTCTGTAGCAGCTCGGAATTATTACTGAAGCAACCTGAATTTATCACTGAAGCAACCAGAAATCATCCTTGTTGTAGCCCGAATTTCTGAATTGGCAGAAGGAAAAAAGTGTAGGTTCATCTTCATTCTGTCAACATGTCTTCATCAGTCATATCACAAAGTTGTCAAATGATCATGTGTTTATGTTAATTGTGGTCTGCTATCAAGTCAAGGTCTGCTTACCATACACCTGCTCACCATAAGACAAGGTCATCTTACATTCTTCTGTAAGGTTATCACAGCATCTTACTGAGTGTCTTGATCACACATATTATTACATCATCTCTCATTCTTCTGCACAGTCATCAATTTGTCTGCTACATACTTTCTCTGCTGTAGTTGCCTGAGTTAACTGCTGAGGTATGCTTGACTTTTTCCAGATGTCTTGAATAGCAAGAGATTAAGACAATAAAAATAGGTTCATTATCTTCGCAAGGAGCTGCTACAGTCCACAAAAGACTCAAGCATTTAATGTTGATTATGCCAGGCTACAGCCCGAAATCAAACCCCAAAAACATAGCTTGAACATATACAAAATGTCTGCTGCTGATTTGATGCCCTAGACAGAGATATACTGCTCCTGTTTTACCCACGAATTTGCCTCTGTCTGGA